>CM038795.1:60783804-61983804 GCA_021764765.1 Vicia sativa
AGCCACTTTGTTTTTCAGCATACAACTTGAATTTCTTGAACTGTGTGAATACTTCACTCTTCCTTTCAATGATATAAATCTATATATGTCCGATGAGTTCATCAATAAAATTAAGGAAATACCTGTTGCCTCCATTTGACTTCACTTTAAATGGTCCACACACATCAGAGTGAACTAGTTCCAACTTGCGCTTGGATTTTATGGGCAGGTCATCTTTGAATGTCTTTCTCGTCTTCTTACCTTTACAACATTCCTCACATACTTGCTTTGGTTCCTTCACATAAGGAAAACCAACCACCATCCTCTTCTGGTTGAGCATGCCTAAAATCTTGAAGTTTAGATGTATATACCTGTGGTGCCATAGCCAGTTCTTGTCTTCTTCCGTAGTCAAAGCAAGACATTTATGGTATGATGTGTTGAGTTCAACTTTGAACGTTTTGTTTTCTACTAATGGTGTTTTCATGATTAGCCTCCCATCAGCCCTATAGACTTTCATCTGATTCCTTTCAAGCTTCATCTTGTAGCCTTTTGCAAGTAATTGACCTACACTTATCAAATTACTTGTCATAAAGGGTACATACAATACCTCAATGATAGTGCCTTTTCCCCCATCCTTTTTGACAATCAAAATATCTCCTTTGCCTCCAGAATTGATGTGTCTTCTATCAGCAAACTTTATCACCCTTTTCACTGATTCATCTAACTTGGAGAACCAATCTTTGTTGTCAGTCATATGGTTGCTACATCCTGAATCTAAATACCACATGTTGGTTTTCGCAGTGTTCTACTGAGAGTTCACCATCATCAACACATCATCTAAGTCACTGTCTCTTGCACGTGCATATTGAGCTTCGTCACTTTCTTCCGCTCTTGCTATTTTCCTTTTTCGACAGTCTCTAGCGTAGTGACCAAAACCTTGACAGTTGTAGCATTGCTTTTCTTTCATGTCAACTTTCTTCCCATAATACTTGTTGCCCACACCTTTCTTGCTCGAATCAGCACTCTTGCTTGACTTCTCATCATCTGCAAGATGCTTTCGAAACTTCAACTTTTCAGCTTTCTTGCTGAATCTTGATTGCAATGCTTGTTTAGTCACCTTTTCTCGTTCTGAGTTTCTCTGCTTCAACCTCATCTCATGAGCCTCCAGTGAAGCTTGAAGTTCTTCTAACTTCATCTCAGATAAAGTCTTAACCTCTTCAATTGTCACAACAATATAGTCAAAATTTGCAGTTACAGATCTCAGAACCTTTTCTATTTTCTGCAAATCAGTGATCGTTTCTCCACATGCTTTCATTTGAATCGTCAGCGTCATAATCTTTGAGAAGTATGCAGAGATCGATTCATCATCCTTCATGTTCATCATCTCGTATTGCTTTCTCAGCATCTGCAACTTCACCTTCTTCAATTTCTCTCTTTTGCCATACAAGTTCTTTAACTTGTCCCAGGCTTCTTTCGTTGACTCTTCTTCAATTATCTTCTCAAATACATCAGAATCTACACACTGATGAATCATGAACAATGCTTTACAATCTTTCTTCCTCTGATCTTTGTGCATAACTTTCTGGGCTTCTGTCACGTTTGCTTCCAACTTCGGTACGCCATCATTCAAGATTTCAACAACATCTTGAAATTTGAAAATGACCTTCATCTGTGCAACCCACCATTGATGGTTTTCTCCTTTGAAAACTGACAGATTCGTTGGAATTTGTGTCGACGTTGTTGTTCTGTTTGCCATTATATTCTCTCTGAATTGCAACCGAGCTCCTTGATACCAATTTGTTGGAACAGAGGGTAAGAAAAATAGTTTTGTGAAGAAGAGGAAGAAGAAGAAGATTAAAGGAATTGAGAAAGAGAGTATGATTATCTAAACTGAATGAAAACTTGTATTGATTGTGATTGATGATTATAATGAAATGCTCCTTACATAGACACATTTCCTAGGTCCAAAGAGAATCTAAACTACAGGCCCAAAACATACAAAGTCCAGAATAATTCGAAATCAGCAATAATGAACATTTCGACATAACAGCTATTTCGACACAAACACTACACCTATTTTGATATAATCGAACGGACATGAATTATATACTTTCTAACAATATATGTGTGTGTGTGTGTATATATATATATATATATATATATATATATATATATATATATTTTTATTATTTACTCTTATATATATATATATATATATTACATTTTGCCCCCTCAATGATTTCATCCTGGTTCCGCCACTAATATGATCTGAACTGGAAAATGTTCAATGGTGTTGAAAGACACATCAATTTAAAGGGAATAAATTTGGTGAAGATTGATATTTTTTATTTACTTTTAACTATTTTAAATTGTCATTATAAGCTTAAATTTGTATTCAAAAGACAATTTGGTGGATGAATAAAATTTTATTTTAATATTATAACTTCTTCTTTTTTTAAATGATGGATTCAATTTTTCTTTTAAATTCAAATATTATTATAGTTAATTCAGTTATGACTTGTGACAATCTAGTATTGTTTAAAAGTTAGAGAAATATAAACTTTAGTCTCAAGTTAAGGAATATTTTGAGACATATATTATAATATGTCTCGAGAATATTGAGTTTGGGGGAGAGATATGTTCAAAGAACAAAATTGACTGGAAAAGAATTGGTTCTAGCTTAATTCATATAGTTGTTATTTATATAGCAAATTTGGACCATCGTGTGGATATTGTTATTCTTTCTCTCACTTAAAATAAGAAATTAACCCTTGAAGATCAAACTCAACTTTCTCAAGAACTAGAGCATCAAGTGGCTTAAAGAATTGACTGAAAAGATAAATTATATTCAGTATGATTGAAAGACTTTATTTTGATAGTTGCGATATTTGTTACTTTTTATAATTTTGGAGCTTCGTAAGATGGATATCAAATTAGTGTTTCTTAATGGTGACATTAAGAAAAATAATATAGTGCAACAAGAGAAAACTTTGTATCAATAGATACAAAGTTTATAGTTTCCAAACAGACAAAATCCATTTATAAGTTAATAAAATTGTCTCATTAGTGATACCACAATATTTCATAAGGTAATTGTCTCCTTTGGTTTTGAGATTTTTATTATGAAAAATTATTGGGTTTTATAAGTTCACTATCATCTGATTATCACAAATGATTTAGACAATTATATCAATAAATTTGGAAATAAAAATGACATGAAAGACAATAAACTATGATATGTCCCAATTATCAATGAATACTATTAAGTCTCAATCATTGTCCAAAATAAAAGAATATGGAAATTTGGAAAATTAAGTTTTTTTTTTATAGTTTGGTTGTGAGAATCTTATATATGATTTTATATGTATATGGAAAGACGTACATAAAATCATTCAGTAGATACTTGAACAATTCAAAATTGAATTGTTAAAAAAAATGTCAACCATGAGGATTATTGTAGAGAAGAAAAGAGTTTGTACTCACAAATCGAAGATCTGACAATGAGGAGATCATTAGTATGTTTGACTCTGATATTTTAGATGTCAAATAGACATTCTAGTACAGGATAAATGAAGGTAAGTATTTATCGCACTCATTTAGAATTCAATACAAGATCACTCAAGTTATATTTTATTGTAAGACAGTCATATATTTTAAGCTTAAGATTCACTAATCAAAGACTTGACATATAAGGACTTTCATATGATTATTGTCACTAAGGATGTCTTAGATTAGTGGGAGTTACTCCTTATTTATGTTTAATAATATTATTTTGATATCGATACAGAATTTATGTTAAGATTATCTGTAGAAATAATGTTTATAAGGTTATTGTTGTTATAACCAATTCTGTATCGTTTGTGCAAATATTGAATTTGCAAAATTTAGTTTGATTTTAATAAAGACTTTAGTTGGACCAGTTGGAAATATACATGATTTAGAGATCACATTGCATGAAATTTCTATGCCACTCATCCATATCGATCTATGTCATCAAGTACATTAATGTGGTGGTCGTCGGGGTTTCGTCACGTTATACATTAGTAACGACAACCGCGATGGTTCCATTATTGATGTATGAGGTGGACCAGATTGTAAAGTTGAAATCTAAAGATAAATAGCATTCTGATGCGCGCCTATATATAGGCTATGGTCCCCAATATACCAGACACAAGCAAAATAATCTCTTCTCCCCATCTGAAGAGTGTTCAAAGCATTAGGAATACCGGTTGAGGAAGATCCACAAGCCAACAAGTGTCAGTCACTTGTCTTTACATTTTCGTTTCAGGATTACAGTTATCATTGACAAAAGTTTTTTTCATCTCATGGATTCAGGTATTCCTAAAATCTCATCTCGTATACTAACATATTATAGATCCCATAGTTATATACATGTTCATGATTATTTATTATATTTTGCACTAAAGTATATGGTATAATATAAAGAACATATATACGTGTGATGAATTGTTATTGAATTAATTCTAACAACATAATCATGCAACTCAACAACATAATACATTGATTTCAACCCTTTATAACACGAAATTAAGAGCTTTTGCAAAAGAGGTTAACTTTATAAAATAATTAACTACTGTGTTAGAAGTCATTTTTACATAATAGACAATGTTCTCAGCTTTACGGCAATTTGAACGGTGTGTCAAGAGGACACCCGAGGAAAAAGTTATGAATTTTTAAAGTTTTGAAAAATTGTCAGCTTCAGTGAAGTAACGAGTTACCTCATAATGGTATCTGGTTACTAAAACCTTGATACGCTTCTATTTTGTCTGAAGTAACTGGTTACTTCAGAATAGTAACCGGTTACTTCACTGAAACAATAATCAATAACTCCAAATTTTGATCGAGGTAACCGGTTACTTCAGAATTGTAACTAGTTACTTCACTGAACCAATAACTAAAATCCCCAAAATTTTCTGAGGTAACCGGTTACCATTCTGAAGTAATCAGTTACTTCACTATTACAGAGCCAAAAACCAGAATTTTCTTCTGCTACGGGATTTCCCTATTTTCACCCAAAATTCAGTTTTTCCCATACATCAAAACATGTTAATTCATGAGATCATTAACCCATATTATATACAACAATTCAAATCACAATGTTATACCAGTTTCATCAATTCACAAATCACCATAGAATCAATTCACAATTCAACACTATCACACAAAACAACCATACAACAAAATCCACATACCTATAATTATACTACCCTTTAGAAAGTTGGAACCCCACTTTTACCTTGGATTGAAGGTTGCTCTAAAGCCTCTAACAATGGAATTCTCTCTTCTTTCCCTAATTCCTTTTTGCCTCCACATTGCATCGTTGTTGTTGTTGGCTCAAATCCTAGATGGAGTGGATACGAGCGAGGTGAATACATTTATTCCCTTTTGTTGATGGCTCTAATCCTAGATGGAGTGAATTAGTAGTTAGGTGAACCAATTGTTCACGAAAATGGTGACCCCGGTCCTAGATGGAGTGGGTTCGATGGAAATCTCGGTACCGCATGTATTGTGTCAATGTTGTGTTGCATTTCATACTTGTTTGTTGATGTTGATTATGAAATTTAATTGTGAAATTTATGACAATTGTGTTGTGGCGATGAGATACTTGAACACTAATGATTATGCATGATAATTATGTATATCTTTGATTATACTGTTCTTTATATTGTTGTGATATCTCACCCCTTCTGTTGTTATGTTGTCTCTACGTAGATAACATGCAGATACTGAGGAGTGGTTCGAGTTGCAGGAGTCGAAGAGGTTACTCTTCTTTTTAGTTCAAGTCAACGTTATGATCTGATACGTAACACTCGGGTTGAGGATAAACGTTTGAATTGTTTAATTTGATTTAGTTTCTAATATTGATTCCGATTGGAGCATTTTGGACTTCAAAATATTTTTTTGATGTTGTTTTATTAAGAATTGAAATATTTCCGCTATTTTATTGAACGATTTATTTAAAAACTATATTGTGTTATCCTCGTATGTGTTATGTATCACATGGTCATTACCATCAAATATGTCGAATGGAAAATTCATATAATTCATTATATTTACATATTAATAAATAGCTCATAAATATTGATAAAGGATAGGAAGAAAAAATTATCTACCCACTTAAAAATGTAACACATTTATTTTAGAGAAAATAAATGATTTTATACTATTAAATATATATTTAATATGTTAATTAAATGGTATATTATTTACTTTCAATTGATTGATTATACAAATTTTTTTTACTTATATAATTATTATTTTATTAAATTTATTTATTAATAAAAAAAACAACTCTAGACTTTATTTCACATAGACGGTTAACAAATATGTTATACAATTATATTTATATATTTATATAACTATATCACACATTTCCTTTAAAATGAAAATTTATTATTTATTGTAATAAAGCGAAATTATAATAAGTCAATTATATAAGTCATATAAATTATAGAGAACCTCTTGGACACAAATTTTTGGGCACAACCCATAGACAAATCTATCTATCTATTATCAATCTATTAAAAGTAAAGTACCTGGAAATTCTAAGTCTAACCTTTTGATTAAATGTTATAACTTTTCTTATTCCAAGGGTATAATAGACTAATCACCACTATGTCATATTATATTCATTTGGCATTTAATTTTGCTGACATGTCAATCTATCATAATTTTACACTATTTTTTATTTATTTGATTTATTAATTTGAATTCTAATGTTTGACTCACGGTTAATGAGGAAGGAATTGGAATGGCCAAATTAGATCTATTATAATTAAATGGAATATTATTCATTGCATGATTTAAAAATACCCACTATTTATCATTACATTAAATGTATATTATTGGAATTAGAATGAATTATTTTGATATTCCAAGATATCACAACTTCTCATGTTTTCAGTTACCCTATATATAGCCATTCTAAACCCTTACTCTTTCACTCTTCAATCTTCTTCATTCTCCATTATTTTCAAAAGGTTACGTATTATTTTCCAATTCTTCTTCATTCCCATATTTTGATTCTCTGTGTCCATTTTAATACAGATTTTGTAACAGGTCTAAATAGTAACATCAATTGCGTTGCTGACATGTCAATCTATCATAATTTTACACTATTTTTTATTTATTATTTTATTTATATTTGAATTCCAATTCCAATGTTTCATTCACGGTTAATTTATTTATATTTGAATTCCAGGTTTATATTTGAATTCCAGGAAAGGCTATCCTGATTTCTATATTTGTTTAATCTTCGTTTTGATTTGTTTTTTTATTTTGTTAAAGTTAATATTGAGGTTTCAAATTAGGCCTTAATATTGAGGTTTCATTTCAATAGAAAAGTCAATTTCTAATTGATTTATGATGGCATTATTTTGATTTATTAGAATATTTGTTTTCTGCATTATTTATTTGATTATTATCTAATTCATGAAAAAAAACATATATCATAATTTGCTTAATTAAATATGATTTTAACTAAAAGATAAAATCAAAAGAAATTTTGAAAATAAAAAGCCGATATCATTCTATTTTATTTAAATATGTGGTGGATTGATTGTCATTATAAAATTATTTTACACTTATTTTTTTCTCTATTTATAAAAAACTTAAATAATCTTTTTTTTCTTTCCATTGGTAAAAAAATTTAAATATTACAATAATATATAATAATACAAAGAGCAATATATGAATGATTTGAAAAACGTTTAAATATTACAATAATATATAATAATACAAAGAGCAATATATGAATGATTTGAAAAACGTTTAAATGGAAAACTATATATATCGCAAAGAAAAAATTCGTTTCTATAAATAAAACATTTCTATAAGATAACTATTAACTTTTTTTTCAGAACATAAATATTTATTTGAAAATATATGCACATTAATAAATATATGGTAAAATACAAAGACGAAATTATATATATTTTCTATTTACAATATATTCAATTGAATCTACCCTACACATCATGTACATCTTAAAATCATATAAATTATGATTTATGATTATAAGGATATTAAAAATCATATAAATTACACTTGATTTATGATTTATTCTAAAATGATCACATAAATTTATTTTAAAATAAATATTCCAAAAACGAGTAATGACTAACCATATATATATATATATATATATATATATATATATATATATATATATATTCTGAAAGATTTAAATCGATAAAATTTTGTCTTAAAAATAAGTTTTTATTAATAAATATTAAAAAATTATATTTTAAAAATATTAATAAAAATAATATTATTTTATTTTATTTCAAAATGTTATTTGTTTAAAATTGAAAGTAAGTACTATTATTGTTTAATTAACATTTTGTTACTAAATATTATTAAAAACCATGTATTTGTATGAAATATTAATAAAAATCACATATATTTAAGAAATATCATACAACTTAACTAAAGTATCTATAAAATCAAGATTACCGAAAAACATATTTTGTAATTATTTAGATCCTTATTTGAAATAAAATATGTTTTGAAATTATTTAACTTTTATAGAAAGGATAATAAAGCAAAACAAAATCAATTGAGATTTTGTAATTTCTTTAAACTTATGAAATAACTAAACATATCACAATTTTTCAAATTAATTTTATAATCGTAATCATGATAAAACAATGTTAAATGATAGTCATGAAAATTTAATGATAAATGATACTCATAAAAAATTAATAATTAAAGATAAAAATTTACTATTACAATCATTTTTATAAATTGTATAAGTTACAATTATTTTTATAAATGGAAATATAAGTTACAAATAATTTTATAAATTTAACTATTTATATAGTTATAAATGAGAATAGGTTACATATATTTTTATAAATAGACAAACGTGTTCCAGATGTTTATAAATGAAAAAAAGTTACCATAATTTCATAAAGGGAAATAAGTTACAATAATTTTAATAAAAGAGAATAAGTTACTAATATTTTTATAAAAGAGACGTATTTAAACAATTGTTTTTAAAATCAATAAATTAATAATTGTTTTATAAATTGTCACACAGGTTCTAGGCACTTATAAATGTTAGAATGTTAGACTAATAAACACTATGTTGTTACCATATTCATTTGGCATTTAATTTTGCTGACATGTCAATCTATCATAATTTTACACTATTTTTTATTTATTTGATTTATTAATTTATTTTATTTAGATTTGAATTTTATTTATATTTGAATTCCAATTCCAATGTTTCATTCACGGTTAATTTATTTATATTTGAATTCCAATGTTTTTATGTTTTTTTTTGACAGAATTTGAATTCTAATGTTTGACTCACGGTTAATGAGGAAGGGGTTAATGAGGAAGGAATTGGAATGGCCAAATTAGATCTATTGGAATATTATTCATTGCATGATTTAAAAATAATTAAAATGGTTCACAAAAATAATCACTTGGTATTCTGTTGACTTCAGTATTTTACTTCAAAATCTTGGAACCGTGAATGTTGTATTAACAATTATATTTATTATCATATAACCAAAAACTTTATTCATTTTATGTCTACAATCATTTTATGTGGTTAACAAAAAAAATTGAATGACAACCATACAATCAAAGTGATTTTCTACCCATTCATTTTTGCATCACCTAACCAACACTATGGAACCTCAAGTTGCAGCAATGACAAGACGTAAAAGGAAGCAGATTCAACACTATGGCACCTCAAGTTGCAGCAATGGCAAGACGTAAAAGGAAGCAGATTCTTAAAGATAAAAGATTGAAAAAAAAGGAAGAACTGATGAAAACACAATCAATCCCATTGAAAACCCTCAAAGGTATTATGTTCCAACCATGGTTAATATCAGATCACCACTATCTGATTTAACTTCATCAATCTTTAATGAAAGAAATATGAGTTCACCTTCACCAGCATCTGCATCAAGCAACTCAAGTACAATGAAGAGTTTCAATATTGTTTCTACTGGCTGCTTCAGCACGACAACGGAGGAAAAGTATTATGGAAGGTAAGATGCCCCAATCTTACAAACTTCATAACAACCTTAGCAATAAGGTGGGGTCCTTTCAGGATAAATTCTCCATCCTTTTCGCATTTCAAAACACCATTTTCTGATATAGCTTCCTCATGTTCTAACCAAAGAAACATAAACAATATAACTATAAATATCTTAAAAATCATATAAATTATGATTTATGATTATAAAGATATTAAAAATCATATAAATTACACTTGATTTATGATTTATTCTAAAATGATCAGATAAATTTATTTTAAAATAAATATTCCAAAAGCAGTAATGACTAACCATATATATATATATATATATATATATATATATATATATATATATATATATATATATATATATATATATATATATATATATATTCGAAAGATTTAAATCAATAAAATTTTGTCTTAAAAATAAGTTTTTATTAATAAATATTAAAAATTATATATTTTAAAAATATTAATTAAAAAATATTATTTTATTATATTTCAAAATGTTATTTGTTTAAAATTGAAAGTAAGTACTATTATTGTTTAATTAACATTTTGTTACTAAATATTATTAAAAGCCATGTATTTGTATGAAATATTAATAAAAATCACATATATTTAAGAAATATCATACAACTTAACTAAAGTATCTATAAAAATCAAGATTACCGAAAAACATATTTTGTAATTATTTAGATCCTTCTTTGAAATAAAATATGTTTTGAAATTATTTAGCTTTTATAGAAAGGATAATAAAGCAAAACAAAATCAATTGAGATTTTGTAATTTCTTTAAACTTATGAAATAACTAAACATATCACAATCTTTTCAAATTAATTTTATAATCGTAATCATGATAAAACAATGTTAAATGGTAGTCATGAAAATTTAATGATAAATGATACTCATAAAAATTAATAATTAAAGATACAAATTTACTATTACAATCATTTTTATAAATTGTATAAGTTACAATTATTTAATAAATGGAAATATAAGTTACAAATAATTTTAAAATTTAACTATTTATATAATTATAAATGAGAATAGGTTACATATATTTTTATAAATAGACAAACGTGTTCGGATGTTTATAAATGAAAAATTACAATAATTTCATAAACGGATATAAGTTGTAAACTGTTAATTTTAATTTCCATGTTTTAAAATTTTATTTTGCAACTATTTAATATAATTGAAGTTAGAAAATCGGTACGGTTTATTATAAATACAGATCAAAGCTTAAAAAGTAAATACATATTATTAGCATATATTTATAACTATGTGAATATGAACCAATTGAAAATAAAATTCATACTTTATAAATGATAATCTTATAGACGTCTAATGTGAATCAAGACAAGACTGCTATTGATATATTTTTTAAAATTGAAAATCATATCATATCTGCAAACATTTCTATATGATCTTTTCTTGTTTGTTTCTCTTGATTTAGTTGAATATGTGTTGACAGTTACCGAAATTTTGGGAAGAATTTCTCTAATCAAAGGTTGTTGTTGGAGCTACAATGATCACAATTTAGCTAATGTTAAAAGACATATAAATAAGATCTAATTTAGATATTCATTTAAAATTGAAATTTGACGAGGAGCTGTCATACATGGTGGGTTTGTAAAATTGAAAATATAATATATAAAAGAAGGATTTAAAATGATATTTGAGTCATCATATATTTTGGGTTTGCAAAAATTGAATAATATCTAAAAGTAATATTATTTGAATTGGTAAACTTATATATATATATATATATATATAAAATTAAAATTAACACGGTAACATTCAGGCCAAACAAATATCCTTTTTCACAAACGAAATTTCCCTTACAAACAAAGAGAAATCTCCTCCCAATATTTCATCTAACGCTAACCTAAAAATATCTCGAAATGATTTTATTCTTGAGTTTTGTTAACTCATTCGTATTCCCGGATAGATGTGAACGTATCTATGAGATACCAGCTCTACACTGTTCATTTTAATGTACATCTTTTTACTATTTCTTTTTTTGTTGCTTTATATAATTGAAGTAATAAAAATGATTGAAGTTATAAAAATGGTTGTACCACTACTAGAAAATTGGCAGATTGCGACAGGTATTTTTGTAAGTTACGACGGTTAAAACCGTCGCAATTTGCTTTCCACGACGGTTGCTTTACCGTCGCAGAAGTGTGTGTCCCCAACCTATTTCGCGACGGTTACAAAAACTGTCGTTCAAGTTTACGACGGGTTTGGAGCTAACATAATCAAGTATTGGTGACTGTTTGATACCGTCGTGACTATCTTTTGAGTTTCTTTTAATTATTGATGGCGACGGTTCGATACTGTCGTGAATATCTTTTGAAATTGATTAAATTATTTATGGCGACGGTTCGATACTGTCATGACTTTTGTTGATTATTTTTAATTGTTGATTACGACGGTTCGGTACTGTCGCCATGACTTTTGTTTATGTCTTGATTTTTTTTATTTTTCTATTATATATATTTTTTATTTAAATTATTATCTATGTAAAAAATTTTAAATATAGTTTTTTTTTTGTTATTTTTTTCTTTAAATTATTTCTTCTTTAATATATTTATTTATAGTATTATTTTTTGTTTTATTTTCTATCACTTTGTAATATAGTAAAAATAATTTCAATAAAAAATATTTAACATCAAATAAGCATTATAATATCCAAAAAAATGTGTGTTCCATAATCATGTAAAATGCGAGTTCCATAATCATGTCAAGTAGTACAAAAAACCCAAAATATATCAATTCCTAATCTTATAATAATAAGTATCATTATGCCAATAATATATTGGGGGAGAACCTCTTGATCAAATCATGGACTTCCAAACTTGAATTGAATATATTTTTAAGAGCTGCTATTTTGAACTAGCTGCAACTGCTGGTCTTCCATAGTTGGTGAGTTCAAGAGCTTCCTGAGAGAACGATACTGCAGGCGGACATTCTCTCCAGATCCAATAATCTTGAGCAAATACCTACACAAAAGATCGACAGTGAATGAGATTATATAGTATTCCAAAGAAGCAGAATTAGATAAAGTTTTAAAATAAACCACGTAGAATATGTTGAATAAACAAGCATTATCAACAGCCAAACCCCACTTATGGTCCTCAATAATATTCTAAATTATCATAATAGAACATAGTTGTCTCACCTTTTACTAAATAAAGTGTTGTTAAAATTATACAGCAGTTTGAGTCACTGACTAGTTGAGAACAAATTAAAATCATTCAGAAAAGTTAAAAATATAGAGTAGATTATGCCAGTGTTTGCTTGTTTTGTTACTAATATATAAAAAAATTAAGTCAATCAAAGAGGGAGTCAATTAAGTAAATTATTCACTTCTATTGTCATTATAGTTTTCGCTGGCCCTCATTACAGCATACAACAACGACAACAACAAAGTCTTATCCCAACTAAGTGGAGTTGGCTACATGGATCGAATTCCGCCATAATGTTATATCCAATACCATGTTTCTATCCAATTTGTTAATCTCGGTTCTCAAGATCATTACAGCATGAGATATACTAACACAGCATATAGAAAATCTCTATCCCCTCTCGGGTAAATTAGCCAGTTACACAATTAGTTTGTTACAGTTGACGTTATTAACCGTTAGGGAGGAAAGGAAATGCAACAACAAAAACCAAATCTTTATTCACTAGGTAGAGCCGGTTACTTAATCTTCCATGCATCGTTATTGTCGAAAACTTGTTGAATGTGTTATTTGGGCTCATAATAAATTATAAGTTGCTCCTACTGTTAGCCTAAAGCCTCGAGGACTGTACAGGGATATGTTGTAGGAGTAATCCAGAAACTTCCAAGTGGATCTGCCACATGTCATTCTTCGCAAGAATAATTGCAGTGGGGTGATTGCTAGGAGGATTTGAAAAGCATGATGGCCTTCAGATTTCCAAGGTTAGGCAAGACTTAACTCAAGACTGTTGGTCGTGTTTGGTTTGGTATTGCTACTCATGCACATGGCTTTAAGGGGTATGAGAGTGCATATAGATGATACTTGAGTGCAACTACCATGCAATGCACAAAAAAGACCCATCCAAGCCATAAATAAAAACATAGCAAAAGTTAATAAAATACTAATAGAAAAGGCGTATAGGTCAAGGCGGGAAGCTTAGTCACAGCCTATATCGGGGACAGTTTTATTACACATATAGATGTGGGAAGAGATGGAAGCATCACCTACCATCGAAAATTTGTGAAGGGATGTCCGCCATGGCGGCACCATGGGTCACACTAGTGTGCATCATAGGTCACAAAGGCGTGTTTATACGGTGGATTTTTGGCCTTCCGCCATTAACATATCGAGAATTTAAACTCAAATTAACAAAATATTCTTAATAACTCACCAGCCATTGAGACACTGAGACGTAATTACAGCTTCTTTCCCAACAAATTTTTCAGGTGTTCTCCTGTTACCCTGTGGAAATTGGTGGTTTATAATTCCCTGGTCCATCTGATTCAGCAGTAGAAAAAAAATTATAAGTAAAACAGACCGTGTTTACCTTAATAATAACTTTCTCATTTACTGAAAATGGATATTGTACTCCCCGCTGGAGTCCATCAGTAGAAGTAAAATCTCCATTTTCCTGAAACACGAGTGCTAATATACATAAATTTGTCTACTTGAAACTAAATTCTTATAGTCTAACATTTTGTTCAGTCAGAAAGAGTATCCTGATTAATTAATTAATTAATTAACATTTACTGATTTGCTACTTCTCATCAAAATCACAGGCTACTTGTGTTTTATACCCTGTTCACTCTTCTGATTGGATCCATTGGTTCACTCATTTCTTTTCGCCGCTTTCGAAGAGCGGCATTTCGAAATAACCTTCGATCATCCTCATGCTTGACAGCAGCAGCTGCAGCTCTAAGAGCTGTGAAGGAAATGTTGACACCACATTATATCACACAAATAATTTTAAGAAAAGTAACGAGGAACCAAATGCATCAAAGACAGAAAGATATAACGAGACCAGATAAAAAGCTACACTATCTGAGAAGTTTGTGGTTAGATGGTGGAACGGAAACATAAAAAAAACTACAAAGAAACGGTAAATACCGAGATTAGGGATCAGAGAACCAGTCTCAATATCGACATTGCAGAGGGTGCACCTTGACTGCAACAGAAACAACAATTATAATTATGATTCTTGTCTCTTCCCATGTAGTACAAAGAGCAAGAGAATACAACTATTAATAGGCATTTTTGTCAACTATTAATAAATAGAATTGACGAAAAATGAAAATATGTGTGTGCTGGGTTCAAACCTCATACCCTCAAGTGAAGGGCGTGTTGTTTGCCACTAGGCCAAACAACAACTTATGTTACATTTTTAATGTTAAAACTATATAACAATTCGAAATGAATACATCCAAAACTCTTTCAAGAGTTGTATCCTCTCATCAAATGACATGATTCTCTCTATAAATAGAGCCAATTTGTAGGCAAAAAATCACGCTTCCCATCACATGACATGATTCTTACTATAAATAGGGACAAATAAATTCAAGGTCTACTACTTCTTTCATTTGCTAATTGCTCATTTTCTTCTTTGCTAATTGCTGATTATAACCTACTTCAAATCACATAAAAACAAGTCATATCTACTTCCATTTTATAGAGACCCACCATTCACTAAAGACAAAATAAATAGATAATATAGGCAGTATGAAGGTTCTAGAGTTCTATTGGGCTTCATCTCCACAGACGAGCAAGGTTTCATACACTTCCAAATTTAACTATTGAACCTTCAGTACAACAAAAATCATAACTTGTTCACGGGCAAGGTTTCATACACTTCCAAATCTAACTATTGAACCTTCAGTACAACAAAAATCATAACTTGTTCACTGTATTGTACATAGCCCGTAAATCTAATTTTAACCCAATCTATCATTCCCCAAATTTAAGTTCATTAAAGGACATGATGGTGCAATAAAAAACACCTATCGTGGCAAGATTCAGGGAAGAGCCGGGTGGTGGATTTACAGTAAGCAACATTACCTTGCACTCGCAAGAGGCCCATGACTTGAATTTCTGGCCTCGGCAGTAACTCCAACCTTTGTACCAAGACTCCCCTTCCCCATATGAAAGATTTATTCTATACATTAAAGAACAATTAATATATTCCCTACCCTTAGCCTACATATAATCCTGAGCCTAACTATCAAACTTCCTATTTTGCTGTAGCTACTAATCTTCCAGCAGCACCCTGACTGCAATAGAAGTCTAATCTCGGAACACTAGATAGTTAAGTCATACAGTGTCCAACTATGGTTCAAAACATAAATAAAATTATCACTTTCATCAGCTGTTGGCCCTCATTTCGTAATGCATAGATGCAAACTGAGTATGCTTAGAAAACTGAATAAGACAATTGTACTTACTGTTTCAATGACTCTTCTCAGTGTGAGACCGCCAAAAGAATGTCCGCATGAGACAAGCATTGCATCTTCCAAGAATGAGCCACTAGTAAATTAATTGGATGAAAAAGGAAAGAGAATATATATTAGAATAAAAGTGAACCTGAATATAAGAAAATTTGAAAGAACGAAATAACACATGTTTCTTGAAAATCTTTTGAAACATTCTTAATACAATTAAGCAGAGTTTATCTTGAAATTTTGAACGAAGTGCAAGATATGAGATTGTAATCTTGTCTAGCATCCTTATTCTCAACCAATTGTCATTAAAGATAACCTAAAAAATCATAAAAAGAAATAAAACCCTAAAACAACAAATTAGAAAACCTAACATCAATTCAATATATTGAAACTCAAAATCAATCAACACAAAGAGCTCAACCATAAGATTCAAGTGAATCTCCAATGCTGAAATCAGTGGCAGAGAATGAGAGAGATGAGAACAATGCAAAAAGTGATACATAAAACTTACTGTGTTTGAAGAGATGAACGCAGAGGATGTTAAAATGCTTGATGTGCGTTTTTTGGTGTGAAGATGAGCGGTTTGAAGAGATTTCTTTCTGGCTTGAACGCTGCTTTACAGAAGGTGTGAAGAAGAATGGTGGGCCGATGAAGGGGAAGGGCTTGAACGCTGCTTTATAGAAAAAGTGAATCGATGTTTTAGTATTATAAGAGTTTTTCTAACTTTTTTACGGCGACCGGTGTTTTACCGTCGTGTCCATTGGGAATTTTTAAAGGTTTTGGGTGCGACGGTTGTTTTGCCGTCGTGAAATAAATTTTAGGACGGTTAATTTTACCGTCGTGAAAGGTTTAAGGGTGCGACGGGTGCTTTACCGTCGTGATATGCCTTTTAGGACGGTTAATTTTACCGTCGTGACAAGTTGTTGGTGAAAAACCGATGTTAAAAGTGTTAAATGGGGGCCGACGGTTGTTTTACCGTCGTAATAATAATATTATGATGGTTAATTATACCATCGCAAAATAAATATTAGGGACGGTTGGTGTCGATCGTAAAACCTCTATATATCAATTATTATCACATAACTGTCGCAATTTTTGTGTCGTTAAACACTAATTTTCTTGTAGTGTACGATTTAATATAAATACGAATAAATACTTAAAAGTTGGTAGGAAAAACATGAAAGGTGTATTTTAATTCAATATATTATTTGATTCAAAATAGATTAAATTTTTATTGAATCACATTAACTTATCTTTATATATATATATATATATATATATATATATATATATATATATATATATATATATATATAAATGAACCTTACAAGTCATAATTAAATACATGGAATATAAAATTTCGAGGACCCGTGCGATAGTACGTGGATTGTATTTGCTACTCCGTGTTTAGTCATGGTCAATTATATGTTGCAATTTCAAGAGTTAAGAGCAAAAGTGGGCTAAAAATCCTAATTCATGACAAGGAGAATGTACCGTGTTCTACTACTACTAATGTTGTGTACAAGGAAGTCTTTCAAGCACTTTGATAGTTGGTAAACTTTATATCTTATACTTTACGATTCAAATTAAAAATCTATTTTGAATTAAAATATATAGTATGTACATTTTCCATGTATTTCAAGAAGTATATAATTTTTCCTATTTGTTCATGCAGACGTGATTTGTTGATAGGACAAACGCTTGCTACAAATATGGAGTTAAATGCCAACATGGTTTACATGAGACATATACTCAACTGAAAACATGGTAACATACTTAATAATTTAATAATCTATAAATTTAATGTGAATCCAGACGAGACCCGTGCGATAGCACGGGTTTGTTACTAGTATATTAGAAAAAGTTAAAAAATAAAAAAAATTAAATAATATATATTTAATAATATTTAAAAAAATAATAATATTTTATGCCTGCGTCTAAATAAATGCCGGGATTGTGACCAACTAAATATTTCTCTAAATTATAATTAAAATACTTCATGAAATGTCATGTCTATTATAAATCTATAAAAACGAAAGTACCTGGATTTTACCACTAACCCCCAACTGATAAAATCCTATTTGTTCTATTCTGTAAGGGTAAAAATGTAACTTCGTGAAATGCTTGCACCACATTCACTTGAATCTGATGTGTCACTCCCACAATTTTTCTCCACTTTTTGATTTTTTTTCTTTTTAGCAATAAACTCCCACAATTTATTGCCATTTTTAAATTTTTTTCTGTTTTTATAATAAACAAACCAATTGCAATTTTTGGTTTCCAACGTGATCTTAATCAACCATATGGGAAATACCAAACCTGTTTATTGCCCCCATGCCAATTCATTATTCTTCTCTTCCTCAAAATTCAAATTCAAATTCTAATGGAATACCAAAAGTCCTTCTCTCTTCCTTCAATGCTTCCCCACTGTGTAGTTATGTATAATCTCAATTGCTTCACATCTCCCAGTCGTTTTCATTCACGCAAGCCATTTCTTCACACATCCACTTCGTTTTCATTCACGCAATCCTGTCTGCTCTGTTACACAACGCTGCTGGACAATGGCGCGTCCTATCGAATATATCAATAGCATTGACGATTCGAAGGATTTGTGGAAGATTGCTGTTAGATGTAAGCATCTGTGGTCTGTCACCAGTTCTCAGAATAGAGAGCACTTGGAGCTTATTTTGTTTGATTCAAAGGTATTATACAATCTAACCATTTCTGCTTTGCAATTCTGGTTTTGTTATAACAGCAGTGGTATATGATACTGATTTCTAAATGTTTGTATTTTCACAGTTGGATTTAATTCAAGCCATTGTCCCATCTTATTTGGTATCAAAATTCAAAACACAGCTGGAACTTGGATGTTCCTACGTAATGCAGAATTTCAAAGTTTCCACCAATGATTTCTCCTTCAAATCAACTGATCATAAGTTCAAATTGATTTTCTGTGGTTCAACTTCTGTCAAAAAGGTCCCACTTGCTGACATTCCTGTAAACTACCTCAGGTTAATTGGAATAGATGCTATTCTTGAGGGTAAATACAGAACGAATGTATTGTATGGTGAGTTGTATTTTTACTATTATAATAAATCGCATTGTATATTAACTTCACCATTATACATGACTGTCTGTGGTGAACTTTTGTGCAGATATAATTGGTGGAGTTACTGAAATATCCCAATCCCAGATAATTCCTGATAACAACAAGAGCAAGGTTGTGTTTTCATTAACTGATCTGAGGTAGGTGTGGTTTCATTTTGTTTGTTAGTATTGATGCTGATAAATATAAATGTCTAACATGTTCATGGTGTTTGTTTTGTAATTCCTGTCAATCAGCAAACAACATGTACAATGTACTCTTTGGGGCAAATTTGCTATTCAACTGAATGAGTATTATAACACTCATAAGGCTGATGGTAGTATTGTTCTCCTACTTATGAATGCAAGGATCAAGGAACCTCAAGGTATGATATGTATCTATTTATTATTATATCCAAATTTAAGTGTTGTCATTTATAAGTATGTCAATTTTCAGGAAATTATCCTTTAAATATATCAAATGCTTGGAACGGCACAAAACTGCTCATCAATGATTTGACTATTGAGGAGGTTAAAAACCTTAAAGAGAAGTAAGTGGTTTTACTATGTAATTATAAATTACCAAGCTTTCATTTCTAACATGTTGTTTTCATTCTGATCTGTGTATATCAGTCTTAAAAATGATCTGTCGTCGCTCTCATCCTCGAGCATGCATATGGACACCACAAATAGCTCTATTTTCACTGATTTTGATAAATTTGTATGGAAAGCTGAAGTGTTGAGTCTATCTGAGATTGCATATCTGCAGAATGTTGGTTACTCCTTAATACTGACATATTGAAATTACATAATTAGTCAGACTGATTGCTTAGCAATTTTTTTGAGATAAATCCCTTCTTTCTGTTTCAGGAAACTACATGTGTGACTGTTGCGACTCTGGAGAAGTTTGAATGTGGGCAGTCAGGCTGAATTCTTGTGATAAAAGTTGTTTTGATTTTCTGTAGAAGAATGAAGATGTTTATACAGAATCAACAACTGCATTCACACAATCTTATCTGCAGAGTTCCAGGAAATCTTGCCGAACCTGGTCGTCAGAGGTTCATCGTTGTGTTAATATTGAATGTTGTTGCTCGTGGCAGATCACGTATTTTAAAGGATTGGAAATGCTGAAAATATTCAAAAGTCATGCTTTGAAGACATCTTTACTTGATGATTTCATGGATGATGAAAACCGTCAGAAGATCATGAAAGCCAAGCTCTTTATCAGAAGTGTAGAAAGTCCATTATTCATACAACCATTGGAAGCTCCTCGAAAATTGATTGTTGGCCAACCACCCAGAAAATATGAGAAGAATTTTAAGATCAAGGATGATTCTGATAACTTAAACCAGACGTCCATTTCAAGCTCTGGGCAGAACATCCATAATTCTCATGTCACCAACAAAGAAGTCCGTGAATGAAGGTGAGAAAATTGCAGTTCATGAAGATATTCCTTCTATCTTAAAGATCGGTTCAGTCACTATTACCCCAAAGCAGGTTGAGACAAAACAATCTGGCTATTGCCCCAATTATTTACTTTTCTATTGTCACATTTTGATATTAACTGAACTAGCATTTGGGACATCATGATCTAACAGTGAAAGCAGTTAAGCCCAGTATTTTTGTTTATAAGATTGATAATTACTGGGATGTACCATTTTCAATGGCTATTGATCTTACTTCTTCGACTACCCGTGAATCTTCGGCTGCTTATCATTTGTCTGTGCACTACACTTCCGGGTCACCCAAGCAGTTCAAGAGTATTAAAAATCAAAATGAAAGCTTGCATTTCACATTATTGGATTACTTGGCTTTGAAAAGATTGAAAGCATTTTGTAGTTTTTCTATGCTTTGAAAAGATTGAACATATTTTACAGTATTTCTATTTCTATAGAAAGTGAGATACTGTGATGGATTGGTTGTTCTTATACTATTTTTGGTAGCTTATTAGTCGAACAATATTTATGTATCTTCCTTAGAGATTTATATTTTCAGTAGGTGGAATTAGAAATTGTGGTATCTATCTATTTGACATATGTATATTGGATTTATATTCTCATTTGTTGTGAAATTTGAATAAAAATACTATTTTGTATTGATATTTTTTTTATTTTTAATTGCTATAATTTTAGAAACAAATATTATAATTTTTAATAAAATATTTATGATTTATTTTTTTAAAGTACGACTAATTAATATATTTTTATACAATATTAGAAACAAATATTACGATTTTTTAATCAAATATTTGAGTACCCTTTAATTCGATACTTTACCAATATATCTTTTGAATGAAGACATTATTATTATTTATTTTTATTATACTTATATGGAAATTATTTTGAATGGTGACATAAATATGTTTTATTTTTATGTGTGATTTGATTTTGTAAAATATTATGATCAATCAAATTTTAATTCTCTTTTAATATTATAGGTTTGATACTGTTTCATTAGCAATATTTTATACATTATATTATACTTATATGGAAATTATTTTGAATGGTGACATAAATATGTTTTATTTTTATGTATGATTTGATTTTGTAAAATATTATGATCAATCAAATTTGAATTCTCTTTTAATATTATAGGTTTGATACTGTTTCATATTGTAGCAATATTTTATACATTAGAATATATAAAAATATGAAAAAAATTAAATCAAAACTTTACAAATATATCTTTTGAATGGAGGTATTAATATTATTTAATTTTATTATATATAGAAATTAGTTTGAATGGTAACATTAATACATTTTATTTTTATGCATGATTTGATTTCAAAAATTTATGATCAATAAATTTTGAATGGAATTATAATTTAACCAATAAAATTTTCTACTGACTTCTAAATATATTTGTGTATATTTATTGAAAGGTTACATTTATATTCTTGAAAAAATTAACGTAGTTTAAACGATGTATTGCTAACTATAAATATATTGTTAGTAAAATTAACAAAAAAGTATATTGTAAATATATAAAAGGTAAAGTAAATAAGAACTCTAATATTTAAAGCATATTACAATCTTTTTAAATTAACTTTAAAATTGTAATCATGATAAAAAAATGTTAAATTGTAGTCATGAAATTTTAATGAAAAATGATAATCATAAAAATTAATAATAAAAGGTATAAATTTATTCATACAATCCTTTTTATAAATTAAATAAGTTACATTTTGTTATAGTTTAAATAATATTTTGTTACTAAAAATATTTCAAATCATATATTTTTATGAAATATTAATAAAAATTATGTATTTTAAAGAAATATTTATTTAACTAATCATTTACTCGATTATATGTATAGTAACTTTATTAAAGAGTTAATTGATCAATTAATTCAATTAAATTATTTTTAAAATATTAGTTGATCCATTAAAAATCAATTTAATGTAAATAATGGAAATAAAATATATAATATTGGTATAATTTTAAATAGTATTTAGAAGGTAGTTTAAGAAAAAACTATATGATTTTGAATGTTATTGATATATTTAAAAAAAAAATGAAAGTCATGTCATATCCACAAACATTTTTATATGATCTTTTACTATATCGATTTCTCTTCTCTTGATTTAGTTGAATATATGTTTTGGGAAGAATTTCTCTAATCAAGGTTGTTGTTAGAGCCTACAATATTCACAATTTAGCTAATGTTAAAAGACTACAATTTGACCAGGAGTTGTTATATATTGTAGGAGTTGTTAAATATTGTAGGTTTGAAAAAATTGTAAATATGATATATAAAAAAAAATTTAAAAGTGGTTATACATTGTCATTTTCACTAATTCTATTCCAATTAAAATCAACGATGCAAACGAACCAATTAAAATAAAAATTATGATTTATTTAAATAAACAACATATCTTTTCTTTCTCTCTTTTGATAATTTTTCATTTTTCTACTAATATCAACAATAATAAATGTTAAATTATTATTTAATATTTTAAGCGATTTTTCGATATTCTTAGATCTAAATTTTTATTTCTTTCCCTACGGATATCTATAATAATAAATGTTATATTATTATTTATAGTTGTAATTTTTTTAATTATCAATAATACATTTATATTAAAACAAAAATGATTATATTATTAAAATTATTATTCTCTTTTATTTCCATATTTATAACATAATAACAAATAAATTATATTTTTATCCATAAAATCTTATAACATGATAAAAAATTATTTTTTATAAACAAAAAAAAAAGTTATAATTTTTATAAACGGGAATAAGTTACAAATATTTTTATAATAAAAAAATTCAACTATTGATGCAATTGTTTTTAACATGAATAAGTTAAAAATAATTTCATAAAACGCTACACAGGTTAATGACACTTATATGTACGATTTATTATAAGTACATATCAATGCTTAAAAATTTATGTATATTATTAACTTATATTTATATTGGATAATGAATTCAAACTTTACAAAAGATAATTTCGTAGACATGTAGTGTGAATCACGACGGAAAGTTGTCATACATTTTATATTTGGAAAAAATGCTAATATCTAAAATTGGTTTAATATATTTTTACAATTAATTATTTGCATTCAATCTCATCGAGATATTAATTTTAATATCTATCTGTTAATTATTTTTTTAATTATTGTCTTATATAATTGAAAATACGCTGTCATACTTAAAAAATATAGGAATGTTCTATTATATAAAAAAATTAGTTCTATGTTATATGAATATATAAATATATGAAAAAAATTAAATCAAAACTTTACAAATATATCTTTTGAATGAAGGTATTAATATTATTTAATTTTAATATATATAGAAATTATTTTGAATGGTCACATTAATACGTTTTATTTTTATGCATGATTTGATTTCAAAAAATTTATGATCAATAAATTTTGAATGGAATTATAATTTAACCAATAAAATTTTCTACCGACTTCTAAATATATTTGTGTATATTTTTTGAAAGGTTACATTTATATTCTTGAAAAAATTAACGTAGTTTAAACGATGTATTGTTAACTATAAATATATTGTTAATAAAATTAACAAAAAAGTATATTATAAATATATAAAAGGTAAAGTAAATAAGAACTCTAATGTTTATCTTAAATATTTAATTTATCATTCTAAAAATGTAAGAATAAATATTATTTTGTAGTTATTTAGATCCTTATTTGACCTAAAATAAATTATTTCAATTTTTATAAAAAGGTTAATAAAACAAAACAAAATCAATTGAGATTTGATAATTTTTTTAACTTTATGAAATAACTAAAATATATCATAATCTTTTCAAATTAACTTTATATTTAATTTTAATTCGATACTTTAACAATATATCTTTTGAATGGAGACATTATTTTCATTTATTTTTATTATACTTATATGAAAATTATTTTGAATGGTGACATAAATATGTTTAATTTTTATGTATGATTTGATTCTATAAAATATTATGATCAATAAAATTTGAATTCTCTTTTAATATTATAGGTTTGATACTGTTTCATATTGTAGCAATATTATATACATTAGAATATATAAAGATATGAAAAAAATTAAATCAAAACTTTAAAAATATATCTTTTGAATGAAGGTATTAATATTATTTAATTTTAATATATATAGAAATTATTTTGAATGGTCACATTAATACATTTTATTTTTATGCATGATTTGATTTCAAAAAATTTATGATCAATAAATTTTGAATGGAATTATAATTTAACCAATAAAATTTTCTACCGACTTCTAAATATATTTGTGTATATTTTTTGAAAGGCTATATTTATATTCTTGAAAAAATTAACGTAGTTTAAACGATGTATTGTTAATAAAATTAACAAAAAAGTATATTATAAATATATAAAAGGTAACGTAAATAAGAACTCTAATGTTTATCTTAAATATTTAATTTATCATTCTAAAAATGTAAGAATAAATATTATTTTGTAATTATTTAGATCCTTATTTGACCTAAAATAAATTATTTCAATTTTTATAAAAAGGTTAATAAAACAAAACAAAATCAATTGAGATTTGATAATTTTTTTAACTTTACGAAATAACTAAAATATATCATAATCTTTTCAAATTAACTTTATAATTGTAATCATGATAAAAAATATTGAATAGCAATCATGAAAATTTAATGATAAATGTTAATCATAAAAAATCATGATAAAATAAAAAAATTGTTGATATAATCATTTTAATAAATTGAATAATTTATAATTGATTTTATAAAGGTGAATAAAAATCATGTATTTTAAAGAAATATTTATTTAAAGAAATATATTTTACAAAGGTGAATAAAATTCATGTATTTTAAAGAAATATTTATTTAACTAATCATTTACTCAATTATATGTATAGTAACTCTATTAAAGAGTTAATCATCTGGATTCACGCGTATTTATGAGATATCAACTGTAGAGTGTTTATTTTAATGTTAATCTTTTAAATTTGTTTTACTGTTGTTTTATATAGTTGAAGTTAGAGAATCGAATGTACGATTTATTATAAATACAGATCAATACTTATTAGTTTGTGTATATTATTAGTTTATATTCAAAACTATAAGAATGTTAACCGATTGAAAAATGAATTCAAACTTTACAAATAATGATTTAGTAGACATGTATAAATGAGAATAAACTACATATATTGAAAGTACATTCGATTTTTTTAATTGTTGTCTTATATAATTGAAAATACGCTGTCATACTTAAAAAATATAGAAATATTCTATTACATGACAAAGTTAGTTCCATGTTATATGAAATTGACCTGCCCGTCGACAAAGACGGTTATACATTTTCCATGTATTTCAAGAAGTATATAATTTTTCCTATTTGTTCATGCAGACGTGATTTGTTGATAGGACCGACGCTTGTGACACCCCAAAATAATGCAATAATTAAATACTTATGATTTGTAATTATTAAATTAATTGAGGTCATAATTTATTTAGTTTATTGGATTATTAAGTTTAATGATGGAATTAATTGGAGAATGAGAAATAAATAATTATTTTATTTATGTTAAAAGGAATAAAAGGAATTAAATAAGGAAAAGAGGAAAAATAGAATCATTTGGAGAAAACAAGACTACGTAAAAGTGAGAAGAGGAGAAAGAAGAAGGAAAACCTAGAAGCGTCAGAATCTCGAAGAACCCACAAGGTAAGGGGTGATTTCGATTGATTATGGCTTATTATGGGTTTTGATGTTCATAATATAGGTTATAGCATGTTAGAGAATTGTATTTGTGAATTATAGGGTTCCATGAATGTGTCCCTATAGGTGTCAGATGATGTCAGATTGTGTCAGAATGTATAGATTAATGGATCTGTATGATATAGGATCATTACTGACGAACAAAACATGGTATATTGTATGTTATTGATGATGAATGAGTGATTTTATGGTGTTGGAATATATGGGTACGTTTTGGAATGAATGAGGAAATGGTTTTGGGAAGTAATGCTGTCAAAACTGAAATTTTGGGTCTGAACGTCGTGGAAACCGGTTCCCCAGTGGGAGGACCCGGGTTCCAGCCTTTTAAAATAGTGAAAATGGCATTTTTGAACTGAGGAACCGGTTCCTGTGTGGGAGGAACCGGGTTCCCCATTGATTTTTCCAGAGGGATGAAAATATATTTTCTGGGAACCGGTTCCCTACCTGGAGGAACCAGGTTCCCATACATTTTCCGTGATTTTTGAAATTGGGAACCGGTTACTCCTGAGGAACCGGTTCCACATTTTTGAAAATTTTAAAACTTCAAAAATTCATAACTTTCAAACCGTCGTCCTTTTGAGCGCTTTTGGACGTTATTTCCTAAATTTTATGCTCTACCTTATGAAATGAAAATATTTTAGAAAACTTGAAATTATTTTGGAAGGGGTTGGATTTGAAATAAATGATTTTTAACCACATAAGGATGTATGTGTAGTAGAGGAACCTTGGTGATGAGGACACGGTAATGTGTAGGTGTAATAGCATGTTTATGCTAAGGTTAGATGTATGCATGATTGGTTGATGTATCATGTTAATTGGTTTGCATGTTTATCCGATGTTGATTGTATGCATGATTGGTTGAGATATCATGTTGGATGGTTGTTTCAGTTATGTTGAATTGATGTATTACATAGACTGATTAATGTTGCATGCTATTGATGTGCGTGCATATGCATTGTTTTGGTGAAGTTAATTCCCATTGTGCGGAATTTGACTTGGATTGCCAATAACCGATACAGTGAGGATGGGTGGTTAGGCCGGATTCGCGTCCGAGTGGTTATGGGCGAACCGATGGTACTGTATCCGGGTGATAATGGATCAGTGTTGGGTGACTTAGTCACGAAGTCGGTACCGCATGCATTGAGTGCATTTGTGTTTGTATGGAATTGTAACATGTTAGGATGTTTTCCGGTGTTGCAATTCTTTTATTGTTATTGATTATGCATGATGAATTGTATGATTATGGTTGTGCGTTGGATTCTGAATGGTGCTAAGTGGTGGAATAATATGCTTGTATTATATTATTGATTGAAAGACTTATAATGTGCTTTAATTATGAGAAGTCTCACCCTTACTTTACCATTTCAGATTGAGTTAGCAGATGAGGAGTCGGTGAGGATGGCTCTAGAGCTTATCTTTAGTCCGTGTGTCAGTGTCATGCTCTGATTAGATTGTAACACTGGGGAACGCTTAGTTAAGAGAATCAGTATTGTTTAAGAGTTTGGATTTGAATTCCTTGAGAACTATGATGTTTATTTAAATTGATTGATTTTGGTATTTCCGCTGTGTAAGACATGGTCTTATGATGATTTGAATTGTTGGATGATGATCCTCGGTAGCATACTCTTGAATGAAGTTTATTTTGATTATTAATTGTGACATCCCTTATTATACCGTGTTAACTCTGATTAAAGATGATTTAGATATTAATTTAATTAATATATTCGGGGTATCTAGATGGGGTGTTATAATAGTGGTATCAGAGCATAGTCGGTCTTGTCCTGTGTCATTATCCCTTTAGTATGCGACTAGTGTAAAGTGACACTGCCGATACTTGTGTCTGATGTAAATTGTTTTGTTATGTTACGACAATGGAAGAGGTAACGGAAGGAATGATGATGCCATTGCCGAGGCTTTGGGAATGTTGGTGGAGTGCTTGGAGGAACCAGGGTGTGATTGGTGCGATGCATAATTGGGGAATTTTCGAGGAATAATCCTCCATTGTTCAAGGGCACGCATGATCCCGAAGGTGCTCGAAGTGGTTGAAGGAGATCGAGAGGATCTTGAGTGATTGATGCGGAGGGTCAAGGTGAGATATGGAACTCACATGTTGGTGAGGAAGCGATGACCGTGGGTTGCTACCCGAGTGAACTAGAAGAAGATGGTGTTGCATTGAATTGGGGTGTGTGAGAGCTTTTAGGAGGTATTTTCAAGATGTCGAGGTAAGAAGGAGATTGAGTTTTGGAACTCAGCGGTGGTAACAAGAGTAGTATGCTTCAAAGTTTTCTGAGTTAGCAAAGTATTATGCTCATTACCCTAACGATGCAGATGGAGAGTTTTCCAAATGTATCAAGTTTGAGAATGGTCTTCGTGACGAGATTAAGCAGGGTATTCGATCGCATCCGGGTTTTCGATCCGTTGATTGTAGTAGGATTCTTGAGGAGGATCTTGCTAACACTAAGTCGAATGCTCGAGGGTATGTTGATAGGAAAGGTAAGCAACAGATGGATCGTGGTAAGCCTTATGATAGGAATAATCAGAGATTCGGAGGTTGGAAGAAGTCTGGTGGAGGAGATTCTAGTTCTTCCGCTAGGTGCTATAAGTGTGGTGAGACAGGACATCGTATGGTGGACCGAAGAGCAATGATAAGAAGTGTTTCAAGTGTGGAAAGTTCGGCCATGTGGCCAATGACCGCAGAGTGAAAGGGTGACTTGCTACAAGTGGTGAAGAGGGTCATACTGTCCTCGCACAAAACCCAAGAAAGAGCAAGTGGTGGTAAAGTGTTTGCATTGTCGGATCGAAACTAAACCGATGATCGATCGATTAAAGGTACATGTTTTATTAATGGCATACCTTTGATTGCGATTATTGATACCGGAGCTACGCATTCTTTTATTGCGTTAGATTGTGCTAAGAGATTGAATTTGGAAATTTCAATATGGATGGAAGTATGGTTATTGATACTCCGCGTCGGGTTCGACTACTGTATGTTTGTAGGAATTGTCCTGTTGATTTTTGATAGGGGTTTCGGTATGGATTTAGTGTGCCTACCGCTAGAACAACTTGATATCATCCTTGAATGAATGGTTGGAATTCAACCAGGTTCATATCAACTGTTTTGAGAAGACGGTCATTTTCCCTGAAGAGGTTAAGATCGAAAGTGAGATTATGTCAGTAGAGCAGATGAATCTAGCTGTGAAAGATGGTGCAGTGGTGTTTATGTTGTATTCCGCGATTGAAGCGAAGGGAAAGGCAAAGAGTGATGGATTGCCAGTGGTGAATGAATTTCCAGAGGTGTTTCCAGAAGACGTTAGTGAATTGCCACCTGAGAGAGAGGTAGAATTTACTATAGATCTGATTCCTGGAACTAGTCCGGTGTCGATGGCGCCTTATCGCATGTCGGCATCTGAATTAGCTGAACTGAAGAAGCAGTTAGAGGAATTGCTTGAGAAGAAGTTTATTCGTCGAGTGTGTGTCGTGGGTGCTCGGTGTTATTGGTTAAGAAGAAGGAAGGTTCAATGAGGTTATGTGTTGACTACCGATTGAATAAAGTTACAATCAAGAATCGGTATCCTTTGCCGAGGATTGATGATTTGATGGATCACTCGGAGCATGTGTGTTTAGTAAGATTGATCCGAGGTCCGGATATCATCGATTCGCGTGAAGTCGAGGATATTGAAAACGCATTTAGAACGAGGTATGGACATTATGAATATTCCCGCTTTGGGGTTACTAATGCACCGGTGTTTTCATGGAGTATATGAACAGGATATTTCACCCATATCTTGACAAGTTTGTAGTAGTGTTCATTGATGATATTCTGATTTATTCAAAAAGCGATGAGGAGCATGCAGAACATCTCAGAGTTGTGTTGGAATTGCTGAAGGAAAAGAAACTTTATGCGAAGTTGTCCAAGTGTGAATTCGTTAGAGGAGGTGAGTTTTCTTGGTCATGTAATTTCCAAGAATGGAATTCTTGTGGATCCTACGAGTAGGCGGTGTCTCGATGGGCCAAGAATGCTTCGAGATCCGTAGTTTTCTGGGTCTTGCAGGTTATTATCGGAAGTTTATTGAGGGGTTTTCCAAACTGGCGTTACCATTGACTAAGTTGACTACGAAGGGTCAGATATTTGTTTGGGATGTTGAATGTGAGAAAGAATTTCAAGAGCTGAAGAGGAGGTTGACAAGTGCTCCGATCTTGATTTTGCCAGATCCGACTAAGTCTTTTGTGGTATATTGTGACGCATCATTAATGGGATTAGGTGGTGTGTTGATGCAAGATAAGCAGGTTGTGGCTTATGCTTCGCGACAGTTGAAAGTGCATGAAAGGAATTATCCGACTCATGATTTAGAGTTGGCAGCTGTTGTGTTTGTTTTGAAGTTGTGGAGACATTATTTATATGGTTCTCGGTTTGAGGTATTCAGTGATCATAAGAGTCTGAGGTATCTCTTTGATCAGAAAGAGCTGAACATGAGACAGAGAAGATGGTTAGAATTCCTAAAGGATTATGATTTCGGTTTGAATTACCATCCTGGTAAAGCAAACGTGGTTGCAGATGCTTTAAGTAGAAAGTCCTTGCATATGTCGATGTTGATGGTCCGTGAGTTAGATTTGGTTGAGCAGTTCAGAGATCTGAGTTTGGTTTGTGAAACTACTCCGAATAGTGTGAAATTGGGTATGTTGAAGCTGACTAGTGGTATTCTGGAAGAGATTAGAAATGGGCAAAAATCTGATGTTGGTTTAGTTGATAAGTTGACATTGATCAACCAGGGTCAAGGAGGCGAGTTCCGAATTGACGAGAATGGTGTTATGAGATTTGGTGATCGGGTGTGTGTTCCGGATGTTGCCGAGATTAGGAAGAGCATTTTGGAAGAAGGACATCGTAGCGGGTTGAGTATTCATCCTGGTGCTACTAAGATGTATCATGATTTGAAAAAGTTGTTTTGGTGGCCTGGGATGAAGAAGGAAATTGCTGAGTTTGTGTATGCTTGTTTGATTTGTCAGAAGTCAAAAATCGAGCATCAGAAACCATCAGGATTGATGGAACCGTTGTTTGTTCCAGAATGGAAGTGGGATGGAATCCCAATGGATTTTGTGTCTGGTTTGCCGAGGACAGCTAAGAATTGTGATTCTATCTGGGTGATTGTGGATAGGTTGACAAAATCTGCTCATTTTATCCCGATAAGAATGGATTATCCGATGGAGAGATTGGCGTAATTGTCGAAAAGGTTGTGAGTCTTCATGGTATTCCTTCTAGTATTGTATCGGACCGAGATCCGAGGTTTACATCTAAGTTCGGGCGGATTGCAAGAAGCTTTAGGTACCAAGTTGCGTTTGAGTTCCGCTTATCATCCGCATGATGGTCGACGGAAAGAACGATTCCGTTGGAAGATTTCCGAGAGCTTGTGTGTTAGAGAATGGTGGAGCTTGGGATAGCTATCGCCATTGATTGAGTTTACCTACAACAATAGCTTTCACCGAGTATTGGTATGGCTCCGCTTGAGGCATTGTATGGTAGGAGGTGTCGGACACCATTGTGTTGGTATGAAACCGAGAGAATCTGATTGGACCGAAATTGTTCAAGAAACGGAAAAGATTAAGATGATTCAGAGAAGATGAAGACTTCTCGAGTCGTCGAAGAGTTATCATGATAAGAGGAGGAAAACCTTGAGTTCATGAAGGAGAGCATGTGTTTATGCGGGTTACTCCGATGACCGGTATTGGTCGAGCCTTGAAGTCAAGAAAGTTGACTCCACGATTTATTGGTCCTTTCGATTACCAAGAGAGTTGGAAGGTTGCATATCGATTGCTTTGCCCGTCACTGCGAATCTGCATGATGTTTTCATGTGTCTCACCGAGGAAGTACATTCGATCCGTCTCATGAGATTCGGGTAGATGACATACAGTGCGGGAGAATTTGATGTGGGCATGCGAATTGAGGATCGGAAGTTGAAACATTCTGGGCAAAGAGATTGCATTGGTAAGAGTGGCTTGGGGAGGACCAGCTGATGGAAATGTTACTTGGGAGCTGGAGAGTCAGATGAAGGACTCGTATCCCGAACTATTCGTCTGAGGTATGTTTTCGAGGACGAAAACTCTTTTAAGTTGGGGAGAGTTGTGACACCCCGAAAATAATTCGGTAATTAAATAATTATGATTTTAATTATTAAATTAATTGAGAGCATAGTTTATTTAATATATTGAATTATTGAGATTAATGATGGAATTAATTGGAGAAGGAAATAATATTTATTTTATTTATGATTAAAAGGAATAAAGAGGAATAAAATAAGGAAAAGAGGAAAAATAGATTCATTTGGAGAAAACAAGACTACGTAAAAGTGAGAAGAGGAGAAAGAAGAAGGAAAACCTAGAAGCGTCAGAATCTCGAAGAACCCACAAGGTAAGGGGTGATTTCGATTGATTATGGCTTATTATGGGTTTTGATGTTCATAATATAGGTTATAGCATGTTAGAGAATTGTATTTGTGAATTATAGGGTTCCATGAATGTGTCCCTATAGGTGTCAGATGATGTCAGATTGTGTCAGAATGTATAGATTAATGGATCTGTATGATATAGGATCATTACTGACGAACAAAACATGGTATATTGTATGTTATTGATGATGAATGAGTGATTTTATGGTGTTGGAATATATGGGTACGTTTTGGAATGAATGAGGAAATGGTTTTGGGAAGTAATGCTGTCAAAACTGAAATTTTGGGTCTGAACGTCGTGGAAACCGGTTCCCCAGTGGGAGGACCCGGGTTCCAGCTTTTTAAAATAGTGAAAATGGCATTTTTGAACTGAGGAACCGGTTCCTGTGTGGGAGGAACCGGGTTCCCCATTGATTTTTCCAGAGGGATGAAAATATATTTTCTGGGAACCGGTTCCCTACCTGGAGGAACCGGGTTCCCCATACATTTTTCCAGGGGCGCTGATTTTTGAAATTCTGGGAACCGGTTACTCCCAGGGAGGAACCGGGTTCCACTGTTTATTTTTGAAAATTTTTAAAACTTCAAAAATTCATAACTTTCAAACCGTACGTCCTTTTTGAGCGCCGTTTTGGACGTTATTTCCTAAATTTTATGCTCTACCTTATGAAATGAAAATATTTTAGAAAACTTGAAATTATTTTGGAAAAGGGGTTGGATTTCGAAATAAATGATTTTTAACAGACACATAAGGATGTATGTGTAGTAGAGGAACCTTGGTGATGAGGACACTGGTAATGTGTAGGTGTAATAGCATGTTTATGCTAAGGTTAGATGTATGCATGATTGGTTGATGTATCATGTTAATTGGTTTGCATGTTTATGCTGATGTTGATTGTATGCATGATTGGTTGAGATATCATGTTGGATGGTTGTTTCAGTTATGTTGAATTGATGTATTACATAGACTGATTAATGTTGCATGCTATTGATGTGCGTGCATATGCATTGTTTTGGTGAAGTTAATTCCCATTGTGCGGAATTTGACTTGGATTGCCAATAACCGATACAGTGAGGATGGGTGGTTAGCTGGATTCGCGTCCGAGTGGTTATGGGCGAACCGATGGTACTGTATCCGGGTGATAATGGATCAGTGTTGGGTGACTTGGTCACGAAGTCGGTACCGCATGCATTGAGTCTGCATTTGTGTTTGTATGGAATTGTAACATGTTAGGATGTTTTCCAGTGTTGCAATTCTTTTATTGTTTATTGATTATGCATGATGAATTGTATGATTATGGTTGTGCGTTGGATTCTGAATGGTGCTAAGTGGTGGAATAATATGCTTGTATTATATTATTGATTGAAAGACTTATAATGTGCTTTAATTATGAGAAGTCTCACCCTTACTTTACCATTTCAGGTTGAGTTAGCAGATGAGGAGTCGGTGAGGATGGCTCTAGAGCTTATCTTTTAGTCCGTGTGTCAGTGTCATGCTCTGATTAGATTGTAACACTGGGGAACGCTTAGTTAAGAGAATCAGTATTGTTTAAGAGTTTGGATTTGAATTCCTTGAGAACTATGATGTTTATTTAAATTGATTGATTTTGGTATTTCCGCTGTGTAAGACATGGTCTTATGATGATTTGAATTGTTGGATGATGATCCTCAGTGTAGCATGGCTACTGTTTGAATGAAGTTTATTTTGATTATTAATTGTGACATCCCTTATTATACCGTGTTAACTCTGATTAAAGATGATTTAGATATTAATTTAATTAATATATTCGGGGTATCTAGATGGGGTGTTACAATAGTGGTATCGAGCATAGTCGGTCTTGTCCGTCGTTATCCCTTTAGTATGCGACTAGTGTAAAGTGACACCGCGATACTTGTGTGATGTAAATTGTTTTGTTATGTTACGTAACAATGGCCGGAAGAGGGGAAGGAATGATGATGCCATTGCTGAGGTTTTGGGAATGTTGGCTGGAGTGCTTGGAGGGAACCAAAGGAGTGTGATTGGTGAGAGACAATTGGGGAATTTTCGAGGAATAATCCTCCATTGTTCAAGGGCACGATGATCCCGAAGGTGCTCAAGTGGTTGAAGGAGATCGAGAGGATCTTGAGTGATTGATCGCGGAGGGGTCAAGGTGAGATATGGAACTCACATGTTGGAGGAAGTCGATGACCGGTGGGTTGCTACCGAGCTGAACTAGAAGAAGATGGTGTTGCATTGAATTGGGTGTTCGAGAGCTTTTCTCGAGGAGGTATTTTCAAGATGTCGAGGTAAGAAGGAGATTGAGTTTTGGAACTCAAGTGGTAACAAGATCGGTGGTATGCTTCAAAGTTTTCGAGTTAGCAAAGTATTATGCTCATTACCCTAACGATGCGATGGAGAGTTTTCCAAATGTATCAAGTTTGAGAATGGTCTTCGTGACGAGATTAAGCGGTATTCGGTATCGTGATATCAGAAGGTTTCGATCCGTTGATTGTAGTAGGATTCTTGAGGAGGATCTTGCTAACACTAAGTCGAATGCTCGAGGGTATGTTGATAGGAAAGGTAAGCAACAGATGGATCGTGGTAAGCCTTATGATAGGAATAATCGAGATCCGGAGGTTGGAAGAAGTCCGTGGAGGAGATTCTAGTTCTTCCGCTAGGTGCTATAAGTGTGGTGAGACAGACATCGTATGGTGGATGTAAGAGCAATGATAAGAAGTGTTTCAAGTGTGGAAAGTTCGCCATGTGGCCAATGACCGCAGAGTGAAAGGGTGACTTGCTACAATTGTGGTGAAGAGGGTCATACTAGTCCTCGCACAAAACCCAAGAAAGAGCAAGTGGTGGTAAAGTGTTTGCATTGTCCGGATCGAAACTAAACCGATGATCGATCGATTAAAGGTACATGTTTTATTAATGGCATACCTTGATTGCGATTATTGATCAGCTACGATTCTTTTATTGCGTTAGATTGTGCTAAGAGATTGAATTTGGAAATTTCAATATGGATGGAAGTATGGTTATTGATACTCTGCGTCGGTTCATGACTACTTATATGTTTGTAGGAATTGTCTGTTGTGATTTTTGATAGGGTTTCGGTATGGATTTAGTGTGCCTACCGCTAGAACAACTTGATATCATCCTTGGAATGAACTGGTTGGAATTCAACCAGTTCATATCAACATTTTGAGAAGACGGCCATTTTCCCAGAGGTTAAGATCGAAAGTGAGATTATGTCGAAAAGCGATGAATCTAGGCGTGAAAGATGGTGCGATGGTGTTTATGTTGTATTCCGCGATTGAGCGAAGGAAAGGCAAAGAGTGATGGATTGCCGTGGTGAATGAATTTCGAGAGGTGTTTCCGAAGACGTTAGTGAATTGCCACCGAGAGGTAGAATTTACTATAGATCCGATTCACGGAACTAGTCCGGTCGATGGCGCCTTATCGCATGTCGATCTGAATTATTGAGCAGAAGAAGTTAGAGGAATTGCTTGAGAAGAAGTTTATTCGTCCGAGTGTGTCGCGTGGGTGCTCGGTGTTATTGGTTAAGAAGAAGGAAGGTTCAATGAGGTTATGTGTTGACTACAAGCGGTTGAATAAAGTTACAATCAAGAATCGGTATCCTTTGCCGATTGATGATTTGATGGATCACCGTTGGAGCATGTGTGTTTAGTAAGATTGATCCGAGGTCCGGATATCATCGATTCGCGTCGAGGATATTCGAAACCGCATTTAGAACGAGGTATGGACATTATGAATATTCATTATGCCGTTTGGGGTTACTAATGCACCTGGTGTTTTCATGGAGTATATGAACAGGATATTTCACCCATATCTTGACAAGTTTGTAGTAGTGTTCATTGATGATATTCTGATTTATTCAAAAAGCGATGAGGAGCATGCATATCTCGAGTTGTGTTGGAATTCAAAGGAAAAGAAACTTTATGCGAAGTTGTCCAAGTGTGAATTCTGGTTAGAGGAGGTGAGTTTTCTTGGTCATGTAATTTCCAAGAATGGAATTGCTGTGGATCCTACGAAAGTAGAAGCGGTGTCTCAGTGGGAAGCACCGAAGAATGCTTCGAGATCCGTAGTTTCTGGTCTTGCAGTTATTATCGGAAGTTTATTGAGGGTTTTCCAAACCGCGTTACCATTGACTAAGTTGACTAGGAAGGGTCAGATATTTGTTTGGGATGTTGAATGTGAGAAAGAATTTCAAGAGCTGAAGAGGAGGTTGACAAGTGCTCCGATCTTGATTTTGCCAGATCCGACTAAGTCTTTTGTGGTATATTGTGACGCATCATTAATGGGATTAGGTGGTGTGTTGATGCAAGATAAGCAGGTTGTGGCTTATGCTTCGCGACAGTTGAAAGTGCATGAAAGGAATTATCCGACTCATGATTTAGAGTTGGCAGCTGTTGTGTTTGTTTTGAAGTTGTGGAGACATTATTTATATGGTTCTCGGTTTGAGGTATTCAGTGATCATAAGAGTCTGAGGTATCTCTTTGATCAGAAAGAGCTGAACATGAGACAGAGAAGATGGTTAGAATTCCTAAAGGATTATGATTTCGGTTTGAATTACCATCCTGGTAAAGCAAACGTGGTTGCAGATGCTTTAAGTAGAAAGTCCTTGCATATGTCGATGTTGATGGTCCGTGAGTTAGATTTGGTTGAGCAGTTCAGAGATCTGAGTTTGGTTTGTGAAACTACTCCGAATAGTGTGAAATTGGGTATGTTGAAGCTGACTAGTGGTATTCTGGAAGAGATTAGAAATGGGCAAAAATCTGATGTTGGTTTAGTTGATAAGTTGACATTGATCAACCAGGGTCAAGGAGGCGAGTTCGAATTGACGAGAATGGTGTTATGAGATTTGGTGATCGGGTGTGTTTGGATGTTGCGAGATTAGGAAGAGCATTTTGGAAGAAGGACATCGTAGCGGGTTGAGTATTCATCCTGGTGCTACTAAGATGTATCATGATTTGAAAAAGTTGTTTTGGTGGCCTGGGATGAAGAAGGAAATTGCTGAGTTTGTGTATGCTTGTTTGATTTGTCAGAAGTCAAAAATCGAGCATCAGAAACCATCAGGATTGATGGAACCGTTGTTTGTTCCAGAATGGAAGTGGGATGGAATCTCAATGGATTTTGTGTCTGGTTTGCCGAGGACAGCTAAGAATTGTGATTCTATCTGGGTGATTGTGGATAGGTTGACAAAATCTGCTCATTTTATCCCGATAAGAATGGATTATCCGATGGAGAGATTGGCAGAATTGTATGTCGAAAAGGTTGTGAGTCTTCATGGTATTCCTTCTAGTATTGTATCGGACCGAGATCCGAGGTTTACATCTAAGTTCTGGACAGGATTGCAAGAAGCTTTAGGTACCAAGTTGCGTTTGAGTTCCGCTTATCATCCGCAGACAGATGGTCAGACGGAAAGAACGATTCAGTCGTTGGAAGATTTGCTGAGAGCTTGTGTGTTAGAGAATGGTGGAGCTTGGGATAGCTATCTGCCATTGATTGAGTTTACCTACAACAATAGCTTTCACTCGAGTATTGGTATGGCTCCGTTTGAGGCATTGTATGGTAGGAGGTGTCGGACACCATTGTGTTGGTATGAAACTGGAGAGAGTGTTGTGATTGGACCGGAAATTGTTCAACAAACTTCGGAAAAGATTAAGATGATTCAGGAGAAGATGAGGACTTCTCAGAGTCGTCAGAAAAGTTATCATGATAAGAGGAGGAAAAACCTTGAGTTCAGTGAAGGAGAGCATGTGTTTATGCGGGTTACTCCGATGACTGGTATTGGTCGAGCCTTGAAGTCAAGAAAGTTGACTCCACGATTTATTGGTCCTTTTCAGATTACCAAGAGAGTTGGGAAGGTTGCATATCAGATTGCTTTGCCGCCGTCACTTGCGAATCTGCATGATGTTTTTCATGTGTCTCAGCTGAGGAAGTACATTGCTGATCCGTCTCATGAGATTCGGGTAGATGACATACAGGTACGGGAGAATTTGACTGTGGAAGCAGTACCTGCGAGAATTGAGGATCGGAAGTTGAAACAGTTGCGGGGCAAAGAGATTGCATTGGTAAGAGTGGCTTGGGGAGGACCAGCTGATGGAAATGTTACTTGGGAGCTGGAGAGTCAGATGAAGGACTCGTATCCCGAACTATTCGTCTGAGGTATGTTTTCGAGGACGAAAACTCTTTTAAGTTGGGGAGAGTTGTGACACCCCAAAATAATGCAATAATTAAATACTTATGATTTGTAATTATTAAATTAATTGAGGTCATAATTTATTTAGTTTATTGGATTATTAAGTTTAATGATGGAATTAATTGGAGAATGAGAAATAAATAATTATTTTATTTATGTTAAAAGGAATAAAAGGAATTAAATAAGGAAAAGAGGAAAAATAGAATCATTTGGAGAAAACAAGACTACGTAAAAGTGAGAAGAGGAGAAAGAAGAAGGAAAACCTAGAAGCGTCAGAATCTCGAAGAACCCACAAGGTAAGGGGTGATTTCGATTGATTATGGCTTATTATGGGTTTTGATGTTCATAATATAGGTTATAGCATGTTAGAGAATTGTATTTGTGAATTATAGGGTTCCATGAATGTGTCCCTATAGGTGTCAGATGATGTCAGATTGTGTCAGAATGTATAGATTAATGGATCTGTATGATATAGGATCATTACTGACGAACAAAACATGGTATATTGTATGTTATTGATGATGAATGAGTGATTTTATGGTGTTGGAATATATGGGTACGTTTTGGAATGAATGAGGAAATGGTTTTGGGATGTAATGCTGTCAAAACTGAAATTTTGGGTCTGAACGTCGTGGAAACCGGTTCCCCAGTGGGAGGACCCGGGTTCCAGCTTTTTAAAATAGTGAAAATGACATTTTGAACTGAGGAACCGTTCTGTGTGGGAGGAACCGGGTTCCCATTGATTTTTCCGAGGATGAAAATATATTTTAAGGAACCGGTTCCCTACCTGGAGGAACCGGGTTCCCCATACATTTTTTCAGGTGATTTTTGAAATTCTGGGAACCGGTTACTCCCAGGGAGGAACCGGGTTCCACTGTTTATTTTTGAAAATTTTTAAAACTTCAAAAATTCATAACTTTCAAACCGTACGTCCTGTTTGAGCGCCGTTTTGGACGTTATTTCCTAAATTTTATGCTCTACCTTATAAAAAAAAAATATTTTAGAAAACTTGAAATTATTTTGGAAGGGGGGTTGGATTTCGAAATAAATGATTTTTAACCGACACATAAGGATGTATGTGTAGTAGAGGAACCTTGGTGATGAGGACACTGGTAATGTGTAGGTGTAATAGCATGTTTATGCTAAGGTTAGATGTATGCATGATTGGTTGATGTATCATGTTAATTGGTTTGCATGTTTATGCTGATGTTGATTGTATGCATGATTGGTTGAGATATCATGTTGGATGGTTGTTTCAGTTATGTTGAATTGATGTATTACATAGACTGATTAATGTTGCATGCTATTGATGTGCGTGCATATGCATTGTTTTGGTGAAGTTAATTCCCATTGTGCGGAATTTGACTTGGATTGCCAATAATCGATACCCGAGTGAGGATGGGTGGTTAGGCTGGATTCGCGTCCGAGTGGTTATGGGCGAACCGATGGTACTGTATCCGGGTGATAATGGATCAGTGTTGGGTGACTTGGTCACGAAGTCGGTACCGCATGCATTGAGTCTGCATTTGTGTTTGTATGGAATTGTAACATGTTAGGATGTTTTCCAGTGTTGCAATTCTTTTATTGTTTATTGATTATGCATGATGAATTGTATGATTATGGTTGTGCGTTGGATTCTGAATGGTGCTAAGTGGTGGAATAATATGCTTGTATTATATTATTGATTGAAAGACTTATAATGTGCTTTAATTATGAGAAGTCTCACCCTTACTTTACCATTTCAGATTGAGTTAGCAGCTGAGGAGTCGGTGAGGATGGCTCTAGAGCTTATCTTTTAGTCCGTGTGTCAGTGTCATGCTCTGATTAGATTGTAACACTGGGGAACGCTTAGTTAAGAGAATCAGTATTGTTTAAGAGTTTGGATTTGAATTCCTTGAGAACTATGATGTTTATTTAAATTGATTGATTTTGGTATTTCCGCTGTGTAAGACATGGTCTTATGATGATTTGAATTGTTGGATGATGATCCTCAGTGTAGCATGGCTACTGTTTGAATGAAGTTTATTTTGATTATTAATTGTGACATCCCTTATTATACCGTGTTAACTCTGATTAAAGATGATTTAGATATTAATTTAATTAATATATTCGGGGTATCTAGATGGGGTGTTACAACGCTTGCTACAAATATGGAGTTAAATGCCAACATGGTTTACATGAGACATATACTCAACTGAAAACATGGTAACATACTTATTAATTTAATAATCTATAAATGTAATGTGAATCCAGACGAGACCCGTGCGATAGCACGAGTTTGTTAATAGTTATAATTAAAATACTTCATGAAATATCATGTTAGTTTTAATATCACAATATTGATTTAATAATGATTTAGTTTATATTGTATTAAAAGTGATTAAATTTTCATTTAATTTCATACTAAATTTGAATGACTTGTCATATTAAAAGCGGTTTAATTCTCCTTTATTTATCATTATAAATTTAAATGTATTCAAATTAATGAAATTAAGTAAGACATGCATTATGAGAATAAGTGGAAAAAGTGTAAATGAGAAAAAAGTTGTGGATTTCTTAATTTATCATATGGGTTGTATCTATGAAAATACAAAAATATCTTTACAAAATTGGAGGTTTAATTTCGATTCGCATTCTATTTTGAACAAACTAATCAAAATGTGGCATGACTCGTGAATTTGCTTAAAGAATGAACCGGAGATGCACTTTCGGTATGGAACCAGAATTATATCTTCGGCTAAAGAAGCGGGAACATTGAATTGTATGCCACCTGGATATTTTGTAATAAATCGAAAGTATATTTTTGGTTTTGTCACGAGACTGATTGCTATAAGCAACAACCATGGTGATTACCACCATTACACACTTCAACCTCTAAACCTCTCAAAAATCTTCTCCATTGCCAATCCATTTTCCACTCAAATTTCTCATTTTTGTGGTTCATCATATCAGAAAAAGCTTAACAAATAAGAATTTCAGGTAAACATCATCCCTTATATCCATCATTCACAGCATTAATAAAGTTCCATACAAACCAGATGTTTATTTCCGATTTCTGGTTGAACTAAACCGGAAGTCTATTTCCAGTTTTGTCTTTGTGTCAAATTTTCCAGCATCTTTCACGGTGACTGATGCATAATTAATTTTTATTATGTTACATAAGTACGGTGCACCCCGATAACATTCCTAAGCCCGATGTGACTAAAGTTGTATCATCGGTCGTAGTTCCGCCTCGCGTAATTAAGGTGGTCGATGTTGGTGAATATTTTGAAATTATTCAAGAATTTGAATTACGAGACGATATGTTGCAGTTGATTCGTTTAAAGGCAACGAGGATTAGATTTGGTACTGCGATAGCAAGGTCCGATAACGACACTGATAGAAGAAATGCATTTGTTATTTTGTCTTGCGAAAGGAGCGGAAAATACGTACCTCACATTCAAAATTTAAAATGCAAGGAAACCGACACAAGAAAATGTGAGTGTTCGTTTAGGTTGCGTGGTTATCTTATGGCCAACAATAAGTGGAAGTTTAATGTGATTAGCGGTGAACACTATAACATCCAAATTTTAATAGTTATTTATTAATTTTTATTGTTTATTATATTACGTAATAATTAATTAAATTGAGTGATTTGATGACTAATTGAATTATTGGCATAAGTGTGTTATTTGAATAATTGAGTTTATGGGTAGAAATAAGATTTATTAGTATTGAGCCTAAGTATAATGATATGATAAATAAGGTGGTGTTAATTGTTAAGCCCAAAATAGAACTTACTAGTTAATAAGGATTAAGAGAAAACATAGTTAGAGTTATCATTGGTGGAAAGAAGAGAAAGAGGAAAAGAAGAGAAGAGAAGAAGAGAAGAGGAAAAGAGAAGAAGAAACCCTACAAAAATAATCTTCAAGAGGTAAGGGGGGAGAATCCATGTTATTATTATCTCGTACGTGATTGGGGTGATTAGTAACATGATAGAATTTGGGTATTTCAATTCTAGGTTTTAGTTATTCAAATTGATTTGGGAAATTGGGGTTTTTTGAAGAGTAAACTAGATTTGAATTATATGATTAGGTTACCCGTGGTGTATGTATGTTAGATGATGTTTAATTAATGATAAATGAGCATTAAAACTGTTTTGGAAAGAGAAATTCGTGGCTGGTGCAAACTGGTTCGCTGCAGAATTTTTCTGCATAATCGCAAGGCCGCTGAGCGGGCGTGGTGCCGCTAAGCGCACTTCATTGTGTGCAGAAACATTATTTTTTTAATTAATGCATGAATGTTTTAGGAGATTTCTTTCTTATGATTTATCATTAGTTTAGGCGAATTTTAATAATTGTTTTGATGAGTTTTGGATGGCTTTTGGATGCATTTTGATGAGAAACTCAATACTTGAAGTGTGTAAGTAAGTATTGGAAATTGGTGAAGTTTGAGTATAACATGAGTTATGTATAATTACTACATGTTATAAAGGTTTGTTGAGATGAAATACATCATGAAAATATATATGAATATAATACCTGATATTGTACATGTATGTTATGTTTTTGGTGAATCTTTGAGATTGTTATGAATTAATTGATTTTAGGCGTTGACTATGTTGCATAATGATGATGAATGCTATATATGTTGCATTGATGGTGATGATACCATGATTATATGTATGTTGTGCAATAGGTGGAGATAATTCAAATTAATTGGATTATGTGGAATATGCTTGTATGATAAAGATATGGTGATGAATCTTAATTTGCATATTATTGAGATTGGACATGTACATGCATTCATTATGTCAAGAGGCGATGTTGGTAATTCCTTGTGAACTATTGAATTTTCTCAAACCTAACGCTGATATGGTGTTTGAAAGCTTAACGCTGAATAGAGCTTTTGTTGGCTTTGATCCTTGAATGGACATAGAAGCGGTGAAACTGTGGGTTCACAAACATGGTGGCTTTGGTCTTGTCTGGATCTGAAGCGTTGCTCTAATTATAATATGAAAGAATTGGTAGTGTGATTGAACTTGATGTTCAGGGAATGGTACCACATGCATATTGAGTCACATTTCATTTTGCATTGGAGTCTTATGCATTATTGATGAAAATATATGTGACTAAAATATGTGATAATTGGTTGGTGATTCTTGAATTGTTATATTGATGACATTTATGTTAAATGTGATGATTGGGATAGTGTTATAATTGGAATATGACTTATAACTATACTTGAATTAGTACTTTGATGATTCTTATGTTATATGGAATATCACATGAAGTGTGGAGAATTATTAATTAGATAATTGTTTCTATATTGCTTCTAATTGTATACATTTTAATAATGATTTGAATTCTCAGCCTTTTGTTGTGATGTTGTATTTGTGTGGGTAACATGCAGGTTATGAGGATAGCAGTGCTTCACACGAGACTAGTTGAGGAGATTAGTTAGCTTATCCTTATAGTAGGTAGTGAGTCATTGCTCTGGTCATGTAACACGGGAATTATTTGAGCTTATGATTTCTATGAGATGTCTATTATGTATTCTCATTTATTTTGAATTTGTATGTTGAGATAATATGCGATAAGGCCTTGGTGCCGATGTTTTGGATTCATATGACTTGATGATGTTATAAATTCCTTCTTATCTTGTTGAATAATTATAGTATGGGATGTAATCATTGATATTATCTCAGAAATAAAATATTCCGCTGTGATATGCATATTTTAATGAAGCATGGGATTTAAATATGTGTTATGATTATGACCAGGTGTATATTATGTTTGTATTGTTGGTTTTCCATTGTTTGGAAAATAACTGATCGCGACTTTATCGTCTATTAATCAGCAGACTGCAAGTGCACAGTCCTATCGCGTAGTTTTAAAAGATATCGAACCCACAGAGACTATAAATCGAACTATTGTTATCCTAAGTTACGGTATACAGCTAAGGCGAATAATTCTTTAAGATTTTTGGTTAAGGAAAATATAATAAATAAATAGATATTAGTATGTAATTCGTCTAACCTAAGGGGATCTGAATTTCCACTGACGTGTTACTCAAGTTGAATAAAAATCCTATTTCAAAGAACAATATTCATCTAAAGATCCTATCTCAAACTGTCGCTCTGTTGAATCGGATCATGTAATTAAATCCTAACGTATGCTCGCTATCCCGAATTTAAAAACACTTTTGAAAATAAATAAAGTTTAATCTCTTTTAAAACGCGATCTTTAAAATTAATACCTAGTATCCACTATCGGTTCTAAACCTCAAACTGCCGCTCTGTTGGTTTCTAACCTTAATCCAGTTTATTAACCTCAAACTTTCGCTCTGTTGGTTTCTAAACCTTTTAATAAATTAAATTAGATATCTAAATCGAAAGAATATTTTTAACAACGTAACATTATGCCTTTATTTTGATTCCTTTGGTTCGATTAATTTACATACCAATATCAAAACGATTTAGCCAAACATAGAATTTAGCATAAACAAACTAAACATGAAGATAAAAATTAAGAGCAACATGATAATTAAATTAAAAGTAGTAAATGATAATAATAGCAACAATAATAATAATAATGATAATAATAGCAATACAATAAAGAACCTGTAAATGCGAGAAATGAAGAACTTGAAATAAACTTCTATTATGATGACAAGATTGTGATCCAAGAGTACATAGATTGTAGGCCTAAAACTAATGGTGTGGTAGTTCCCCGATATGAGAAACTACCACTTTTACAAATATGATTTCTGCCTAAAACTATGAATAACGCTTCCGCGCACAAACTTGCATGCTCTCTAAAATGAATGCTAACTAGTTTATATAGTGAGAAATTGTGGAAGTTATCATGAGAGAAGTAGTGATGATAATGGAGAAAGTGGAGAAAGAAGTGGAAAAGTGGGAAGTTGAAAAGATCATGGGGTGATAATGGGAAGTTTGGTGATGGGCTAGCTTTTACGTAATTGGGCCTTTATCTTTTCTTTTATATTTTGAGCATTTTCTTCATGTCTCCTCCATTTTACTTCTTTTCTCGAAAATTCTTCATTTAATTAAATATCTCAAAATAAACAAATACTAGCGTAATACGTAAATAAAGTAATATAATTAAATAAAAATAGTAACATTGTTTATGAAAATTACGTCAAATATGTTATATAAATTCGTGTTATCAAACTCCCTATACTTAAACATTTGCTTGTCCTCAAGCAAAAAGTAAAATGAAAAATCACTTCAATAGGTTAAGCGGATATAAAACACAATTCAATTTGTACTTGGTTGAAATTCACTTCTTTGTTGGATAACTCGAGTTTAGACTTTGACACCAAAATTACCGTAATAACACTAGATAACCCCATTTTGCACCAATTTAAGTCATGAATCATAGCTCGACCTAATACTTTCGTTTTGTTTCACCCGTTTTCATTCTTGCAATCACATTAAGCCCTTTACCTTACGCACATAGTGGAGTAACCGGTTAGTGACTTTGATCTTTATAATCCATTAGGAGTCCGGTACTTATATTTGGTACTCCTTTATCCAATTACAAATTGCGGGGATCGATCGTCATCCGCCTACCAAGTTCAAACCAGGACCACCGAACCAATTCATAATGGATGTTTGCATAAATATTTTATAGTTTCTGCGACTGTTGAATTAAATGATCTGGTAAGGACCATCTAACTTAATAAGTGCATCTTCTAATAAAAATTTTCTTTAGAAATCTTGATCAATCACTTATATTCATCGATTCTCCACGTAGTTTGTCGTTTAAGGCGGTCGCTTAATAAACTACTCGGGATTACTTTAAAACTAAGTCTTAAGGTGTTGGTATAATAAGTACTTAAATCAATCTAACACATTGGGGGTTTTAAAGTGTTAGGACGATAACAATTTTGCTATGTCGCGCTCGAATTCTTATTTATAAAAATAAGCAACCTTAGTATTATTTGAGTGTGTTAATATATGCGTTTTAATTTTGTTAAAATTTGTCGTTATGGCTCAAGAAAAAGGAGAAATTCGAATAAGCACGAAATTTAAACATAAAAGACTAAAATTACATAAACATGTATTTTATTGAATGGAAATTTTACAATACATATAAAAAGGAAACTAAAAGGGAAAAACTAAATAGAGCAAAGAAAATAAAAACGAACAAAGAAATGTTCTGACTCCCCAACTTAAAATAAGCATTGTCCTCAATGCGATAAAACCAGAGAAATCGAAAGGGAAGGGTGGTCACTGCGAGGGATCTTAATTTGCATGCCTTTTAGTAATACATGTGACTTAGGCAAATAAGGAACAATTTTGTAGACCACATGCATACATATTATATACTTGCATATATATATATATATATATATATATATATATATATATATATATATATATATATATATATATATATATATATATATATAATTTAAATTTTAATTTTTAATATATATAATACTAGTATATAATGCTTTTTAATTAATATAATAAATATTGGGAAATATTGATTTGGTATATTAATAGGAAAAATACGATAATTAAAATAATACTCAATTATAATTATAAATATTAACGTGAAATTTTTATTGAGTTTAATTATCGGTATTACGGGGAAATAGTTCAAGCGCATCAGAAGAAAGGGTGCAATAGATAACCGACTAAAAATTTAAAATTTAACATAAAATAGAAAAATTGAAAATACGAAAAAGAAAATTTAAAATTTGAATGACTACTCGTTGATTTTCCATCGCCACTTATCAAGCCATCTCACATATCCCTCACCTTTTCTTTTCTTACGTCTGTAGAGCGGGTTATTCTTTCGAAATTTTGGTAGTGGTCCTGGATTTATAAGTTTTTCAATTTCGAGCTTAGTGATCTCATCCATCGCCTCATAAGTTAACCTCACCCTTTTAAAAGTAATTATATCCCTAATTTTATGGTCCTCTAATTTTCGCTTTTTAGGCAAGACTTCCAATAGTGGTGAATTAGTATGAATATTTTTCAATACCGCAACGCACGTTTTAGATTGGGAGTCTACCGGAGTTTCCATAAAAATTTTCGGGAAGGGAATCAGTGGGATGTAGTGATTCGGGATAACAATAGATGCTTCCTTCTCTACCTCTTTTACAACCTCCTCTTTGAACAGTGTTGGTGCATTTTTCTCAATCTCCACCATTTTCTTGTCAGAATTTTCCTCGGCCACAATATCATTCTCCTCAAACTCATCATCGCTTTCTAGATTTCTAAGTAGTATTTTCATAATGGTTGTTTCAACATCCACATCTTCCTCAGGTTGAGGTTCTAGAAGGTTTTGTTTGAGTTGAGAGATTTGAGTCTCTAAGAACATGCTGTGAGACGCGAGGGATTCAGCCATATTGGTTAGTTGGCTAAGGGTTTCATTAATTTGAAGACTTTGTTTTCGTACTTCTTCATTTTGGATAATTTGCGCTTCATTTTGGATAAATTGTGTCTCTACAAAGTGCTCAATCATAGACTCTAACCTAGAGTTAGTTATCATCTCATCTGAATCTTCCATTGATGTTTCGAAATTAAAATCTTGCGATTCTTCAGAGTCTTGAAAGTAAGTTAAAGTCTCTTTTTGTGTTTCCCTATCGCGTTCTATCATCCTACATGATTCGTTAAAATCTTCCATTAATATTTCGAGATCAGATTTGTATGGTTTTGGTGATTCTTCAAAATATTGGGTGTGATAATTGTAGGAAGAATTGGGTTGAGGAAAAGTTTGGTTGAAATTATAAGTTTCTTGTGGTTCCTCAAAATAGGGGGATTGGTAGTTTTGAGGGTAGTTGGGGTAGGAGTAGGTTTGTGAAGCATTAAAGTTTTCCATCAGTATTTCAAGGTCGGATCTATGGGATTCTTGTGGTTCCTCATAATACTGATAATGGGCGTAGGAAAAATTTGGGTCATACATGGTAAATAAAATAAAAAATGCCTTAGTCTATACGGTGTAACACCGAGTTACAATATCGACTTAAATAGTCCCGAAGCGCCAAAACTTGATCGCGACTTTATCGTCTATTAATCGCCAGATTGCAAGTGCGATCCTATCGCGTAGTTTTAAAAGATATCGAACCCACAGAGACTATAAATCGAACTATTGTTATCCTAAGTTACGTATACACTAAGGCGAATAATTCTTTAAGATTTTGGTTAAGGAAAATATAATAAATAAATAGATATTAGTATGTAATTCGTCTAACCTAAGGGATCCAAATTTCCACCGACGTGTTACTCAAGTTGAATAAAAATCCTATTTCAAAAACAATATTCATCTAAAGATCCTATCTCAAACGCTCTGTTGAATCGGATCATGTAATTAAATCTAACGTATGCTCGCTATCCCGAATTTAAAAACACTTTTGAAAATAAATAAAGTTTAATCTCTTTTAAAACGCATGATCTTTAAAATTAATACCTAGTATCCACTATCCGGTTCTAAACCTCAAACTGCCGCCTGTTGGTTTCTAACCTTAATCCAGTTTATTAACCTCAAACTTTCGCTCTGTTGGTTTCTAAACCTTTTAATAAATTAAATTAGATATCTAAATCAGAAAGAATATTTTTAACAACGTAACATTATGCCAGTTTATTTTCAGATTCCTTTGGTTCGATTAATTTACATACCAATATCAAAACGATTTAGCCAAACATAGAATTTAGCATAAACAAACTAAACATGAAGATAAAAATTAAGAGCAACATGATAATTAAATTAAAAGTAGTAAATGATAATAATAGCAACAATAATAATAATAATGATAATAATAGCAATACAATAAAGAACCTAAATGCGAAATGAAGAACTTGAAATAAACTTCTATTATGATGACAAGATTGTGATCCAAGAGTACATAGATTGTAGGCCTAAAACTAATGGTGTGGTAGTTCCCCGATATGAGAAACTACCACTTTTACAAATATGATTTCTGCCTAAAACTATGAATAACGCTTCCGCGCACAAACTTGCATGCTCTCTAAAATGAATGCTAACTAGTTTATATAGTGAGAAATTGTGGAAGTTATCATGAGAGAAGTAGTGATGATAATGGAGAAAGTGGAGAAAGAAGTGGAAAAGTGGGAAGTTGAAAAGATCATGGGGTGATAATGGAAGTTTGGTGATGGGCTAGCTTTGCTTGTAATTGGGCCTTTTATCTTTTCTTTTATATTTTGAGCATTTTTCTTCATGTCTCCTCCATTTTTACTTCTTTTCTCGAAAATTCTTCATTTAATTAAATATCTGCAAAATAAACAAATACTAGCGTAATACAGAAATAAAGTAATATAATTAAATAAAAATAGTAACATTGTTTATGAAAATTACGTCAAATATGTTATATAAATTCGTGTTATCAATAACATGTGCCACCCTTTGTATGTATGCATTCTATTTTACTCTAATTTATGTCATATTTATTTGGGGTTAGAAAAGAGGTGTTACAAACACAATCTTGATGTGACTTCAAAGTTGGCCGGTCATCCAATAACATGTCGGTTACTTCCGAATGAGAAAACTTGTGTTTCCAACATGACTTTGAAGTTGGTACCTCCCAAAAACGTTCTTGTAACTTTGAAGTGCAAAAGACTTGAGAGCACCTCAAATATCAAACAAGTGTACAATAAGCGCTATCAAACAAAGTTAGCCCTTTGGGAGGATCAAACCGAAATGCAACACCTTTTGAAAGTTCTAGATGCGAACAATTATGTTTGTAGGCACCGACGGGGTGATGATGGAGTAACTGTTAGAGACATTTATTGGACTCATCATAATTCCATTAAATTGTTCAACATGTTTCCTACTGTGCTCGTAATGGATTCGACATACAAAACCAACAAGTACAGGCTACCGTTGTTGGAGATTATTGGTGTTACATCGATCGAGAAGACGTACTCAGTTGGTTTTGCATTTTTCGAGTGCGAAAAAGAAGACAACTTTCAATGGGCTTTGGAGGTGTGTAGGTCAATGTTGAAGGACCCATAAGATATGCCAAAGGTAATTGTTACTGACCGAGATACAATATTAATGAATGTCATTGCAACCGTATTTCCGACTTCTTCTACATTACTTTGTAGGTACCATATTAAGAAAAATGTGAGAAGTCGGGTTAAACCTGTTGTGGGGTCGAAACAGGTAGCTGGTGAAGATGGAAAATTGGTAAAGTTTGGTGTTATTGTGGATAAAATCATGGATGCATGAAATGATTGTTAATGCATCTACAAAAGAGATGTATACTGATGTTGTTTTACAATTCCGAGTTATTTGTGTGAAATGTCCAAATCTGTTGAAACATGTGTGGAGCACAATACTTGATCAGGTGAAGGGGAAATTTGTTTGTGCATGGACTGACCAGGTTATGCACCTCGTTTATACAATATCAAACTGAGTTGACTATGCGCATCCTTGTCTCAAGAATTGGTTGGTAAATAGCAAAGGTGATTTGATTACGAATTGGGAAGCTGTGAACCATATGATAGTGAACCAGCACAATGAGATACAAATGACATTTGTTCGTAGTATCACGGTGTTGGAACACAGGTTCAAGGAGAATATGCTATATTCTCAATTGGTCGGTAACATCTCTCGGGCGGCGCTAAATTATATTTTTCATGAGGCCAAAAGAGCTTCAAATATGGGTGATGACACCTCAAAGTGTGGGTGCACTATTGTGAAAACATGTGGTATCCCTTGTGCTTGTGTAATATCCAAGAAGATGAGTGGTAATATCCCGATATATATGGACGAGGTCTCTAGTCATTGAAAGAGACTTAGTTTTGACGATGACGGTAAAATGAAAAGTGATAAATCAAATATCTCTATCTTTATCGAATAGGAAGCGATACAAGCGATATTTTTGAGAGCTGATGACGCCACCAAACTCCACATTAAAGAGGAGTTGAGAAATATTGTGTTTCCGGAGACCACGAATTTGAAACCACCCTCCCAACCGGTCAAAACTAAAGGTGCACCGAAGAAGTTAAAACCTACACCGGGCGACAATTCTACTACGAGGAGTCCTTTGTATTATGACATGTTGACAAAGTATTTCTCGACTCACTTACACCGAAATATCAAAAATATGCTTCCAAAGGTGCCCGTATTAGTAAACCACCGCCTACACCGACTCCATCAAAGATACCATTCATTAATAAAATGTCAATTTTCATGCACAAATACGTTGAAAGGATCGTCAGTGTGGGTAGTGACGATAATTGTGGCTTTCGAACTATTTCTTGTTTGCTTTGTAGCTGTGAAGAGTATTACAATACTGTGCGAGATACTCTGATCACATAGTTGACGGAACACAAAGAGTTGTACACACGTGTGTTCAGGAGTAAAGAGAAGGTTGAGGAAATACATCATGCACTAGTACCTGCTAAGGTTGGATGTGCATCGAAGGATAAATGGATGCGCACCGGAGGACAAATGGACGCGCTTCCCTGAAATGGGTCATCTGATCGCAAGTGCGTATGATAGGGTGTGTATTAATTTGATAAGATACTGTTTTTCGGAGACTTATTTTCCTTTGCGCACTGATCCTACACCAAATCCCAGTGATCATATCATTTGTGTTTGGTGGATTTTAAATCCACAAAATTTTGTTCAAGTGTACTTGAAACCGGGATGTTCTATATCACAAACATCACTAGAGTGGGTGCTTCATTTGACATAACCATCGGAGACATGACTGGACGAATTCATGGAAAGGATGCAAGAATACAACAGGTTGAGGGAAATAGATATAGAAATAAATAGGGAAAAGTCGAAAGGGGTGCCACCGGTGGATTTATCCGACGACACTTTTTTCGGCTCTTTCAAGTAGTTAGGTAGCATTTTAATCTTTACTTCATTTTGCTAATGTATTATGATGTGGAAATATACTCATTTTTGTAATTTGATCAAATGTAAAATATTTGAATATATGAGATTTTGTCAATATGCTTGTTGTTTCTGTTTTGTTTCTGGTTTTTCAACCCCAGGCCATTTACCGGAAGTTTACTTCTAGTTTTGGTATTAAGTAGGAAATTAGATATTAACTTCCAGTTTTGCCACTAAAACAAGGATAAGACTTCTATGGTCCATATTTACATCCTTCTACTATAAAATACCTCTCCTCTTATATTTTTCCCTACCACAACAAAAAAAATCAGAAGTGGACATGAAATTAGACATCACATGGATTGTTGGAGTTGTTCATTTTTGCGGCGACATACCGTCTCGCGAATTCAAGCTCACGATGTACACCCCAATTGAAGAGGAGCGTGAAACATTGTTGGAACTTGTACCTTACAGTGACGGTTGAAAGGTAGAGAAGATCGAGTACCGCTCGCCATCGATTGATAATGAAGAGAATTTTCAGTTCATGAACCGTGAACTGAAGAACGACGCTGATTTACGAGCTATGTAGTCGACTCATCGAAGTTTTCGGGAGAAAGTTCTAATCGAGTTAGATGCGAGTTTATCAAGAACCGTCAATGACATTATGAGGATGTTGCAACGTCCATCTGAATATTGATTTGTAATGTTTAATTTATGTTTAACAACTAAATATTTTTGCTAAATTTATGTTCTGAATTATATGTATCTCTCTATGTTAGTCAATGCAATGATATTTTCTGATTTTATATTATGTATTTGCTGTAAATTTATGTTATGAATACACAACCTATAGACACATATATTAGAAAAAGTTAAAAAATAAAAATAATTAAATAATATGTTTTATAATATTTAAATAAAATATAATATTTTATGCGTGCGTGCGTGCGTCTTAGATAAGTATTTGTTGGGATTGTGACCAACTAAATATTTCTCTAAATTATAGTTAAAATATTTCATGAAATGTCATGTTAGTTTTAATATCACAAATGATTTAGTTTCTATCATATTAAAAGTGGTTTAATTTTCATTTAGTTTCATCCTAAATTTGAATGACTTATAATATTAAAAGCGGATTAATTCTGCTTTATTATCATCATTATTATCATTAATGAGATTAAATAAGATATGCATTATGAGAATAAGGGGAAAAAAGTGTGAATTGAGAAAAAGATTAATCTATTCAAAAAAAAAAAAAAAAAGCAACCCAAAGTTTCAAAAAGTAACAGTAGTATAGTGACGCGTTAAGCTAGTTAGTTTTTATTTAACCATAGTTACTTTTTACCGAGTTTGTTAGGGTGAGTCGTACTAATTTCTTGTAGGTGAAGTAAATATTTTATTATGGTTAATAGATATTTAAAATCCGCTACAGTTGTCATAACAAACAAACCACTGAGTTATGTATTAGTAACCTCATTTTATTTCTCACTTTTTTCATTACAAGCATTAGCGAAAGAATCGGTGTTGAAAAGCAGAGAGAGAAATCATGAGCCTTGGAAACCAAGTGAGCGTTCAATTTTCTTCTTCTTCTTCTTCCATTTTCTGCTATTTTCTTCTTCTTCTTCTTCCATTTTCTGCTATTTTCTTATTCTCTGTAAATGCATGCATGTTGTTAAGGCTTTAGCATTTTGGTTACGATTAAGCAATCATCACTTGTTTGTTTCAATACACTAATGTAGCTTTTGATTTTGATTTTAATTTTGATTTTGATTTTGTTTTTGATTTTGCTTTTGCTTTTGATTTTGATTTTAAGTTTTTTTCATGTAATGTTAGTGATTAATCAAAGGATCTAACAAATATACTGTTTCTGCAATCAACTGAAGTAATCTATGCATTTTAATTTCTCTTTGCATGATGTAATAATGTTTTTAGCATTTTCATTTGAACACACAATGAGCTGACGGTGGTTCTGTGTATTCACCGTTGCGGCGGTTCCGTGTGTAAGCGGTGGTTCTGCGTATTCACCTACGGTAGTTCTGTTCTTAGGCGACTGATATCTTGCCGTTAAGAGTGCGTGATAGATTAGCTTTCGGTGTAAGCTTCTTTTAGTTTATTTTGATTTGTTTCCTTCTAATAATATGTAGGTTTTTTTTTACAATAATATGTAATTATTTCATTTTACACGATTAAAAGATTGCATTTAATATTTATTTTAAATAATATTTTCAAGTTTAAATGAATACTTCTATATTGATAGTATTTATTTAATTATTTTTATTTTATTCAACGATTAAGCAATGATCACTTGTTTGAACAATGAACGCACTAGAGTAGCTTTTCATTTTGATTCTAATTCTGTTTTGATTTTGATATTGATTTGGAGTTTTTACATGTAATGTTAGTAACCTATAGATGTTACTTTCATATTGCTCACTCACAGCCTCCACATGAATTGCTTTACTTGCTTTTCGTCATTTTTAGGAATCTTCTATATTGTTTTGACAAACATGAGTTAACTCTAAACTTCTATATATTATTTGCAGCGTTTTTTTACCCTTCAGTTTGATGGTGCATGCCGTGGAAATCCTGGACCAGCTGGTGCAGGAGCTGTACTGTTTGATGCAAATGGGAATGTGGTATTAATCTAATGCAACAATTCAATTACATTATATTCTTTAACATGTATATCTAGCTTACTCATGTTTTTTTTTTCTCCGCAGCTGTGTCATTTCCGCCAAGGGCTGGGATATCAAACAAACAATGCTGCTGAGTATCATGCATTAATTTTAGGACTGAGACAAGCAATAAGGAAAGGCTGTAAGCACATCAATGTCCAAGGAGACTCCCAGCTTGTTATCAATCAGGTTTTATTCCTATTTCATTACATCAACTTAAATTTCTACCTAAGTGTTGCTACTGTCGGAAAAAAATGTCTACCTAAGTGCTGATAGCATGAAAACTCCGTCCAATTGTTCACAATATATATTACACGTGATTTGAGAATTCGAACTAATGAACAATTCCCAAAAAAAGAAAGTCTTGTTTAGATTCATTCAGTTTCATATTCCTCCTAATTGGTTTGTTATTGTTTTAGATTTACCCACTGCTACTTTTCACTTAGTATACATTTTTGTTTTCTAAACAGTTTGAAGGTTCCTATAGAATTAACAATCCGCAGCTAAGGAGCTTACGTGATGAAGCTTTTGCGCTGAAGTATAACTTTTCCACATTTGGCATCGAACACATTTCTAGGGTATTTATTTACAAATTTGGTCTATAATGTTGCCCGTCTCAATTGCCTATTACTTAAAGATCACATGCACCAGTGACATTAGGTTCTTAGTTAAATGAATGTTTACTTTCAGTTCTCACTAAATTATATGTTTTTGCCTCTTATTTTACATATAACACGTTATTAACTATTTTTTATTGTTTAAAGGACTTCAACACTAGAGCTGATGCTCAGGCAAACCAGGCCATTAATCTCCAAGGTTAGACTTCAAGACTTAGGTCTCAATTAATGTATGATTCTTTGATTACCTAATAGTAATAGAGAATTCCATTAAAATGCCGCCAAAGCTACATTGAAATCAAAAAGCATCTTCGGTTTTTGTTTGGTTTTCTATTTCAATTATTGACATTTTGAGAAACAATATTGTAAACAATCTGTTTATAGCTTGCTAGAAGATTATATTTTGATATTTGTATTTGGTAGTGAACATAAAATTTAATGGATTGTAAACCTTTTTTGCAGAGGGTCAAATTGAAGAAGATCGTTTCTATTAATCTTGAAAGCATGCCTTTGACAAAAACTATTGGCACTATGTTACATTTCTGCCTAGCATGCCCTTAACAAAAACTATTGACACTATGTTACATTTCTGCCTAGCATGCCCTTAACAAAAACTATTGACACTATGTTACATTTCTGTCTAGCATATTTGCATGTCAAATGTTCGTTGCAATATTGTCAATTTATCACCTTTAGAACTTAAAAAGTATAATTGTGATGTTTAAATCTTAGGTTCATAACTCTGAATTTCTATTTTCTAAGTTCTTTAAAACTCTTATGTATGTGATAGTGATAACCACCATTACTCTAAATGTTTGATGTTATAACCCAAAAAGGTAGGGTACATGTAGGATATAAAACAACAACAACAAAAATCAATAAACTTAGATTTTGAAAATTTGCTATCAATTAATTGTTGACTTATTCTTTTTGGTGAGATAAAGTAAGTTAATGTTAATTTATATTTTCATCTGCAAAAAATGAAATATTCTAGTTTAATCATTTTAAAATTTTTTAAACATCTTTTCCTATCTTTTCGTATATTTTGTTATTTTTGTTCTAGCGATTAGTATATGGTCTCGATGTAACTTGAACAACACTTAGTTGGCACCAATTTAAGCTTTCACAAATTTTTGGGAAATTTCTTTATGCACATATGTATTATTAGAGCACTATGTGAAAAGAATTAATGAAAGATACATTTACATATATTACATATACTTTATGTAGATGTATTTCTGGATGCACGAAAATTAAATAAAAATCTAAATTAAAGTGTATATTGACCGCTTGGCAGCACAAAATATACATTTTTATTGTTACGTCGATTATTGTGAGACAATTTTCTTTGACGACGTAGTCTTATACTTAGGATGAGTGACTTGTAGCTCACGTTTAACGTTTTCTTATTTGTGAAATATAGAGACATGAATGCTATGTTTGATGATTATGTCCAAGTGAGACAGATAATATCATAGCTAAGAACCATTGTAGCTACGTAGACTCGCAGACGGTTTTAGGACTAGAACTTGCGATAATGAAAGGATGTGAGAACTTCAATGTCCAAGGAGACTCCCAGCTTGTTGTCAGTCAGTTTTTTTCTCATTCTATTTCATTACTTAAACTTAAATGTCTAGCTGAATGTTGATAGCATGAAAACAAAGTCCAATGGTTCACAATATATTTCACGTGATTTGAGATTTTCGCACTAATGACACTATTTCTTCAATAATAACCATAGGAATTATTCCCAGGCTCTTTTTTTGGTTTGATATTGTTTAAGATTTACCCGTTGCTATTTTTCACTTGCTATACATTTTTGTTTTCTAAACAGTTTAAAGGTTCCTATAGAATTAACAACCCACGTCTAAGGAGCTTATGTGGTGAAGCTTTGGAGCTGAGTGATAACTTTTGCTCATGTGGCATCAAATACATTTCTAGGGTATTTATTTAATAGTTTAGTCTTTAATATTTAGGGGGTAGGTCCCGACTTTTTAGAAGTATGGGGAAAATATAAAAAAAAATGATCTTTTAAAAAAATTGACTTTTATTCGCTTCTAAAATGAAGAAGAATTTCGAGTTAAGATAAAAAAATGAAGTCTTAATTGTTTCTAACAACAACAAAAATTTCAACATAGATAAAACATCGTTCGCAAATCATTAAAGAATTCAAAATTATAATATAATTCATTAAATTAAGAATGAGATTTTTTTAATTCTTTAGTTACTCTAATTTTTTCGCAACAATTACTGTTTCAAAGAAATGAAAATGATGGTTTCTCTTTACTTCAAATATACAAAATTAAGTCATATAGCTAGAAAATATAGGAGTGTGCCTAAACTCTATCTTGCCTCTAATACAAAGAGTTTACCTAATTGATAAAAAAAATTATTTCTATAATAAAATGGGTGTAGTGAGTTTTGAACCGTGGACTATTAATGTTTCCTTGAAATAATCAAGCCGCTAGGTTACAAATAAAAAATTCTTTTTAAATCTCGTCTGATAATATATATTTTATTCTTTCAGTATCATACATAATTCTTTACAATAATTCACAAATTTGAGACTCCACTATTTTTAGACCCAGAATTATGAATCTGTTTATCCAAGCCTGATCCTGTTAATATTGCCCATGTCTCAATTGAGTATTACTTATGCTTTTCAATTTGCATTTGTGTCTATAAATTTCTAGAATAACTAAATTATGTTAAATAGAAGCTTTGCATTTGTGTCTATAAATTTCTAGAATAACTAAATTATGTTAAATAGAAGTTCAGCATCCTAGTTAGGTTCTTAGTTATATGAATTTTTACTTTCATTATGACTAAATTATCACTTTGGTGTTTATATTGCATTTCCTTATGTTTTTGACTCTTAGTAACAAATAACACGTTTTTAACTATTTTTTTTTCTTGTTTAAAGGACTTTAACACTAGAGATGATGTTCGAATGGGTCATTTTTCTTTAAAGTTAAGAGGTATTAACTTGACACCCACTTGAATTTAACATTCTTCTTATTTTTGTTTTTGTTAAGTAAATTTGAGAAGAATTTTTAGATAAAATTTTTGATAGAAAAAATAAAATTTACGATGTTGAAGAAATTTCCAATAGATCAGTACTAAAATACCTTTGCTATTTTGAGAAGTATTTAAAAGATTTATTTGTAAGATTCGTCAAATAATTCACTAGTAATATAATTTTCTTAAATAATTAGTTTTAATAGCATTTATTAAACAATATTATTAATATTAGAAAACTTAAATAAACAATAATAATGTATACAAAACATAAAATAGTGAAGGCCCGCACAATTGGCGGGTGACGCCATTTTGGAACGGCACCGCCAATGGTTTGATCGCGGCGCTTATACATTTTTTTTTTGGTTTCAAAAAGATGATATTTAAATAATAGTAATGAAAAAAAGACAGTGTTAAATATATTTTTCACCATTATAAATATTTTAAATTTTATTTTAAATTTTTATTAAAATAATATAATATTTTTGTTGTTTCAGTTCTTGTTATTTTATAAGTTTTGACAAGTGTTTAATTATTTTCAAATTTTTAAATAATATTTTTATAAAATTTATTTATCATATTCTAGAATTTTTTAAATAAGAAAAATTAAATATAATTTTTTAAAAATTTCAAATAAAAACATTGAAAATTTCGACTTAAAAATAAAATTGAATTTTTCAAAAACATTTTATAACATTCTAAATATATCTGTAAAATAATCATTTAAAAATACATATCAATTTAACCGTAAAGACTAAAATAATGTAAATAATAATTTTGAAAAAATTAATATATGTGAGTTTTTTTTATAAGAACCATAAATAAAATTTAGTAATTTATGAGATTTAAAATATATTTAACTCAAAAATATATGTGTTATGAGAATAAAGGAAAAAAGTGTGAAATGAGAAAAAAAAATCACGTTTGTTTAAACAAACCCCAAGTTTTAAAAAATAACATATAGTTACTTGTAGTGCCATACTTATTGAAGTATTGTTGTTTGATTTTTTTTATGGGATTTTATTTTTAATTAGCGGGCTTAGTCTAGATTTTTGGTGGAAAATTCAAAATATTCTCAAATTTCGTAAGTGCATTTATGAGACATTTTGTTATGTTTGTTTTCTAAAATAATACATAGACTTCACAAGTGCACTTGCGAAATAATGAATTATGAGTGAATTTGCAAATACACTGGCAAAGTCTGTGTGTTATTTTAGAAAACAAACAGAACAACCCTACCTCCTCTCTTTTCTATTCAAACAAATATTTTTTTCTCAAATTCTACTCTAAACCCCAAACTCACAAATTTGTGCCCCAGTCTCCATTTCAACTCCAAGCTCATCTCCAAATCATCTTCAAGCTCTATAAATTATGTAAGTTTTCTTTCTATATATGTTGAATAACAATGCAATATTGTAATGGGTTATTAGGTTAGTTTGTAGTAATTAAATTGTGTATGCTAGTGTTAAATTAGATTAATGTAGTTGATTGGGTGAAAAAAGTTGAGGTTTGAGTTGTTTAAGGCAAAATGAAACTGAGATTTGAAAATGGATGTGCGTAGGGGGTTTTGCAAAAGTGCAATTGTGAAGTCACTCTGGGCCAGTTTCGCAAGTGCACTTGCGAATTCTTTTCAGAATTGTTTTTTTTTAAAACCTAACAATTATAATTATTTATCTCAAGATAATGGCTGGTAATCAAGACCAAGAAAGGCGTTTGAGACAAGGAAGACTGTAACACCCCATCTAAATACCCCGAATATATTAATTAAATTAATATCTAAATCATCTTTAATCAGAGTTTAACACGGTATAATAAGGGATGTCACAATTAATAATCATAATAAACTTCATTCAAACAGTAGCCATGCTACACTGAGGATCATCATCCAAAAATTCAATCATTATAAGACCATGTCTTACACAGCGGAAATACCAAGATCAAAACTTAATAAAACATCAAGGTTCTCAAAGAAATCAAATCCAGAATAATTAAACAACACGATTCTCTTAACTAAGCCCAGGTGTTACAATCTAATCGAGCATGACACCGACACGGACTAAAAGATAAGCTCTAGAGCCATCCTCACCGACTCTCATGCTAATTTAATCTGAAATGGTAAAGTAAGGGTGAGACTTCTCATAATTAAAGCATATTATAAGTCTTTCAATCAATAATATATCACAAGCATATTATTTCACCCACTTAACATAAATTCGATTCACACACACACCATATTCATCATGCTTAATCATAACAATCAACGAAGAGTAACACGGAAGACATCCTAACATGTTACTACTTCATACAAACATATAATGCGGACTCAATGCATGCGGTACCGACTCGTGACCAAGTCACCCAACACGATCCATCATCAACCGGATACGGTACCATCGATTCGTCCATAACCACTGGACACGAATCCACTAACCACCCATCCTCACGGGTATCGGTTATCGGCAATCCAAGTCAAATTCCGCACAATGGGAATTAACTTCACCAAACAATGCATATGCACGCATATCAATAGCATGCAACATTAATCGCCTATGTAATACATCAATTCAACATAATGAAACAACCATCCAACATGATATCTCAACCAATCATGCATACATCAACATCGGCATAAACATGCAAACCAATCAACATGATATATCAATCCATCATGCATACATCTAACATCGGTAAACATGCCAATACATCTATACGTTATCGGACATCCATCAACATAGGATCTCCACTACACATTAACTATGCGGTCAAAGTCACTTATTTGAAATTGGCTCATTTTCAAAATAACTTCAAGTTTTGTAAAATATTTTCAGTTCATAAAATAGAGCATTAAATTTAGAAAATAACGTCCAAAACGGCTCAAAACGGACTTACGGTTTGAAAGTTATGAATTTTCAAAGTTTGGCATTTTTCAAAATTTGAAGTGGAACCGGTTCCTACATATCAGGAACCGGTTCCTAAAAGTTTCAAAACCTCGCCGGAAAATGTATGGGAACCGGTTCCGACATACAGGAACCGGTTCCCACGTGTATTTTCAAATTTTTATAAAAGGCAACCCGGTTCCTACCCATACAGAACCGTTCCCACGTGTTAAAATGTCATTTTCGCACTTTTGACAAAGATCCTTCCATTTTCAATTAAACCCATTTTACCCATTCGAACTCCAACATGGAAACACTAAAATACATCATTTGGCATCATCTATCTCATCAAACAACATATTTCCATCATCTAATTTCATCTCGACACTCTAATCATATTCCATACCTATTCGACACAATCGGACTCGATCGACACCAACCTATTAGGTATACATCCATGGAAACCTAGAGATTCCTAAACATAGATTCCTAACATGCCATGGTCTATAATATTAACATCAAAACCTATAATAATAACCATAAAATCACCCTTACCTTGTGGGTTCTTCGATTTCGACGCCCTAGGTCTTTTCCTTCTTTCCTTCTCTTCTCACTTCACGTATCTTGTTTTCTCCAAAATGATTCCTTTTTCCTCTTTTCTTATTTAATTCCTTTTATTCCTTTTAACATAAATTAAATAAATCAATTAATGTGAGTAGAGTCTTTACTCCTCACACTTTACTCAACACACATCCAATAAATCCATAATTAACCTCAATAATTCAATATATTAAATAAATTATGTCTCAATTAATTTAATAATTAAAATCATAATTACTTAATTATCGAATTATTTTCGGGTGTCACAACTCCCCAACTTAAAGAGTTTTCGTCCTCGAAAACATACCTCGACGAACAGTTCGGGATACGAGTCCTTCATCCGACTCTCCAGCTCCTGGTGACATTCCCATCACCGGTCCTCCCAAGCCACTCTTACCAATGCAATCTCTTTGCCTCAACTGCTTCAACTTCCGATCCTCAATCCTCGCAGTACCGCTTCGCTTAAATTCTCACTGTATGTCATCTACCCGAATCTCATGAGACGGATCGAATGTACTTCCTCACCGAGACACATGAAAACATCATGCAGATTCATGAGACGGCAAGGCAATGATAAACCTTCCCAACTCTTTGGTAATCGAAAGGGACCAATAAATCATGGAGTCAACTTCTGACTTCAAAGCTCGACCAATACCAGTCATCGGAGTAACTCGCATAAACACATGCTCTCCTTCACTGAACTCAAGGTCTTTCCTCCTCTTATCATGATAACTTTTCTGACGACTCTGAGAAGTCCTCATCTTCTCCTGAATCATCTTAATCTTTTCCGAAGTTTGTTGAACAATTTCCGGTCCAATCACAACACTCTCTCCAGTTTCATACCAACACAATGGTGTCCGACACCTCCTACCATACAATGCCTCAAACGGAGCCATACCAATACTCGAGTGAAAGCTATTGTTGTAGGTAAACTCAATCAATGGCAGATAGCTATCCCAAGCTCCACCCTTCTCTAACACACAAGCTCTTAGCAAATCTTCCAATGACTGAATCGTTCTTTCGTCGACCATCATCTGCGGATGATAAGCGAACTCAAACGCAACTTGGTACCCAAAGCTTCTTGCAACCTCCGAACTTAGATGTAAACCTCGGATCTCGGTCCGACACAATGCTAGACGGAATACCATGCAAACTCACAATCTTTTCGACATACATTACGCTAATCTCTCCATCGGATAATCCATTCTTATCGAATGAAGTGAGCGATTTTGTCAACCTATCCACAATAACCCGGATAGAATCGCAATTCTTAGCGTTCTTGGCAAACCGACACAAAATCCATTGAGATTCCATCCCACTTCCATTCGGAACAAACAACGGCTCCATCAACCACGATGGTTTCGATGTTCGATTTTCGACTTGACAAACCAAACAAGCATACACAACTCAAAATTTCCTTTTTCATTCCGGCCACCAAAACAACTTCTTCAAATCATGATACATTTTAGTAGCACCGGATGAATACTTAACCCTTCGATGCCCTTCTTCCAAAATACTCTTCACGATCTCGCAACATCCGGACACACGATCACCAAATCTCATACCGTTCGTCAATTCGAACTCGCCTCCTTGACCTTGGTTGATCAATGTCAACTTATCAACTAAACCAACATCGATTTCGTCCATTTCGATCTCTTCGAATACCACTAGTCGACTTCAACATACCCAATTTCACACTATCCGAGTAGTTTCACAAATTAAACTCAAATCTCGGGCGCTCAACCAAATCTAACTCACGAACCATCAACATCGACATATGCAAATACTTTCTACTCAAAGCATCGCAACCACGTTTACTTTACCGGATGATAATTCAAACCAAATCATAATCCTTTAAGAATTCCAACCATCTTCTCGCCTCATGTTCAACTCTTTCGATCAAAGAGATACCTCGACTCTTATGATCACTTGAATACCTCAAACCGAGAACCATATAAATAATGTCTCCACAACTTCAAAACAAACACAATATGACTCCAAGTCATGGGTCGGATAATTCCTTTCATGCACTTTCAACGAAGCATAAGCCACAACCGCTTATCTTGCATCAATACACCACCTAATCCCATTAATGATGCGTCACAATACACCACAAAAGACTTAGTCGGATCGGCAAAATCAAGATCGGAGCACTTGTCAACCTCCTCTTGACTCTTGAAATCCTTTCTCACATTCAACATCCCAAACAAATATCGACCCTTCTGGTCAACTTAGTCAACGGCAACGCCATTTGGAAAATCCTTCAATAAACTTCCGATAATAACTGCAAGACCCGAAAACTACGGATCTCGAAGCATTCTTCGGCTTCCGAGACACCGCTTACACCGTAGGATCCACAATTCCATTCTTGGAAATTACATGACCAAGAAAACTCACCTCCTCAACCGAAATTCACACTTGGACAACTTCGCAAAAGTTTCTTTTCTTTCAACAATTCCAACACAACTCGAGATGTTCGCATGCTCCTCATCGCCGAATAAATCGAAATATCATCAATGAACACTACTACGAACTTGTCAAGATATGGATGAAATATCCTTCATATATTCCATGAAAACACCAGTGCATTAGTAACTCCAAACGGCATAAGAATATTCATAATGTCCATACCTCGTTCTGCGGTTTCGAATATCCTCGACTTCACACGAATCGATGATATCCGATCTCGGATCAATCTTACTAAATACACAACTCCAGAGTTGATCCATCAAATCATCAATCCTCGCAGCGGATACCGATTCTTGATTGTAACTTTATTCAAGCCGGTAGTCAACACATAACCTCATTGAACCTTCCTTCTTCTTAACCAATAACACCGGAGCACCCTACGAAACACTCGGACGGATAAACTTCTTCTCAAGCAATTCCTCTAACGCTTCTTTAGTTCACTAATTCGGATGCCGACATGCGATAAGGCGCCATCGACACCGGACTAGTTCGAGAATCAACTCTATAGTAAATTCTACCTCTCTCGGTGGCAATTCACTAACGTCTTGGAAACACCTCGGAAATTCATTCACCAGCAATCCATCACTCTTTGCCTTTCCTTCGCTTGATCATGAATACAACATAAACACCACACACCATCTTTCACACTAGGTTCATATGCGACATAATCTCATTTTCGACCTTAACCTCTTCGGAAAATGACATCTTCTTAAAGCAGTTGATATGAACTCGGTTGAATTCCAACCAGTTCATTCCAAAGATGATATCAAGTTGTTCTAGCGGTAGGCACACTAAATCCATACCGAAACCCCTATCAAAAATCACAACAGGACAATTCCTACAAACATACGAAGTAGTCACTGAACCCGACGCGGAGTATCAATAACCATACTTCCATCCATATTGGAAATTTCCAAATTCAATCTCTTAGCACAATCTAACGCAATAAAAGAATGCGTAGCTCCAGTATCAATAATCGCAATCAAAGGTATGCCATTAATAAAACATGTACCTTTAATCAACCGATCATCTGGTTTAGTTTCTGATCCAGACAATGCAAACACTTTACCACCAGCTTGCTCTTTCTTGGGTTTTGTGCAGGGGCAGTATGACCCTCTTCACCACGGTTGTAGCAAGTCACCACTTTCACCCGGGTCATTGGCCACATGGCCGAACTTCCCAAACACTTCTTATCATTACTCAGGTCCACCATACGATGTCTGTCTCACCACACTTATAGCATAGCGGAAGAACTAGAATCTCCTCCACCGTTTTCTTCCAACCACGGATCTCCGATTATTCCTATCATAAGGCTTACCACGATCCATCATTTTACCTTTCCTATCAACATACCCTCGAGCATTCGACTTAGTGTTAGCAAGATCCTCCTCAAGAATCCTACTACAATCAACGGATCGGAAAATCTTGGATCTGACGACGAATACCTGCTTAATCTCGTCACGAAGACCATTTTCAAACTTGATACATTTGGAAAATTCTCCATCGCATCGTTAGGGTAATGAGCATAATACTTTGCTAACTCGTAAAACTTGAAGCATACTCACGACAGTCTTGTTACCACGGAGTTCCAAAACTCAATCTCCTTCTTACCTCGGCGTCCTCGGAAAGTACCTCCTCGGAAAAGCTCTCCGAACACAATTCAATGCAACACCATCTTCTTCCGTTCGATTACGGTAGCAACCCACCGTCATCGACTTCCTCGGCAACATGTGAGTTCCATATCTCACCTTGACCCCTCGCACGATCAATCACTCAAGATCCTCTCGATCTCCTTCAACCACTTGAGCACCTTCGGGATCATGCGTGCCTTTGAACAATGGAGGATTATTCCTCCGAAAATTCCCCATTGTGCACGGCTGATCGCAGCTCCTGCTTGGTTCCCTCCGAGCACTCCACCAACATTCCCAAAGCCTCGGCAATGGCATCATCATTCCTTCCGTTACCTCTTCGGCCATTGTCTTGTAACATAACAAAACAATCTACATCAACACAAGTATCGATGTCACTCCACACTAGTCGCATACTAAAGGGATAACGACACAGGACAAGACCGACTATGCTCTGATACCACTATTGTAACACCCCATCTAAATACCCCGAATATATTAATTAAATTAATATCTAAATCATCTTTAATCAGAGTTTAACAAGGTATAATAAGGGATGTCACAATTAATAATCATAATAAACTTCATTCAAACAGTAGCCATGCTACACTGAGGATCATCATCCAAAAATTCAATCATTATAAGACCATGTCTTACACAGCGGAAATACCAAGATCAAAACTTAATAAAACATCAAGGTTCTCAAAGAAATCAAATCCAGAATAATTAAACAACACGATTCTCTTAACTAAGCGTTCCCCAGTGTTACAATCTAATCAGAGCATGACACTGACACCCGAACTAAAAGATAAGCTCTAGAGCCATCCTCACCGACTCCTCAGCTGCTAATTTAATCTGAAATGGTAAAGTAAGGGTGAGACTTCTCATAATTAAAGCATATTATAAGTCTTTCAATCAATAATATATCACAAGCATATTATTTCACCCACTTAACATAAATTCAGATTCACACACACAACCATATTCATCATGCTTAATCATAACAATCAACGAAGAGTAACACTGGAAGACATCCTAACATGTTACTACTTCATACAAACATATAATGCAGACTCAATGCATGCGGTACCGACTCGTGACCAAGTCACCCAACACTGATCCATCATCAACCGGATACAGTACCATCGATTCGTCCATAACCACTCGGACACGAATCCAGCCTAACCACCTATCCTCACTCGGGTATCGGTTATCGGCAATCCAAGTCAAATTCCACACAATGGGAATTAACTTCACCAAACAATGCATATGCACGCATATCAATAGCATGCAACATTAATCAATCTATGTAATACATCAATTCAACATAACTGAAACAACCATCCAACATGATATCTCAACCAATCATGCATACAATCAACATCAGCATAAACATGCAAACCAATCAACATGATATATCAATCCATCATGCATACATCTAACATCAGTGTAAACATGCCAATACATCTATACGTTATCAGTACATCCATCAACATAGGATCTCCACTACACAACATTAACTATGCGTCAGTCAAAAGTCACTTATTTCAGAAATTGGCTCATTTTCAAAATAACTTCAAGTTTTGTAAAATATTTTCAGTTCATAAAATAGAGCATTAAATTTAGAAAATAACGTCCAAAACGGCGCTCAAAACGGACTTACGGTTTGAAAGTTATGAATTTTCAAAGTTTGGCATTTTTCAAAAATTTGAAGTGGAACCCGGTTCCTACATATACAGGAACCAGTTCCTAAAAAGTTTCAAAACCTCGCTTCGGAAAAAATGTATGGGAACCCGGTTCCGACACATACAGGAACCGGTTCCCACATGTATTTTTCAGATTTTTATAAATTTTCAAAGGGCAACCCGGTTCCTACCCATACAGGAACCGGTTCCCACGTGTTAAAATGTCATTTTCTGCACTTTTGACAGCATCCTTCCATTTTCAATTAAACCCATTTTTACCCATTCGAACTCCAACATGGGAAACACTAAAATACATCATTTGGCATCATCTATCTCATCAAACAACATATTTCCATCATCTATTTTCATCTACTGACACTCTAATCATATTTCATACCTATTCTGACACAATCAGACTCAATCTGACACCAACTGACACTATTAGGTATACATCCATGGAAACCTAGAGATTCCTAAACATAGATTCCTAACATGCCATGGTCTATAATATTAACATCAAAACCTATAATAAGCAATAACCAATCGAAATCACCCCTTACCTTGTGGGTTCTTCGATTTCTGACGCTCCTAGGTCTTTTTCCTTCTTTCCTTCTCTTCTCACTTCACGTATCTTGTTTTCTCCAAAAATGATTCCTTTTTTCCTCTTTTCTTATTTAATTCCTTTTATTCCTTTTAACATAAATTAAATAAATCAATTAATGTGAGTAGAGTCTTTTACTCCTCACACCCCACTTTACTCAACACACATCCAATAAATCCATAATTAACCTCAATAATTCAATATATTAAATAAATTATGTCTCAATTAATTTAATAATTAAAAATCATAATTACTTAATTACCGAATTATTTTCGGGGTGTCACAAAGACCATCCCAGACTTCCTCGGTACGTCGAGAGAGGCAGAACAGGTGAACCGGCCTCGAGGTCGGGGTCGGGTACAAAGGGAGCAGTTGGATGTAGCTTCCCAATCTGCACCGAGGAGTTGTCTGCATCAGGCGTCTTTCTCCCGTACGTATGAACAAGTGCCTGATGAGCCAGAGATTCAACAAATGTTTGCGGCACCTGAGGGGGTGAGGTACCTGAGGAAGTTTCGGTTCCTAAGTAGGCGGAGCAAGGTTATCTGGAAGGACCATTTGACATCTCCCTATTGATTTACTACCATGACCATACCGTCCGCCATGTCTGAGATGGAGAGGTATATTTTTGTTGCAATTTTTCATTTTATATTTTTTACGCAAAAATACGATTGTAACAATTATTACTTTTTGTGTTTCAGGAACGATTGCCTATTAAGCATGTGAATCACTCCCAGAAATATTTTGAGATTTTCATGCCAAGGGCTTAGTAGTTCCATAGTGTTGTGATAAGATCCGGTGTTTCTGAATTATGTTGTACAAGTTATTGCACTATAAGCACAACATGCATGAGGCTTTTGCTGGGAGGTGGCACAAGGAAACCTTTTCTTTCCATTTTCCTATTGGGGAGCTGACCATCACCCTCGGTGATATTGCATACTTGTTCCACCTACCTATCAAAGGTAGGTAACTGAACCATAACAAGATAACAAGAGCTGAGGCGATTGAGTGGATGGTCGATTATCTGGGAGTAGATCCATTTAGGGCAGCTGATGACTGTAAGAAATCTAATGGGGAGCATATAAGGTTCTCCCATCTTAAGTATTTGTATGAGAAGCACCTGGTTGCAGTAACTGAAGCCGGGGAAGAAAATGACGATTTTTTTACTCAATATCACTGAGATTGTGCCATTCGGTGTTACTTGATGTTCTTGGTCGATGCGTCCGTATTTGTGTACACCAGTGAGACCTATACGGATGTGACCTACCTGCAGTATTGTATGGACCTGACGACAATTCATGAGTGGAATTAGGGGGCCGTTTTGGTATACCTCTATCAAAAGCTAAATGAAGCTTCAAATTGGAGGACGAGGGCGCTCACTGGCTCATGCACACTCCTCACGGTACATTTTTTGTTTTCAACTATTAACTTTAATTTTTTATTTATTAATTTGTACTTACATATTATATGATTGTTTTTGCAGAGTTGGATAATCATTCATTTTCAACGCATTAATGGTTTTGAGGCAAAATGATGATTATATTGTGAATATGCCAAGGGAAACCATAAAATGGTGTCGTACCGAGTGTATTTTGATCGCACCAACCATGATGACATCATCTGGATGTCATTTGAGGATTACAGAGAGGTTATCTCGTTCAATCTCATCTCTTTATACTCGGGGTGGCTACCATGTGGATCTATTATTATGGTCAGGTATTTGCTTGGGCAGAGTATCCGCCAATTTGGCTATGTGAAGATGATACCTAGATCTCCTTTTCATGCTGTCCATGACATGATCGTACGGCGGGATCTCGACGACATCTTCGAGCATTGGGTGAATCATATGGTACCATAAGACCATTGGATGATGTCAGCGTCCCATAATTGGCATTGTGTAAAAGGTTACGTTACATGGTTTTTTAACGTGTCACACTCTCTCATGACACTGGATGATCCTGGACGTCCATTGACGTCAGCTCATGAGGAGCTCTTGGAGAACGTGTAGGCCCAAGATGACATGTAATTGATCTAGTGGCCATTTGTCAGCAGATCCGCAAACTTGGACAGGAGGCGTGGGATACAAGAATTATCGATACGGGCGGTCCTGAGGCGGTTACCATAGTTGAGAGGATCGTCAGTGAGGCATCCGGTGCATTGCAGTACCGCATGCAAAGCAAGGCGTAGAGGGTTAGGATTATGCATATGATGTAGCTTCTGTTATGTTTTTTGATGTTGTTGTTGTAATATTTTTACCGTATTTACTTTTCGAACAATTATTAATATTATTATTTATAAACATCTATTAATATTATTTATTGACTGTATTGTTATGACCATATTATATTTTCAATCAAATCGTAAAATATGTGTCCGATTGTAAAATATATTGTGAAATAGTGGAGTTCGGGAAATTTTAAACAAAAAATACACAAACATAAAAAGCTTCGTAAGTGCAATTGCGAAATCACTTCGCAGAAGGTTTAACAAGTACACTTACGAAGAAATTTATAAATGTAAAAAATAGGTGTCTCCGCAAGTGCACTTGCGAAAGATATTTTTGAATTTTCGATGGTGAAATCCACCCCATTAAGTGTAGAAAAAATTCCCTTTTTGATTGTTATAATACACCTTAGAGTTAACCTAATTAGTTTCTATTTAACCATAATTACTTTTTACAGAATTTATAGGCTAGTAGATTTGTAGTAATAAACTTTTTTTTCTAGAACCTTCTTTCTTCCACCTATTTTATTTAAGAGACTTTTAAAATTTAAAATGGAAGTCTATTATCTAACGTTTACTAAAAGATTTTCCAAACTACCTAAACTACTATTTTTTTAAAAATATTTTACACTACGCTTTGAATATTTTAGTAACTAACAAAATAATTTTTAATTTTTCCAACTTTTTTCACTTCATGCATCAATTGTCAATTTTTTATTGGTCTAAATTAAAAAAACTATTTTTCTCATCTTACACTGCATTCTCTTTTCTCTCTATCTTCTCTTACAATAATTCATTTACAATTAAATATCTCATTTTAAACTTACATTTTAGGATATATTTTATCTTTTCTATTTGTTTATTATCATTAAAAATACTAATTAGTCTATTATTTAACTTTAATAAAATTAAAAATATATTTTATGAAATTGAATAATACTGCATATCATTCACACAACAAACTTTTTATTTTACGGGTCACTATCAAATTATTACCATTATTTTTAAATGTTAATTTTTTTTCTTTCTCCATGTCACAATTTTTTTTTTTAAAATTACTTAGTACATTGAATTTATTTTAACATTACGTAATTAAATTTAAATTCACATGTGTATCTAAATAAATTATTTGTCCAGTTTACCATTATATTTTGTATAACCATATTATTTGTTGTAATATTTTGATTTCATAATTTTTCATTGTACTTTCCCATTAAATAATAATTAAGCTATTATTTAACTTTAATAAAATTAAAAATATATTTTATGAAATTAAATAGTACTACATATCATTCACAAACTAATTTTTTATCTTACGGGTCATTATTAAATTATTACAATTATTTTCAAATGTTATTATTTTTTTCTTCATATCACAAGTTTTTTTTTAAAATTACTTAATACATTGAATTTATTTTAACATTATGTAATTCAATTAAATTCACATGTGTATCTAAATATATCATTTGTCAAGTTTATTATTATATTTTGTATAATTATATTATTTGTTGTAATATTTTGATTTCGTAATTTTTTATTATATTTTTTCAATAAGTATAAACTTTTTAGTATAAAAAAAAATTATTTTAACAATATTAAAATAAATTCACTCGTGCGGCAGCAGAACGAGTTTCTGACTAATGAACTCATGAAAGTAAATAGTACTAATAATTTCTTGTAGGTGAAGTAAATATTTTAATCCGCTACAGTTGTCGTAACAAACCACTCAGTTATGTATTTTTTAATGGTCCTCGGTGTATAAATAGTATAAGGTCACTTCATTCCTCTATTTTTTCATTTACAAGCATCAGTGAAAGAATTGGAGTTGAAAAGTAGAGAGAGAAATCATGAGCCGTGGAAACCAAGTGAGCGTTCCATCTTCTTCTTCATATTCTTCTTCCATTTCCGCTATTTTCTTCTTCTCTGATAATGCAATGCATGTTAATACGTCTTTAGCATTTTTGTTACGATTAAGCAATCATCACTTGTTTCAACACACTAGTGTAGCTTTTGATTTTGATTTGGAGTTTTTACTTGTAATGTTAGTGATTATGAAAGGATCTAACAAATTTACTGTTTCTGCTAACAGCTAAAGTAATCTATTGCATTTTAATTTTTCTCGTAAATGCAACGCATGATGTAATGTTCTTAGCATTTTCACTTCTACACACACTGACTCAAACGTATTTTCATACTTCTCGTATCTCCTTTGGTGGTGGTTCTGTGTGTGATTGATTGGCTTCCCGTAGAAGCTTCATTTTATTTTATTTTGATTTGTTAAAAAGTTATACGTACTTTGCTAACTAAGTTATGTTTTTAGAGATCATTTGCACCAATGACATTAGGTTCTTAATTACATGAATGTTTACTTTTAGTTCTGACTAAATTATCTCTGATTTTTTAATTTCAACTCCTTATGTTTTTGCCTCTTGTTAACAAATAACATGTTTTTAACTAATTTTTTGTTGTTGAAGGACTCTAACATTAGAGCTGATGCTCAAGCAAACTGGGCCATTTATCTCCAAGGTTAGACTTCAAAACTTTTCTTAGGTTTCAATTAATTTATCATTCTCTGATTTCCTAATAATTGAGAATTCCATTCAATTGAGCCAAAGCTGCATTGAAATAAAAAAGCATCTTTGGTTAGTGTTTGGTTTTCTATTTCAATAGATATATTTCTCTTTAGATAACTTTTTGAAAAACAATAGTGTGAACAATTTGTTTATAGTTTGCCAGAAGAATATATTTTCATATTTGTATGTGATAGGGAACATAAAATTTAATGGATCTATACTTCTTTTTGCAGAGGGTCAAGTTGAAGAAGATTGTCTCGATTTTTGAATCATCTTGAAAGCATGCCACTGCCAAAAACTATTGTCAACTATATTACATTTCTGTCCAGCAATTTAGCATGTCAAATGTTATGTTAAATGTTTGCAATAATGTCAATTTGAACATGCTTCGGTGAGTAGATGTTCACCATTAGCACCTTAAGCACTTAAAAGGGTAGTTGTGATGTATAAAGTCCTATATGTGATACTGATGACAACCTATAACTATAAGTGTTTGATACAACAACAAAAATAAGGAAAGTTGATCTCTCTCTAACAGGGGAGTGTTTTCATGAAGGTGGCCCTATAGTATGGACAAAGTAATTCGGCTGTTATACAATTGTAACTGACATTAGAATAAAATTGCTTTTGTATGTATTCAACTGGGAAAATTTAGACAGTAATGTTTCTAACCTGTCCAAAGTAGGATTAACTTGTCAAACAACATTTGGGAAGCAAAATCTTAAACTGTTGGAGCAAGATCACCGTGTTTTGTCATGTAAGCAAAATCTCAAATTTGGGAATTTGCACCATGATTTTTCATCAACTTGTTATTATATCATGAAATGAATAATTAGCACGATTTGGTGTCTATATTATTGATTCTTTATGCACATTTTGAAGAGTAAAGTAACATTATTATGAGAGCAATACAACTTTTTTATTACAATGATACTCATTAACATAATTATTTTTCAACATAACAATATTTGGATGCGGAGACATGTTCTAATTTCTAAACCTCAATAATTTCATCTAAAGTAATAGAAGAAGTACATTCTAATCCCTTTAATGTGTCAAAATCATCGCTATAGCCCTTTCGCCCTTTCCTTACATTGCTTATACTGCTGTAAACTTCAAGCATTGTTGGTCTCTGGCCCGGTAAAGGTTTAACACACTCACAAGCAATATTTAGAAGAGTACAAACTTCATTGTCAAGTCCTTCACCAGTCAGAGATTTATCAATTATATTATAAAAATTCAAAGGGTTACCATATATATTAGTAGTGTCATATGAATGAGACAATTCATCATAAGTTTTCCCTGTAATCAATTCAAAAAGAACACTTCCAAAGTCATACACATCCTTCTTTCCATCGTTCGCTTTAAATATCATCCCTAGATGATCTTCAGTGTTGGGATTCATAAATTTCGCCTCGCCAAAATTGGATATTTTGGGTTCAAAATTTTCATCTAGTAATATGCATTCGGAACATATATTAAAATGCACTATGCACAGCTCACATGTATGATGTAGCCATGATAATCCTCTAGCAATTCCAAGTGCAATGTTGACCCTGTCATGCCATTTCAATCTTATGACTTCACTTTCCAAAGGATGCAACCATTTGGAAAGCCTTCCATTTGACATGTATTCATATGTTAAAAGCCTTTCCTTTCCTTCAATACAGAACCCAAGCAAGGGAATTATATTTTGGTGTCTGTATTTGCATAAAATCGTTGTTTCTAAAAGGAACTGCCTTTTAAATTTCCGAGAGTCAAACAGTCTCTTAACAGCTAGTAACTTACCATTAGGCATAAATCCTTCGTACATCATTCCCATCTTTCCTACTCCAATGGAATTGTCCACAGAGAAACAATCGGTTGCATCACGTAGTTCTTCCAGCCATATTGTTGAGGTCATTCTTTCACATAGTACAGAGATCTGCGGATGAATGTGCAATTTTATCTTACATTGTTAAACTCTAAAAAATAACGAGGAAATTAACGAAGAGAATGAGTACCTCGTTTCTTTCTTTGTGTACCAACCACATATCTAACAATTCATGTATCTGATCAACTACCATCTGTTTCCTGATGCTAATGATGGAGTAAATACATTTGCCTAACTCTATAGCTTTGTTTCGGCGATTGTTTTTCTTCTTTAACTGATGCATCCAATGTGCACATTTGGAATGGAACATAAAAGTGATCATAACAGAACAAATGATTGAAAAAACATAACCAACGATAAGACCATCCTTGAACGCTTCATGGAAATCTTCATGCTTGTCATGTGTCAAGGAACAAGATCTCAAAAAATCTCCACAAACTCCACTATTGTTAGCATAGGTATAATTTACCTTTTCTGAAAACATTGGCACTGGCCCTGACAAATAGTTGTTAGAAAAAGAAATCTCTTTAAGCCTGGTAAGCGTTCCAAGTTGTTTGGGAATTTCGCCGCTTAACATATTGTTGTTAAGTTTAAGAGTATTCAGGTAAGTACAATTTGCTAAAGATGTTGGAATTTCACCAATAAAATTATTGTTGGAGAGATCCAAATAGGTAACATAACGGATTAAGTGAGATATATCAGATGGAATAGTTCCCGAGAGGTCGTTATTTGAAAGGTCTAAGCCTGTCAATGAAGAGCAGTTGACAATGCCGCGTGGAAAGAAATTACCCTTCAACCCCATGTTAGATAGTTTGAGATTTAGTACTCTATTCTCACCATAGTGCCAACATTCAACACCACTAAATTTACAAATGAAACCTTCCGTTCTGTCGATGAAGCTCCAGCTTTGTAAGTAATTATTCGGATCTTCAATTGAATTCTTAATTGATTTTAAACAGTAGATATCAGTGTCGGTACTTTGGCTTATCATTAAGATACCGAACAAAGAGCACGAGAAGGTATACAAGAGAATATCGGTTTTCACTCTGCGCAGATACATGAGCTAGCTGAGAATGTACAAATAGAAAATAGGAAATTAAATAATGAAATATACAAGGCAGTTTGGAGTGAGTATTAGTGTCACAATTACCCAATTCTTCTTATATTTTATAATTGAGAAAAACTCGAATCCAAACTGAATTCCAGTCTAACTGTGATCAGATTCAAACGAGTTTCTTGTAAGTTGTTAGTTGGTTGTGATTTTTTATATGTGTAGGAATCTTACCAGAGTAGTCGTCACTAGAAAGCTCCTTTTGAAAGTACACCCACAAATTGCCACTAACACAATGAGCAAATAAGGCAATTCAAGTTCTTGTTTCTACTTATTTGCAAAACTGAGAGTTTGGATACATGAAATACAGTGAACATTTACTTAGATATCAAAATTCTTCTTTCTTATATTCAATATCAATTATTTCCAAACGTTTCTTCTGCAGTATCATTGACTTTATCTTTGACGTCAATAGTTCCGTGGAATCCGTCAATCATGATGAATTACTCGGGACGAATTGTCTCCAGGATAATTTTAGTTCATTTTCTCATTTATATATTATTTCATCTTCAAATTTCCTGCCATAACAATAAAATTATAATTGTTATTTTTTTGTTTTTTTATACATATTAAAAAAAATTAATAACAATTATTGTTTTTAACACAATAATTATTTTTTGTCTATAATATCTTCAACTTTATTTGATTTTTTCTTTATAATACATAACAAGAATTATTTTCTCAAAATAACAATTATCACTACTTTAACATTTTAACTTTAACATTTTAAAAGAAACAAAATTATTTAAAAGTGATAATTAAAAACCACGATTTACACTTAAAAAACAAATAGATCTCCACCTTTAAAATTCCATCAACCCATTATTTCCTCCCGTGAATTACGATTTTTTTTTTTACAATAATCAATTATTAAAAAAATACCGTAAATAATCAATATTTAAAATTTTTTACGCATATAATCAACTTTCAGGTTTAATATACAAGCAGGTGTCATCTGAGATGGTTCCTGAATTAATTTTAACAATTAGGAGTCAACCAACATGACGCCTCCTTGTACCTTTTTTTCCCCTAAAAGTCATCTTAGATGGCACCTATGTGTAAATCACATGGGAAAAGCCATATGAGATGACGCCTATGTGTATTAGGTTAAAAAAAAATTCAATTTAAATAAAAGTGCATGATAATGTTGTGAAATAAAACTTGTATTATAAATTTTCATTACAACGAATAGCGATTACATAAGTTTATTCTCGGCGACTCGAGACTTGTAGATGACCACGGGTTCCACATGCGCGTCCTCTCCTAACTCGTCTGATGCGAGGTTCTGGATCCGACTGTTGTTGGGTCGATGGCACCTGATCATGGGTTGATGGCTGCTCGTAGTGAATGCGATCGGGATCCATGAATGCCTCGAAGATCTGCATTGCTTGTTGTCTGCTTTCGTATAAGCGTGTTCCCATGTTCTCACGACTTGGTCGTTGTGGTGGGGTTAGGTTCCATTTGGGGACTATAGCGATCATCATATATGTGGATTGTGAATGAGTGGGGTAAAAAGGAAATTGGGTGTTTGGAGTCTCGTACCCATATGAATGGTGGGAAGTTTGGTATAGGCATGGCAAAAAAACCCAGACCCGTTGGGCCCCACCCGGACCCGCCCCGAAATTAACGGGGAAAACCCGGTAAAGGGGAGTGCGGGTAAAACCGGTTTCTAACTACGGTGCGGGGGGGGCGGTGATGAACGAGACCCGCCGCACCCGCCCCCGAATGACCCAATTACCATAATACCCTTGTTTTAATTATCTTTTATGTTACTTTATTTTTTTCTCAACATCTTAGAATCAATTTCTGCCATCATCACCGGTTTGGCTTTTCAGCTTCTCTCAAATCTCAACGCAAAATCACCACCGGCCGTGGCGTTTATCGATGTTCTTTGCCATCACCACAACAATATCCCCATCAACTTGGCCTTTTTACCCGCTTGCTGGATTTGAAAGGTTAGATCTATAACTACAATGGATGCTAGTTTTAGTCGAAAAATCATGTTTTGTTGCATTTTCTTGTTACAAACCTGTAGATCTTGTTCATATTGGGGTTGGGATACTCGGTTGTCATAAGAAGGATATTGTATCGGATCGTAGTTCTTTCTTGCTTGCTTTTCCTCTTCATCCATTACCTTCATCTTTTCACACCTAGATGACAGTTCAAAATTTTAATCTTGAACACATTGTTTTCAATATGTGCGAAAACAATGAAGTCATTCTGCTCTAAAGAATTATCATCTTTGAATTGTTTCCAACCATCATCGAAATAAAGCTTGCATGATAGGCGTGCTTTGACTTTCCAATCTCTTCCTTTTGATCTCAAGATATAATTTTTCAATACCTTTTGTTTTGAAATCATCACTTTCACAAATGCAATTGGGATAAAATTGATTTAAAAACAATGTTTAAATATGTTGCAAGTGAAACATGAAAAAGTGAGAGTGTGATGATGGAGAATAAGAAAATACCATTACGTGAGTGTTTTTCTTTAAGGAAGACTTTGAAGAAATTAGGAAACTCATGGGTGGTGTTAGTCATGATTTGATAATCTGAAAAATGAACATCTTTTGTTAATAATATTCACTAGATTAAACATATTTTGCATATGATGAGAACTCTAGATGAAACACACTTTTACTTTTTCTATCTATATACTTAGGTTAATAATACATATATAAAACAAGAAAACAAATGAAAGGTGTGAAACAATGGAGAAATATTTACCAGCAAGTTGCAGCAACAGAGAGATGGGACTTTCTTGGCCTTCAAAAATGAGATTGTCACACAATGAGAGAGATATAAAAGGTTACACAATGAAGCAGATGGTATCAAAAAACTGCATTGTGTCTATTTACATTTCTACTTATGACATACTGTCTTTATCATATTTCCTAAACTCTCTCATTATTATTCAAAATTGTCTACTATCATTTTGGACAATTGTAGCACAAATGATGCAATGATTGATAAAATTAAGGCTAAGTTGAAACCAGAGACATTATTAAGGGACGGGGCCTTACTTCATATGCGTTGTTGTGCACATATACTAAATTTGATAGTAAAAGAAGGGTTAGAAGTTGTGAAAGATGGAATAGAGATGATTCGAGATACTGTTGCATTTTGGACAACAACTCCTAAAAGGAAGGAACGGTTTGAGGAGACATGTAAACAATTAAAAATACCTTGCACCAAGAATTTAGTTTTAGATTGTCCAACTAGATGGAATTCTACCTACAAGATGCTTGATGTTGCTATTTTGTATGAAGAGGTATTTAATAGATTAGCAATCCGTGTAACTTTCGATACTTGTTTACCAACAACTTTACATTGGAAATTTGCAAAAGAGATTTGTGTAAAATTGAAATTGTTCAATTCTATCACTGAAGTGTTTTCTGGAACTAAGTATCCAACTGCCAATGAATACTTCCCTAAGATTTGTCAGATTAAAGTTTCATTACTTGAGTGGATTGAATCCTCTGACGAATTGGTAAAAAGAATGGCAGAAAATATGTTGGTAAAGTTTGAAAAATATTGGAGTGTGATTCATGAAATAATGGGGGTTCTTCTTTGTTTTGGATCCTAGGTATAAAAGCGATTTGCTTGAATATTATTATGGAGTCTTCTATGAGAATGATGTTGATTCCCAAGTTAAGTCAATCAGACAGTTGTGTTACGAGTTGCTTTATGATTATCAATTAAAAATGAACAAGGATTCTAGAAGAGAATCTGAAATGTTGGATGCTAATGTTGGTAATGTTAGTAATGATGGTTTGAAAGACTATGATTTGTATGTCATAAGAAAAAAAAGAGCTAGAACTTCATCATTAAAAGCGAGTTGGATGTTTATTTGGAAGAGAAGTTTTACCAAGAGTCCAGTTTTGATATTTTATTATGGTGGAGGTTGAATGGGATTAAGTATCCAACACTTCAAGCAATTGCAAGGGATGTATTGGCAATTCTGTTTCTACCGTGGCCACGAATGCATTTAGTACAAGTGGTCATATCGTAAGCCCTCATCGAAGTCGACTTCATTGGACCACTTTAGAAGCTTTGATGTGTGCAAAGTTGGTTATGGAGTCTTGAGAATAATGGTAAAGATCTTTCTTGTTTATATTTTTTATTTTTACTTGCCAAGACTATCATTGACTATATTTTACTATATTGATAGGTAATTTGAAATCTAACGTGGGAAATGAAAATGCTAATTTACTAACTGAAATGGAGTCTGATGATGAAGGTATTATTCATACTATTTGTATTAAATTTGTCAAGTTAAATTTGTATGTTTTAACTTTTATTTTTTAATACAGGTGAGTTGTTGATTGATGATGCTACTTCTGTTTCCAACTCCCGCCTCGAAGATGAAGATTATTAGAAAATTTGTTGTTTATTTGGATCTTTTTTTGTTATGATGATATAGTATATTTTGTTCCATGTTGTTGGAATGGTTCTTTTGTTGATTGTATTGTTTTAATTTTGTATTTGTACTTTGCAAAAAAATGTTGGTTGTTGTGAGTGATTTATACTTTGATATATTGAAAGATTACACTCTTTTAATGAATCACAACCAATTATAGTTGTTGATTGAAGGGTTATGAGAGAAAAATATTTGGAATGGTGTTTGAATATTAAATCCTACAATTATTTACTCAAATCAATGACGGATTTTGTATTTTTAATGTATTTGTTAATGCTGTTCAGGAAATTTGTGAAGAAAAAAAAATATTTTTATTTAAAAAATACAGTTTTTGCGGGTGGGTGCGGGTGACCCGTTCTCCATTGGGGGCGGGTCTGGGGGTAAATTTCCACCCCCGGCGGGTGCGGGGGCGGGTCTACTACTGGGGTTGCGGGTGCGGGTGCGGGGTTAGCTAAACCCGCCCCCGACCCGCCCCGTTGCCATCCCTAGTTTGGTACGGCGATGGTTGGTGGTATGTTGGGTTGGTTGGGGAATATTCCTCAGGGAAGCCAGGGTCTGGACTGAGGTGAGATGTTGATGGGACCACATAGAGGGGTTGAACATATGCTCTTTGTTCGGTGTATTGTACTTGGGTGTGTGGCATATGTGAGTATTGAAATTGTGGGCCGAACATTTGGTTGGGTTGGTAATCAGGTTGAGGTTGGGGTTGAGATTAAGTGTTGGTGGTTCTGTGTCGTCGGGTTGGTTGGCGGGAGGTTGATGGATGTTGGGTCTGTTGTTGGTAGTGTTGTTGGGGTGGTTGTTGGTATTCTTGGTGTGGTTGTTGTTGGTGGTGGTGGTGTCGAGGTTGTTGTTGGTATTGTTGTTGAGGTTGCTGTTGGCGGTAGTGTTGTCGCGGTTGTTGTTGTGGCTCTGAAGGTTGCCCCCACTGGGTGCGAGGGTCGACCAAATAGCGGGGGTGAGAAACATGCATTTCTGGATTTGTCACTGACCGGTACCAAGCAATGTATTGACGAGAGTGTTGCATAATCTCGTCATCTTTGTAAACGGGATATTGTAAGATATGGTCTGCTTGGTTTTTCCACATCCTAAAATACTCCTTGGAAAAATTTCTCCAATTATCATATCCCCATTGGGCATCGACCCTTCTAAGATGCCAAGGATCCAAACATATCGGATCACGTGGTATATCTTGGAACATACCGAACTGCATCTTCACACGGTCGCTGTGGTGCATTTCCACAATGTTAAACTGTATGATTGCAGTCTTCACAGTCCAAACCTCTGCATCATCATCATTGGATACATGGTCCAAACCCAAATACGCTCTCCATGTAAACTGTTGATAAAAAAATGTAGATTAATGATAAATTTTAAAATAATATACGTTAAAGTTAAAATTAGTTGGAATTAATCGAAATTACGTACATCAGTTGCGCCAAGGTGGTGTATTAGATTACGATATAGGAGAACATTGTGTCTCAGATTCTTTCCGTAATCCATGTCCGTTACGCTAAACCTATATGAATTAACATTTAATATATTAGGATTTTATATATATGAAAGATATAAATATTTTAATAAATAAGCAATGTACTTACTTTGTTGCGTATGGAAAACTGAACGGTAGGTCGTTGACGGGATTAAGTGATTGCATTCTCCACCAACTCCATGTTTGAAGTAAGAAAGCACATCCATTAAAAGTTGATGTGTCTTTCTTACAGTTCTTACACAAGGAACTGTATAGCTGGACAAGAACTGCGGAATCCCAACTATATTTTCCTATCTTATCCACGTCCCAAAGTAAACTCAAGTACATAAAATTTACACTATTTCATGTACTTTCGGGGAATAATAAACTCCCAAACATTAACATTATATAGTTTCTTGTTTTTATAATTTTTTCTTCCTCGGTGGAATTTTCGTCCAAACCAAGGGAATAATAATGCTCTCTAAGTGTGGATAAAAATATACCTTGGCCTCTTGCAGTAGGACCTTCCACCATATCTCTACCCAACAACTTCTCGCATAGAGTGTTTGCTTGTTGGACTGGACCATTAACCGCCTTACCATTGATAGGAAGGCCCATCAACATGTAAATGTCCTCTAGTGTGACAGTACATTCACCTATAGGCAGATGAAATGTATGTGTCTCGGGTCTCCACCTTTCACACAAAGAAAGAATAAACTTTGAATCGATTGTGTAGCTGGAGATTTTAATAACATCTCCAAAACCAGCACATACAAGGTATGGAACGATGAATGGATCGGGAACAACATAATGATGTGAGCGGCATCTAAATTTTTTCGTGTCCTATATATAATGTGAAAATAAATTGTGTAAGAAAGTGTAAACAATATTAAAAACAAAATAAGAAAAGAATGTAAGAAAAAATAAGAATATAACGAACAATACTTACATAGGTTGCAATGTTTGCCCTTGTTCCTCGGTGAGATTCTCCTAACGTCAAAAGACTCATGATTGAAATTTCTACTGATGATATGAGAATGAGAGAATTGTATTAGAGATAGAGGCAGAGTGAAGAGTGGTGATGGAAAAAACACAACTGAAAAGCCATATTTATAGGCGATTCAGGAAGAGAGGAATAAATGAGGTGTTGGGGCCTTGCATGCATGCAAGCCACTTGGCATGGAGGAGCCAAGTGGGATGGCGTCTCCTCCCTATTTATGAACTAAGGCGCCATTCAAGATGGCTTGTGACAGGCTAGGTGGCAGCTAGGTTCAGCTAGGTGGCAGGTTGCATGCATGCAGACTAGGGTGCGTTGGGGCCACATGACAACAAATCTAGTCGAATCAATGAACGACGTCTTCAAAGGCATAAGAGCACTCCCAATAACTGCTTTGGTGAGTACAACATATTTTAGAATGGCCTCCTTGTTTGCAGAGAGAGATGAAAAGTGGAACGCGGTGGTATAATCTGGACAAGTATGGAGTGAAAGCTGTCTGAAATTTATTAAGGCCAAAAGTGCCAAAGCTAGCACTCATCTTGTTACAAGATTCGACCGACATAACCATAACTTCATTGTCAAAGAGACAATCGACCACAATGAGGGTTTGCCTAGACAAGAGTATAGGGTTAAACTATCATCTCGTTGGTGCGTTGTGGAAAATTCGAGCCTTTGAATGCCACGCTCTCATGTCATTCGGCGTGTGCACATGTTCATCAAGATGCACTAGTACTTCTTTCTCCAATTTACAAGTCGAGACTTTGCTCAGCGTATACAACAATGCCTTGAACCGTTAGCAAAACAGTTATTGGCTGCGTGCGAAGGGAAGTAGTTGACATAACATCAAATGCGGAGAAATAAAAGGTCGTTCAAGAGCAAGCGTATAACAAGCGAAATGGACGACGTTGATAAACTAGAAAGAAAGTGTGGTCTATGTCGCCAAGGACCTGATCGAAAAAATTGTCCCCAACGTGCTACAAGCTCAACATCCACGAAATTTGTATTTAATTTATACGCACTTTTAATATGGTAACAAATCTTCTTCTTTCCATTAATAACATTTCTTACAAACACCAATACGCAGACAACAAAATAAAAAACTACACGATTAAAACAACAACATGAAAATGACGCATCAACAACACAAAATTATTTAAGACACTACAACCGTCAAAACAATTTCATCGGAACCATACATCATCGCAATAACATCGATGTCTGTTTTGACTTCCTCCAACCAAATTCGAAGTTGACCAGTTGTGAAGTTCATAGTTGTTCTCTTCCTCTGGATCCTTCTAATTTCTTCACCAACTTCTATTTCTCCCTCTAACCAACGCATCAACTCTTTTTTCAGTTTGGTCATGGTAAATATGTGCCAAAATTTCATTTTCATTTGAGGTTTTGAGACCGAGAAAACAACGTATCCATCTCTTGTATGGATGTATGGAGATATCATGATAGAAAAATAAGAGAGAGTAACAGAGAATAAGAGAGAATATGAGATGAGAAGTTGAAAAAATGTGAAAAATGAAGGAGGGATGGGTGTTTATTTATAAAAAAACACAAATACACGTAGGAGTCATCTGAAATGGCTCCTACATGTAAACAACAAGGAGGAGGCGCCATCCCAGATGGCTTTTTCATGAGGAGGAGCCACATGGGATGGCGCCTATGTGTATTCTTTAAGTGCAGGAGCCATCTCAGATGGCTCTTATGTGTTATTTAGTCCTGAAAGTTGGTTATTTGCGTAAAATTTTTCAAAAGTTGGTTATTTATGTTTTTTTTTTAATAATTGGTTATTCCAAAAATAAATTCGCATATATGCCTTCATTTTTATTTATAAATAAAATTTAACTTTTTAAATTAATTAAATAATTAATATATTTAATTAATATATTATTCAAATATATTATTTAATTAATAAATTTAATAAATTAAAATTTATTATGTTAATTTAATAAATTTAATAATATCTATTTTATTTTAATTAATCACTGTCTTAATTTGAGAGACAAATTTGTTATTTTTAAATATCACTTTCTTTTCTCCATCTCACCATCTCACGATTCTTTTTTTCTTCAATTTTATGATTATTTAATATAATTAAATTTATATGATTATTATTTATTTTAATTATAATTAAATAAATTATTTCAAATTTTGTATTTATATCTAAATACATTTTATATTGCATCAAATAATTTTTAATCTCAAAGATCATTATCAACACGATGCCTATATTATTTTAATCAACAAATACTTTTATTTTAGAGATAATGTTTATTTTTAAATGTTAAAATTTTATTTTTTTTTCTCCATCTCACAGATCTTTTTTTTATATGATTATTTAATACAATTGAGTTTATATATTAATTTTCATTTATAATTAAATCACTCATTTTAAATTTACATGTGTCTAAATACATTTTATAAAATATCAAATAAATTTACTCATACATGGGCACCATATCTTACTAGTTTGCTTATAAAAGAGAACGGAAGAAGTAATAATTAAGAGCGAGAATAAGCTGAGTCGAGGTACATTTTGTTAAACCTAAGTGTGATCTATTAAAAAATATTTAAGTCTGATTTATAGCTTATAATATGAATTTATACACTTGAAACAAGAAACACAATATTATTCGTTTATAGCAAGTTACTAGTAATACTATTTCCAATGATAACTAGCAAACACTCGGTGTACAAACGAATTTTCCTTGAGTTGTGTTGATATGAAAAAGCACTTATAATTAAAGTGATTATAAGATAATTAACTATCAATTCAAAACCAAAACAGTCACAAAAAAATCTTACGAGTCGATCGATTAATCAATGCAATTTAACAAATTGCTTAATGAAAAGAAAAGTAAGTAGAGAGAGGGGGAGGATTTGTTTAGGAAATTCACCAATCGTTCTCGCTATGACTACGTCTCCCCCCAATTCCAATTTTGGAATTAGGATAATTTTTTACTATGCAAATAGTTGATTACAAGTGTTCCAAGAACAACCCTACAAACCCTAACAGTTTGTTGTTTATTTAACTCATTCTCTTCATTTGACCTAGAGCAAGACCAAAACACAATAGCTACCAATTTATTTATCGAATCTTGCTACTCCTTTGGATACTAAACTCCAAAGCTCTTTCACACATGACCAATTGTACCTATTTAACACAACACATTTCAAGTCGATTCGTCGTTCTCTCGCTACTTTCTTGGGTACCAAACTCCGAAAGCTTTTCACTTGGCCACAATCCTCTCTTGAAAGTCTTGAACAAAACCCCAAAATCTACAAAAGATCTTGGAGGAAAAACTCTAGGTTTTTTTTGGATAAAAGCCTTAGTGATTTGAGAAATGGTTACTAAACTATTTTACTAGTTATTTTCTCAGTTTTCTTAGGTACTCTCTATCTCTCTCCTCCTCCTTATTGTTTATTTTCTTAATGGCAACTACGTTGTACTAAACCAACGGTTTTACTGTCTCATTACTTGGACTTATGACCTGGACCACACATTACCATCAAGTACTCTTAAAGAAGATCAAATTTCAGGGTTATAGTTGAAAATAAACATTTTCAATCAAAATATATTTGTGGTCCTCATAAATATCTCATATTTCACTTTTAGTCCCTCAACACATTTTCTTTAAATAATGATCTTCTTAAAATTTGCATTCACACTTTTGGCCCCTCCTGCAATTTAGCAACAAAATTAGCGACGATTTTCTTCTTAACAACTGAATTAGAAGCGGTTTTAGTGACAATTTTAACATGAAGGACCAAAAGTGTGGATGCAAATTTTTAAAAGGAACATTACTAAAAAAAAAAAAGAATTTAAATTATTTATAGAAACGAAAAACATATTTAACCCAAATATATAATATTAAGCTCTCAAAGTTAGTTAAAGTTAGTTAAATCTTATAACTAACTTACTTACTATACTTCAACTAACTTTTAATTAATCTTTACACCATTTTATATTATTCTAATAATTAATTAGAAAAAAGATCAATTTCACTATTAATCTGTGGGATTCTGCTTAAGGGCAAAATAAAATTTTATATATGAGTTATGATCATATTTTATATATAAAAGAATGAATTTAAAATTATTTATAGAAATAAAAAACATATTTAACTCAAATATATAATATTAAGCTCTCAAAATTAGTTAAATCTTATAACTAACTTACTTACTATACTTCAACCAACTTTTAATTAATCTATACACCATTTTATATTACTCTAATAATTAATTTGAAAAGATCAATTTCGACAATATGTGAGGATTCTGCTTAAGGGCAAAAAAAAAAAAATTATATATAAATTATGATCATATTTTCTAAACACGTTCCACAAGAAAGAAACCTATACCGTGACTATTACTCCACATGAGATTGAATTTTCAAGTCAACATTTTAGACTTGGCTTAAAGAAATGATTAAAATTTTCCAACTATCCTAATAATATGTAATCAAATGTGGCGGGCGTCTAGTGAAATTCCATATAAAACTAAAATGAAGGTTATCTCATTACGTGGGGGTACTAAGAGTTAGTTTGGATAAAAGGCTTTTTTTTTCTATTTTATAGAGATTTTTTTCTCATCTTGAAAACACTCTTAAATATATGTTGCAAGTGTGAATTTACATTTTAAGGTGTTTTGTAAGTGCATTTGCGAATTCATCTGATTTTGTATGTTTTATTATTTTAAATGTTGGATTTGAAAAAAATCAGGTGAATTCGCAAGTGTACTTACGAAACACTCTAGAAGGTGAATTCAAAAGTGCACTTGCGAAACTACTTCAAAATGTGTAAAAAGATGTTTAAAACTACATAGTTTTCATCATATTTATTTTCACAAATTCATTTACAAAAAGTCAAATATTTCACATTATATTTTCATAAACGAACAAATATATTACGATGTGATGGAAAAATGGTCATAAATATCAAAATACATAAATTGTTCAGAAAGTAAGTATGGTCAAATTATTACAACAACAATAAAGAACAAAACATAACACTACTACGTATGTCTAATTCTACCCCCCACGCCCTCCTCTACCTACGGTACTGCGATGCACCAGATGTCTCACGGACGATTTTATCCATCACGACAACCGCCTCAGGACCGCCCGTATAAGCAATCCTTGTATCCAACGTTTCCTGTCCAAGTAGGAGGACCCACTGACAGATGGGCAATAGATCAATCACATGGTCATCCTGAGACTGCTCGTTCTCCAAGAGCTCCTCATGTGCTGACCTTGATGGACGTCCAAGACCATTCGGTGTCATGAGAGGGTGTGACACGTTAAATAACCATGTCACATAACCCTCTACACAATGCCAACTCTGAGATGCTTTCATCATCTGATACTCCTGTGGTACCATATGATTCTCCATATCCTGGAAAATGTCATCGAAATCCCACTGTATCATGGTGTCAAGAGCAATATGAAAGGAGATCTAAGTATCATCTGCATATAGCCAAATGGGCGGATACAAAGCTTCAGAAGATACCTGACCATCATATTCATCCATCAAACTAGCCACCCTGAGTATAAAGAGATGGAATTGAGTGGGACAACCTCCCTATAATCCCCAATTGGCGTCCAGTTGATATCATCATGAGTAGTACGATCAAGATACACCCAGTATGGCAGCACATATTGGTTCCCCCTATTGAAAGTATACTTGACAGCCCTTGGCATGTTGTCAGCATACACAGGATCTTCCTGGAAACCATGAATGCGGTGAAAATAAGATATAATCCAACTCTGCATCAACAATAACATAATATGTAAGTACAAATTAATTAAAATTAATAGTTAAAAAATAAAAGGTATCGTGGGGAGTGTGCACGAGCCAATGAGCGCCCTCGCCCTCTAATTTGAAGCTTTATTCAGCTTCTGGTAGAGGTATACCAAAATAGCAGCCCCCTAGTTCCACTCAAGAACTGTAGTCAAGTCCTTAAAATACTGCAGATAGGTAACATCAGTGTAGTGGCCACTCGTGTCCACAAAGACAAACGTGCCGACCAAGTACATCAAATAACATCGGACAACACAGGCTGGTGAAATTAAACGTACAACTCTTTGTGTAGTTGTTGCAACAAGTTGCTCTACATATAGATCATTTAGGTAGGAGAACCTCACGACGCCCCATTTGTGGAGTTGCAGTCCGATGCAGCCCTTACTGGATCAGCTCCGAGATACTCAACCATTCAATCAACCACCCCAACTCTTGTTATCTTGTTATGGTTCAGTAACCTACCTCTGATAGATAGTTGGAGCAAGCAAGCTACATCATCAAGAGTGATAGTTAAATCCCCAACAGGAAAGTGGAATGATGAGGTCTTCTTGTGCCACCTCTCAGCAAAATCCCTCTGCATGTCGGTGCTTATAATATTACAACATGTACAACATAATCCAGAAAGATTGAATCTAATTACATCCATGTGGAACCACTAAGCCTTTGGCATGAACAAATCAAAAATCTTCTGAGAGTGGTTCACATGCCTTAAAGACTTACGTTCCTGAAACAGAAGAATTCAACGAAAATAAATCAAGAAGAACTGTATATTTGAGTAAAAATTATAAAATGAAAAAGTGGAACCAAAACAATACCTGCCCATCCAAGACATAACGAGCGATATGATATGGATAATAAATCAGGAGGGATGTGTCATATGAACCTCCTAAATAGCCCTACTCCGCCTCCACAGGTTCCTCAACATCGTCTTGTACCTCAACATTCTCGGTCTCCTCCGCCTCGACATCCGTATGGACCTGAATATCCTCGGCTTCTCCGTGACGGCGCAAAAGGATAAACTATTTCCAGTTGCTCCCGTTGTACCTGACCCCGTCCACGAGGCATCTTAACTTATTGCTCCTGGCTTTCTCGACATGCCGAGGCAGTCTGGGATGACCTTCCTTGTCTCAAACGCCTACTTTGGTCCTGATTCTCAGCCATGTTCCTGTAATAAATCATAATGGTTAGGTTTTAAAAATAAAACAAGTCAGGCAACAATTTATAAGTGCACTTGCGAAACCTAGCCATAGTGACTTTGCAAGTGCACTTGTGAATTCACCCATCTATAGTGACTTCGCAAGTGCACTTGCGAAACCCCTGCACACAACAACTTCCAAAACCAGAAATATATTTCCCTAAAAACCCAAAACTCCATTTTTGTCACCTAAACATCTTCCTTTATCTATTCTAGCATCAATATACACAATATAATTTCTACAAACTAACCTAATAATCTTTTAAAAGTTTGCATTTTGAATCAAAAAAATTTGTAAAACACTTACACAAATTTGAGCTTGGAGTTGATTTGGGAGGACTTGTAAAGAGTTGAAATAGAGATATAAACTTGAACTTAGTGGGTTTGAAGTAGTAGAAATGTTTGGGCTTGGAGTAGAGAGTTTGAAAATTGGATATTTTGATATAAAATAGGTTGGGGTTATTCTTTACATTTTGTTAAAACAAAACACAAACTTCGCAAATGCACTTACGAATTACACAAAATCAGTGAATTCGCAAATGCACTTGCGAAGGTACCCTATTTTCAACAAATTATTGGTGAATTCGCAAGTGCACTTGTAAAATCTGAAAATATTTTAGATTTTTCACTAGAGATTTAGAGGAAGTCCACTACATGAAAAAAGAAATTCTCTAATTTATATGCATTATAAACGTTTAGGAGTTAGGATAATTTATATTCTAAACATATTTAAGCGCTTCGGATATGTATTTAAAAATATATTAAAATTTTATAGCATATGTATTTATTGATATATTTAAATTCCATATAAATTACTTTTTAATAAACTTTTAAATAAATTAAAATTATTTTTATATGCATTATAAGTTGTTTCTATAACTTATATTACATAATTTATTAAAATAAGTTCAAAAATTTTAAAAATAAATATCATAAACTTTATTTGATAAAATATTTTAAATTGCATCACAAATTTATATTATTAAATAATCTTAAATTTAAAAGAATATTTTTTATAATGACCGTTAAAATTTCAAATAATATCACCAAATTCATAACAGTAGATAAATTCAAATAAGTAGATCTAAATTAAACGACATATATCTATAAAATAATCAAATCTAATTGAAGATATTTTATGTGGGCGTGTAAAAAACTCTAAAGAGATATGATGGGACAAAATTACTTACTTCTATTGATGCATAAAGGTGTGGTTATATACACATTTTACATTTGTTTCTATACTCGAAAAATTACATCAAATTAACTAAAAACCTAAAAAGATGGAGCGTGTAGATAGGGGTGTTCGCGGTGCGGTTTGGGCGGTTTTGACGCAAAAAATCATCCGAACCGCGAGAGAAAAAGGCATGCGGTTTGGTTTGGTTCGGTTGACTTTTAGAAAAACAACCAAACCAAACCAATGCGGGTTGATTCGGTGCGGTTGGTTCGGTTTTTTACAAATAATTTGTTGAGTCATACATTCACATATATATGACAACATAACTTTGTATTTGGTCATTCATACATGATACACTACTAAATTATAACCAAAAAACTAATCATAGTTGGACAATAACTTCTCATTTAATATGCAAAAGTTAGATTAGACAAAAATGAAATAATAAACATAAAATAATAGCATAAAACAATATAAAAAATATTATAATAAAACAAAAAAAATAGAAGAGATGAGAAATTAGTGAAGATGAAAAAGAAAGAACATAAGAGAGGAGAGATTAGAGATAAAGATGTGCGATAAAATGAAATTGAAAGAGAGAAAAATTGCATAAAAAATAAGAACGTGCAAAGGAAACAATATAAGAGAGTAGATATTAGATAAGAAGAGGCAAGATGTAAGTGGTGAAGATGAAGTGATAATGTTAGGAGATATTTAAGAAGATTGAAAATGAAATCATAACTATAAAGATGAGAAAATTGTCTGTAATCAAAAGGCTAATGTATAATAGATTTAGGTTTGAGTTAGATGCGAGTTAAGTAAAATTTAAGTTGTAACATAATGCGGTTTAGTTCGGTTTGTAAAATACAAACCGCAAACCGAACTAAACCATGCGATTTTGTTAAAAAATATTCAAACTAATTCGAATCAAATGCGGTTTTTTGCGGTTTCGGTTTGGTTTGGTTTGGTTTTGCGGTTTTCTATTGGGTTGGTTGGGTTTTGAACACCCCTACGTGTAGATACAGAACGCACAACTTAGACAAAATAAAGTCAAATTGTCGTTTTCCCAAAACTTTTTGACATATTATTTTTTTTTTTTGACATATTATTATTTTAAAATGAAGAAAAAATTAGTATATAATTTAAATTTAAATAAATTTTATTTTTGAATTTATAAATATTATTAATTTAATGAATGACTAATATGTAATAAAGAAAAGTTTTAGATAAAATGATGTATTATAAGTGTAATGTACTATAATGCTGATGAGACAATCATTAAATTAGGTTTATTCTATAACTTCACTAAAGAAGTCATTTTAGTGACTACACCGAAGAAGCTCCTAAATTAGTAACACCGTTTTTATTTCTCTATTTTTTCATTTACAAGCATTAGAGAAAGATTTGGAGTTGAAAAGCACAGGGAAATCATGAGCCGTGGAAACCAAGTGAGCCATCCATCTTCTTCTTCATATTCTTCTTCCATCTCCGCTATTTTCTTCTTCTCTGAAAATGCAATGCATGTTGATACGTCTTTAACATTTTTGTTACGATTAAGGAATCATCACTTGTTTGAACACACTAGAGTAGCTTTTGATTTTGCTTTTGCTTTTGATATTGTTTTGATTTTGATTTTGATTTGAAGTTTTTACTTGTAATGTTAGTGGTTAATGGAAGGATGTAACAAATTTACTGTTTCTGCTAACACCTAAATTAATCTATTGCATTTTAATTTCTCTCTTCAATGCAATTCATGATGTAATGTTTTTAGCATTTTCATTTCAACACACACTGAGTTAAACATATTTTCATACTTCGTTCTCGCTACTCCTTTGGCGGTGGTTCTGTGTTTTTGCCGACGTCTGTTCTGTGTGTGTAAGCCGTGGTTTTGTGTGCGATTGAAAGGCTTCCCGTAGAAGCTTCATTTTAGTTTATTTTGATTTGTTAAAAAGCTATACGTACTTTAACGTTTCCTAATATTAGAATTTATATCCTCTATTAGGCATTCAGAATTTACAATTTAAAGACTTTTCCTGAAACTAAATTAAAAAATGTCACAATTAATTTGTTCATTTGAGTTTTTTTTTCATTTTGGAAATGTTCTACATAGTTTTGCCAATCATTTGTTAACTCAAAAGTTATAAATCTTATTTGCAACGTTTTTATACCCTTGGTGCATCCAGCGGAAATCCCGGACCAGCTGGTGCAGGAGCTGTACTGTATGATGAAAATGGGAATGTGGTATTAATCTAATGCGACAATTCAATTTGATTATATTCTTTTAACATGTAGATGTAGCCTACTCAAGTTTTTTCCTCCACAGCTGTATCATTTCCGCAAAGGGCTGGGACATCAGACATACGATGCTGCTGAGTATCATGCATTAATTTTAGGACTCAACACACTCTCATGATTTAAGTTGTCGAACATCCTCAAAAATAGTCAATCTGAACTATCTCTAATTTCTTTCTCAAATTCAGAAATCTGTCAATCTTCAATCATTTGGTGAAGATGTCGGCCAACTGTGTTTCACTTGAGCAATGCCTAACTTCAAGTTCACCTCGATTTATCTTTTCCCTCGAGAAGTGAAACCTAGCTGCGATATGTTTACTTCTTCCATGCAGAACTGGATTCTTCGCCAGATTTATAGCTGACTTGTTGTCGATTTGCAACACCAGCGGTTTCTTCACTTCGACATTCATTTCTTCAAGTACTGATTTGATCCAAATTGCTTGACAAGCAGCATAGGATCCTGCTATATATTCAGCTTCGCAAGATGACAATGCCACCACAGGTTGCTTCTTCGAACACCATGAGATTGAGGCACCAAATACTTGAAAGAAATATCTAGTTGTGCTTCTTCGATCTTCCTTATCTCCACATCAATCAGCATTTGAAAAACAATTAACTATTGCTTCTTTATCTTCAGAATTTCGTCGAAATAGTATTCCACAGTTTATCGAACCCTTCAGATATCTCAGGATTCTTCTTGCAGCCTTCATATGTGACACTCTTGTTCACTCATATATCTGCTTACTAATCCGACAGCGAAACCTATATCAGGCCGATTGTTACATAAATACCTAAGAGATCCCACAATTTTCTTGAACAAAGTTACATCAACTTTGTCTTCCTCTCCATTCTTCTCCAACTTCACATTTGGTTCGACAAATGAGGATGCAGGATTCGAATCATCCATTCTGAATCTCTTGAGTATCTCTTTGACAAACTTTCTTTGATGTAGCACCATACCTTGCTTCATTATTTGAAATTTCATGCCTAGGAAATAAGACAATTTTCCCAGATCCGACATTTCAAATTCCTTCGTCATCAGCTCTTTGAACTTCAACAAGTTCTTCAAGCCATTTCCAATTACTAGCAAGTCATTAACATATAAGCAGATGATTGTTATATCTTGTGGACATAGACACAATACTCTAATTTGCATTAGACAATCTCAATTCGACTAAGTATGAGTCGATCTTCTTGTTCCATGCCCTAGGTACCTGCTTGAGACCATAGAGCGCTTTGTGCAACCTATATACTTTACTCGCTTCCTTCTGAATCAAAAACTCATAAGGTTGTGTGACATAAACTTCTTCTTCTAAAGGACCATTCAGAAATGCTGATTTCACATCTAAAATAAATGTTGACCAGCCTTGGTTGCATGCCAATGCCACTACTAGTCGAACAGTCGTCAATCTTGCTACTGGAGCAAATACTTCAGAGTAGTCAAATCCTTCTCTTTGAAGAAACCCTCGAGCTACTAATCTTGCTTTATGTCTTTATATCGAACCATCAACATTGTGTTTCAACTTGAACACCCACTTCACTTTGATAGCTTTTGTATGTGTTGGTAATTCGATAACTCTTATGTGTTGTTTCTTTCGATTGCCTCTAACTCTTCGACCATAACTAACTTCCACTTGTTAATCTTCAAAGCTTCGCTATAGTTGATTGGTTCAGCACCTGCAAGTAAAGAAAAATGAACTAATTCTCCATCTGGTGTTACCTCATCATCGCTAGTCACTTCATAATCATGAAGTCTTGTTGGAGGAACTCTAGTTCGTAGAGGTCTATGACTTGTGCAAGCCACACCTTCTTCGACTTCGACATTGTCAGCAATTTCTTCGTTTTCGACTGAAATATTAATAATTTCTTCGGCTTCATCAACTTCTTCGTCGAAATCATAGCTCATTAATGGCTTGTTAATTGCATCATTAGAATTCCAATCCCGGGCAGAATTTTCATCAATCACAATATCTCTACTCAACACAATTTTCTCATTAATTGGATTGAATAGTCTGTATGCACCAGTTTTATGATATCCTACCAGAATCATAGGTTTACTTTTGTCATTAAGCTTCCTTCTTCTCGCATCAGGAACGTGCTTGTAACATATAGAGCCAAACACCTTCAAATGACTTACTGATGGTCATTTGTCACTCCACACTTCTTCAGGAACCTTGTTCTTCAGTATCTTGGTAGGACACCTGTTCAAAATATAAACTGCAGTTGAAACAACTTCTCCCCATAGAGATTTTGGCAAATTCTTTTGCTTTAGCATGCATCTTGCCATATCTAATATGAGAATCAATCCTCCACTCTCCAAGAACCTCCGACTCTCCAATCTTCAATCGTGTAAAAATATTCTTTAATTTCCCCCCATCTTTTTCTCATCCAAAAAATCATATAAACCAAATAAGGGTTTTCACTACTAACTCACACTGGGTCAGAAACATAAACCAGGCCCGTAAAATGACCTGAAATAACTTATTTTCTAAAGTCTTCAACTTCAATTAATTTTTCGTGGCATCTAAAGTTCGAATCAGCTTCTGACATCAAAATGAAAGTTGTAGCTCTTTCTCCCAGCTTTTCAAAAAGTACTAGAACACGTCGATCCGATTCCTGTAGCTCCAATTATGAATTTTTTAGTGAAAAATGATCAATCAACGCATTTGCTGACACAGCCTGGTCAGGTGACACGGGTGGCCGTGTCAGACATGCTGAAGCATGCTGAAAACTTTTCTGAAACTCTGAATTTTGCAATTTTTTGCCCGAATTTGTCCCGATTTATTCATGTAAGTCTAAAAACACTAAAACACACAACCAATGCATATAATGTGGTAAAATAAAATAAAATACTCGACAATTAAAAGAAAAGGTAACTGAAATTAATGGTAAATAACCCTGTAAAAACCATTGATCAAGTACCATATAGGATTCAAATAAGACTTTGAGTGAATCTACATTTAGAAATGGCAGACCAGAAACTGACATACATAAAAATATTGAACATAGTTGCTTAAATGAGAGACTATCATCACACACACACACATCATGCATAAAAAATTTCGCTTATTTTCAAGGAAACTTATGATTTCACATTATCCAGAGATTTGATCAAAAAGATTTTTCTTGGAAGGAGAGAATGTTCGAGATCATGAATTTTTCATTAATCAGAAAATTCACAGCTTAGAGTTGCACTAACGTTTGGAATGCTTCTGTTTAAAACATCTTCTAACTTGTAGAAGTATTTTTATCAGAAGTTCTAATAATTTATAGGTAAAATAAAGTCATACCTCTGAGATTCTAAGATCTTCACCGTGATTCTTTATCTGAGTGTTTTACATTCTGATTTTGACTTTAGCTTATCCTTGATAGAGCTTCTGATTAGCTTGTTCTGCATCTATTTTCTTCAGAGTGATCCTTTCAAAAGTTTTGAGCTTTTACTTACTAGTTCCTCTTACTTCTTTAGAGGTTTTTTGTTTTCTGAGTTTGAGGAGTATAAGTTTCTTCTAGACTTCTAATTACTAATCTGAGAGCTAGAATTAGTCTTATCCTCATGTGATCTCTTCATTCTTCTGTTTAGAATTACTCATGCGACTTATTAACAGTAATCTTCAGAGCACATTGTTGCACCCCAAAATTTGCCCTCTTCATTTTTCAATAAATAATTGGCTTACATTTAATCGGTAGGTGAATTACATCTATATCATTCATTCATTAGCCATGGGTTCGAGATTATCTAATTGTATGAACCTGTACGATTCTGAAGAAGAGGTTTGGTTCTCAAAAGTTGAATATTTGAGGTTCTGTTGTTTCCAGCGTCATATCAATATACAAGATATGTGCGTCCAGAAGCTTCTGACTCTCTCGAGAATTGAGGATTTGAGGTTCTGATTGCCTATCATGAGGATATTAATTGAGGGTTTCAAGTAAGAGCGGGTTATGGTCGAATATTTGAGCCCGAATTGATTCTATGGCCTTCTGCGAGTCTTGAAGTTTCTTTATATGGCTTATCGGTCGACGCAATCCATCAGAAAATTGAGAACAGTAGGATAAAAGCATATTTAAGTGTATGTACTGAAAAGTGAACAAAATTCAAAATTTGACCGAGTGGAATTTCTGGTCAAAATTATTGTCAAAAGTTGACATTTGCGAAAATGTGATCATTCGCTGAGAAAAGTTGGAAGAATCGGAAGAAAACAAGATTTCTTGCAATTTAAGTAATCTTATGCTTAGAAATTTTTTCTAAGTTTTAAGCACTTTGTGTTCATAGAGCCATGTTGCCACCTCTGTATCTTGCTCGTCTGTGGTTGAAATTTCACGGGTTGGTAATCGTTGGAAAGAGCGCATTTCGTACTTCGAGTTTGTCCTTGTGAAGATTTCTCCAAAAATGTCCGGATTTTGAGTTGTGAGGATCCGAAGTTTAATGTTCATAACTTTTGAAGTTTACACTTAGTGAAATTTTAAGTGTTTTTCAACATGTTCAAGTACCTGACTTCGGTGACATTTTACATGTGTTTCGAGGCATTGATTCGAGTTGAGTTCAATATCAAAGTTGTTCATTTCGCGACAATCTACAACTTTGCTGAAGAAATCGAATCCATTCGGAGCTCGGATCAAAAGTTATGAGGCTCAGAAGTTATGAATTCATCATGTGTGCAAAGTCCAACACTCAGTGAAATATTTTGGAGTGCTTGTTTGTATGGTCAGACTGACGACTTCGGGTTCGATTTTATCTTAGTTATCAGCTCCGAACTAAAAAATGTTCAACTGCAAAGTTGTGCATCTCGCGGCAGTCTACAACTTTGTTGAAGGAATCGAATTTATTCGGGACTCGGATCGAAAGTTACAAAGCCTAGAAAATAAGGATTCATCATGTTTGCAATATTCAAATAGTTGTTGTGTGTATGTTCAAGTTGTTTTTATCATCGATTCGATCACCGCATGGAAAAACTCTGAACAAGAAAGTTGGAATTTGTCATATCTTCTAAAAGTGTCGTTCAGGATTATTTTGTTTCGGACGTCGCAGCGGAAAATATGAAGATCCGAAGATGGCGGTTTGAAGATGGAAAATTGCAAGATGTCACATGCAAGAGTTGCCCAGCCAAGCCAGGACTTTCATCGAACATTCGCGTGGCAAAGTTCAAACACCTTTTTATCCGTGATTAAGGCTCCATTTAAATTGGCAACGAGATGCAAAGTTGTTCTATTATATGAGCTTTTTCCAACGGCGCCAAGTTCGGATCTCTTGGTCGAGTATCGAAAGAGTTACGGAGCCGTAAAGTAGCGCACTTGGTTTGAGGAGTAATGAGCAATGTTTAGAAAAGGCCAACAAGGATGCCATAACTTTGGATCCACGTGAGAGAGGCACGGGGGGAGGTTCTTTTGTTTCCACAATTGGCCAAACAGGAGGCAAGCCTGGACGCATAATGCAGAGGTTTTACTAGAAATAAGAAAAAGACTCTAACAGAAAGAGAATGACCATTCTTCCTAGCTCGATGCTCTCATTCCCTCTCTTCGATCCACAACAGAAAAAGAGAAAAACTGATAAATTCTTTTTTCCTCTCTCGCCTTCCATTTATTCTGGCTCATCACTCCTTCTAACAAAATCCTAACCACCTTTTCTTCTTCATCATAACAAACTTTGAACAACCACAACCGCCACAGACCTCACCACTTTTTTTCCACCGTTCTCCTCCATTCTTTCGGTCGCGATTCTTCTCTAATCACCTCCATACTCACCATAACAGAAAAATATTCCATCAATCCTCTCCGCAAGCAAACTTCGTTGTCATCCATTGGTCTTCGTTAATCATCGTCTATGAATCACGAAGCTCGGAGTTTATTTCGAAGTAATGCAAATTCATCACCTCAGTCTCTCTCTTTGACTATGCTATCACCATAACCAGAACGGGGGATCTTGATTTCTTCTTCAACAGTGGAAGCAAATCTTGGCTCGAGTTCGCTATCATCGTCACCTTTAAACGTTAAGCAACTTCTGAGTTTATTTCTCAGAAGCCTAGAGTTCTTTGAATCTGTATTATCGTCACCATGGCACTGTGTAAAAGGAGTAGAGTTTTCTGTGGTCTCGATTCACGTATAATCTTCAACAAGTAAGCCTTTGAGCATCCCCTTATATGTGTCGCGATTTCTTATGGATACTCGTTTACATCAGGTGAGCATAGCGTTAGAGATGATAGGTGTCGATTTCTGAGTTTCCGTTTTCAGATCTTGAATTCGTGTGGAAATTTCGCCATGATTTAGTGAGTTTGTGGAGAAACTAAGGCCAGATTCTGAATCTACGTAAAAAACCGAGTCAGATTATGCCCGTTTCATCCATTTCTGATCGCGTTCGATTTTTCCGGCGGCTAGCAAGATGGAGAAGACGATCGGAGATGGATTCCGGCGTCACTGATCAGGCGGAGTGTTCCCGTGCCCTAAGCGTGGCATGTTCCTTGTGGTTCATGTTATTTCCCCATGAGCCTATCCAACCACGCCACGTGTCATTTTCTTTTTACTTCATGTAAAATAAAACTAATACCCCTATGGATGGTGGCGAAACACCAAGCTTCCATCGAACTCACGTGACGAAACACACACTAAGAGATGACACTCTTGTATAATCTCGGGATGATGAGAAGATACATGAAAGAAGAGATAAAAATTATTCACATACAGTAGCACACTCATGAGGCACCAACCATTAACATGTAATAAACCTAACCTTGAAGACTTAATCAAACACCACCAACTATCTAAAGAAATTCTCAACAAAGCCTTAAATCTAGGTGCCATGCATAGAGGAAATGATGGGATAAAAGAAAGGGTGAAGAGATGAATAAAGGCCTATGATTATATCCTCATATCCATTATAAACTAATTGAAACCCCAAAAGACAATTGACACTAAGATATATACATGCCTTGGAACAACCTTACTAAGAAACTATATCAAACACAACTCTAGAAAGTGAAAGATAAGAATACACTTAGGATTTATTGTGTTTATTTTTTATGTAATGGATAAGATCAGTAGATGATGTATGAATATACTACCCTATGGAATCCTAACAAACTCTACAATTTCCTTGAAGAAACCTTTCTCTAGTGGAACACCTAAAACTAGGTCAAACTAGGTGAATTGAATAAATACTATGAATGGGGAACCTAGAGCATTAGTCATGAATTGAAAAGAAAGAAAGAGATGATGAAGTTAAGCTATGCACATTACACTCCATTTTCTACCCATTTACCATACCCTAAACATCAATCCTATAGTACATCTAAACCATATCCAAGACACTTCCCACAATCTATGATTGATTTAGGTCATCTACAAAATAAGAGTGCAAATAAGAATGAAATATAATCATGGCTAAATGAGGCAAGAATATATAATTCAGATCTTCATTGATGTAATGAAACATAGATCAAATACCCAACCCATTTCAAAGTACTTACAAACCAAGCAAACAAAAAGGAGGCCAAAAGGAATGCACAAACTTGGTATGTCTTAGAGTGTAGAGAATAGAATGGTTAAGCACATAAGAAAAATGTGAAAGTGGTGTCAATACTTCCTCCCTCCAGTAGGTCTTTATGTCCATGACGTTACCTCAAAATTATGTGCACAACATTGTAAGCACAACCCTTTTTGCCAAAATACAATCCCATACATAGATGTCAATAAAAAATGGGTTAAAAATATAAATATGATTTATAAAATCAAGCCATTTAGTGTTTGGAACCCTAAGACTCCATAGAAGTCAGAAGTAATACCTAAAACTCTTTAATTGACTCATAACCGAGAACATGTGAAGCAATCACTAAAACTAGATGACCTAAAGCCTAAACTAAAGAGTTTTGCAATTTATTTTAACATAAATGTGAAAACAATGAGAAAAATTCTAAAGAAATGATTTTATACATCCTAAGACACCTTACAAGGTCAGCATGATTTTTATTGATTTTTAGAAAAGCGGGAGATGAAAATTAGGTGATTACTTTGACCCTAAGCAAAAGAAAAGACTAAACCTAGTTAGTTCGAAGAAAAATCTTAACAATGTGTAATAAATCTAGAAAAGTTTGATTAAAAATCATGTATAAAGGGTATAATTCATGATGATCAACATGTATTTTTATGATAATTTTACCTCTAAAGGAGGATAGGTAAAGAAATTATGCACAATCATGGCATTGGAGAAAAGAGACGTACACAATATCATGATCAATTAACCCTAGAAAAGTACACTATGATTTTTAAAAAATAAGACAAAAATTTTCTACATAAACTAGACTTAATCAGAATCCTAAGAGATTTTTCATAGATTTTTTGGACTCATGAATAGCATAGAACAAAATTCAAACTTTTTGACTATTAATTAAAATCCTAATTAGATCTAAGAAATTTTTAACAAGCCAAAAATAATTTTAAAAAAATGCAAAATGAATCCTTTATTGGCTTCCAGGTATGAAAATAACCCTATAGTGTTTTTTTTTTGGTAATTTTTGGATGGGTGGAAATAATTAAAAAATATTTTAGAAAGAAATAAAAAATTAAATAAAATTTATCATGAACAAGTTCAATTACACCTGATATTTGCAAAAGCGCTATAAAAGAATTTAGTTCATGCTCAATCACGCGTTGCCACCTCATCATCCCTACCAAATTCAAGCCCTAACTACGTGTTTTAGCAATGAAAATCGTGATTTTCTGATCAAGATATCTCACTCATTTCTCCATGAAACTGCCCGATTCTTGAGTCAAAATTGGAGTACTCCTCGAGAACTACAACATGTTATTTTTAATTTCTTGAAATCATGCCAGATTCACCAAGAAAAACGGCCACGAACACGAATCCATGAACACGGCTAAAAAAATTTCTAATCCATGCATTCAATTTCAGACGCCTCGTTCTTACTCGTTTCTGACTCATATTGAACGATTCAAAGCTCCAATTGAACCTTGAACTACAAAGAACACACTTATGCCCTAAGATTCTTCTAATCATACACATTTAACCCAAGAAACGCTTATTAATCTACCGGTTCAGCAAGAAATTCAAACAATTCACAGAGCACAAAGCCACAACAAACTCCAAGCATGCATACTTCAGATCTAAGATCCAGCCAACTATGAAGATCGAGAAGATGAATGATGAGAAATGATGAAGATTTGAGTTCAATAAAAATATACCTTGAATTGGTGAAAAATAAATTTACTAGGGCCTCTGAACAAGCAGGGAAGACTTCTATTCTTGATCTTCAGCTCTTAATGATGGAGAGAACGAAGAGAGATGAAGCTTGCACAAGCAGAAGTTGCAGAGCTTCAATGGAGTCTTGAAGAAGGAGCAAAGTTCAAATCTTCGATTTGGAGTGAAGACACGTTCTTCTCTGCTTTGTGAGGCTAGTATGGCTTATGTAGAGTGAGAACACGAGGGAAAATCAGTCACTCCAAGGTTTTAAATCGTTGGAGGGTAATTGTGGAAAACTGTTAAAATTTGGAAGCTCCCATGGCATTCTGCGTTTCACATGCTACAGCTCCTTCAAGGCCTGCATTTTGATGTTTATCTGATGAAAAGAATAAGGTGACGTTGGCTATTTATGCTGAGCTGGCTTATGCCTTTGTATGGAGTGGAAATTTTTTTTTTAAAATCCAATGGTTCTATTTAAGACGTATGGCAACGTATATGCATGCATGTCATACTCTTGCTTAGCTCAAAATGGCAAATACAATGAATACTAAGCCTCCAAATTATCTAGACCACGCAAGAAGGCCCAAAACACAATAATTTTGCAATTCTGACTGATAGTGTGATCATCCCAGCTCCATGACTTATGATCCATTTATCTTATAATTGGCTCGTGCGTTTTTGTCATTCATGAAGCCCTTCAGTAGCTCTCTCAGCATTGATCATGATACTATTTTGAATTTCGTGATTTGAGGTCCTGATGATGAAGATATCATGGCTCAAAGTTTGAAAAAATCATCCCTAGCATGGGAAGGCTTGCGCGCAGATTTGAGAAGGCAAGGCATCAGGTTGTGTCACGATTTTCTCATGACTATAATTTCCTCATCTTTTGAGCTTTTGAAGTGATTTAGAGCTTGATCAAAAGTTCACCACACCAACTTTACAGTGTACGCAACACAATTCCAAAATGAAGCCTAAGTTAAGAGAAATCCACTTTAACTTCTTGCCTGTAAGTTGTTTGTAGAAATGTCACTCGCGTCTGGCTCAGGACAAGGCAAGCTTACATACCATGCTTGCATCTTGTGCACAACTTCTCCTAAGGCCAATATCTTTCAAATGGAGAATTTCTAAGATTTTTCACACATAGGAAATGTTGTGGCATTTTTCATGAGCTTTCCAGAAATATATAATTTGCAACCACTTACCAAATATTGAGCAAGTTATGACGTGGCAAAGTTCTATAGGGCAGGGACTTAGAAAAATTTCCAAACTCCAAATTTCTTCAGGAACAAGTTATCTTTATTTTTTTTCATTTTTCTTGATTCAAGGGTGAATTTGGCCATGAAATATGGAAACAATATATATGGGTTTGAGTTTGACCCAAAGTCCTCCTGGTCAACTTCTAATTTTGATAGTTTTTTACCAAAATGATCATTTTACCCTCCATAGACAATTGCCTTGCACCTTGCCACAACTTACCCTCAATCTCTTAATCATGGGAGCCTAGTATCATATGGAGACCCATGGGAAAGAGTGTGATTAAGAACTCCAAGAATTTCCTGCCCAACCTCAAAACCCTAATTTTTGTATTTTGTCAAGAAGCTCTAAACCAGTGCCTTAAGATCCTCAATACTTCAAGAAAACTTAGGATGAAGGAAAGTCATACTTGAGAAGAATGTGAAGCCTCATATCTTTTATTTCTCTCATCCCCCATTCACTCTGATGATCACAACCCTACTCCCACTCCAAATCCAAGATTCTACATATTCTTTGTACACACAAGCAAGATGTCCTGATCTCATCACCTATATGAATGATAATGCATGATGTTGTATGAACGAATGAAGAGGGTAAATTTTAGGTTACAATAATATGCACACAATCAACATGACTATTAGAAGAAATAACATGATTAGCCAATCTTTGAGCATTCTTCCCGTCACCAAAACTGTCTCCCACAAATTGATCCCACCATGTTTAAATATATTTTTAAATAAAAACATGGAAAATAAAATGCTAGGTCCTTAGTTTCACTATAATAAATACATTTATACAAATCAAACCAATTTTTGCAAAATCGACGTATTTGTTTACCCTGAATAGACTAAGAGAACAAAATTGTGAGGAGGTTTATGATGACCTATTTTTAAATAAGCTTTTCTTACCTCATTTTGAATGTCAGGATGATAGCTTGAAATGGAGGCCTATTTCTAGGATCCGTTTCCAACAATTCATAATCAACAACTTTCATAATCAACAATTCATATATATAAGCAGAAAAGTTCTGGTGGGGTTTTAGCCACACCCAACCTCTACATGTATTCACCCCTACAAATACTACATTTTATGTCAACGCTTTCACTTTGGCTAATGGAAAACCAAGGTCATGAAGCAGAGAGAGAGAGATAAAGAAAGAGAGAATGAAAATGAAGAGCAAAATAAAGAAAAGTAGCATGAAAAAGAGTGTCACGTAGCAGAGAGAGGAGTTTATTTGTCTTGGTTTAATTGAGTTTACTGGGAACATTAATTGAGATTACGTTGACCTTAACAATGCATGCATGTACAACAGCTGCTCTTAGTGCGACTTTAGGGTTTTGTTGTTGTTCCATTTTTGGTGGGCCTTGCCAAACACACCACCCGACCCAATTTCTCGTTGTGCACTTTTTTTGTTGTTGTTATATTACCCAATTGGGGGTCAATCTTAGCCCAATGACTTACTTTATACTTACCCCTTGTTAATGCTCATTTTCTCACCCATTTAGTCTTTTATTGTTATTTTTCTTAATTGCTTTATTTGTTTTAATTGTTTTGTTTTGTCTTATTTTATTTCTTTTGTTTTATTTTGTTAGTTGTTAATCTAACTAATTTTCTTAGATTAATTTTATTAAATATTTTTAATTAATTCTGTGTGTTGATCATTTTATTGTTTAATTTCTTTTCGATTATCGGATTTCACTTGTCCATTTATTTTTACTTGTTCACTTGTGTCCTTGACATAGCTTTTATGTATTGGTTCTAACCTCTTGGCTTGAGTTTCTGGTTTCATGTGGATCCTTAAGTGTGTAATTCATTTGATGCATGATTTACTACTTCGCTTGCTTGTTTGTGCTAAAATCCAAAGCAGTGGGAAATATTGGTTTGACTTATGTCAATTGACATGCTTCACTTGTGGTTAGTTCACTTTAAACACACAGATTTCTCTTGGGATACCTTATAGTGTGACTCATTTATTTCTTGCCTTTACTTTATGCTTTAGGATTCTTGTTTTCAAACTTGAACCACTTTCTCAATAAACCTTGACTTTGTCAAACACATTTTAAAAACTTTCTTTTCTTCAATCAAATTTCAATTCATCTAACCATATTAAAATCTTTTCACAAAAGACTATAAAACACAAACTTCATTCAAACATTTTTATACCCTTGTGCACTTTTCCTTTAAATTTTTTTCTCAAAGTTTAGACATGAGCCATTCATAGTTGAGATGTTATTCTCTTATCCTCATAATCATGACTGAAAAGTTGTCGACTTTTTCACTTGAGTACTAGAAGCACTTGTTGATCTTATCACTAGTACAAAAAAGACAATATAATTTTAAATTTACATCCGATTTTCAAAAATCGGGTGTAAATAAAAAATACGGTGGCAATTTTATAAATAAAGTGTCATTTAAGCATTATCATGTGACAATGTACCCCAATTTTCTAAAAATGAGTTTAAAATAAAAATATTATTATAATCAAATATCAATTACTCCTTTTAAACTAAAAAAAGGTGTAAATAAAAAATGTGGTGACAATTTTGTAAATAAAATATAATTTTAAATATTATCATGTGATAATATACCCCTATTTTCAAAAAATTGGGTTTAAATTAAAAATATTATTATAATCAAATCTCAATTATTTCTTTTAAAATAAATAAATGGATATAAATTTATATAAACTAAAAAAATTTAAAATTTAAAATATGTAATCGTGATATATTAATGGGTGACTATTAATAAACTAATGTCACAATTTAGATGATTTTTCTTGGTCCAACTATTTCTTAAAAAAAATAAATAAAATGTTTCAATTTTTTTATGATAAATTATTATTTTATTAGTGTTTATTTAATATTTCAAAAAAGAATTCATATTGAATTAGATGAATAAAAATCAATAGTTTTGAAAAAATAATTTAATTTTCACCTTTTTTCCAACTATTCACGGTGAAATCAAACCATTTTCATCTTCCAAACCCTTTTCATTTTCACCCTTTTCCAAACAATTCACACTTCACTCAAATTGGGTTTACACTTCACCCTTCTTCTCGTTTTCACTGAAATTGGAAACCCTTTGCCGAAACCCTTCGTCGCTGGAAGTAAGGGTGACAAGTTCCAAATTTGCCTCTTCATTTTTTCCGCTTCCATATTCTATCGTGTTCCACTGTTCATCTTCTCTCACGATCTCGAGATTCTGTGACCTATCTTCGCCGATGCATGTTCCGGTGTCTCGCCGTTTTATTCTTCACGATCTCTCTCGCTCATCTCGGTTGGAACTCTAGCCAAAAATCGCCTCTGCCTATTACTGTTCATCATCTCCGTTTGCAATTCAACACTTCATCATCTCAAATTCGTCTTCGTCGGCTTCGGTTCACGGTTCGCTTTCATCGATCAAGGTTTGAATGTTGGGGTTTATGAAGATGATGAACAAATGTAGAGATTCGGTTCAGGTACCAATTCGATATTTGGGTGAGTTCTTTCTGTTTGATAATTTCGGAAGGTTTTGTGTATTTGGGAAGTTGATGAAAATAGGGCTTGTGTTAGGGTTGTTGGCTGTGTGAATCATCCTCTCTCCAGAAGCTTTAGCTGCATTCGCTAGAGTAATCTGATCAGTTTTCTCTCCTCTTTTATGCATTATACCAAATAGTCTCAAGGATTCATGATAATTATCACTCATTATATACCCATTTAGAAAGGTTTTGGTGGTGTTTGTTATTGTTTGTTTTGCACTGCTCTGTCATATACATTGATGTGGTATACTCGAAAAAACGTTCCTATTTAATCTGGCTTGTGATTTAATGTATACAGGTTCATATTACTTCACTAAATAATCATCACATTCCCTTTGGAGTTGGTATGACCTCAGATCCCATGTCTTTGTGTCGAGGAGGAACGAAACTTGATCTATTTCTCTCTTTCCCTTGAGGGAGCTAACCCATTTCTGTGCCTAACTTTCAGTTTGGTATTTTTGGCATTTGTGATGGGCACGGTGGTGATGGGGCTGCTAAAGCTGCTAGCAAGTTAGTATTTTCTCCCTTAGGTCAGCCATGTTTGATGGTTGCCATTTTAATGCAACTCATTAGTTAATGCTTTCCAGTTCTATACTTTGCCCAATGTTGGTGGCTATGGTATGTGGACTTGATGAATATAAATCATTCAATCTAGTCAAAGAGTATTTTGTCAATAGGTTGTGGACTGTGAAAGCAGGCATCCTTAATTCATTAATGTGCATATCACCATAATATCCGAACATCTTCTATGGTTTGTTCTATAATTTTCCGTTGCTGCTGTTACAACTCTCTCCCATATCCTTTAGTAACTTGTATATATTTAGTATGTAGATGGGTTTATGTTGTTTCAGTTTCACTCATTTTCATACCATAGTTGATCAAATTCTTAAATATTAAGTGTAGTATTCAATTGACTGTATTGACATGTCTACAATTAGGATATTTAGATGAAAACTTATACTGTTGTAATTTTGTAATTGTGACTTTTATCTTAAACTGCCTTGGATGGTCTCATACTCTTGTAGGACTGGATTCCATATTTCTCTATATTTCCTGATTTGATTAAGATACAGATCAGGATTTAGAAGTTTAATGCTGGTATAAGTAGGGTTTTAGCCCATCAACATATGTAAGATAGTAAGGACTCAGGAAGCCAGGTCAAACACTTTGAGATTCACTTGCCCATGTTTGCATATGTTCTGAAGTAATTTTTAGCCCCTTCTGACAAGTTTCACAAACCACATGACATGGTTGATATTTTCTAGCACTAGTTTTTTTGTGGTTATCTACTCGTGATAAAATCTAGCTGATGCTAACTATAAATTTATAATAGTATAAAGACACCATGTCTAGGCATAAAGAATTTCGCCACTGTCAATTTGCTAAGAAAACTAGTATCTATATAGTACAAGAAAATATTTACTTAAGAACACATTCACTTATGATAAATCAACCTTCGACGCGTATGTTTATTTCCCCAATCCAAAGTCATTGTTCTCTATCTGCGAAAATTAGTAACTTTCTATAATTATTTTTTCAGAATTTTTCCTGAAGTAATTGCTAGTATATTATCGGATTCTTCAAAAAGGGAGAGGGTTTTCTCACTTCGTGATGCTTCAGATATTCTTCGAGATGCATTTTCGCAAACAGAAGCACACATAAACAACTTTTATGAGGTATTGTATGGTCATTTTGATCTTGTTTGACTTACATGTGCTCACTCTGGTCTTGTGTTTAACCTATCCTTATATCGGCTTGAGTTTTTGGTCTTATTTTCTACTCTAAACTCTTGAATTTATGGTTGGTATATTTTGTTAACAAATTTTATGCAGGGATGTACAACAACATTGCTCCTGGTGTGGGCTGACTGTGATGATAATTTCTATGCACAGTGTGCAAATGTTGGAGATTCTGCCTGCATGATGAGGTATATTCATCTAGCCAATTCAAATACTTGGAATGACTTGTTTGAGTTTTGAATGGGTCATGGGTAGGCAATGTGACTACTGGGCTATCACAAACAAAATAGCATGGTTGTGATGGTTGATGCTAGCTTATCTTTCTTTTTGTGTTTGAGATTCCCGTGGTTATGGGAATTTTTCAAAGTGAGGATAGCAGAGAAAATTGATGGACAGAGTGTCGGTCATAATTTTCAAGTTGCTGTTGATAGCAATCCGCAGTTTTATGGCTCTTCGGTATTGACTTATATACAACAATTGCTTCACGAATAGTAGCCCGTGTTACATTGGCTTAAAGAGTGGAATTTGAATTTGTGTACTTTTATGCTTGTATGAAACTGATTATTAACTTTTTTCAGTGTTAATGGGCAACACATCAAAATGACAGAAGATCACAAGATAAGCACTTTTTCTAAAAGGCGCAGAATTGAAGAGTTGGGGGAACCATTGAAAGATGGGGAAACACGACTATATGGTATGAAGGAGGAATAAATCTCTATAACAGAATTTTCCAGGCTACAATATTGACATGGAAATTTGCTGATTATGGTCCTTAACTTGTTGCATATATAAATATTGCAAGCATGCTTGGCAACAAATTCCTAAAACAACAGGATTCTCGGTTCAGTTCACAACCTTATATTAGTGAGGCAGTGCATATTCACCAAGCAAGCAAGGCTTTTGTTGTTCTAGCTAGGTGATTTTGCTTTTAAATTTCCATAGCAAAACATATATATATATATATATATATATATATATATATATATATATATATATATATATATATATATATATATATATATATATATATATATATATATATATATATTGGGTCAAAAATATCACATTTAGTTTCGTTCAGGTTGTAGAGCAGCAGGGATGGCAAGGATTGTGGGCTGGAAACACGATCAATATGGTTCGTATAGTTCCAACTCAGGCTATTGAGTTTGGCACATTTGAGTGTACAAAACGGGAAATGGCATCACTGTAAGAAAAATTGAAACAAAATGATTGTCCCAAGTTACAGATAGGTCGCCTCAATTTGAGCTTGAATTTATCTTGGATTTCACCAATAGCTTAGCGGTCCTCTCCTTCGCTCTTAGTTGCTTTCTTCTTGCACGTTCCGATTCTAGACTCTACATTTCATTTTTAAGTGGCTTCTGCTACACTTTTCAGATTTATATTGACTTTTCGGTTATGACAAATATCAAATGGTTACCCGGATCATTGGAACATGTCGTATGCACTGACGTCTAAAGATAAGTGATTTTGCATTTTGCATTTTGAGATTCAGATAATTGACGTTGACCAGGAAATAGTTTTATCTTGAGACAATTCTGATTGGAGATTGTTTTCGCAGTAAGATCTCTGGGATGAAACCGTTGCCGCACTGCACACAAAGAAAAGTGATTCAACCTTCAAGAGATGATGGAATCTTGGTCTCGTTGACTCGCTATAGAAAGTGGATCAACAATTAGTTATTTAGCTGTATGTAGGATAGGAATCATAAAAGAGGACAGGGAGATAGTATTCGTATTAGGCATCAAATTAGGTAATTGTTGTGAGATTGTAGGTCTTTCAAGCACCTTAAATTTACAGTCACTCATTAAAGATCTTCTTTCTTTTCTCTTCCAGTTCTATAATTGAATTAAACATTCTCTCTATTTTCTGTAGACCAAAGGTAAAATCCCCTCAAGAGATATCTCTGTTGTTAAACTCGGATTACGGCGCGGCCATCCAAAAAATTGGAACGGAATGGAAACGCGGAACAGAACGGGCGTTATTTCGGTGACGCGGATACTAATATATTTAAAATTAATAAACACATAACAGTTAAAAACTAAAATAAGTTACTCAAAATTCATCAAGCATTCACTCATAAGTAAAAATAATAAAATCATAAGTCTTAAACAAAACACACTTTCAAATGTCAATAAATTAATAAAAAAACAAACACTTAATTCAAATCTTCATCATCACTTTCTCCAGCACTAGATCTGTCTTTCTCTTTATTCTCTAATTTCTCTTCATCCTTCTCAATATCAACAGATAAATCATCACCATCCACTAAATCTGATTGAGGTTTTTCTTCATCAACTTCATTTCCCAATAACCACTCATTACTAGTATCAATATCATCCATAACTATAGGATCAATCACATCATCACTTTCATAGCGTTCTTTAAAGTTTAGGAACAAAACAGAAGAGAGAAGAAAGGAAGAAGGAAGAAAAAAAGTTGAACATACCTGTGAAAGAGAGAAGAGCGCCGTTGAGAGAAGAGAGAATGGTATATGTAGCCAAAGTGAGAAAAGAGAGTTGAGAGAAGAGAGAATGGTATATGCAGCCAAAGTGAGAAAAGAGAGGAAGGAAGGGTTGTATGTGAGAGCAGAAAGAGAAAATTAATTTTAAAAAAGTGCATTAAAGAAAGAGAGAGAGGGGGTTAAAAAAGGAAATCTGGAAAATGAAAAATTAGGGTTTTTTTTAAAGTTGAAAAAGACAAATTTGCCCCTTCCAACTGTAAAAAAGAGTACACACCGGAAAAACGGCCGTTCCAGACCGTTTCACCGCCGTTCCGCGCCAGTTCCGTTTGCGATTTCTCAGCCGTTCCATCCGCGTCGCCCGTTCGCGCCGTTCCGACCCAGACTGACGCGCTTTCCTCCACTGTGCCGTTCCGCGCCGAGATCTCGGCCGTTCCGGCCGAGTTTAACAACAGAGAGAGATATTACTAAAGCTGAAGAAGGAGCCAGAGTTGAAGGAATTGTCACAAGAAAGCTCCAAGACTGTATTTAAGCTTGGTTTATCTAAGATTCAATATTCTCTGTTGATGAATGGACTTTTTATTGATCCCACCGAGGTAATGAGTAATGACCTTTTTGAATATTTTGCAATGTATTCCTCATCTTATTGCCAAAACAATTAGTTTTAAAACCTTTCTGCAGTTCTGCTCTTTTTATTTCCATTGGTATTAAACTTTCCTAGGTAATGAGTACCCGAGTTTTCAATATATAGACTTTCCTAGGTAGCTAGATGCCCTATAAAATTCCTTCTCTATCGATGAATGTGTTTTTCCCTAAATATGTTCCTTGTTTATTTGCCAATGGTTAACCACTTTCACATTAGTATATAATGTACACCCTGAACTGAGGAGGATTAAATTCATTTTATTGATGTACTTGATGTTTTGTTCAACTTTCAGTGTACTTTATGTGCTCAACTTTAGTTTTACAAACTAAATTTTGGTATTACTTTAACTACTCTAATCATTATGTTTGCAATTGATTTTAACAGGAGGCTCTACTAAATGCTTGAATAATGAGACTCAGAGATTATAGGAGCAAGTATATTTTGGACAAATAAAATGTCACACTGATGTATTGGACAAGCTCGTATCAGAAGCTGATATTCAACGCTATAATCCTCGGGTATAATATTTTAAAATTTTATATTTTCTAGGAAACTTTTATAATGTGATGTGTGGTTAACCAGTTTCTGATTGATGTAGATTATTTATGATAACTAACCAAGGTTCATATCTCTTTTGATGTTTACTTTTGGAGAGGCATCTATACTAAGTGGAATTAACTATTTGCATTCTCCTGGAAGTAAGTTGTTGATATGTTAGAATAAACAGGTCCATTCCTTTGAAGTAAGTTGTCTTATCATTTGGACTGTTTTTATCAAATGGAGCAATGGATGATTTGAAGCCCGTGACACATCTTTTTGCTGTTGACATCCACTATAGAAAGTGGATTTAACACAGATGCAAAAGAATGTGCCTTACATATTTAGTTAGTACTACTAATATCTGTTTGACATCACGTTACTATAATACATGTTTGACAGAAACTATATGAGGAAGCAAGTCAAGTAGCGAATGATGCAGTAGGAAATATCAGAACAATTTCTTCTTTCTGTGCCGAAGAGAACGTGATGGAGTTATACCAGAAGAAATGTGTAGTACTAATCCAAACAGGAAAAAGACAAGGTTTAGTCAGTGGAACTAGTTTGGGCTTCCATTAGTTTGGGCTTTTAGCCATTTTTCTTTTCTTCTGTTTCTATGCATGCAGTTTTTATGCCGGTGCCCAACTTGTTGCGAAGGGCAAAACATCAATGTCAGAAGTTTTTCAAGTATTTTATTATCCCATTTTGAGGCCTTTTTTGTTTTTCTTCTTTTGTTGAAGTCAATGTTTTGGTCATACTTTACTCACCTTCCTAATTTTGCAGGTATTTTGCTCGCTAACAATGGCAGCCACTGCGATATCTCAATCCACCTTCTTGGCTTCAGGAGCTAGTAAATCAAAATGTTTTGTTGATTCCGTAGTTGCTATTCTTGATCAGAAATCAGAAATAGATCCTAGTGATGAATAAGAAATGACATTGGAAGACGTGAAGGGAGATATCGAATTCCATCATGTAATTTTCAAGTATCCAACTAGACCTGATGTTCATATATTCAAAAAACTTTCATCACTTCTCATGGTCCCTTCCCTACTTCCATGAAATAAAACTTCAAACCCTTTTGTTCTGTGCACCAACCTTTTTTCCATTCATTCATTTTTCAAATATGTGTAGTTGGAGATTGCTTCTATGGTTGGTTTTCACATTGAGTTTGTTCTTTGTGAAGAAGACGCATTGTCAAGAAATGAATGATTATGACCAAATAGATAATCATGCTGTTCTTCCTCTTATTACTCAGCTTGTTTATAGTAGAATTTCAGATTTGACTTCAATTCTTAGTCACCAGCTTAGTGCAGACTCCAATTTCTGTGTCAAAGATCCGTAAGTCCTTTTTCCTTTATCTGTTTGGATAATTAGGTAGAGTTCTGAGCTATTTCTTCAATTAAGTCAAACTGTTTTTGATAACTATTATGGAATATTTGTTGACATGTCATAAGATGTTTTGTTAATGCTTGGAATGGAAAACTCATGACTCAAATAATTAGATTCATTTAATTTATATGTGATTAATGAATGAACAATGCAATTGAATATGAAGTGCTTACTTAGTATGGAATTATTCTTGTGACTTGTATGCTGAGTGTTTTGAGATAGTGTGTTTTATTTAGGATGCAATTTAATGTGATATGAAAGTGCTTAATTATTGCAAAATTCGTTGCATATCGATTTTGTAATACTACCTCCGTTCCTATATATAAGAGACAATTCATTTTTTAGGTTCATTGAATATTCAATGTATTTAGTTAGTTTATAGACTAGATACATTGATTATTCAATGAATCTAAAAAATGATTTGTCTCTTATATATAGGAACGGAGGTAGTACTAATATAGATATTGATTTTATTGTTTCAGGGATTCTGATTTGGGCTTTTGTTTCTGATTTTGACAAGAGATATTACAAAATGTTTGCGTACAGACGCAGAAGTGAAGTTTTACTTAAATAGTTTAATGGATAGATCTACAAGTGCCAATTATTTAAAGCCTAACAAGAACTGCAACTTAACCTTGTGGGTTCCTGGTTGCGAGCCCAGATGGGCATGTAGAGTAAGTTTTGAGAAAACATATTTTCTTTTCTTCTAATTTGTTGGAAGGGTGCAAACTATTTCAAATCTGTAACACTAATGATTATAGATATTTGTGCCAATTATTCAAATATGTAACACTAATGATTATAGATATTTCAACTTCAATATGCATTATTAACATTTTATCATCACTATCTTCAAGAGCGCATACCACTTAAACAAGTATTTGAACTCTTGAACTCTTGAACTCTTGATAAATAGTTTTATTCTTGTTATGGTTTGTGACTAATAGGCCTCATGGGTAGAAAGAAACTGAAGATGATGTATCAAACTACTTTAGGTAGATTGTTATGTTTTTAATGTAATGTATAACACTTATCGCGCCTATTATCGGTTGAGCTTCCAATGACTTATGTCGGGCTTGCAATGGTTCACAAGGCTCAGCATGAGACATCAGTAGCATACAAAAGTGAACAGGATGGGATGAAGGAAATGAAAGAGCGTGCTGTTTCCAGTCTAAAGCAGGTAATAGATTTGTTTTCTTAAGAGTTGTGTATTGAATGAAATTATTGTTATCGTGTTAATGAAATTTTTTATATGAGGGCATTTGGTCTAGTGGTATGATTCTCACTTTGGGTGCAAGAGGTTACACCCGATTTTTATTAAAAAGGGTGTAAATAAGCATTATATTTACCCCTGATTTTTATTAAAAATTTTATGAAAATAGAGTGCACATAAGAACGATAACAACGTATTTACACCTTTTTTTTTTTATTATAATTACACCCATTAAATTTAATAAGAATCGGGTATAAATCATAAGTTATTTACCCCCAATTTTTATTAAATTTAATGGGTGTAATTATAATAAAAAATGGGTGTAAATAAACTTTTTGTACTAGTGTATCGAAGTGTAAGTCATCCCTTATTTTGATGCATTGTTTCTCTTTCTCGTACTTAATGGACGATTAGTCGAATTTTCTCCTAAAAATGACATCTTGCCTTTTCATTTAAAATCAACCAACACACCGTTTTGTTCTTTTTTTAGAAGAATTACATGGTTCTGATTTCACTATTGCACATTGGTGGTACGCATGCACGAAGCTCATTGAAGTTTTGCCAATCAAAATAATAAAAAAAATTCTTTTCTCATCTCTCTAGTCATTTTGTAAACAAATCACTTTAGGCAAAAACACATATATTACAAGAGGTTCCTATACAAACTTACATTATTATTAAGGCTCATGATACCATTTGTTGGGGGAGTTCACTAGGGAGTATTGATACATAGTGTATGACATAGACACCTTTGTGAGAGACACATCACTTGTCCACATAAAATCTTAAGGTGATAGGTGAGTGAGTTCTCTTATAAATTTTTAAGTTACCACATTCCTATCCAATATAAGACTATTTCTCCACTTACTTACACTTACGTTATTATTCTAACATATTCAACTGAGAATCATCCAAATACTATGGTGAACAGATTTAGACAACAATGTTTCTAACATAGCCCATGCTGAATTTACTTGTCAAACAACATTTGGGAAACATGATCTTAAATTGATGGAGCAAGATCACTCATGTTCTATCATGTAAGTTTAAATTTTGAATTTTGTATCATGCTTTTTTCCATCAAATTTTTTATGAAATGAAATATAAAAATAACATGTTTTGGGTATATATTATTGATTCTTTAGGCAAAATTTGAAAAATTGAGTAATATTATTCTAAGAGAAATACAACGTTTTATTACAGTAATACCCAGAGTAACATTCTTTTTTGCCAACATAACAAAACCCAAGGATTCATAAATCTGATCTAATTTTTAAAACTCAATCATTTCATCTATAGTAATAGAAGAAGCAAGTTCTAAGCCCTTAATGTGTTAGAATCATCACTAGAGCCATCTCGCCCCTTCCTTAAATTGCTTATATTGTTGTATACTTCAAGCATTGTTGGCCTTTGAATTGGTAAAGCCTTTACACACTCACAAGCAATCTTTAGAAGCGTACAAACTTCATTTTCAAGTCCTTCCCCACTTAGAGATTTATCTATTACATTATAAAAACTCAAAGGATCGCCACATATATTACTAGTGTCATATGAATGAGACAGTTCATTATAAGTCTTCCCTGTAATCAATTCAAAAAGCACACTTCCAAAATCATATACATCCTTTTTCCCATCATTCGCTTTAAATATTCGCCCTAGATGATCTTCCGTGTCGGGACTCATAAATTTTGCCTCTCCAAAATTGGATATTTTGGGTTCAAAATTCTCATCTAGCAATATACATTCTGAACAAATATTCAAATGTACTACACACAAATCACATATATGATGTAGCCATGATAACCCTCTTGCAATTCCAAGTGCAATGTTGACCCTGTTATGCCATTTCAATCTTATGACTTCATTTTCCAAAGGATGCAACCATTTGGAAAGCCTTCCATTTGACATGTATGCATATGTCAAAAGCCTTTCCTTTCCTTCAATGCAGAACCCAAGTAAGGGAATTATATTTTTGTGTCTGTACTTGCACAAAATCGTTGTTTCCGAAAGGAACTGCCTTTTAAATAGTCGAGAGTCAAATAATCTCTTAATAGCTAGTAACGTACCATTAGGCATAAATCCTTCATACATCATTCCCATCTTTCCTACCCCAATGGCATTGTCCATAGAGAAACAATCTGTTGCGTCACGCAGTTCGTCCAACCATATTGTCGAGGTTAATTTTTCACATAGTCTAGAGATCTGTGAACACATGTAAGAATTTATTTTACATTGTTAAACTCAAAACTAACAAAAAATAATCATTGAATACTGTTGAAATAATATTAGATAGTATAATACAAGTTGTGTAATCCAATCTCAATCTTAATTAGAGTTTATTAGCCTACTTAAGTTAATTGTATATAAATAGACTAGTTTGTATAATTAGTTGTAACAATTCAATAATATAATTCTTATTTATTTTATTTTCTTTTCCCTCACTAAAATGTTTCATCCACTAATAAATACACTAACAAATACATGATTTTTTTAAAAAGGAAAGAATTTATGAAGAGATACCTCTTTGCTTTCTCTGTATGCCCACCGTATTTGTAACAATTCACGTATCTGATTGACTACCATTTGTTTTCTCATGTTGGTGATGGAGCAAATATATTTCCCTAATTCTACAGCTTTGTTTATGTGATTGTTTTTCTTTTTCTTCGATTGATGCACCCAATGCGCACATTTGGAGTAGAACATACAACTGATCATAACAGAAAAAATGATTGAAAAAACATAACCAACAATAAGACCATCCTTAAATGATTGATAAAAATCTCCGTGCTCATGGGTCAATGTGCAGGGTCTCAAGACCGGCCCTCCACAAAGTCCATCATTGTTAGCATAGCTGAAATGCCCATGGAATTTATCCATCACCGGCTCCACTGACCCTGACAAATGATTGTTAGCAACAGAAATCATTTTAAGCCTGTTAAGTTGACCTAGTTCTTTAGGAATTTCACCACTTAACATGTTGTCGTCAAGTCTAATGGCATTCAGGTAAGTGCAGTTTGCTAAAGATATTGGAATTTCACCGGTGAATTTGTTATGGGACAGATCCATGGTGGTAACATAACTGAGTATGGCTGATATATCAGATGGGATGGTTCCTGAGAGCTCATTGATTGAGAGATCTAAGCCTGTCATTGAAGAGCAGTTGACAATGCCACGTGGAAACTGCCCCTTCAACCCCATGTTCGATAGTTTAAGATTTAATACTCTGTTCTCATCAGGATGCCAGCATTCAACTCCAGTGAACCTACATATGAAACCTTCGGTTTTGTTGTTGAAGTTCCAACTTGAGGTTAAGTAATTATTTGGGTCTTCTAAGGAATTCTTAATGGATTTTAAACACAAGATATCAGTTTCTGTACTCCGACTTGTGATTAAAATCCAGAGCAAAGAGCCCCAGAAGAAAGTATTCATGAGAATATTTCTTTTTATTTGAAAACTCATTCCGTGAACATACAACAATTGAGTCTGTACATATATTTAGAACAAAATTGAGTTCAAAGAAAATGTAAAAATAAATAAAATAAGACAAACTAACATCGAATTATACCAAAATTAAGTATGAAAAATACTAATTACAAGCAGCAAAGATTTTAATAGTCTTAACATCAAATTACTCAACATGTAATTTTTATATTTAATCATTTTAAAATGGATTTGAAATTAAAAAAGAAAAATTGAATATCTTTTCAGTTTTTTTTTTTTTTTTTAGAAATTAAATATACGCAATTGTAGAATTTAATTTTTTGAGTTAATAGTGTTGGATTTTAGATGTTCATATAACAAGACTCAAATATTATATAAGATTTATTATTCCCGATATATAAAGATATATAATAGAATTGTTTGCTCATAAAAATAAAATAAAAGGACTGTGAGATTTATATTATAGTCTTAACAAAATAAATAATTACTCTAGCATACATATCACTACAGCAGCTTTCTTATTTGAATCAAGTAAAATAAAATATTAAAATGTTAAATAGAAGAAATACTCAACTTCTATATTGCAACGAAGATACACCACAACTTCTATACCCACTTTGCAGCTAATAGAAAAAACACATAGATATTGCGAATTCTTCTTTCTTATATTCAATATCAATTAGTAGTATTTTCTAACGTGATTTTTAAGTTGTGCTACATATCATTGACTTTGTGGTTGACGCAAGTAGTTTCGTGGAATCGGTCTATCACCGTGAATCACTCACTAAATGTCAATCACTTTCATTCCATATTTGAAAAACAGAATTGTTATTTGGACATCTTTTAGATGTCCCACACCGTATAATAATACTCCTTTCATTTTAATAATTTCTCACTCTCCATAGTGAATTTTTTAACTCCCGTAAGGTTAAGGTGTACCTCATGAAAATTCTAAAATGTTCTTTTCAAAATCAGAATTTTATTTTCGATTCGCACCCTATTTTGTTCAACCTAGTCAAAATGTGGTGTGATCTCTGAAATTGTAAAAATTGTACCGAAGATTAACTTCTGATATGGAACCGGAGGTATAACTCCGGCCATAGAAGCGAGAACATTGAATTGTATGCCACCTGCATATTTTGTATGAAACCGGAAGTTTATTTTTGGTTTTGTCACGAAGTTGATTGCTATATGCAGCAACCATGGTGATCACCACCATAACACACTTTCTCCTTCAAATCTCTTCAAAACCCTCTCCATTGACAATCCATTATCTACTCCAAATCCACATTTTTTTAGTTCATCATATCATAAAAAGCTCAACAAAGAAGAATTTCATGTAAACATCATCCCTTTAATTTATCCCTCATTGACTGCATTAATTTGTAAGATGGAAAGTTGGTAAAGTCCGGTGTTATTATGGATAAAATAATGGCTGCATGGAATGTTATTGTTAATGCATCTACAAAAGAGATGTATACTAATGTTGTTTTACAATTCCGAGCTGTTTGTGAGAAATATCTGAATCTGTTGAAATATGTGGAGAGCACAATACTTGATCAAGTGAAGGAGAAATTTGTTTGTGCATGGACTGATCAGGTTATGCACCTCGGACATGCAACATCAAACCGAGTTGAATCAGCGCATGCTTGTCTCAAGAATTGGTTGGCAAATAGCAATGGCGATTTGATTAGGGGTTGGGAAGATGTGAACCATATGATCATGAATCAGCATAATGAGATACAAACGACATTTGGTCGCAGTATCACGGTGTTTGAACATAGGCTCAAGGAGAATATTCTATATTCTCAATTGGTCGGTAACATCTCTCGGGCGACACTTAATTATATTTTCCATGAGGCCAAAAGAGCTTCAACTGTGGGTGATGACACCTCAAAGTTTGGGTGCACTATTGTGAAAATATATGGTCTTCCATGGGCTTATGTAACAACCAAGAAGATAAGTGGTAATGTCCCAATACGTATGGACGACGTCTCTGGTCATTGGAAGAAACTTAGTTTTGAGGATAACGAAAAAATGAAAAGTGACAAATCAAATATCTTCATCCTTACCGAATGGGAAACAATACAAGCGAGATTTTTGAGAGCCGATGATGCCACCAAACTCCACATCAAAGAAGAGTTGAGAAAATTTGCGTTTCTGGAGACCACGGATTTGAAACCACCCTTCCAACCGGTAAAAACAAAAGGTGCACTGAAAAAGTTGAAACCTACATCGGGCGACAATTCTACTATGAGGAATCCTTCGTATTATGAACATGTTGACAAGGTATTTCCCGACTCACCTACACCGAAATATCAGAAATATGCTTCCAAAGGTGCCTGTATTAGCAAACCACCACCTACACTGCCCCCATCAAAAATATCGTTCATCGATCACATGTCGATTTTCATGCACAAATACGTTGAAAGAATCGTCAATATAGGTGGTGACAGTAATTATGGCTTTTGAGTTGTTTCTTGTTTTCTAGGTAGCCGTGAAGAGTATTACAATACTGTGCCAGATACTCTGATCACAAAGTTGAAGGAACACAGAGAGTTGTACACACGTGTGTTCGGGGGTAACAAGAAGGTTGAGGAAATACATCATGCACTAGTACCTGTTAAGGTTGGATATGCACCGGAGGACAATGGATGCGGTTCCTTAAAATGGGTCATCTCATTGCAAGTGTGTATGACAGAGTGTGTATTAATCTGACAAGATACGATTTTTCTGTGACTTTTTTTCCTCTGCGCACGACTCCTACACCAAATCCCATTGATCGTATCATTTGTGTTTGGTGGATTTCAAATCCACGGCATTTTGTTCAAATCTACTTGAAACCGGGATACCCTATATCACCGACATCACCAGAGTGGGCGCTTCATTTCATGGAACCATCAGAGACATGGCCGGACGAATTCATGGAAAGGATGCAAGAATACAACAAGTAGAGGGAAATAGATATAGAAATAAATAGGGAAAAGTCGAAAGGGGTGCCACCAGTGGATTTACCCGGCGACACTTTTTTGGATATTTCAAGTAGTATAGGTAGCATTGTAATGTTAACTTCATTTTGATAATGTATAATGATGTGGAAATATACTCATTTTTGTAATTTGAACACTTGAAAAAAATTTGAATAAATGAGATTTTGTGTTATAGATGTTGTTTTATGTTATAATTCTGGTTTTTCAAACTCAGGGCGTTTACTGAAGTTTACTTCCGGTTTTGGTCTTAAGTAGGAAACCGAAAGTTAAATTATGGTTTTATCGCTGACAGTAAGATAGGATTTCTATGGTCCCTGTTTACATCCTTCTACTATAAAAATACCTCTCCCCTTATAATTCTTCCTACCACAACACATAAAACCAGATATGCACATGAAGTTAGACATCACATGGGTTGCTAGAGTTGTTCATTTTCCCGACAACGTACCATCTCGCAAATTCAAGATCACGGTGTACACCCCAATTGAAGAGGTATGTGAAACTTTGCAGGAACTTGTTCCTTACGGCGACGGTCGAAAGGTAGAGAAGATCGAGTATCGCTCACCATCAATCGACAATGAAGGGAATCTGCAGTTCATAAACTGTGAATTGAAGATCGGTGATGATTTACGGGCTATGTGAACGACTTATCGAAGTTTTTCAGGAGAAAGTTCTAATCGAGCTAGATGAAACTTTATCAAGTACCGTCAATGACATTGTGAGGATGCTGCAACGTCCACCAGGATATTGATTTGTAATGTTCGATTTATGTTTAACTTCCAGTTTGTATTTGCTAAGTTTATGTATCTCTATGTTAGACAATGAAATGAATTATTCTGGATTTCTGTTATCAATAAAACCAGAAATATAGTTACGGATGGATAAGAAAGTCATGGAGTGGGTTAAGAAATTCACTAAATGTATTGCATAGACTCACATTTTTTGCATATAGTGATATTGATAGGGTGTCGAGCATACGGTGTCACTTTTTAAATGTTCAAATAACACTGCTCTTTGAAAAATAACATAAATATCTCTAAAATTGATGCCAAATGTCACGAAAATAATTATTTTGTTTATGCTAAATAGTTTTTTTCTAGATAAGTTAGCGTGTTTTTGATTTTATCTATATTTTATTTTTGGTATGATTTCTTGAATAATAAATGATAAATATTTCAAAAAAAATTTTTAAAGGATTTCAGAACTTCAATCTCTTTAAGGGATTTTGAATCTTAGACATCTTTTTCATCAAACCATTAAAGAGCAATCAGTCTAAAGGAAGAAACTCTACCAAAATCATTCTCAAAACAAGTAGACAAAAAGGAAAGAATACAGAAAAAAAACTTTGATACCACTTTGAGAATCTTTACCAAAATTCGCTAGTAAGTTTGGACATTTATTAGCTTCTCTATAAGAATGAGATAACTCAAAACTAGGATTATTTGCTAGGAAATCATGAATTTGAAAATCTAATCTCGAACTACCATGCCTCTTTCTACCAATGAAAAGAATAAGCTCCACCGTTTTCTTCGAATCAGAGTTACCTCCACCTTCTAGAAGCCTCTCTGCAACGCCAGCTTGACACCCTAAAAAATGCCCCATAATTCCGCATTCAAAACCGAGCCATACCCAACCGCCTTCACAAAACCAACCAACTAATCACCTATATCACCTCCAACATCAACCATACCATTTTTATCTCGCGCTCCATTCACATTTAACTTAACAAACCCCACTTTTGGCCGCTTCCAAACAATTTTTTCAACCTTCTTCTCCGTATCCATCACTTTATCTCTAACACTCATAGCCGCTCTATACTCTTGAAGCCCGTCTTCCACAAAACTATTCGCCCATATTGGTCTAGCAAAATCCTACATATGAGTATCTTGGTTTCTCCATGTCCAAATAGTATGGCACCATATGGCCCAATAATTGCACCATTTCATATCCTTATGCTCAAGGGTACTAAGATTCAAATCAGTCTAGTCCTGAAAATTCAACTAGTAAAACTCCATAACCATACTATCAAGAAATTTGTTTTCCCACACAATACACGCCATCTTACAATCTCGAAATTTATGCAAGGATGTTTTACACACATGCCCATAAAGGGTACAACCAGTATCCCCAAACCTACACATGTAACACCCTTTATCTAATCCCAAATAATCATGGCATTAATCAGAGTAAAATATAATGCACACATACAAGGGATGTCACATTGTTATTTTCCACACAATGGTAAAACCATACAATACAAACATAACATATAACATGCACCTGGTCGAAATCATAACACATATTTGAATCTCATGCTTTAAAACAAAACTAAGCATTTTACAGCGGAATATTTCATTTTCTCAGATACTATCAATGATTACATCTCATACTATAACCATTGGATGAAATAACAATGAATCCATAACGTAAGCAAGTCATATAGATTCATACATCGACATCAAGGCCACATCAACATAGTATCTCAACATACAAATCCAAAACATATGAGAATACATAACAAATATCTCATAGAAGCATAAATCCGAATAATCCATATGTTACATGACTAGAGAAATGACTCACTACCTAGTATAAGGATAACTAAATAAACTCTTCAACAAGTCTCGTGCGAAGAATCGATATCCTTAGAACCTGCACGTTACCCACATAGAGGCAACATCACAATAGAAGGGTGAGAATTCACATCATTATCCAAATGTATATAAATTGGAAGCAATATAGAAACAACATCTATTAAAGAATCCTACACACTTCATGTGATATACCAAATAATATGATTATACAAGCATTCTAAGTATAACATACTCACATTTATCACAAATAACATAAATGTCATCAATACAATCAATTCAATGATTAACATAATCAATTACCACAAATTCCAACATACACACACATTCTTTAATGACACACGAGACAACAATGCAATATGACTCATGCATGTGGTACCATCGTGAACATTCCGCTCACCTCGCTTCCGATTTACTAACTTAGAATCTAAGCCATGCTTCCGATCCGGACAAGACCAAAGCCACCATTGTGAAACCAAAGTTTCACCGCTACTATTTCCATTCAAGGATCAAGCCACATTGTGAACACAAAGTTTCACCGCTACTGTTTCCATTCAAGGATCAAGCCAATACCGGAGTTCCAACTTCCCATAAATGCATGTGCAATTTACTCAACATATATGCAATTAATATTATCCACCAACCTTAATTATCAAACATATCACAATAATCCAACACATTTAAATTATCCACCATTTGCACAAACATCATGTTTCAACAACAACAAGCAATACACAAGTATTTACAATCATCATACATCACAAATAACACATAGCATACAAGCCAACACATGTTATTCTCAATAATTCATCCAAAAGATAACATAAATACACTGATTCAGATAACATGTATTCAACGGAATCACATCAAAACACAATCCAAAACTCATCAAAACAATTATTAGAAATCATATAAATTAATGGAGAAAGATCCATCTTCTTCAGTGAACAAATGGAACCTATCTTCACCATAATTCTCAACCGGCGAAAGAATTCTCTCAACCTTTAATCTAATATCCTTCGGAAGCCAATATAGCAAAAACCAGTTCCAGTCTCCTTCGCCCCCCCCACCAAATCACAAACCAACACATTTTCCATGTCTACAACAATAGTTATCTTGAGATCTTTCATGCACGTACCTTGTTCTACCCAAGGGTCTTTCCAAGCGAGAATCTGTTTTCCATCACCAATCCTCCACACTCCGTAATCCAACAGATTTTCATGAGAGTGCACAATAGCTTTCCAAAGGTTAGAGTCCGCACCTTTTGACTTCAAAATTCCATTATTACTATTAACCTTGGATTTACTTCTCAAAATATCACACCATAACTCATATTCTTTGTTTATCACTTTGCAACCCAATTCATGATACAAACCTTATTCATTACATTCATATCCCTCAAACCCAAACCTCCCCCACTCTTATCTTTTGTGATCGTCTCCCAATTAATAGCATGGTAATTTCTCTTCGCTTATGTATCTCCCCATATAATTCTCTTTGAAGCTTCTGAATTTCATTAATAGTCGCCTTCGGTAACCTATTCGTTATCATGGGATAAATTGGAACAACTTCCATAACACTCTTGGTTAACATGACACGACTAGCAAACGATAACTTTCTAGCTTTCCAACTTGATAATTTCTGCGTAAGTTGATCAATGGTATACTGGAAGTCTTGCCTCCTTAATGCACTGACGTTTAAAGGCACCCCAAATACTTGCCAAGACTATTTGTTTCCCTAAACCTAGAAACATTCACGAGTTTCGATCTCAGACTACTGCCAACATTATTAGAGAACAAAATGCTTGATTTATCAATACTAATTTCCTGACCAGACATCCTACAGAACGCATACAAAGTACGCTTCACACAACACATCTGCTTTTCATTCGCCTCACCAAAAATAAGTAAATCGTCCACAAACATAAGGTGGCTAATACAAACACCATTACTCCCCACTCTAAAAGGCATCCACTTCTTAGTATGCAGTTCATGTTCGATCATGTGTGACAATTTATCCATACAAAGAACAAAAAGTTACGAAGATATCGGATCTCCTTGTCGAATACTACGATAAGGTCTAAAATAGTCACTCATATTCCCACTCTAATTTATGTTAGTTTCCACACTAGTTATCCCATGCATTATCAAGTTTGTAATTTTTTCCGGCTTATAATTGCATTATCATAAACATTCATGCATAATTACGCATAGCATTGATCATGAGATTACATGGTTCAAGATATCCCAAATTATGGAAGAAACTGTGTGTTTCGACTATCTGAGATCATTTTGAGCCAAAAATTGATATTTCTAGGTTCATGTGGCTATTGCAAGATTTTCTGGTCAGAAGGCTATTTATGGTTTGTTCCATAAGCATTGGGATCATATTAATATATTGTATAGTTTATTTGTTTAGATCGGAGGCCGTTTCGTCTAGAAAAAGAATTTATTTGCTTATTTCTCAATAAAGTGAATTTTGGGTTTTTAGTGTGTTTCGGGCGCTCCGGAAGGCGTATCTCTTAGCTCGTCGGGTATTTTCTGATGCATTTTGATGGGAAATTTCCTCTAATTATTATATACAACTTTCGTTCACGAGACGAAAGCAAATTATATGAATAAGGTCCCCAAAGAAATTGATCTTTCAAGTGGATTAAATTGAATTTTAGTGTTGTACCGTGCGCTCAGTGCACTAAAACCTTCGCAATTCCTAGCTAGAATATCGAAACTGAGTGGGGAAGGTGTCTAAAATTCCGTATCGAAGTCCTCTCCGACTTTAATTTGCAACTCCATGGCTAATTCATCACCATTTAAGAGAAGTTTTTTATTCTTCAAAGTTGTTTTCGAGCTGAACCGAGCAATTTTCATCTGATACGCGAACTTCGAAAAATCATATCTCGCTCAATTTTTATCAAAATGATATGGGACCAGTGCCAAAAGTCCTCAAATTTCATTGGATTCATTCGTCTCAGAGATACTCGAGTTCAAATTTTGATCAGAAGACCCTCGTTCGAGGTAATTTCTCCGAAGAGCGCAAGTAAAATTCTACATGTGTCAGACGCTTGAAAACTGTGCTGAAACTTCAAAAATTCGTATCCCCTGGACCGTTTGTCTGATTGAGTCGAAATTTTGACTTAATCAAGAAAAATTTGGTTCAGGACATTTTTTGTTTAGAGCCCGACTTCAAATTCTCGACGGATCAGGCTGTTTTGAATTAATTACGAAAATTTTCCGGATAATCGTGATTTGGGCTTGATTGTGGATCCAAGACACTCTAAGGCCCAAATTTTCACACTATAAATAAATTTTTGGCTTCACAATTCAAGGACACACAATCATTTGCTAAAATTCTCTCTCAAATCTCACTTTCTACTCTCCTAATTCTCTCAACTCAAGAGGCAAAGTTCAAAGCAAATAACTCTTTCCTTTCCCTCCAAGAAAACGAGCACCACCCTATCTCCACCACAACCTCCAGCCGGAAACCCTCTCTGACCTTCCACCGCCCTTCTCCGGCCACCCCTGCTCGACCGGTACCCTTTCCGCCCCCATCTCCGCCCGAAACCCCCTACGTCCGGCTTATCCGCTCCGGCCTACTCTCCTCCTCCCGTGATCGGTCCGTCCAGCTACCGGCCATAATCCTCTCCTTCGCCATCACACAACCCATAATCCTCCTTATTTCCTCTCCCTAGCTCAGTTCAAAGCATATGAGACCTTCCTCTTGCATTTTTTTTTCAATTTTCAAGAATTCAAGTATTCTTCTTCCGATTCAAGCTCCGATTTCGATTATTATCATCAATTCGACTTCAATTTGGTATTTTCTTTGAAGAGTGCAAGGAATTCCACTTCAATTTGACTCAAACTTCAAGTTCAAGTAAGTGATTAATTTAATTAAGCACTTATTTTAAGTGATTTTTCACTTTTAGCTTTTCTTGAAATTGAATAGTCAAATTGATTGAAAATTCCGCTCATGTTTTTGAATTTGTTGACGCTTTTGCAAGCAACCATGTGATTCTTAAACGATTCCGATAAGTTGACTTTTTCGCTCCGATTTCGGAAAACTGCCTTCCCACTCCGATTTTTGTGATTTTCTTTCACTTCTCACATGCTTATACTAGTTTATAATCATATTTGCAATCGATTTTGCATTCGGTGCTTTATTTCTAGCACTTGCTTTGTTAATTTTGACACTTTATTTCATGTGCGAGGTACTTGGAGCCATTTCACTTGAGATTCGGACTTGTAGTGTCTTTGTTTTGCGCTTGTACATATACATGTACATTCTATTGTCTGTTTGCTTGGATTGACACCTTCTTGCAGGTTATCCGCTTGTTTGAATGCGTACGAACTCACATTCCCTCGCTTGTGCACATACGTGTATATTCTATTGCCTGATTTGTTGTGGATTTACACCGTCTTGGAGGTTATCCGCTTGTTCAAATGCATACGAACGCGCATTCTATCGCTTATACACATACATGTACATTCTATTTCCTGGTTATTGTGGGTTTCTTGCAGGTACTTTTTGATTGAAATGCGTACAGACGCTTATTCTGATCCTCGTTTGTGTACGAATGCGCATCCTATTGTCTGCTTGTTTGGTTTTACTCCTTTCTTGCAGGTGCTTTTGATTGGAATGTGCACGAACGCACATTCTAGTCTCCGTTTGCGTACGAACGTGCATCCTATTGTCTGCTTGTTTGGTTTTACTCATTTCTTGCAGGTGCTTTTGATTGGAATGCGTACGAGCGCGCATTCTAGTCTTCGTTTGTGTACGAACGCGCATCCTATTGTCTGTTTGTTTGGTTTTCTCCTTTCTTGCAGGTGTATATGTATCAATTGTGTATGAACGCACAATTTGATACTTATTTTGCGTACAAACGCGCAACACTTTGTTTGGATCATTATTTTTTGCAGGTGTATTATTTCGGACGCGTATGAACGCACATTTTCTTATGCCTTGATACCTCCGCGCATTACTCACCGGTTTTCTCTTACTGCTTGGATGCAATACTTGATGTTTTTTGGAGTATTTCTTAGCTCGCAGTACTTTACGAATTATCATTCGTGTGGTATTTTCTACACCATTTTATTGCATTCTCTTATAGATTTCCTAGATATCATGAGAAATAGGGTTTTACAGCTTTCTTCTTCCACGAGAAGTAGGAATAGAGATGCATGATGGAGCTTCCGTAGTTGGAGCATGTTCAGGAACCCCTCTGGTTTATTTAAAGACCCGTTTAGGGCAATTCTGTGTGCTACTTGTGTTTGGATTATTTTAAAGTCCTCTTCCGTGTATAGGGAGGCGCTTTAGGTCATGTGTGCTTACTTTTGTGCTTGCATAGGTCAAGAGTGGTTAGGCAAACTGCTAAGCAACACCACCAAGCAAAGACCCACTTTGATACTTATTGATATATATGATGATGATATGATGGGCACGCAGAAAGGGTTCGCAATCGACCCCTGCACAGTTCTAGTCCGTGTCAGCTTAGCACACGCGAATCGTGTTGCTTCCTTTATCGAGTCAATAATAATAAAGTGACAAGAATTTCCTATTCTGACTCTCCATGCTTTTCTGGGGTTCACATTTATTGCTGAACTCGCATCATTTGCTCTTCACACTGGATAATTCATGTCATGCGATGATACCACTCATAGGAATCAGAATGTGTTGGTTCCTGGTTTCTTTCGGCCCTCGACTTGTTGTAGGCTAAGGGACATCCTACTTTTCCTGTGCTTCTATGATATTTGTTTGTGCATTGCATTGCTTGTGTGCTTCTGCCAAAACACTTGATTGCTTCATCCCTTTTCATCCCTTGGTTATACAACTAAGACGGATATTTGATAGCTTTTCCCTTAGGACCACTCGGTTAGGATAGCTCTCGAGCCTAGACATTAGGATTTACATCCTTGACATGTCAACATAGGTAGAGATTCCCCTTCATCCTCAATCTTAGGTCCAATCTTTGCATGACAACATTAGGGCTAGTACTAGTTAGTTTCCCCTTTTGTTTTGCTAGTTTCTTTTGCATCCTTGCATGTAATTAAAACTAAAACTTGTTTTCTTTTTCTTTTTAAAACTAAAACACTTAATAATGGTTCAAAACTCCTTTCTTAAAGGTAAAAGAAACTAACCAAGACAAACTCTTTTCCGCCTACGGGTGCATTTTCTTTTTGTGTTTAAAAACCTTTTTCATAAGTAAAAAACACAAAACCCACCAAAATAAGTGAGTTGAACTACGATGCTCTGACTTTCCCATTGCACGAGGGAATACGTAGGCATCTTGTCACGGGGCTCGACCAAGATTTTTTTTGTAAATACTTCCTTCCTTTCCCCGTGTTTTCTTTATTTTCCTTTTCTTTTCTTGTGCATTGTAGCTATTAAGTGATAGATATATATATAACACACCCCTTAGATAGAAAGTAGAAGTGGATACCGTAGAGTACTATGGGTGTGTGGGGTGCTAATCTCTTCCCCCCGCGTAATAGACTCCCTTACCCCGGTCTCTCGATCTCTCTGCCGCAAGACCGTGATTTTTCCCTTTGGGGTTTACTCGATGTTTTTCCTTTCTCCTTCGCGAGATAAAAAACGTTCGATGAAAACTTCATTGATATATCCTAACAATCGGTGTTCATCCCGGTAATTTCAGTTGGAGACTTCATTGGGGACATTTGACCTATTACTGGTCCGTCCAGGAGTCGATCCTAACTTTTATTTTCTTTTCTATTGGGTGTTTATCTATTTACTCTCTTTATCGCACCATCCTTTGTATGTTTGCATTGCAACCTATGTGACATTTTACTGCTTTCAAACATTGGATGGTTGTTGTCCTGTGATCTATTTCTGGATTGGGTTGGAGTTACAAGAGGTAAAAGGCCCCATACCCTGACCGAGAGACATATAGGACACCTAGGACTAGAGTGAAACATGACAGATACATATGTAGATCTTGTAGTTTGTCATGTCGTCCATGTTGAGGGGAGGTTTCAAGCAGAGTGTTATCGTCATCACGTAGGTGTTACGATGGTAGTATCCCTAGGCGGACCTGATCCTGGAGTTATCTTGACCTTACCCAGACCTTAGGCTTACCCGTGAGTGGGGTGGGATTATGATTATTACAGGTACCGTTGGTGACTGTTGGTGACTTGATATTGATGGTGACTTGGTATTTTCTGTTGGTGACTATGGTTCTCTTCAATGGTATTTTCTATCCAATACTTTGTCCGTGATCTTTGTTTTCTTCAACCAGATCAAAAACAACACAGTAGTTTGAGCAATGTCATGGAAGTAGTAAACTCATGATCAATGCACTTTGCACCTTGCATTATAGCATGTTTACTTTCCAAAAGAAATGTCAGAAAAAATATGTTATTTATCTAACTCTGCATGCATATCATTTACATGAATTTCTGTGGTTATTGTCAGCATCGGGATGGATACAAACAACCAGACCAACACTGAGGTTCTCAAGAAGTCTTCCATGTATTATTTCTGCTCATTTGACATCTCTGAAGTGAGAGCCAGAGGCGCTCTTGTGGAAGGTCCGATTGAGAGGAATTTCAGAGAGAACTATGGGAATATATTGTCGTTACTAATGGAAGATTATGAGTTCTTCGCCATACAATCTCTGCTTCAATTCTATGATAGTGAGCTCAGGTGTTTCACTTTTCAAGATTATTAGTTAGCACCTACCCTCAAAGAGTACTCTTTCCTTTTGGGTATCGATATCAGAAGCGGTATGCCTTTTGTCAAAGTACCAGATACTCTTGATTTCAGAGCCATTACTAAGGCACTTGACTTGCGTGTTAGTGAAGTGAGGGATAATTGGATTCCGAAAGATCGCACATGCGGGCTCCCTTTGGGTTTTCTCTTATCCAAAGCTGATGAGTTTCCCAGGGTTGGTTATTGGGGAAACTTCAACACTATTTTAGCCGCCATGATCTATGGTACGGTGATCTTCCCTACTGTTGAGAAGTTTATGGATCTTGCTGCCATTTCTGTATTCATGAACGACAATCCAGTTCCTACTATCTAGGCTGACACGTATTATGTTATTCACTCTCTCCATGGCAAGAAAGGGTGTGTCACTTGTTGTATACCTTTGCTTTATCGTTGGTTTAATACGCACTTGCCAAAGAATGGTGCATTTGTTGACCATGCCAAGTTCATGAAATGGTCCAATCGGATCGTTGCACTCACATTATATGATATAGTGATGTCAAGCGGAGCGTAAATTATTGTCAATTGCGGGGAGTTTCCAAACATGCCTTTGATGGGAACTAAGGGTTGTATCAGTTATAGTCCTACACTAGCTCACCATCAACTAGGGTATCCTTTGACAGAAGCGCCCACTATTCGTTAGGTAACAGAAAATGTTTTCTTTGCAAACGGCAAAGATCCGGTCATGTTGAAACGAGTTGTTGCTGTGTGGCGCCTACTTCATAGAAGGGACACGGTTTTCTGTGGCCAAAAGGGAAACTACACACTTGATCCTTATGTGAACTTGTTGAAGGACCGAGTCGCCAAGGTTTTGTTACCCTTTCAGGGGGAAGCACCATTGTATCCTTAGCCTAATGATATAGTCGAAGATTCTGCACCAGATGTTGCTTCTTCATCTTTTAACTCTATACCAGGTTTTGTGCGCGTCGAGCTCTATAAGCAGCTCCAATATGAGAATTCAGCTTTGAAGGCCCAACTACAAGCTCAAGCCATGGATCTAGCATTCTCTCTACAAGATAAGAAGAGGTTATCTGTCAAAATCGAACAAAAGGACCAAGTTCTAAGTGCTTATGGCTTACTTGAGAAGACTAAGAGGGCTAAAGGTGGAAATTATTCCTCTTCCGATCAGTTGACCCGAGAGCTTGAAAAGACCCAAGAAAAGTTGAAAATTTTGCAAGTGGCTAAAGAGAAACTGAAAGCAAAGCATGGCGAAGAGATTCAAGTCTTGAAGAAACTACTCCGCAAGGAAGAATCCGATGCCAGAGATTCGCTTAGACAAAAGAAAGAACTTGAAGCTGAAGTCTAGGGTAGACAAAAGCAGATGGTTATCATTTCTAGAGAGGTTGAAGGGCTGAAAGTTCAATTACAGACATCCAAAGATGAGGGGTATGCAGTGCATGCTATGCTCAGAGGCCGAGATATTCACATGTCCAAGTTGATGGTTGAGATCTAGGAGCTTAAGCGCGATTGACTTCTAACCAAACTTGATGCAAACATTACCTGACATTTATCTATATTTGATTTGCTACGAATCACCTCCAGGCTTATTGGATGGGATTCGTTTGACATTATGTTTGTATTGATACGCTCTAATTGTGGGATTTTGTATGAACATTTTATTTCATCTATGCAACGAGTAGTTGATTCTCAAATTGATTGTGTGTTTGGTCCTGATGATTATTGTTGTCAACTATCCTATCATTATGTGATGATTGATAAGAAATTATAGGAACATCCTGGAAATGATCATTTCATACATCATACATTGCATTCATTCATAAATCATGCATAACAGGTTATAATTAGAATTCTCATAAGTGGATTATGCTTTTATTTAGCAGAAAATTGATCATTCAATCTTCCACCGTTACTCAACTCAAAGCAACGGACGCTGTCAAATGGAACAACTTCGAACGAGGGTCTTCTGATTAAAATTTGAACTTGAGTATCTCTGAGACAATTGAATCCAACGAAATTTGTGAACTTTTGGAACTGGTGAAACAACCGGCTGAACATCATCCGATAACTATATTAATGAAGTCGCCATCGAACATTTTTTATCTGGCAAAAGGAGAAAGGTAAACGCATCGCGAAAACCTGAAAGGGATAAGACACGGTCTTGCGACCGAGAGATAAGGTAAGGGAATCTATTACGCGAAGGGAAGGTATTAGCACCACACACGCTCGTAGTACTCTACGGTATCCACTTCTATTTTCTATCTAATGGGTGTGTTTATATCTATTTACTGCTTAATTGCTATATTTGTATGCTAAAAGAGAATGCATGTGAAAGAAAGGAAAATAAAGAAAACACGGGGAAAAGAAGGAAGTATTTACAAAGTTTGCTCGATCAATCCCCGTGACAAGATGCCTACGTATTCCCTCATGCAATGGAAAGTCAGAGCGTCGTAGTTCAGCTCACTTGTTTTGGTGGGTTTTGTGTTTTTTAATTATGAAAAAGAGTTTTAAACACAAAAATAAAAGATGCACCCGTAGGCGAAAAAGAATTAGTCTTGGTTGATTGCTTTTACCTTTGGAAAAGAAGTTTGAACCATTATTAAGTGCTTTAATTTGCAAAGGAAAAAGAAAACAAGTTTTAGTTTTATTACATGCAAGGATGCAAAAGAAACTAGAAAACAATCAAGGGAAACTATCTAAATCTATCCCTAATGTTCTCATGCATGGATTATAACCTAAGGTCTAACTCGAATCGCTACCTAAGATAGAATCGAGAGAATCCTAAGGGAACATGGCAAAGGTTTACAACCTAAATCTATGTCTATCTCGAATCACTACCTAAAGTAGAATCGAAGACGACAAAAAGGAATGGAAAAGGTTTATAACCTAAGTCAATGTCTATCTCAAACCACTACCTAATACAGAGTCAAAGACGATAAAAGGGATGAAGCAAACAAGTGCTTTGGCAGAAGCACACAAACAGTGCAATGCAAACAAAGAAATGTCACACAAGCGTAAGAAAAGAAGGAAGTCTCATAGCCTCGACGGTAACGAGCATACCGTGACTCAACCAGGAGCCGACACATCCAATTCCCGTGAATGGTATCACCGCATGACATGAATTGTCAAGTGTGAAGAGCAAATGATGCGAGCTCTGCAATAAATGCGAACCCCAGGAAAGCTTGGAGATTCAGAATATGGAACTCTTGCCACTTTTTATTGTCTCGATAAAGGAAGCAACACGATTCGCTTGTGCAGGCTAACACGGACTAGAACTGCAGGAGTCGATTGCGGACCTCTTTCGCTTGCCCATCATATCAATGACTCGATAGCATGAAATATAAAAAGCGGGACTTTGCTTGGTGGTGCCACGTCGGGTGTCCTAACCACTATGACCTATGCAAGCACAAATGTAAAGACTTACTGAGAATTACCTCCCTATGCACGATGGAGGATTTTAAACAAACCAAACACAATTAGCAAACAGAAGCGCCCTAAACGGGTCTTTAAATAAACCAGAGGGGTTCCTGAACATGCTCCAACTACAGAAGCCCCTTCATACATCTCTATTCCTACTTCTCATGGCAAGAAAAGCGGTAAAACCCTACTTCTCATTCTCTCTATAAAAGCGGTAAAAGAATGCGGTAAACAAAGTAAAATTAATACTAAACGGATAATAAAATCCGAAGAGCACTGTAAGCTAAAAATACTCTGGAAAACTTCGAGTAAACTGCCATCAACAAAGCAATAATAAGAAACAACTCGATCAATATAATCCACAAGGTGACATCGTGCAATATGTGCGTGTAGCAAACAAGTCCTCATAATAATCGGAACACCTGCACAAAGGTATATATCCAGACAAAACAACAGAATATGTGTTTCTCGTAATATGAGAAAACACAAAACAAAATGCATTTAAAACGCAAGCAGAACCATGGGAGAAGTAGTATGTTAGTGTACCAAAATTAGGTACCTAACCAAAGCATCCTCAATGTACCTTGCACAAGTCAACAAACATGTCAAAAATAACAAGGAAGCGGGAACATAATTGCATATTCACATCACATGTCAAACTCTGATCCAAAGGTGAAGAAATGGAATGTAAATGTGTATAGCAACATAAGAATGGAAAATCGGACAACCACGCACACATAATGAAAAATAACCCATGAATAATATCAAAATCGAGCTAAGTCCATCACAATAATCCTCAAATGCAATGCTAAACATAGCTAGAGACCTAGAGTAGTTAGAAATAAAAAATATACACTAAAATGACTTAAAATGCATTATTCACAAAGAAATCTAAGCATAAAAGGTAAATTCTTAATAGATGGCAGCAACTACATTCTCTAAAGCTTTCCTAAACACCTAAACAAAATAGAGGAAAAGATCACAAACTAAACATGCAAGAGGAAACTAGGAAAAACTATGTAAGTATATAACTAGTTCCTAAGAACCGAACTATTAAATGTTAACTTTGAAATTCCATTTACAATCCTAAGATAAGGTTTACATTTAACTACAATTAAATTGGAAAAAACGTCCTAAAGTTTCTAAAATACACATGGCATTACACTCCTAAGATTAATCCATTAAAGTGACAAAGGAGAAATATGCTTTTAAACCATACCACATAATCGAAACTTGAGAATTAAGTAAGTATTGAATTCAAATAGATGTAAAATTATACAAGTCAGTAGCTAACTCATATTAAGTGATATCAACCAAAATTCACAAGAAAAATCATGCTTAAAGCAATTTTATGCACAAAACTAAGTCAAAACGATCAATCGTCGCTCTAGGGGTTAACTAGCATGGTACCCTAATCATATGACTCAATTATGGTTTCTAAATCAAGATAACAGCTACCTAAACATGTCAAAATTTTAATCAAAAGTTATTTTAAGGTTAGAACAAGTATTAGACATTATATGCAAAGAAATCGATTCCTAACTAGGTGAATTAACAAACAATTATCTATGTTTGTGTCATACAAAAGGAAAATCGAATAAAAAACCTAAAAAGATCCAAAAAAATATGAGAAAAATCCCTAGAGGCTCCTAATATCTAATAGAACCAACATTTTATTTTTAGGAATTTTTGTTAATAAGAAACGATCAAAATTTGCATCCATATGCGAAGTATTAGGGGAAAAATCGCTTCTAAACATGTTATCAAAAACAATAAAAAAAATTGAAATACAACTACAAAAATTCCCAAAAAAAATGGAAAAAATCCTAAGAACCTCTAACGTCAGGAACATTTTTATGTATTTTTTGTAGGTCAATAGAATCGAAATCGGAAGCAAAAATGCCTATGTGTAGAACATGGTTTACAAAGAAACAGGGGGGTGTAAGACTGAATTTCTAGACTGAATTGGATCCTATTATGGCGCCATGTTTGGGCTCAGCATAAAGGTACCAACATGAATTTCCCTAGGCCCAGTCTGAATTGATCCACGACGTTACAAAAATAATGCAAACAGATTTTCTTATCTCACATTTTTGCGTAATGTTTATTTTCCTATGTGCTACAACACCATATCAATTGGTCACAGAATATTTAAGCTGTTCAGATTTTATTTTTTTATTTAAAAATGAGAGTAACACGTGGCGAGACGGGATTGGACAAAGGGAAAATCACATGATCCAGTGAAGAACGGCCACACATGGGGTTTGTGGAACCTAACAGAAACTCGCAGGAAAAGCCACGTTCTCCGGTCACCTTCGCCGCCGGTAACTAAGGCCAATCGCCCTGAAACAAAGCTCCATCGTCGGCTCTCTACTCAGTTTTCGATGCCGATTCCAAACCTGGACTCCGTTCTTGTCCATCGACACATAATCTTCAAGAAATCGCGACATGAAATACAGATCTCTGTTTAATCAGATTCTACAAATACATATACGTCATCGCGTCTTCAATCTTCGAAGTTGTTGCCAAGTGACTCTACCATTGCTAATCGATTGAGAAAAGATATCCAAGGATGCCTCCAAGTCTTCACACTGTAAATATGGAGATTTTGATTCACCGTGACATCGAAAGAAATGGAGTAGTGGAACTTCTCTCTTTTCTTTGCGTCAAATCAACACCACAGACACCACCTTTTGACATTTGTTCTTGATTCGCTATGGTGATTACCCTCAAAACCTTCTATTACCCAGTTTTTCGTTCTGTGAGAAGAGGATGGAAGAAGCGAATGAAAATGGGATAAAGATAGGCTTCGCAGGTCAAGATCAAGAATGACAAAGTGAGACGTTGGAGCTTAATGTAGTTTCAGTTATGGATGTTAGAGTGGAAAAAAATGTGAAAGGATAGAAAGAGAGGGTGGATATGATGGTGATTATTCTGTTACAGTGAAGAAAGAGTATGAGCGCAGATGGTTAAAGATGGCGGTGAGAGGTTGTTAGGATAAAGAAGGTTAGTTATGGAGAGAGAGTTAATTTCGACGCAACGCAGAGGGTTTTGGTTATGATCAAGAGGTTAGTGGTGGTGGTTGATGGTTATGGTGGTGAATAGATGAAGGTGGAGAGCGTGAGAAAGAGAAGGGGTGTTGTTCCCGAGTGGTGAGGATGGGGTGAGGCCAGAGGAAAAGAATTGGTTAAGGATGAGAGAGAGTGAAAAGGAGTTGAAAGAAGATAGCAGTGGAGGATGGTGGAAAGAATGAAGGAAGTGAGAGTCAGGAAAAAAATGATTCTGTTAGTTTGTAACAAGATGATTGTTATCATTCTTGAGAAAAAGTGAAGAGAGAGAGCAAGAAAAATGGAGAGAATCACATGTTTGCTGTAAGAGCTTTTTCCCAAATCCAGAAAAATCATTCATCCGCCCCCCCCCTAACTCATGCACACACTTCACGGTGTTATATCTCGGAATACACGCGTTTTCGATACGAAATCAAAAGATAAAAATCGTAGAATACATTTCCGTGAATAGTTTTCGAGTTCGGAGTTTTTCGATTCGAGACCCGTAGCATGCTTTAAAATGGCCATGAAATCATGGCATCACAACTGATTGCATTATCAAGGAATTCCTCTAGACACTGCCAGCCATTTATTCATCTTGAGTGCACCACTTTATGGACCTATAACTTCTTCGATACTCGACCAATTAACGCGAACTCTACACCATCGAAAAGAGCACGTTTGACAAAACAACTATGTAGTTCAACAAAAATCCAAACGAAACCTTAATCACTGGAAAAAAAGTGTTTGAACTTCCCCCCGCGACTGTTTGATGAAATGTCCTGGCCAGGCTAGGCAAGGTTTATGTGTGAAGCCTAGAAATCTTCCAACTTCCAGCTGCTAACTTCGGCGCTTCATATCTTTCGTTGCGACGTCCGAAACAAAACAGTTCATGAACAAAGCTTGTAGAGGACATGACAAACTCCAACTTTCATGTTCAAAGTTTTTCCGTGCGGCGATCGAATCGATGATAAAAACAGCCTCGAACATACGCAGAACAACAGTTTGATGAAATGTTTTCGTATTTTGGCAACTTCAACTTAACCACTTTGAGGCTTCGTATCTTTTGCTGCAGCGTCCGAAACGAAAACGTTTGTGAACGAAACTTATAGAGGATATGACAAACTCCAACTTTCATGTTCAGAGTTTTTCCATGCGGCGATCGAATCGATGATTAAAACAGTCTCGAACATGTGCACAACAACCATTCGAATATTGCAAACATGATGAATTCTTATTTTCCCGGCTTTGTAACTTTCAATCCGAGTCCCGAATGAATTTGATTCCTTCAACAAAGTTGTAGACTGCCACAAGATGAACAAATTTGCAATTGAACATTTTTTAATTCGAAGCCGATAACTATGACAAAACCGAACCCGAAATCGTCGGTCTGACCATGTAAACAAACATTCCAAAAAATTTCAAAGTGTTGAATATCGTAACATAATGAACTCATAACTTCCGAGCCTCATAACTTTTGATCCGAGCTCCGAATTAATTCGATTTCTTCAATAAAGTTGTAGATTGTTGTGAAATGAATACTTTGATTTTGAACTCAACTCGAATCGATGCCTAGAAACACGTGTAAAATACCTTCAAAGTCGAGCACTTAAACACATTGAAAAACACTTAGAATTTCACTTAGTGTAAACTTCAAAAATTATGAACATTAAACTTCGGAGCCTCATAACTTGAAATCCGGGCATTTCTGGAGAAATCTTCACAAGGACAAATTCAGTGTACGAAATACGCTCTTTCCAACAATTACTAATTCATAAACTTCCGACCCCAGACGAGCGAGATAGAGTGTCGACAACATGGCTCCGTGAACACAAAGTGCTTAAAACTTAGAAATTTTTCTAAGTCTAAGATTACTTAAATTGCAAGAAATCTTGTTTTCACCCAATTCTTCTAACTTTTCTCAGCAAATGATCACATTTTCGCAAATGTCGAATTTTGACCCGAAATTCCACCCAGTCAAACTTTGACTTTTGTTGACTTTTCAGTACACACACTCGAATATCATTTTATCCGACCGTTCTTGATTTTTTGATGAATCGTGTGGATCGATAAGCCATATACAGATAATTCAAGACACACAGAAAGCCATAGAATTATTTCGGGCTCATATACAACACACTGTAGCTCGAGCCTAAATCAATATCCACATGAGAAGAAATCAGAACTCCAAAACCTTGATTCTCGAGAGATAATCATAAGCTTCTGGACACACATATCTTGCGTATTGAGATGACGCTTGAAATAACAGAACTTCAGATATTCAGCTTTTGGAACCAACCCTCTTCTTCATAATTGTACAGGTTCAATACGATTTAGAAAATCTCGAACCCATGGTTAATGCATGAATGATATGTATGCAATGCCCCTATTGGTCAAGTGTAAGCCAATTATTTATATAAAAAAATGAAGAGGGAGAATTTTGGGATGCAACAACTGGTCCCACCTTATTTTGATAAAAATCGAGCGAGATATGATTTTTCGAAGTTCGCGTATCAGATGAAAATTGCTCGGTTCAGCTCGAAAATAACTCCGAAGAATAGAAAACTGCTCTTAAATGGTAAGGAATTAGCTCTGGATTTGCAAATGAAAGTAGGAGAGGATTTTGATACGGAATTTTAGAGACTGGCCTCGGTCAGTTTACATTTTTCAGTTATGCATTACGAAGGTTTTAGTGCACTGAGTGCACGGTACAACACTAAAATTCAGTTTAATCTACTTGAAAGATCAATTTCTTTGGGGACCTTCTTCACATAATTTGCTTCCGGCTCATGAAAGAAAGTTGTATATAATAATGAGGGGGACTTGCTCATAAAAAATCGTCAGAAAATACCCTACGGGCTGAGAGATACGCCTTCCAGAGCGGCCGAAATGCACTAAAACCCAAAATTCACTGTATTGAGAAATAAGCAAATTAATTCTTTTCCTTGACGAAACGACCTCTGATCTAAACAGATACACTGGAGAATATATTGATATGATCCCAATGCTTATGGAACCAAACCAAAATAGCCTTCTGACCAGAAAATCTTGTGATAGCCATAAGAACCGAGATATATCGATTTTTGTCTCAAAATGATCTGAGATAGCCGAAACGCACCGTTTCTTCCACAATTTGAGATACCTTGAACAAGGTAACCATATGATCAATGTTATGCATGAATATGCATGAATATTTATGATAATGCAATTATAACCTAGAAACTTCAAAATGAAGAGGGTAAATTTTGGGGTACACACAATATCTATTCACCTTTATTATTTACAATTAATTCAAAATGAAATATTTTCCCGACTCTGCAGACTTTCTTTATGACTTTGGGGAGGGAGGAGATGGAAAGATATAAGAAAATTTAAATTTAAATTAAATATTTTATTAAATATAATAAATGAATAATTATGATTTTTGGTGTAATAGAAAGTTTGATGGCAAAAAAGTTAGAAAAAATTCCTAACTAAATTAATAGCAACCTATAATACGGTGGGAGAACTGACTTGTTTGTTTTGCGTTTTATCGCAAATGTTGCGGATAGCAAGAGTCGCCACCGATTTTTCTTTTATCCAATTAAAGGCTGGCGAAAAGTACAGGAAAAGACCTTCATTAGATTCTGAGTACGGGGGGCAGTTATGAAAAATAAAGGGAAGGTGTTAGCACCCTTTCTATCCGTAGTTATCTAAGGGATCTTAATTGCTTAGCTCACTTTATATATTGCTTTTTTTGTGTGTGTTTGAAAAGATGTTTTTGAAAAGGCATTTCTCTCTGACTTCGTAATGATTCTCGCTGGAATGTATATAAGTGTTTGGAAATGTTTTGTTTTGGAAAAGACTTTGTAATGATTCACGCTGGAATGTATACAAAGTGTTTGAAAAGTTTTTGAAAAGTGTGAGGTGTAAAAAGTATTTTGATAGATTTGAGCAAGCAAAAGAGTCTTATACCTACTCAGAATGGTCGTTTCCATGTTATTTTGCTTTCCTTTAGAATAAGGCTATCCATACCATTAGTTGGTAGGTAATCTTATTTGTTGGATGTAAAGGGACATTCGAAGGGACATCAGATGGTCATAGAAGGCAACATGTAGGGATACCTTAGCATATTCGTAGGGACGATCATCACTTTTCGTAGGCAACAATCGAGGTACGAGATCATGTATTCGTAGGCAACATTGAGGGACTATGATCTTTAATTCGAAGGGACTATGATGATGTTATTCGTGAGCGTCTTAGCTAAGATATCCCTACGTTCGAGGGACATGACCATTGTTCGTAAGGCAACAAGAGAGGATACCCTAAGGTGAGTGCATGTGTGACGAAAGTGTGTTGTATTCAGATATGTTATCTTGAAATTAGGGTTAGCTACGCTGATTGAATTAGTCTTGTCATACATGCCTAGTTACTAGCAGTTAATATATGTACAGAAAATGAATTGCGGAAATGTAAAGTGCGGGAGAGTAAACCCTAGACTACTACATGGCTTTGTGGCAGATACATAATATAGGAGTGCAGAAAGTAAACCCTAATTAAACTATTACATCCCATGAGCAGATACATAATATTGAAAAAAATGTGCGAGAAAATAACCCTGGCTATTACAACTTGGAAGTAGTTACAATAATCGGAAAATATTGCGAGAAGGATCGAATTGTAAATAATGGAAAATAATGTTAGTGAAAAGAAAATTTTTTGAGTTAGGAAAAAGTTTTAGGGTTAGTAAACCTAATTAAATAAGAAAAACATTTTTTTGGAATTTTCTGGATTAATTTCAGTATAGAAAAAGTAATTAAAAGTTAATTTCCGATTAATTAACAATTAAATAAAATAAAGATGAAAAATAATATTTTTTAATGTCAAAAATTAAATTAGAGTTTTTCTAACCTAATTATGAAAAGAAATATTTTTTTGGTGATTTTTTAATGTATTAAAAAAATGTTTGAAAAGAAAATAAATTGAATGGAAAAATATGAAAATAGATAAGAAAAGGTTAGTTTTGGAAAAGAAGCAAAAAGAATTGGGGTAGCCAGGGATCGAACCCCTGCCCCAATGGTGAAACACGTGCTGCCTTACCACTAGGTCATCCTGCAATTCGTGTTAGTATATGAAACAAATATATTATAAGCGAAATTAATTTCTGGAAATTCATTTAAAATAGAAAACGCGCCAAGGGTCTTCTTCTTCCTTTTAAATTTCCTAGGCTTTTAGCTACGGTTTTCATCCGTTGCTATAGCCTTTACCTACAAATCGTCTGTAGCTATAGGACCTGCAACTTTGAAAATTAAATACAAGCAATATAAATTCATGGTGAGGACATGGATCGATCTAGTTTGACCTCCTGAGTATGATAGTACCACTGGTTGCTCCCAATTTTACCTATTTTGAGAAACCCTAATTCGAGCTCATGAACCCTAACAATGGCAGATTCTCATTCCTGCCTCTAAACTTGAATCAAACTATCCAAAAGCTTACAAACATCAGTCTAAACACAAATATGCAATCAAATTGTATTAAAAATGCATGAATCAATGAAATCGATTTTAAAATATGAAGGGCAAACCGTGATTCGGATTTTCGTGTTTCTCGACGTATTGCTTGCTTGTGAGTATTTGGAATCGATCAGAGGATCACCAGGGAGCGATTGGAAGGCTTAGAATGACTTGAATCCGGCTGGAACCTTGGCTGCTAGTTCCTTGTATCACACGGTTTCTTTGGAGTTTGTCTAAGGTTCTTGGCTGCAAAAAATCATCTTCCTAGGGTTTAGAAACCTTCTGAATATATAGAGGATGAATCTAGGTTAAGAATTGATGAGAAAAAATATCTCATTCAATGAGAAATATTTGATTTGTCAATCTTTTCAATTTGCATCAAATGTTTCCAATCTTGTGCCAATCTCAAACCAATCATATATTTTCAAAATTTTGGTCATTCAATGAGTATCTTGGACCTCAAGAATGTCAAATATTCAGCCTTGCATTGATTGATTTAATTTTGCTATTTTATTTTAATTAAATTGACTTTAAATGAATAAAAAAACAAAATAAATAAAATAAAAAGCTCAAGAGCGTGTCATTGGGCTTGGAGGTTCTAATTGGGATTAAATACAAGTTTGAATCAAGAAAAGTTAGGCCCATTTAGAAAAAAAAATTGATTTTCTTAAGTATTTCTCTTCATGCACCTCCTCAAAAATGCTCAACTTGTACAATCTGTATCTTGGTCAATTTTCAACATTTTTTGGTGTTCTTGGATTTTTTAGAAAGCACAAGATGTCCTCTAAACACTCCTTTTGGTTTCATATTTATTGAAGTTTCCATGCATATGAACACTTCTTTGCAAAAAGATGACTTTTGTTGACTTTTAAAAGGACCTGTAATGTTTTGATCCATAACTTCCAAATGAAGCATTTTTGGCCAAAGCTTGTGAGATATGAAGTTGTAGAGAATTGAATTCCCTTCAAAATGAGTTTTGGTGGAAAAATTTCTGATAAAGTATGTGAAAGTTATGCTTGGTCAAAGTTCTATTGACTTTTGTCTGAAAAATCCTAATTTAGAAACTTTGACTTTTGATGAAATCTTGACTTTTCTTGAGGAATCATGATCAACCCTTGATCAAATGATGAATATTACTTCAAAATATTGGTGTTTACAAAAAATTATTAAGTTTCTCTAACTTGGATTGATTGCTTAGGAGAGAGTTTGTCTGTCAACTCTTTGTGAATTATCTTGAGAAGTGGGAGGGCAAATTTTAGGGTATGACACAACCCAATATCATTTCAGCAAACCAATTACTTTAATACCTTGAATGTATTGTTGACAAGAAGTATATAAACTCTTTCATTCTGTGAAGATATTTTGATGTGGGACGTTAAAAACATGCAAGTAAAGAACACACATTCTGTTATATCATTGTTCCAGTTATGCGAAGTCGTGTCGCTACTAAAGAACACTCATCCATGACCATGGCATGATAAACATCTTATTTGTATAAGTGTTTATCATAATAATCACTTACAATCAGTTTACATTGTTGTGTTGTTACGTATCGGGCATAAAACATCGATTTGTTGCAGATTGTTGCATATTAAAAAGTTCAGTATAGGCCATGGAGTATCCGAAGCAACCAAAATAGGTACTCTGATTCCATAGTGATAGATAATTATTCTTGATGGCTTCCATCTTCAATAGGAAGGTTCACATGATATCCATCTATTATTCAATAATCTTGAAAAAATGTTAATTGTTTAAATAGTTGAATACATTATGAATAATGTTTCTTGTAGGCATATGGGATTGTTGAACGTCATGATACAAGATGTTTCTTGTAGGCATATGGGATTGTTGAACGTCATGATACAAGATTAATTAATTAAAGCCATTTACAACTTCGCAAAAGTGCACCAAAATTATGGTAAGTTTTCTCAGGAGCTCTTGTCTATGATTGACACGGTTTAACAAATGGTGGAAGAAAACGGCGCTTGACTCCTCTAGTCGACATCAGCTATCCCTTACTAAAAACTGGAGTCCGAAAAATGGGCCTCTTTGAAGGCTTTGTCAAAAGCAATGCATGTATGTCCCATATACACACAATGCAGTATCTAAACCTTCCAGTTTTATTGTACTAGACTTTTTTGGTTAAATGTAATAATAGCATATGTTTTGTATGCATGTGATAGTATGTGAATTATGTTTGTTGATAAAGTGTAGGAAATATTGAATCATGAAGGATGTGAAGTTGTAGAAGGATGTGAAATTGCAGGCAGTTGCCATAATTCCAAAGCATTCATGTAGTTTGTTTTCAATGCAACTTAAGAGTCCCGCATCGATTTGTTTGCAAAAATTATTATTGTTTATATATCAAAAACACATGCCTTGTTTTATTAAAAACGGGCTCTAGGGGTATGGGTCTTAGAGCTCAACATCTTTAATATAAATTTTGTGTAATTAGTTTCTTAATTTAAAAATAAAACAAAAATTTTTTAAAAAAAAAAAGAATATTAATAAAATTAGTTTAGAAAAATATTTAAAAAAAGTAATAAAATATAAAAAATTTCATGTAGCTTTTAAAAATAAATAATAAAATTCTATTGGACTGCCACCTTGTAAGATTCTCCATAAGACCACCTTCGTTGGCTACGCAATGTGCACATCGATCATCTTCACGTCAAGTATGATTGAACTTGAGTATCTGGTCTTTTTGCATCATTTGTCTAATTCTTCGAACAAAATTAGAAAGTTTTGTTCATCCACATTCTTTTCCCTGATCTTATATATCAAGTTTAAAAAATCTCTCATCCCAAGTTAGGTCCAATCCATGCAATATATCCCACATCTCAGTAGTGAGAACATCGCATAAACAATTTTAAGCTAGATTCCTCTCTTTTTCTAAATCAGCAATGATTTTCCTTTGCTCTTCCTCTTTCTTGAGGCTTTCTTCACATCTGTCACAAGTACCCTTAAAGGACACATTCAGGTCTTCATAAAGATCATTCTCATTACAAGCTTCAACTTCATCTGCCCATCTTCCAAATAGATCCAACACCAGTGCCTTCTGATTTATCATCATCAGACCAAGATGCAGTGAAACCCTTCTACTATTCTCGAGAAAATTTGGACATTCAGGTCTGATATGATCAAATTCTTCACATTCCAAACATTGAATACTTCTTCTTTGACTTAGCTTCTCTTTTGTTCTTGTTTTTTTCTGAACAACAAGATTGTTACTGATGTCGTACGAGATATTCTTTACATATGATCTTCCTCTTCTGTCCAACCTTCTTAAAACCCTATTGAATTGCTTTCCAAGAAGTCCAATGGTATTTGACATACCTTCATTAGTGTCCAACTTCGCTTGCCCTTTATCATCTTCAACATTAGACACAAAAGTTATACTTTTGTTCTTGTTCTCAGTGTTACTTCCAGTGGCGGAACATAGTGTGGACAGGAGGGGGCCACGGTCACCCCTAGCTTCTTTTTTTTATAATGTTAAAATACCAAAGTACCCATATTTAAAATAAAAATTTACAGTTTTGCATTAATTATTTTAATTCTATACTTACCAAACAAACCTTAATTTTTCAACAATCAAAATACTCTCTTTCTCTAAACTTTTTACGGTTCTAAAGCCCTTCTTCTCCAACAAATACTTTCTTCATCAAACAAACCCTTTCCATCTTTCACCTGCCTTCTTCTGTTTTACCAACCGCAATTTACTTCAGTAATACAAGTTCTCCATCTAACAACTTGCTACCTCTTGATTGAGTAATATTTTATTTGTTTGTTGTTATGTTTTTGAAAAAATAAATTTATCCTTTAGGTTTGGCTTGAGATTATGATGAAATCATATTGGTTTGATTTGTTTTATTACTAACTAACTTACTAAGTTGTGTAAGATTGGATTGTGTTATGATTTTAATTTGGGATTTTGATGGGTTAGGGTTATGATTTTGAGTTAGAATTGATTTGGGATTTTGATGGGTCAGGGTTATGATTTTGAGTTAGAATTGATTTCAGATTTTGATGGGTTAGGGTTATGATTTTGAGTTATAATTCATTTGGGATTTTGATGTGTTAGAATTGATTGAAGAAATAGGATTGATTTTCACTACTTTTCTCACTAAGTTTTTGTTGTATTGTGATTTTGATTTGGTGTTGATTCTCACTAAGGTTCTCACAAAGATTGATTTTGGATTATGTTGTGTTGTGTTAATTTATTTAATTAATTATGCAGCACAAAGGTGATAATGAAGAGTAGAAAAATTAATTCTTTTTTCAAGAGGAAAGAAAGAGATGAAGAGAGTTTAACATCTATGCCCGAACCTCAAAGAGTTCTTGAGAATCCAAGAATTGAAGAAAAAGTTAATAGAGTTTGTTCGGATGACATTGAGAATTCTTTAGAACGTGATCCTGAAAAACGTCCTTTAATGTGGGAATATAATGTAAATCAAATGGATGAAATACGAATAGCATATTTAAAATGGGGTCCATACCAAATGAATTTAGAGCAATATCCATTGTCTGGTAATGAAGACCATCAAAGACGCTTTCAACACGCTTGGTTTAGCCTTTTTCCTTCATGGTTAGAATATTCACCTTCAGAAGATGCTGCTTTTTTCTTACCTTGTTATCTTTTTAGCAAAAGACCAAGTGGACGTCCTGGTTCCGATGTTTTCATTTCTATAGGTTTTAGAGGTTGGAAGAAAGTTAGAAATGAAAAGAATTTTGCATTTCTTAAACACATAGGAAAATATCTGTGTTCTCCACATAACAATGCTATCAAAGTTTGTCAAGACTTGTTGAATCAAGATGGTCACATTAGGAATATTGTTCAAGTTCAAACTGTTGGGATTTAAGAGGGGTTTTTCAAAATTTTAACCTCTTAGCGGAACAATCCCGATGAACGGATCTTGATTAAATCATTAATCACAATTAAAACTCATGAAATAAGGATTCAAGAATTACCTCTTGAAGCGTGTTTTCTCATACGATCACGAACGGCGGAATTTACCGGCGTCTCTACGTAGTCCACGCGAGTGCAAAGTGGAAGGCGGTGCTAGCCGTTTCTTGTTCTCTTGAGAATTGACAATTAACCTAGCAAGGGAAAAGAACTTCTATTTATAGAGCTTCTAAAACCCTAATGCTCATAATTTGGGCTTTTTCCAAAACAAGCCCAATCTTAATTAATTAAACTATTTAATTAAATAATTATTATTTATATTTAATTAAACTCTTTTAATTAAATAAAATAAAATATTAATTAAATTAAATCATATTTAATTTAATCAATATCAATTCCATTTATTTAATTAAATCATATTTAATCAAATAAACGATATGTGTTAATACATTAAACAATTTAAATAATATTAACACATAATTAAATTAAATCATATTTAATTTAATCATCCATTCCACTATAAGTACTCTATGTGTGTGACCCTGTAGGTTCTCGTAACGTTGGCAATAATATTAAATCACCTATTTAATATTATAAACAATGAGCGGTATCTAGCAACACATCATTGCTACCCAAGTAACGAGAATGTCATGTGATCTGACATAACCTTTCTGTGATAATGATTATGTGTACAATTACCCTTTTGCCCTTATATCTATATTGAACACAAGGCATAGAATGTGTCACCTTCGTATAGTTCAATATTTTATTCCTTGATCCCCGAGTATTCCTTATAACAACAAATAAGCTCAATATCTCATATTGACTTATTTGAGCACCATGCATTTTGCTTATACTCTATCAAGGGGCCCACAGATATTACTCCCGTATATGTAGGAGGGACAAATTCCATCTAGGTCACTCATGTCCCTCAGCATGATTTATAAAGTACCCATCAACCATCTTTATGGTCATCTTGTTACAGACAACGTTTGATTGGCAATAAGTACTCGACTCCACATCTAGGGTCCATAGTGGTTTCAGGTCGAAGGGTGGTATACACCACTATCACTATGAGAATAACTTATGACACTTACATAACAAACTATGTAGTATTCTCATGGTGGGTCAATCCAGTATAAATATTACTCCTAATATTTATACCTACGTGAAGACTTGATATCTCATATCCATGACTTGTGAGATACAATCATCGCCTACTCACGTAATAGTCTTTATGTTCTTGTTGTCCTATTTGACAGTAAAGCTTGACTACGGATACTTTAAGAATAATGTCCTTATGTTTAATGAGCTCTCACAATTAAGTCACACTTAATAGATCATTAATAGACTAATTACTCTAAGGACTTTATTATGTCATATACAAATAACATAATAAATATGAGGCCTAACGATTATATGTATTAACAAATAACATATATCAAAGTCATGATACAAAAGCATATTAAGCCAATATTGATTGGCTATTAGAGCTACTCCAACAATCTCCCACTAGCACTAAAGCCAATCGATATTAATTTAATATCTAGTTGCTCATCATGTGCATCAAGCATCATCTAAGCATGATACTTTATTAGGGCATAAGGAACTCTTTCCTCTGTTGGTAATATACACCTCTTCCAATTTCAACTTTCGATCTTCTATCGAAATAAATTGAAGCGTCAAAATATATATACATGAATCGCTAGTGAGATCTAGTATTCTGAACTTGCAAGATTAACCCATTATCATCGAAAATGAGATCAATAGGATCTGCAATACAAGAAACACAATTTTCTTCCCAAGAATTATCAAAGCGATCCAAATCATATATTTGACCTTTGTACTAGAAACGACAATTATCTGAAACTCCTTTCAACTTATACAATTGTCATCTAAGCATAATATTTAATTTATACTGTGATATGAATATGTTCATAAATTTTGGAATAAAATCATTGTAACTCCTTTACAATTATTATTCCCATCTACTTTTGAGAAAAGGAACACCAGGTCCTTTAAGGTACTCATAGACCTTCTTTATAGAGATCTAATGATTAACACTTTAATCATTTTGGTACTTAGTGTTTTTGCTCATAGCATATTGCGTATCTAGTGCAATACATATCATGGTGTCATTTTCCTCATCCAATGAGATAAGACATTGTCCATTAGACAAACCATTTTACCATACATGCAATAATCTTAATGTAAGATTTATGCATATTAGGTATCTCAATACTTCGTCGGAATATGTACTTGTGCTAGGATTGAGATTCATCAGCCATCTATCTCTATAGATTCTGATTCCTAACCTTTTAGGAAATCTCGCCTAAGCATTTTATCAAAACCATTTCCTTAACCATGTCATACATTGGCGTTGCAAGGAATTTGTTTTGATGGTCAGTATGTCACTTACATACTATACTAGATTAATGCAAATACTCCCACTAACCTTCTTGAATGCACAAGATTTAAATTTGTCATTTATTAATCCAAGTTTTCACAAGACTTCATTAATAAAAGAATTTAATACCAAGAATTTTTCCTTAATCCATGGATGGATATAAACAACTTAGATACATTTCTAGAATCTTGTGCCACGTGAACCAATTGTACAACAACAACTCCTTGTTGAATTGGATCATATTCCATTCTCATAAAGATATGTATTTTATGGTTCTTGAATTTCTTCAAGTTCTATATCACTCCTGGATCCTTTAGATACATATTATCTCTAATGGAAGACTCCAGTTCTAGCAACAAAACAATTTTGTCCTATAACGTGTTATAGAATATGTTTCCTTTGTTTCCATTAGGATACATACATAAATACATCTTCATCTATATTGTGATAAAGTTTACTTAATAAACCTTAAAACTCGAGATGACCATAAAGACAAACTAGGTACTCTTACCTCCATATCAAATATGGTGTCTCTACGACTACTTTAAATGGAATTGCTTATGGATAGGAATAATTGTATGTAAAAAATTTATAAAGAGTCACAAAGATATAATTGAACTATCTTAAATCGATCAATGTCAAACATGATATGATTTAAATGTTCATTATATTCTTTACATAGGTATTTACCATAGCGAACAATGCGAATGGTCTTAATACCATTTCGAGTTATTTCCTTCTACTTCACTCTTGAACTCTTCTCAAAAGAATTCTAACTCGTGTCAGATATATAAGATTCAAATTTCATTTGATCTATCCCATATTTATTATAGATGAGCTTATCAAGATTGTAGAACTCAAATCTACTACTTGATTTAGTATTGAAAACATTGTTTGGATAATCATAACAACACTTGTCCATTATCACAACATGCACTCCTCATCTTGTCAATACAAGACTTAGAATTAATTTTCTTTTACTAAATAAAACTTAATAACAATTATTTGGTTTCATTCCAAGCTCTAATTTAAATCATAAGCTCTTATAGTCAATGAAACACATTGTTCCATTCTAGACATAAGGGACTTAAATTATAACCAATGTCCTACTTCTTAAAGACTCTTCACATTCGTATAAATGTGATATCAACATCTAGTATCACATACTCAAGATGTAGAAGTAGACAAATATATTTTCTATAATAAATCGTATGAAGAATAAGTCTTACTTCCTTCTTCTACTTTGACTCTTTCGATAACCATCAAAATTTTGTTCTTTCAACATATGAAAGAACGCATTCCTTAGAACCATGTTTGTATGCCTAAATTCCAATGAATATAAAATGAATCTCATTTCTTTTATAATTCATCAATTTAGCATCACAAACTACTTTCCTTTTCTTTTCAACAAGATGTGGTAGAAAAATTCATTCATAATGAATCTAATCTACCTATCTGAGACAATCTCAAATAAAACTTGTGACCAACTATTTATTCTATAAGGAAATCCAAATTTCAAATCTTAAAACTATTTTAGATTAACTTGGATTCCTAACTTGTATTGAAAAGAACTTGGAAAGTTTTACATTTCTCACATCTTGTATTTCTTATTATCGGGGTTAATGATCATATCATTCTCCTTGACAACTACAACTATGAGATATGTTATATCTAGGCACTCGACTCGATCTTTCTCATAAGCATCGTTCTTCGAATCTAGTTATATTCAGTTGTTAGGAATTGGTTTATTGAGAACATACAATTCTTTTTCGTGCTTGAGAACAATTCTCAATTTATGTACCAACTCAGAAACTCCTTTCTGATCCTTACATCATTCATAAGGATATTTTATAAAATATAAATAAAATGCAAAAGAAAATTCTAACTACAAAGCGTGTAAAATTGTATCAAATTAAAATCATTTTAATAAGGTCTTTTATTAAAATGCTCCACTATTTTACTCAAATCTAATGACCCTCAACATTTGATTCGGAAAATCTCGTTGAAAGATTTTCTAGCGGTCGAGATCCATATTTCACTTTGTTTTAAGTCCGTGGCGGATTACATAAAACTTAGTTATTTAGGTAGGAACTCTTTCCAATTGTATCTAATACAACTCTCGAATGTTATCATTGAGTGAATAACTCCTTATTCTAATCCATCATATGGATTGTTCTCAACTCTTGCTTCTAAACATATATAATCATATTATAATTAGTTTAGTTAAGTCAAACCCAAAATTTAACAGTTGGATATTACATTTATCCCATCGCACCTTACTAATGTAAAACATGCACCTCGCGTTAGGCGAAACCTACATTATTCGATACTAGTCTTGATGAGTGCTAAATTTTGGAAAGCAATTAACTTAATATTAATTGAGGGATTTTTATTAAGTTTAATCTTATGCATCTCATACACTCGCATGTTTGTGTATCTTATACACTCACATATTTGTGTATCTTATACACTCCCGGTTTAATCTTGTGTATCTCATACACTCATATATTTGTGTATCTCATACACTCACGTATTTGTGTATCTCATACACTCACATATAATATACATTCCATGCATCACATACATGAAATAAAATATGGTAATACGATTATGACCACCTAAAATGCAAGAATTAAATAAACTACTTTATTACAATTCTTTGACCCACGAGCAAGCTTCTCAAGCCTCTCCATCGGCGTCGTCAATTGACTTTGTCTTCTCTTCAACTCTTGAACTTGAACATTTATAATATTTAAATAAATAAAATAATAATTAAATGACACGACACGCAGGTCATATTTAATTACAATAAACCACGACACGCAGGCCGTATAAAATAAATCACGACACGCAAGTCGTATTTAAATAAAATAAAACGCCAAAATCTAAGGTCATAACCGTATACCAATTTATTTAATAATAAAAATAATTAAATAATAGATAATAATAGATTATCAAATTATAAATATTGACGCATCAACACTTGATGTTGTTTGCGAACCCTAAAGGCACAACTCTTGCGCCGTCACAAACCCTAATGCAAATGTTTTCATACAATCAAAATACAATAATTAATTACTCAACGTGACTGATCGAATGTCATTGCTTCACCATACAAATGTCGGATTCCGAAGCAAAATGAACATTGATCATTCAGATGTATAACAATCATTATACTATTTGAATGTACGAAATAAAATAGTGTATCAAATACACTAACTTTGCATTAGAAATATTTATATCATATATAAATTTGAACAATAATTTTGTATTTCTTATAGATAATCGAAGTATCGCTGTTTCACCATACAGATGTCGGATTCCGAAACATAGTCAACATCAATATCCAAATTATACAAAATTTGTCAATATTTAATTTAAATAATAAACACTTTATTATTATTCTATAATAATCAACCATTATTATTATTATTACTTCTAATAATAAACTATTATTATTATTATTTAATTTACACAAATATGTTACTGTTCAAAACAAGTATCAACGCGATGCACTAAAGAAACGATTACCGCAAGCTACAGATCATTTGGTAGTCAAAACATATGTGACTTTGACATAACTTTGTTTAGTCTTTTATCGGCAAGTTAATGGTTATTTGAAATTGAAAACAAATAAGCAAACAAAAATTGCCTTAGCATATGCTAAATTTTAACCAAAAAGTTTTAATTATCAATCCTAACCACTTAGGATTATATAAACATGGAAAACGGAATCTCAGAAGCAATTTTTGCCAAGTATAATATAAATATATTAAAATATAAATAATATTATAAATCAAATAAATTTGAATTTAACGGTTTAATCAAAACCAAAGCTCTGATACCACTGTTGGGATTTAAGAGGGGTTTTTCAAAATTTTAACCTCTTAGCGGAACAATCCCGATGAACGGATCTTGATTAAATCATTAATCACAAATAAAACTCATGAAATAAGGATTCAAGAATTACCTCTTGAAGCGTGTTTTCTCATACGATCACGAACGGCGGAATTTACCGGCGTCTCTACGTAGTCCACGCGAGTGCAAAGTGGAAGGCGGTGCTAGCCGTTTCTTGTTCTCTTGAGAATTGACAATTAACCTAGCAAGGGAAAAGAACTTCTCTATTTATAGAGAGCTTCTAAAACCCTAATGCTCATAATTTGGGCTTTTTCCAAAACAAGCCCAATCTTAATTAATTAAACTATTTAATTAAATAATTATTATTTATATTTAATTAAACTCTTTTAATTAAATAAAATAAAATATTAATTAAATTAAATCATATTTAATTTAATCAACTGTCAATTCCCATTTATTTAATTAAATCATATTTAATCAAATAAACGATATGTGTTAATACATTAAACAATTTAAATAATATTAACACATAATTAAATTAAATCATATTTAATTTAATCATCCATTCCACTATAAGTACTCTCGTGTGACCAGAGGTTCTCGTAACGTTGGCAATAATATTAAATCACCTATTTAATATTATAAACAATGAGCGGTATCTAGCAACACATCATTGCTACCCAAGTAACGAGAATGTCATGTGATCTGACATAACCTTTCTGTGATAATGATTATGTGTACAATTACCCTTTTGCCCTTATATCTATATTGAACACAAGGCATAGAATGTGTCACCTTCGTATAGTTCAATATTTTATTCCTTGATCCCCGAGTATTCCTTATAACAACAAATAAGCTCAATATCTCATATTGACTTATTTGAGCACGACCATGCATTTTGCTTATACTCTATCAAGGGCCCAGATATTACTCCGTATATGTAGGAGGGACAAATTCCATCTAGGTCACTCATGTCCCTCAAGATGATTTATAAAGTACCCATCAACCATCTTTATGGTCATCTTGTTACAGACAACGTTTGATTGGCAATAAAGTACTCGACTCCACACCTAGGGTCCATAGTGGTTTCAGGTCGAAGGGTGGTATACACCACTATCACTATGAGAATAACTTATGACACTTACATAACAAACTATGTAGTATTCTCATGGTGGGTCAATCCAGTATAAATATTACTCCTAATATTTATACCTACGTGAAGACTTGATATCTCATATCCATGACTTGTGAGATACAATCATCAGTCTACTCACGTAATAGTCTTTATGCTTCTCCGTTGTCCTATTTGACAGTAAAGCTTGACTACGGATACTTTAAGAATAATGTCCTTATGTTTAATGAGCTCTCACAATTAAGTCACACTTAATAGATCATTAATAGACTAATTACTCTAAGGACTTTATTATGTCATATACAAATAACATAATAAATATGAGGCCTAACGATTATATGTATTAACAAATAACATATATCAAAGTCATGATACAAAAACATATTAAGCCAATATTGATTGGCTATTAGAGCTTACTCCAACACAAAGTTCAATTGAAATTATGAAGAATCGACTACGTCTCAAGACTTCAATTGACACTGTTCATTGGTTAACTTTTCAAGCATGTGCTTTTAGAGGTCATGATGAAAGTACAACATCATCAAACCAAGGTAATTTTCTTGAATTGATAAAACTCTTAGCATGTTACAATGATGAAGTTGCAAAAGTTGTGTTGGAAAATTCTCCATCTAATAGCAAGTATACTTCACATTTAATTCAAAAAGAGATCTTGCACATTCTTTCAAGTAGGGTGAAAAAGTATATCCGTGAAGAAATTGGTGATTCCAAATTTTGTATAATTGTAGATGAAGCGCGTGATGAATCCAAAAAAGAGAAAATGTCTCTTGTTTTGAGATTTGTTGATAAATATGGTATTATACAAGAGATGTTTTTTGGCCTTGCACGTGTTAGTGACACTACATCTTTAACTCTTTAGCAAAAAGTTTTTGAAATAATTTCTTTGCATAACCTTGATGTCTCTAACATTCGTGGTCAAGGGTATGATGGTGCTAGTAATATGAGAGGAAAATGAAATGGTTTACAAGCACTCTTTATGAAGGATGGTCCTTATGCATATTATGTTCATTGTTTTGCTCATCGATTGCAAGTTGATTTGGTTACTGCATCAAGAGAAGTTACACTTATTCATCAATTCTTTGAGAAGCTAACTTTAATTGTTAATGTTGTTTGTTCTTCTACAAAGCGCCATGATGAGTTACAAGCTTCCCAATTAGATGAAATTGAACATTTATTAGAGATTGGTGAGATTGTAATTGGTAAAGGTGAAAATCAAATTGGTACTTTGAAGGGAGTAGGGGATACTCATTGGGGATCACATTTCTCTTCTATTTCTAGCTTGATAAATATGTACGAAGCAACTTGTTCTGTTTCCAGAAAATTTGCTAAGGAAGGATTAAGTTATGCTTCACGTGGAGATGCTTATAGTGCTTTCAATTATTTGAAGTTATTTGATTTCATATTCATATTGCATTTGATGAGAGAAATTATGGGGATGACAAATATGCTTTGTCAAGCTTTACAACAACAATCTCAGGATGTAGTTAATGCTATGAATTTGGTTTGTTCAACAAAAACTCTTATTCAAGAATTAAGAGAAATTGGTTGGGTGAATTGTTTTCTACTGTGAAGTCTTTTTGTGAAAAACATAATATTGAGATTCCTGATCTTAATGATGTAAATTCAACAACAAGATTTGGTCGTTCTCGTCTTGAACAAAACCAGGTAACCATTGAGCATTTTTTTAGAGTTGAAACATTTTTCGCTACCATTGACAAACAATTGCAAGAGTTGAATAACAGATTTAGCGAACAAGCGATTGATTTGTTAACTCTAAGTTGTGTTTTGTCTCCCAAGGATAATTACAAGGTTTTTAACCTTGATACCATTTGCATTCTAGTTGAAAAATATTATCCTATGGACTTTAATGAGCAAGAGAAGACTAATTTGAAATTTCAACTTCGGCATTTTATTATTAACGCTCGTCAAGCATCGAGTTTGAATAATTTGTCAACTATTCAAGAATTATGTTCATATTTGGTTGCAACGTAAAAGAAGGAAATTTATTATTTGATTGATAGACTTCTCCGCCTTATCATGACTCTCCATGTATCTACAGCTACTACAGAAAGATCTTTTTCGGCAATGAAAATTATCAAGACAAGATTAAGAAACAAAATGGAAGCTGATTTTCTAGGAGATAGCATGACGGTTAACATTGAAAGAGAAATTGCTGCAAGTATTGATTCTGAGATTATTATTGATGATTTCAAACTACTCAAAAACCGTAGAGCATTATTGTAAGGTGTTTTTATGTAATACTCTTTAATCATTTCATAGTCAACTTTTTATTTATTACAATTTAGATGTTTTATATACATTATAGTATTAAATTTTTATTTATAAATAATATTTAATTTTATGGCCACCCCAATTTTTATAGTCTGGTTCCGCCACTGGTAGAGCATTATTGTAAGGTGTTTTTATGTAATACTCTTTAATCATTTCATAGTCAACTTTTTATTTATTACAATTTAGATGTTTTATATACATTATAGTATTAAATTTTTATTTATAAATTATATTTAATTTTATGGTCACCCCAATTTTTATAGTCTGGTTCCGCCACTGGTTGCTTCTGACATCTTTTCTCCCAAGAAACTTGATGCATTAGAAATTTCAAGAATTTTCATCTGATATTCCTGAATTGTCTCATCATCATTCATCTTTAAGTTCTCAAATTTGGAAGTGAGAAGTCGGAGTCTTGAAATCTTCACTTTGGAAGTCCCTTCATAGATTGTCTGGAGAATCTCCCAAGCATCCTTGACTACAATACATGTATTGACCATCCTGAACACATTTTTGTCAACCCCATTAAATAAAACATTTAAAGCTTTGGAGTTTCCAATAGCCTCTTTATGATCAGCTTCATCCCAATCTTCTTCAGGTTTTATAGATATAACTTTACCATATTTGTCCTTCAAAACAGGATGCTCCCCATCCTTTAAAACAAACTTCTAAGCTTTGTTATCCATATATTTCAGAAAGGGTATCATTATGACTTTCCAGCAATAATAGTTAGAACCATCCAATACGGGTGGTCTATTGTTATATCCTCTTTCTTTCTCCATAGTGCCAGAAAATATATCCCTGAATCTCACCCAGTAACAAGGATTGAGAGCATGCTCTTGATGCCAATTGTAATTCTGGAACGTACAATATTAGAATTTAAGACTTATGTCTCAACAACACACAATGCCACAATCGATGTTATGACATTTGCTGACAGAACGACAAACACGATAACAACAATGCAGAATTTGAAACTTTAAGAAGTAAAGAACACAACAATATGTTAACCCAGTTTGGTGCTAGTAACGCACTCTAAGAGCTACCAAGCCAGTAAGGAAATCCACTATTAGCAGTATTAATTTGAAGCTAAACCCCTGCGTTTAGAATTTTTCACTTAATCCCTACTCAATGCAACTTCTACCTAGACACCTCCTAGATATGAGAATTCACCCACTTCCAATTAGTGCATTGATAAACAGACCAACCTCAATCCCAAAGGCAGTCGATAATCAAGTTAAAATCACAATAACCTGAACTAAAATAGGAACGACACACTTCCAAATTACAAATACTTAGTTTTCCTAAAAGATCCACTAAGAACAATACTCAACACTTGCTTCACAACTTTGAGTGATAACAATTCCTTGACCAACAAGTTACAATCAGCCAACTCAATTGCATCTTAAGATACATGAGGACATACAAAGAAAACACACGGAGAACCTAAGGACTATCAAAACCTAAACTCTTATTTTCAATAGGTTTTACAATAAAAACTATGCTTAAAAACTAGGTCTTGGACGACTCCTTATATAGACTTTTGTAGTGGGCTCGGACTCTTCAATCAAATCCAATCACCAACTCCTAAAACCTGCAGAATCTTCTCCATAAAAATAGAAATAATATTTATAAAAGTTCCTAAAAAGTCTCTATCGATCCCTTTTAGTAACCAATCAAATATGCACTTGTTTCAAATAAAATCCTTGATTGGTCTACGCCTATAATGAGTACAGAGTATTCCAAATACTCATATCTTCAAATTAAGTCTTCAAGGAAGAATATCCAGTGTGACACCCCGAATAATTCAATTATTAAATAATTAGAATTTTAATTATTAATTTAATTAGAAGTTTAATTATTAGTATTTTTGAATTATTGGATTTAATTAATTAATTAAATAAGAATTGAAGTGTTGGGGTGTGAGGTTGAATTGGAGGGTGTGAGGAGTAAAACACTCTACTTATGCTAATTATTTCATTATTATTATTTTAGAATAATAAAAGGAATAAATAAAGGAAAAGAGGAAAAGAGAGAAATTGAAGGTTTTTATCATACGTGCATTTGAGAAGAGAAGAGAAAGAGGGAAAAAGCCAAAGCGTCGGAATTAGAAGAATCATCGCAAGGTAAGGGGTGATTTTGTTTGATTGATATGCCTGATGGGTTTTGATAATCAATAGGATTGAATAATACGTTAGGAATCCCGATTTAGGATTTTCTAGGTTATGCCCTAACGATGTGATCTGACGTAAAAACCCTAATTGGAATACATAGGGATTGTTACTATGTGTAGATTGATGTGGTGGATTGATTAAGGAGGGTAGTTCTACTGTTAATTGTATGTAAGGATGCATAATTTTTATTGCATATGTTGTACTTTGAATGTTGGAAAATATTTTAATTGATTGGAATTGCAAACAGTGGAAAAAAATCTGGATTTTGGGTGAAAATGCGCAGCATGAGTCGACACATAAGTTTATGTATCGATACAAGCTGGTATGTGTTAAAAACCAGAAGTGTGAATAAGTCTTGCATCGATTCATGAGGCATTTTTGGGAGTCTTGGATCGACACATACGAGTTATGTATCGACACAAGACAGTTTTGCATCGATACAAGAGAGTATGTATCGACTCATACTGAAGAAACTTTTAAAAACAGAAAATTGAATTTCGTATGAGTCGACTCATACGCTACTTGAGTCGATACAAGTCGTGTATGGGTCGACACATGAGTGTTTGGATCGACTCGTACTGTTTAACAACAAAACATAACTTTTGGAAAATTGTTTCGGTCATATCTTTGCGACCGTAACTCCGATTTAGTTGTAGTTGGAACCATTGGAAAGCTGGAAGTATGAATTATCCTATAAAAACATTTTAAAAACCTAGTAAGTGAATCTTGTTGGATTAATATGACTTTCCGTATGAGGAATTCGTTGTTGTCGTGGTTGTTCGTCGTTGATGTTGTAAATACTTGATAGATGTTAATATCATGTGTTGTGATTGACGTTGTATATGCATGATTATGATGTGTTGTTTGATGGTGTTGGCTATGTATGGAGTGATGTTGTGATCATATTTAGTTATTTGAATGTTGCATGTTTTTGATGTGCATGCATATGCATTCTGGTGGTGGTTAATTCCCATTGTGTGGAATTGGACCTGCAGAGCCAATACCCATACCCAGTGGTTTAGTGGTGGTGAGGCTAGATTCGTGTCCCAGTGGTGTATGGGCGAATCGTTGATTAATGCTGTTTCCGAGGTGTAAACGGAACAGGGTGTGAATTTAGTTCACGATTGGTACCACATGCATAGAGTCTGCATTACATATGGAATTATAACATGTTAGGATGATTTCTAGTGTTATAATCTCATTGTTGTTGTTATGTGCATAATGAGTTGCGTGTATCGTATTTGTAAACTGAATCTGATTATGCTAATGCGGGTGAAATAATGTATTGAATTATTCTGTTGTTTTTAAAAATGTATAATGCATTTTAATTGTCGATGAAATCTCACCCTTACTTTGATGATTTCAGATTGAAGTGTTAGCCGCTTAGGAGCTGGTGAGGATAGCTTTGAGTCGTGCTATTTAGTTTATCCGCGTGTAAGTGTCATGCTCTGGTAGTTGTAACACTGGGGAACAATTGTTTTAGAGTTATAGTTTTAAACTCTGTTTTCTTTTGGTTTATGTTGGAATAATTATGAATTGAATTTATTCCAGTTTTGATGCTATTTTCCGTTGTGTAGAACATATTATTGGTTTTAAATTATTTTAATAAAGTTCTTCAGTAAAGCATGACTACTGTTATGATATTTTCTGTTTAAATGAATTGTAATGCCCTTTGTTATATGTTCACTCTGATTCATTTATTAAATTTGCGGGGTATTTTAGAAGGGGTGTTACATCCAGCGCATTGTTAAGATGTTCTGTTGTAACATGTTACAACATCTACTAGAATACCTGTCAAATAAGGCACATGCAGACTCTGTTGTAACTGTTGGTCCAAATGTTATGACATCGTCTTCAACATTTACTAGAAAAACTCATAATAGTTGGAACTGATATGCCAGTTGATAAAAATGTTGCACCGTCATACTCAACATCAATATAGAACCATGCTTAGCTAAAATTTAGCTAACCATTAAACCATGGAACTAACAGTATGTTAATCAAATAAGATGTGAATATTAGGAGCTACCAGTAGTTGAGTCAAGATTAAATGAAGACTCATATAAGAAACCTTTGGTTGCTGGGGGTGGTTAGGTACTCTTTAGTGTTCCCGTGGGGTGAGAGCAAGCTCACAAGGGTGAAAAGCTCTATTTTGAGGGTGTTTTCTATATGTGTATCAGATTATATTTTCCATTATAGAAATGGTGTATTTATAAAGGCTTATGAGTCTGGTATTCAAGGTTTCATGCAAATAGAAACCACTAGTAAAAGAGGAAAGAGCGGTTGAATCCATATTTCCTAAGGAGAAATGGGTTGTTCCTAAGACTTTTTCTCTTTTTCACTTATGACCAAGACACACCACTTCCAACGTTTTCATACTTTGGATGAGTGATACGTGTCATAGGTGGCGTCATCCTCACATGGATGATATGATCTTGTCTCCCCTTCGGGATCCTAACCAATATATCACTACATTAAGAAAATATTGTTATCAAAATACTTTTAATCAAGTAAGTGGAGAGTATTATGAGTTACTAGTATTTGAGTTAAGGTCAAATGCAGACTCATGGGAATAACTTGGAGTAACGTAACTAAGCCAGTCCTCAGAAAACCAGACCTAGAAATTGAGAAATTTTGATAAAGAAGGCTTTTAATAACACATGTTTAGGAGGTAACACCATTGATAAGAAAAATCGCATCAAATGGAAAAGTGAATAATGCATATATATATATATATATATATATATATATATATATATATATATATATATATATAAGGATATTTTAAATTTTTTATGGGATATTGATACGTACATACAACCCATAGAAAACGACAACTAAGTTAATCTACAAAGGGAGGAGAAAATGTAGGGTTTCATGGAGGAACAATGATGAACATCAAAATTTCCACCATACATATAATCGAAGAGCCTCGTTAGCATTGGCAGAATCAAAAGTTCAAGTTGAAGTATATGTACAAGGTTGGTACCAAAGCGTATGAAAGTGTTAAATAAAACAAAAAATGAAGTGTGAATTTTGCGGACAAGATTATTTTAAACGGGGATTGTAACATTCCTACCTAATCGACCAATTAAAGTTTTAGTTATTTAAAAAGTTACTGAAATTAGATGGATAAATGGTGAAATGAACTTTTTATAATATATGTATACACTACAACAAATAATGCATTTTATGATGAAGCTTTCATGTCCAACAAGCTAAAAACGAGAGGATATGACCTGAGAGCGCTTTATTAATAAGATAAACAACATGTTACGTCGGTGTTATAAAAAAACGAGGTAACTCAACTATAAATTAACGTCTTTTATAATCCTTAAATAATAATAAACCCGTTATATCAGTTTTATTTTAGAACAGAGAAAATATAGCTATAAGGAACTTCGCTTCGAATCCTCATTGGCGCATTTAACATTTTTTTCAACGATTTATCACAAAAATATGCAATAATAGTAAAAGGAAATATTTCATTAATAATAAAAAAAAAAAAAGAAGCAACACAACAAAGAAAACTACTCAACAAATTCATTTAACATTTTGTCTAACTCTTTTTTTGACCAACCTTTTTTTTGTTCATATAAAAAACAAATGCATGCAAAAACGACTGAAAACATCCTTGCACATAACATTTGATCCACCCTGAAATTATATAGTTTGAAGATCTAAAATCTAGATATTCTAGAAATTAATCTACCTAACCCTTTTTCTTTTGTTGGGAGAATGGAGTTTCCCAATATTTGATTTTTCCAGAATATCAAATAATTGAAGATCCATAATATGATCTTCATGGACAATTAATTTTATTTTTTTGTATAAAGATGTAATATTCTAGATAAACAATGTAGCGAGTTTTATTTATAAAAAAAAAAAAAGAGAATAAACTCTCCGTTTTTTGATAAACTAGGATAAAAGAGACCCTAGTTTTTTAAAAAAATAAAAGTGCAGAAACCGAGGATCGAACTCATGTGCTAAAAATTATTACCTTAGTCTTATAAACACTGAAAATGTTAAGTCCATACTTTTCATGACAATCTTATTTACCTCGTTTCAGATACCAAGGTAAAACACATTTCGTGTCTGACATTAGATGTGTTATTAATAGTAGTGATAAATGTGTCATTTCACGTTGACGCATGTATCAACCAAGTTACTTTATTAAATCATTAGGGTTATAATTTTATAGTTGATTTAAACAAAGATTGAGACAAAGGGTATTAGTGAAATTTCACTAATTCAAGTGGAAATGGTCATTTTGTTTCATGATAGATTTGCCATTTTACAAAGATTAAATGACATTTTAAGTCAATTTAAAACTAATAAAAGTTCGTAGAAAAATAATTAAGTCTCTAAAACATAATTATATGAATAAGGGCCGGTTAGTGAGAAATATTTTGGTTTTTTTGAGATGAAAGTATACAAGATGGAAATGAAAAGAAAATCAAAATTACATTTTATTTTTTCTTATTCCACCACACTTAAATTGAAAGAAGAAAAATGAGAATGAAAGTTGAAAGTAAGTTTCCTTTGCTTCTTGACAAAAACACTCAATATTTTCACTTATTTTCAAAAAAAAAAAAAAATTATATTTAATTATGAGAGTGAATAAAAAAATATAAAAATGTTGGAGACATTTTATAAAATACTTCTGTAATGTTATTTACAGCCATAGTATTATTTAATTAGTATTTAATTTATCAAAACAAAAAAAGTATATATATATAGAGAGAGAGACCTTAGCCTTCAAACCACACCATATGCACATGGTTTTCTATGATACAAAATCCATGGTATTCACAATCTATAGATTACATTACATAACATAAAATAAAATTGAAGAAAACATAGAAACTCTAGTAAGCTTTATCTCCTGCAAAGTTTCCTGGTGGATCATAGTTACAAGTGATAAACGTCCATCCACTCTTACAATTTACCCTAGCACAACCAACATGAGTAGTAGCATGCCAAATAACCTGCGTATAATGCAAGCACTCATCATTTTCACCCGAGTTTGTTTGGTGATTATAGTTTTTCTTCTCATCCACCCACATCGATAGCATTCACATGTTTTTTAAGTCAAAATATATTTTAGTCATTCTTTTATTTTTCGAGTGGATAATAATTAATAAAAAAACTTTATTTTATAAAATATTGTCAATCAATATATGAATGTGCGATTCATGATATGGTTTTTAAAATATCTTAAAGGAGATTTCCTGTGAAGAAGAATCAAACCTAAAACTTAAATTGAACTCACATTTTAGAATTTATTTTGTACCAACTTTTATTATATTCTTTTTCATCTTCTTCTTGTTCAAGTTATGAAACAAATCTCAAACAAGAATCTAACATATTTGAATAGAAAAACATGATAGATTAACAATACTTTTTAACGCAACAAACCTCATGGATGCTTAAACCTAATGTAGTTATTTATAATTCAACAATTTCATCTATAGTAATAGAAGAACCATCATTACAACCAAGACGTCTCTTCCTTACATTCCTCATATTGTTGTAAACTTCAAGCATTGTTGGTCTTTGGTATGGTAAAGGGTGGACACACTCACAAGCAATCTTTAGAAGGGTACAAACTTCATTTTCAAACCCTTCCCCAGTCAGAGATTTTTCTATAACATTATAGAAATTTGAAGGATTACCACATATATTTGTGTTGGAGGATGTACGAGTTAGTTCACTATATGTTTGCCCTGTAATAAGTTCGAAAATCACACTTCCAAAGTCATAAACATCCTTCTTCCCATTGCTTACTTTGAAAATTATCCTTAGACCATCTTCAATGTTGGGATTCATAAATTTGGCATATCCAAAATTAGATATTTTGGGTTCGAAATTTTCATCAAGCAATATGGATTGTGAACACATATTCATATGCACAATGTGCAAATCACATGTATGATGTAGCCATGATAACCCTCTTGCTATTCCGAGTGCAACATTAGCCCTTTGAGGCCATTTCAATCTCACAACTTCACTTTTCAAAGGATGCAACCATTTGGAAAGCCTTCCGTTTGACATGTATGGATATGCCAAAAGCTTTTCATTTCCTTCAATGCAGAACCCAAGTAGAGGAACTATATTTTTGTGTTCGTACTTACCCATAATCAGTGTTTCCGAAAGAAATTGCCTTTTAAACAAATGAGAGTTTAATAGTCTCTTAACCGCCACTAATTGACCATTAGGTAAATTTCCTTGATACATCATTCCCATCTTTCCTACCCCAATTGCACTGTCTATAGCAAAACAGTCCGTTGCGTTGCAAAGTTCTTCCAACCATATTGTTGACGATAGTCCTTTCAGTAAAATAGAGATCTGCAAATGCAAGCCACAATAATACATATTTTTCACTAGTTTATTTAAATAAATAAAAAAAGGAAATTAATGAAGAGAGTAGTACCTCTTTGGTTTCTCTATATATCAACCACGGATGTATAAATTCGTACATCTGATTAATTACCATATGTGTCCTTCTACAAGTGATGAAGCAAATATATTTGCCCAATTCTTTAGCTTTGTTTAGGTGATTGTATTTTTCCTTCTTAAATTGCACACATGAGTAGAACATACAAATGAACATAAAGTAACAAGTGAGTGAAAAAACAAAACCAACAACAAAACCACCCTTGAATGTTTGATGGAAATCTTTGGGCTTGTCATTAAATGGGTCTTCCAAGACATTCTTCATGGATTTTAAACGGTGGATATCTGTTTCAGAACTCTGATTTATCACTAACATACTGAGGAACAAAAATATTTGGAATAGAAAATTCCTTTTTATTTGAAAAGCCATTCCTGCGCAAATACAGAAACCGATCATTCACAAATTATAACCTGGTTGTGTGTGGCTCCGATTCTCGGTGTCTCACTAGCTAGCGCTTAAGTTTGGTTAAATATTAGTGTAGTTGCAAATTGTAATTATTTCGTTCGCTTGTGGAAAGTGCTAAGAAAATACTTCAGTCCCTCTGGTTGTGCATTGTGCACTTGTTTCAATCATATTGTTGATGTCCGTCTTTTCAATAGTATCTAAAGGGGAGTCAAGATTCTTTTAAATAGAAAGTAACAATTCCTACACCTGTTCAGTACCCCACATGCCTAATTATAGAGGTGAAGAATTTCTACACCTGAACACACGCCTAATTCATTTGAGAAAGTAAAACGACCGATGTTATTTTTTATACTAGTTAGAGTACATCTTCTTCAACCAATTTTAGGTGCACATTCAAAGATATGCACTCTTCCACAAATGTGAATTCTATCTATGTCTAGCCAAAGCGTTAGTACAACAATTTGCTTCTCTATAAGTGTGTTAATTCTAACATATCATGGAGTCTCATAAGTCTTCGAATTTGATAATTAGCGTCAAATTTCCCTAATAGAACAATTATCATCTTTAATAGCATTAATCACTTCTTTGAAATCAATTTTTAGTTCTACCCTTTTATACCCTCGAGCAACAGTTAAGTTAAGGCCTTCTTAGACACCCCGAAGCTCCGCCATAAACACACTGCAAATTTCAACAAATTTGGAAAAGCGACACAACCAAGTCCCTTGTGCATTCTTGACAGTACCACCACAACCTGCTACGTTACCATTCCCACATGCACCCTCCACATTTAATTTAACATGTAAATTACTAGGAGCCTCCATTTAATCATTTCAACTAGATCAGTTCTATGAGTCGTTATTGTACTATTATTCATAGCCTTATTATAGTCAGACATCCTTCCATAAATAAAAGCACTAGTGTCAAGTGGTCTAGTGTAATCATCCAAGTGCTCTTTCTTATTCCTCCACTGCCAAATACTATGAAAACTAACAGTTCAGAAGTTACTCATAAAAGCATATTTTAGTGGATTCATCTTCAATCCATATTTTAGTGACTATGAAGCCTAAAAAATCTCCTGCATGTACACATAAAGCATATTTTAGTGGATTCATCTTCAATCCATATTTCCTTATTCTTTCAAAGGATCGTCGAAGGTGGTCTAAATGACCATCCTCGTATGAAGATTTTATCATGATATCATCAATATATATCTGCTTAAAATGTTATATAAAATCATGGAACGTTGTGTTCATTGCCCTTTGATATGTGGCTCTGACATATTTTAAGCCGAAAGGCATTACCACCCATTCATTCGTTTCTAATGCCCCTGGGAATCTCAATGTTGTCTTAGGTACATCCTTATCTGCAATAAAAATCTGGTTATAGCCAGAATATTCGCCGAGCATGCTAAGATATTCATAACTTGCAGCTGAATCGACTAACATTTTTGTATAGACCTCGAATATTCATCCTTAGGGGCAACATTATTCAAATCTCTAAAGTATATACAAACTCTAAGAGTTAGATTTTTCTTAATAACATGGAGAATGTTCGTTAACCATTCGACGTACCTGGTGGTCCTAAAGAACTTGCTTTTTAAAATCCTTTCAATTTCCTATTTGATCTTCAAGGTGATCTCGGGAGAGAATCTCCTAGGATGTTGTTATACTAACCGTTTATCTGGATGAATAGGCAACTGATGTTCCCCCACGTTCCAACTTAGACCAGGCATCTTACCATAATCCCAGGTGAAGCAGTCTTTGTATTCTCTTAACAGAACGATAAGTGTGACCTTTATTTTCGACCCAACCTTGGTGCTGATGTAAGTGGGTCTTTTTGTTACGCCGTCTCCCAGATCGATTTCCTCTAACGGATCTCGATCTTGCATCTTTTGTAACAAACTGATTGGATCTTTTTCAAACCCCAAAGTCTCGTTGTCATAGATACAATCTAGCCTCTGGCTTTCTCAAGTTGTTGTTTGGACTTGTTGGCCTTTTTCTTGATTTTTAGCTTTGGTCTCGACAACCAGGTTTTATAATTTCTCAGCCTCTAAGGCTGATTTCCTTCTATTTTCAGCTACATAGGCCGAAATTTGAGCCAAACTTTTTAACTCACTATCAATCATTGTCGATCACAGGACACCCCGTAGATGGAATCAACTCCATAGGCCCTACTGCCTCTTCAGAATCCCACATGAAACCATGATCAGGATCCAAGCTTAGAAAATTGTTTGTGTTTTCATTAGGAGTGTAATTGTCATCATCTCTAGGCGCCACAATTTCCAAGTGTTGGTTGAATGACCTTTTTCCACCTTTTACTTCATCCACTTTATAGTAGCTTCGTCACCTTTTATATTTTCCACCACACCATCTTTCTTCCAAATGGAAAGTTTGATGCAAAGTTGATGCGACTGCACCTATTCCATGGATTCACTCACGTCCAAGTTACAAGTAGAAGTTTGCCTTGGAATTTATGACCATGAACAAGTTGACCGAGTTGTTATTCCAATGACCAATTCGACTTGAATGGCCCTAAGTATGCTACTGGTTTTCCCTTCATAGTTTGACAAAATATGTTGTGAGGTCAAAGTTCCGACCCACATTTCCCCATTTTCTTGAACAGAGCACGTGGCATTAAATTTACAACCTAAGGTGATATAGCATCCCCGAGCTTGGTCTCTCGAATACATCCTTTTGTTCTTCAACCACACCATTATTCATGACATAGTAACACAAAAGCTTTTCATCAGCTGCCTCGTCAGAAGTGAAATCTTCTTCATTTTCGGATACCTCTGAAGCCCTGTCATAATCTAACGGCAGAATTGACACAATTCCACAATTGATGATATAGTCTTCACCATAGTCGTCGTCCACCATATCATTTTCTGGAGAAGGCTAATAATTTGGCTCTTCTTCTCCTTCGTCCTCAAACATATGAGTATAATCAGGTATGAGAGTATATCCCACCTTTTGTGTCTCCACCAACTCTCGATTACCCAAATAGCCACCTTCATTTCTAACCTTTGGTTTGCTATTTTTGTATCCTTTTCAGTTGATCTTGGCCTTGGATAGAATATCCTATGAAGCTTCACTAGATTTCATAATTTCTGCTTACTGCGAGTTCTCGAAAGGTTTCGGCCGAGAAGTCGAAGCCTCCTTTGTAGCTTTCTTATTTCTTTGATAACACCTCCACTGAGTCCTTGTTATTGGATTCTTCCCCTTGTAATTAGGAGAAACTTGATAACCCGTTAACTCAAACTTCTTATCTTGGGCTTCAGCTTCATGCACTAAATCACCTTCCACTTTGGCCTTTTGCCCCCTTTTTAGCTTACTAGTTCCACCCATTTTTCTTGGTGGGTGTCCGGCGGAGGGCGAAAGGTCCTTGGAGGAGCCTGCTAGAGTAATCTCATGTATTCTTCACTACATCGAGGAATTCCATCCTTTTCAAAAATGAACCTTGGAACTAGAGGTTTCTCTTGCTTGAGAGCCTCTTTCTTAGCAACTTCGTATTTCTCAGCTGCTTCTTTATCATACACAGTGTTTCATCTTGGGTACAATCTGATCTTCGGTCCTTTCACTCTGCATTTTTCCTCAATATCAACTAAACTTTCTTCAGGTTAAGGATACACTCCCTTTAATTCTTCTTCTATCTTCATGTTGAAACTTTCATTCGTTCTAACCTTCATAACTTCTATGTCACGAATCATCATCACTTCTGTGTTGCGGCCTTCAGCATTTTCGACTGTCATACACTCCAGAGGCTCTGAGTATAAAGCATCATCCACCTTCAGCAGTTTCGATTGTCATACACTCTAGAGGCTCTAAGTATAATTTTCTGCACCTAGACAATTATGAAATTTTCATAATCCCCTTTACTTCTTTTGTTTAAGTGGGGGATTCTTCGGGCTCTAAGGGACCACAATTTGACCATCAGACACTAATAAATAAAAGATTTCATCACATTTAGTTATGTCAAAAGTGTAAGTCTTGGTGACAGCTTTTCCGTTCTTTTCAGTTTCAACGGGGTTTCTCCCATTCGAAGGTTTCAAAAGTTTACACGCGTAAGGAGGCCCAAGCTGAAGTTTAGCCATATTAACTTATTTTTCTTCCCCTGACTCTCCTTCTTCAGGAGAATATTGGTCGTTTGCTACATAAGCCACCTTCCCTTTTTTGTGGTACTTATTTTGCTTGTTTTTTTCTCAACTTTCAATCATTTGATCAGTCGAACCTTGATAACCATTTGAGCCATATCTTTGAAATATTGAGTATCTAACAACTTCTTTCTTATAGAATACTCTAATTCATGAGCAGCCATTTCGACCAACTCATGTTCAGGGACTTGTGTAAAGCATCACACTTTTAGAAGTCTAAACCTGTTAAGGTATTGGTCTATTGACTTAGAACTCTTTCGTATGACACTGGAAAATTTTGTCTAGCTTATTTTGGATTGCCCCTTATGAAATTTTTCATGGAACAATTTCTCCAACTAAAACCATGTTTGAACAAATTGTGGAGAAAGCGTTGTAAACCACGTAAATGCATTTTTCGTGAAGGAATTAGGGATATACTTCATCCTCAAATCCTTATTCACCACCAAATCGCCAAGTTCCATTTGGTACCTGGAAACATGTTCGACAGTAGATTCTTCGACATCACCTGCGAACTTAGTGAATTTATGGAGTTTCCACCCTCTTGGTAATTTCGTTTGTAAAACAAAATCTGGAAATGACGAGACATGCGTATTTCACTAACAACCAGTATTTATGTCGTTCCTAACCATAGTTCTTTCAACAATGGCTTCTAGTTTTTGTTCCCCAACCACTGCTTCTAGTCGAACTTGCCTAACCACTTGGTCAACATTTTAGTTTTGACCCATTATTACCACTAGGGGCTGTTGAATTCCCCTAAGTACATGATCAACATGTTGGGGGAATTGGTGGTTCATGTCCAATTGTTTCACTGACCACCTCTTCACACTGCACTGGTTCCTCTCATGGGGGTGTGTAGCTTTTCGAACTGGTGCTCTTGGAGCGCCAAGAAAATCACCGATATGAGTCATTTGAGTTGCCATAGTTTGATAACTATGCACTGAATTTTCGATCAACGGCCTCAATATGATGTTCATCTATTGAGTAAGAATATTAACCATTTCATGATTACTTTCATCCATTTGTTGCCTCATGATTGCAACGGTAGTGAGGGTGAAAATAGGCATAATTTCATGGGAAACCCCCAATCTAGTCGAACGACTAAACTGATTTCCCAACAGGGTTAATGCTTGATATGGGGAAAACACCAAAGAGGAGTTTCCATCAAATGTCGAACTGCTACTATGAAGGCCTGCCATCATCACTGTTAGCATCCCATATTATTGTTCATTATCATGCATCTCTCTCATGAAACTAGGCACATATTTCCTATAAGTTGTGACCATCGTTGGTCTTGTAGTTACTAGCTAAGTTGTGGTAACTATGTTCGGGAAAGTCGAAGACACGACTACAGTACTTGAACCCACACTCACCGCCGCACTAGTATTTCCTCCTGGTGTGGTTCCCCATTTGGATTCAGATTTTTGGAATCAACCGTTTTTCTCCCACTTCTCAGTTTCATGCACAAAACAAATAATACTCAAACATAACGGGTCCCATCAGGTGTACCAATTTGTTTCTTCCTGAAACAATCTCTAGCCTCTTATTAAAGGTTACTTGCAGGATCAGCTACAATAATCCTAGACTTGGTGTTTGAGTGTTTTTTGGGTTGAAACATTTTGATACATAAATTGTAAGCAAAAGATAAGACAATTGGAAAGTAAATAAAGACAAAAGACAAGACTTGTAATTTGTAAAAGAAAACTGGAAATTGCTTGGAATTTAAATATAGAAGCATTGATACATTGTTAAGCATTAACTCGTTTTTCTCTTAGATGCATGTACTTTGAGTGTAATGCTCTAAATGTGAAGAAATGCAACCTCTAAAACAAATACAAACATTTGCTTAAATAGAAATCCTAAATATGTAACCATTGATGGTTACTAGCCCATGTTGGGCTTTTTGGAAAAACTGCTCTAAACTTCTTTGAATCGTTCCCACGTTCTCACTGGCTTACGTGTCGATAACCGCTCTTGCCCTCACTTGTTGTTGCTCGTCGAACGTCAGACTATGTCGACACCACCTCCAGAAGATAAATCCCTCGTCAACAAAGAATTTAGTTTTCTTGGTTGATATCCCTTCGACTTGGTCGACACGTCTTAACCTTTTTCATGGACACGAGTCTTTCTAACCAAAAATTATTTACATCATAAAGACTTATTTCTCTAGTCGAAAATTACTTGTCAACATATTCCTACCTAATTGACCAATTGAAGTTTCAGTTATTTAAAAAAATATTGAAATTAGATGGATAGTAAAATGAACTTTTTATAATATATGTATAATTGTGTCATTTCACATCGAGGCATGTATCAACTTTGTAACTTTTTTAAGTCATTAGGGTTTAATAATTTTATAGTTGATTTAAATATTTAGACAAAGGGAGATCGGTAGAATTTCACTAATTCAAGTGGAAATGGTCATTTTACAAAGATTATATGATATTTTAAGTCAATTTAAAATAAAGGAAAATTTATTGAAAAATAATTACGTCTCTAAAAATTAATTATATGTAGGGTATAAGTGAAGAAAAAAATTTAATTAGCCAACAATCCAAACCAAATCGAACTCGGTTCTAAAATAAAATACGATGTAGTTTGGTTTGATTATTGGTTTTAGTTTTTAAGAACCGTCAAATCGATGAATCAAATCAATGGAAATAATTACTCACTAAATATTTTATTTCATTGTTAAGTCCAATTTTTTTTGTTCCAACCATTCTCTATCTTTATTTATTCTTCTTTTATTTGGGCAAAACATGCATTCAGAACCAAACTCCAAAATATAGAAAGTAGAAATCATAAGTCACAAAATACTTTACTTTAAATGAACTTCTACTCTAGTTATCCATTACCATTGTTGCTCTCACTACCATCATCTTTATATATTATGGTTGTCTTATCTGTGTTCAAGTTCTCTTCTTTTTTTTTTAGCTTTTTTGTTTATTCTTCTTCAACAAAATTTCTTCTACTCTTGTTAGAAAATAGTTTTGATGTGTGTTTGAGGTGTGAAACATGTTAATTATTGTGTGTTTGATTATGTTTTATTTGTTAAACTTTTAAATTTCTTTCAAATATTCTGATGTCAAGTATTAACTTTTATATTTGTTAGTAAATTTATTTCATGGTGCAACGAAAATCACGTAACTGGTCCATAAGGATTAGAGCAACTTGCAATTTGTTTGGAAAAAAACATGAAATAAATTACATGAAATGCATTATTTTTAACAATAATAGCATAAAATACATCTAAAAAAATACTAAAGAGTACATTGATAAGTATAATATTTTAAAAAAACATTATAACACGATCTACTAAACCAGACCAAACCGAACCAAATTGATTAGTTTAATTCGATTCTATTTTTTAAAAATATGAAAAAACAAAAGCAAAGCAAACTGATAGAAACATGATTGGTTTGGAAATTTTTTTGACAAAAAACCGCTGGAAACCAATCTGATTACTCATTAATTATATGAATAAGGGCCAATTAAAAAGTTTAACGTGAGTAGGGATAATTGTGGGGGAATCAACACAATGGTTTAAGTGTGAAATATTTTGGTCTTTTTGAGATGAAAGTATACAAGATGGAAAAGAAAATCAAAATTATATTTTATTTTTCCTTATTCCACCACGCTTAAATTAAGGGAAGAAAAATGAGAATGAAAGTTGAAAGTAAGTTTCCTTTGCTTCTTGACAAAAACACAAGATTTTCACTTATTTTCAAAAGAAACAAACGATTATACTTAATTATGATAGTGAATAAAAAAATATAAAATGTTGGCGAATTTTCTTAAAATACTTCTGTAATTTCATTTACAGCCATAGTATTATTTAATTATTATTTAATTTATTAAAACAAAAAAGTATATATGTAGAGACCTTAGCCTTCAAACCACACCATATGCACATGGTTTTCTATGATACAAATTCCATGGTATTCACTATCTAGATTAGATTACATAACATAAAATAAATTAAACTGAAGAAAACATAGAAACTCTAGTAAGCTTTATCACCTGCAAAATTTCCTGGTGGATCATAGTTACAAGTGATAAACGTCCATCCACTCTTACAATTTACCCTAGCACAACCAACATGAGTAGTAGCATGCCAAATAACCTGCGTATAATGCAAGCACTCATCATTTTCACACGAGTTTGTTTGGTGATTATAGTTTTTCTTCTCATCCACCCACATCTTCACAGCATCGATAGCATTCAATTCCGGGTCAGAACTCCCGGCAAGATTCTCGCCATAAGGCCCGCCGGAGTGCTCAAATTCGCAGTTTTCGATCCTCGTATTGGCATAGTTCTGAGCATATTCTTCAAGCATGGGGCTCCATTCGAGTGGAGCGACACCAACCTCTGCACGAGCCCTATTTTGCGCGTCTAGGTAGTCGTGTGGCTCGTTGTGTGCTAAGCAAATGAAACAATACATGGAGAAAATGGTTAAGAACACGATAATATTTGAGGACTTCATTTTATTTTTTTGCTTTCTTAGCTTCAATGGATCATGAATGTATATAACAGAAGTTAATAATAACTTAACTAAATAAAGCAACAATCTAGCGGGTAGCCTCCTCTTTCTCCCGTTCTCTATATTCACTTAACAAAGAAGTCACATAAATAGATAATGCGGTCTTTTTGAGTGGACAATGTCGCTAATTTTTAGAATTATAGTTTGGACACCCTATAAATAATTTGTTTATATTTTTACATGATTGATATTTAGTGTGTAAAATAAGTTTTGGCGAGTCTAGACATTTTGTCTAACTGGGCAAAAGTAGAATAAGTTTTTTTTATAATAAATAAAGACAAAAAGATTTTAAAAAATGATAACATTCGATAGAATTTGTGAACTATTTGTATGGACATAAATGAAAATAATTGTGTGTCTAATGAGAATACAGAGAAAAAAAAATAGTCTTATAAAAAAAACCTATATGAATTTTGATGGGTCTTAGACTAGAAGAAAAGAGTAATTCTTTTAAATGATGGGGGAAATAGAAAAATAAAAATAAGTTGAATATTGCTAAGAAGACATTCTCTATCACACATCTTAGTAATAAGTATTTTTTTTATTAGTTAGGTTTATCAATTGGTCTTCCTCCTCTTTGTTAATTAAATAAATTTGTCTAACACACAAATCTAAATACTCTTTTATTAGTTAGTTTATTAATTGGTCTTACTCCTCTTTGTTAATTAAATTACTTTGACACAATTCATAAAAATTGTAATTAATAGAATAGACTTTGTTATTTGTTCATGTATTTCAAACACTTTTTGTTAAGTGAATTTTAGTCATTCAAGTGTTGTAATCGGATACCATGAATGTAGAAATTTTCCTTCATTTACATCAATCAAGTGATTTTAAGTGTTGCATCAAATTTGATCCACCAAACACCTAGTGTGCAACATGAATTTTGTCTCTAATGAAAGAATTTCTACAAACCTACCAATCCTTGATGCATTTAGCGTGATCATTTCATTTGGTCATAATTTCACATATTTGTTCAGCAACATGTGATCATTTGCATTGTTCAATTATTTTGCATCATTATCGTTTATCAACATACATTAAGATAAAAGTCAATGTTTCACTTTTGTTACTAGTGCATTTACGTTCTTTTGAAGGCCATTTGCTCTAATGATGCCCGTCACCTAGAACTAGAAGAGAAAAATCGTGTTTTCTGTCTTGGAGCACCTTCAAGCTCTGATTATTGGATCCCAAACCCTCAAATTTCAATTACAAACATGGTATAAATATCAAAATAGACACCCGCGTATACTTATACATCTATAACATCAATTTAATCAATTATTCATGGATTAAATTATACAATTTCATGTTCATTATTCCCATTCAACAACACATATACATGGCATATTTTTATAGTAAATGGTACATGCATTTCATCATACAAAACAGATTCTAACACCCATAGACCAATTTCCATATTTACATAATCATACCAAAAAAATCATACACATTTATGCCAACCTGTTGGAGGATAAATACTCGTATACCCTATCCCTCGTACATATATCCTTTATAAATAGACTTCATACCTTTGTCTTACAAAACTTCAACTTTACATTTCATGCACTTTATAACAAAAACACTAACTATAAGTCTATTAGAATCTTTTGTTATTACTATTTCTATTATTAAGACCTTACCACTATCATAATCATAAGCTAGAGTTTAGAAGTACATAACGTGTTTATCTAGTCCCCTTCCCTTAACACAAGGGTTTCAAATGTCTCAGCAAGAATGAGCAAATTTTTATATCAAAGAATTTACCTTTTATGAACTAAACTTCCCCTTTCCTCAATTATTTCACGCTGAGTCAATTATTTAGATGTGTAGCTTGCCTAAGTCTTTACATTGTCCCACAAAAGTTGAGGCACTTGTCTAATAAGCTGTCAACTTATTGTAACTACTTTACTTCAATCTGAACCTACAACTTTTTTCTTCGCCATTGCATGCACGTCTACCATATGGGAAAGCTAATCAAAATTTTATCTCTCTTGTTGTGTTAGAGCGCAATAAACATACATTACCTAAACTAAATACACTAATCCATACTCTTGAAATTACTCAAGAAAGAATATTCAACAATAATAACTTGTCCCTGTCATCATTTGAACAAAAGCATGTCTCACATGTTTATCCATACAATACATATACAGTTGATTATGGTTGATTATGTTTATCCCGTAACCTCAAGATGTCATCCCATCCAACATAGCATTAATTATGGTTGATACATCCTTATCTTCATCATTTCATAAAAATAAGCCAACTTGGTCTCTCTTACAAAATGATCACCTTATGTTAATTTGGGGGGAAATAGGAAAATCAAAACCAAAAGTGTTCCTTGCTCACACTAAACCAACTAGTATTAAACATGCATTACTAAAATTTAAGTGGGCACAAGCCATGAATTTAGAATATTATTCACTAGTAGCCAATCAAACAAGGACTTTCACAAACTTACCACCTCTTAGGCAAAAAATTGGTTGCAGATGGATATGTCAAAGAGAGTCTTGATACAAGAATAAAAAATGTAAAGCAAGATTGGTAATTAAATGTTATCACCAACAACATGCTTTGATTTTAATGAAAGTTTCTCTCTAGTGATGTAACCAACAACAATCAGGATCATACTCACTTTGATTGTTACCTACAAATGGGATACTCAACAAATAAACATCGATAATGTATTTTTAAATGGCAACCATATATGGTTCAACCAGCAGAATTTTTTATCGAGATAAGACTCTTGTATGAAAACTGAACAAAGCTCTTTGTGGGCTCAAGTAAGCCCCTAAGGGATGGTATAAAAAGTTGGTGTTGGAATAATATAGCAAGTGTGAGTAAGTGGGAAAATATTCTCATATTGGATAGGAATGTGGAGACTTAAACATATATAAGTGAGAGAACTACTCACCTATCACCTTAAGGTTTTAGGTGGACAAGTGGTGTGCCTCTCATAAAGGTGTTTGTTCCTCAATTTTATATCAATGCTCCTACTATTAACTTCCTCCAACATGGTATCAGAGTCTGGTTCGAGAAAGGGACACTATTAATTCCCCCCAACATGGTATCAGAGTCTGGTCCGAGAAAGGGACATGACAAGTGGGGAGCATTGTGGACTCATACTTGAGGGGGAGTGTTGAAATAATATAGCAAGTGTGAGTAAGTGGGGAACTAGTCCTACATTGAATAGGAATGTGGAGACTTAAGCATATATAACTGAGAGAACCCATTCACCTATCACCTTAAGATTTTAGGTGGACAAGTGGTGTGTCTCTCATGAAGGTGTTTGTTCCTCAACTTTATATCAATGCTCCTATTATTAACTCCCTCCAACAGTTGGAACAAGTCATAATTCAATTTAATTTTTCTCACACTACTAAAAAACAATATTTTATCACGCTTGGGAGAATAACTTTACCATGGTTAGAGATTTGGGGTAATAAAGGGTGTGGTAGTAAGTATCCTCTTTACCACCACGGGCTGGTAGTAGTGGTAAAAAGACAATAGCTTATAACATATCATCATGGTTGATCAATCCAACTGTGGTAAAAGATTGAGTGGTCATAGGTTTAATATGCAACGTCAATATTTTGGGAGATTTCGCAACATTTCACCATCATTGTATGTTTCAACCGTAGTAAAGGTGTTAGGTTGCGACAATTCACCAGTTTTGTAGTTTCCATCCATGGAAGTATATACATTTGAGTTTGTTATAACTATGTGGAATCATTGTTTCATCAATCATTCACTAAACATTTAACCTTTCAATATGATTTACAAAATATTTATATGAAAAATTAAGTTATATTTGAAAAATAACTTACAATAATCAATGTTTTTTCAAGCATTCTACAATAAATTATACATCTATCGCTCTTTGACTATTAGAATTTGATTCAATACTTCTTATTCTTCAATTAACATTTCCTTCTGTACTAATATATTTTTCAAAGTATTAAATTTATTGAGAAATTTTGATTCATCATCATTATCATCTTCCTAATTATTATGATAATGATGATGAAATAGAAATTCTCAAAAAAATTTGATGATTTATAGAATTAACTAGTTGAGAAGAAAGTGTTGATCGAATAACTAGAAGTTTCAAACTAAATTCTAACCATCAAAGAGCGAGATATAGATAATAGACTACAAAAAGCTCGAAAAACATTGAACATTGCAAATTGTTCTTAAAATATAACTTGATTTTTTAGACTATTATTTTCTAATTCAATTTGAAATGTTATATGTTCAATGAAGGGTTGGTAAAATACTCAATCTATATACGATATAGTAAACTCAAATGTATATTCTATTATGAAATATGCACGAGAAATATCATTATTAAACAATATATGGTAACAACAACAACATATAAGTTGCACAAAATGCTTTATGGCCTCAAACGGGCACCTAGGGCATGGAACAAGAAGATTAACTCATACTTAGTCGAATTAGGATTTTTCAAATACAAATCAGAGTATGGTGTCTATGTTCAGGTTGTAGCATAAGATATAACAATCTACTTATATGTTGATGACTTGCTAGTAACTAGAAATAGTTTGGAGAACTTGTCGAAGTTCAAAGAGCTAATGACGAAGGAATTTGAAATGTCGGATATGAGAAAATTGTCTTATTTACTAGGCATGAAATTTCAAATGTCGAATCAAGGTATGGTGCTACATCAAAAGAAGTGTGTCAAAGAGGTACTCAAGAGATTCAAAATGGATTATTTGAATCCTGCATCTTCACATGTCGAACCAAATGTGAAGTTGGAGAAGAATGGAGAGGAAGACAAAGTCGATGTAACTTTGTCCAAGCAAATTATGGGATATCTCAGGTATATGTGCAACAGTCAACCTGATATAGATTTCATAGTCGGATTAGTGAGCAGGTTCATGGGTGAACCAAGAGTGTCGCACATGAAGGTTGCAAGAAGAATAAGCAATTTGGATCAGATCAATGCTTGAAGTAATGACTGTCGAAGTGAAGAAACCTCTAGTGTTGCAAATCAACAAGTCAGCCATAAATTTGGCGAAGAATCCAATTTTACATGGAAAAAGTAAACATATCGAAGCTAGGTTTCACTTCTTGATGAAAAAGGTAAATCTAGGTGAAGTTGAAGTTAAATATTGCTCAAGTGAAACATAGTTGATCGACATTTTCATTAAAGAATTAAAGATCGATAGATTCCTGAATTTGAGAAAGAAATTAGGAATAGTTCAGATCGACTATGATTAACGTAGGTCTGACAACTTGGATTATTGGGGTATGCTGAAATATTAGATTTGATTAGATTTAATATTTAATATTTAAATATAATCCAAGTTGTGTATGCTCAAACCCAATTAGGGTTGTATATAAATAGTCATAAAGTGTAGCCTTATTTTGTACAACATAATTTCTAGTGAATAATAGAAGTCTCATTTTCTTTATTATTCTCTCTTTCTCTTTTCACTAAAAGTGTCTCACGCACTAACAAAATATTCAATAAAATTGATAAGATGTAGTACTATGTATCCAAGACACACAATAGTCTTGATTAATATTTTCTTTTTTCGGTATTATTTTTTATCGGACTAAATTGAGAGTACACATATACTCGTGTCTCTTTTAATTTAGTCGATAGTCTTAATTTCTTGATTGATACTTCATCTGTCTCATACTACAAGAGAAATTCACTTTTTAGATTTATTGAATAATTAATGTATATGTTTTACTTATGAATAAAATATATTAATTATTTGATAAGTTTACAAAATAAATTTCTCTTCTAATATAGAAAAGGGGATTATTTGTCTTATTGCATGGGAAGACAAACCCTTTCGTAAGAAAACAAAAGCAAAGAAATCCATGCCTGTATTGATACATTCACCGATATCCTAAATCAGAGTCACACCGATATCCTAAATCAGAGTCACGTGCATATTTTTGGTCCCAATTTTTAAATTTGTTTTTAACCTTTAAAAATATTCAACTACATTTAAATAATATTATAAGTTTAATTCCTTTACTGAGGTGATATTTTTTCTTTTATTGTGAATCTTTACATTTCTCACAAATGTCTATAAATACGTAATTTAACCATATTACATATACAAAGTTCTTAATAGTTGAGCGATGGTTAATTTTCGTTTTAAAACGATGAAGCATGTAGGTGAATTTTTTCTTCACAGTTGAATTTTCTCAATTTACGGTATTTTAAAAATTAGACCGGATATCAAAACAGTAAAAATGTTAAGTTATTGGTTTATTGATTGGATCAGTGGTCGTTTGTCATGACAAAATCGGATTAAACTGAATAACTGAATTGAATAAATCAGTTATTATAACAAAACTATATAAATATAAAACTTATTGAATCAGATGATTGAATCTCTATAAAATATAACTAGGACTTAAATTTTTTAAAAACATCATATCATAAATAAACTCATAATTTGATAATTTAAATTTAAATTATATATATATATATATATATATATATATATATATATATATATATATATATATAAAATTACAAAATTTAATTGCAATATAATATAATTGAATAGTTTATAACAAAATTATTTAATATTTTAAAATTTAATTTCAAGGAGAAAAGGTTGTTTCAATGTTGAAATATTTTTTTCGATATCAAAATTATTGCAACAAAATCAACTGCAACATCTTTTCCGTCAATAATATCATTAATGAATTTATTTTTTATTTAAATATTTAAATAAAATAATTAAAATGACATCGTTTTAATTTTAAAAAAAATTAAAAAAAAATTGAGTCAAAAGAATACAAAATTTAAAAAAGCAATTAAATCATTGATTTTAAAAAATATCTGATTTTTCTAATTTTTACTGATTCTTACCAGTTCGTATCTGATCAACGACATATTCAATTCAGCAATTAAATCTGACCGATTTACATGACTGATTTTTAATTTGACCGGTCCAACTGACTACTCCAGATCAATTTTTAAAACACGACCTCTAACCACTTATCTAAGGGATCGACTTAATTTATTATTCTATTTGCTTGGTTATGTTAAGAAAGAATTACAAGAATATTCGACTCTATGAGTACTATAAAAAAATTTACATTTGTTAAAAATTTGAAAATTTAAGTATTTATAAGTAGGAAAATCTCCCCTACTTAAATCTTAAAATTTGAAATGAATATTGAACGTGTTATCAAAAAAAATCTAAAAAGTTAAATATACTTTTCGTTTGACCCTCCCAATTGAGTTCATGCATGCCTACACAATTTCAATTCACACGTGGCAACAACAACTTTGCTTAAGAAAGAAAAGGCTAAACTGACTTTTTCAATATTGTGGTTGTTGTGATAATCGGTCTTGAAATTCAACCGGATCTAAATAATAATAGTAAATTGATTTAAAAACCAAAAACCTCAGCAAAATAAAATATTTGATGTGATTTGACTTTAGTTTGTAAATTATTTGTTTTTGGATTGAATGAGGTTTTGATTTAATTTTTAAAAATTGAATTATATATATATATATATATATATATATATATATATATATATATATATATATATATATATATACTTTATTTGTTTGAATCATAATCTATGATAATATAAATATATTCAGGTTAAAAAGTATAAGTGAGCATGTGATTCTTATAAGGGTAGGGATATTCAGATGCTTTAATAGGTGTATAATAAATAATGATGGTTATGACTTCTCCGCGACAACGAGAAACAACATATGATGGTACTTGGTCGTTTAAAAGATATGCTCATATGAGGTGAGAGGCTAGATATAAGTGTATGAGTTATAATTTGATCTCTTTCTTCTATTAGGGAAGGAATATATATATATATATATATATATATATATATATATATATATATATATATATATATAGAGAGAGAGAGAGAGAGAGGCTTTGAGCTTATAGTTTCCTTAGAAAAGATCGGCGTTCATCTAGTCAATAGTGAACCATTGAATCTTTATTTTCTAAGGGACGTGAATCATTTACTGATCATGACTAGGAGATAAGGAAGTATTCGGGAGAGACAGTACCTTCCTGAGAGCAACATGTGATCATCGCCTTTCTTAGGGGGCGACCTATGATCATCTCCCTAGCCAAATCCCTTACAAATATAACACTACACATACCACAATCCCTCAAGCACAATGCCTTGATAGAGGACGAAGTGTTTTTAGATCGTGGTTCGGGGGAGTATCTCGGAAGCCTTGAGTTTCTAAACAATATATGGGGTGTGCTAACCTTATCAAGCTTAGAGGTCTTTAAGAGGAATCAAATTGTTTGGTCTCTTCCGAGGAACTCTAAGTTCCTTAGGCGAGAATTTATAAGCTTGGGAAATTTAAGTCCCTCAAGTGAAGTTATATGCAATGTGGATGATGAGACTCTAGGTCTCTCAAGCGAGGCATTGGTCCTCTTCGATGAGACTTCTATCAAGCCCTTAGACAAGACTTGTGACTAAGTCTCTTAGGCTAGACTTCAGTCGCGTCTGTTTTAGGCGATATTTCTATATCTGATTGTGCTTGAGAAAACTCTAAGTCCTTCAGGAGAGAGTTTAATTATCTTAGGAAATATAAGTTCCTCAGGTGAAGATATATGTAACCTAATTGATGAGACTCTAAGTCCCTCAGGTGAGGCGTTGGTCCTCTCGGGCTGAACTTCTGTCAAGCTTTCATACAAGACTTATGAGTAAGTCTCTTAGGATAGACTTAGATCGTGCCTCTCGGACGAGATTTTTATGTCTAATTCTACCCGAGGAAAATATAAGTCCCTCCGGTGAGATTTTAATTAGCATGGAAAATCTATGTCCTTAAGCAAAGTTATACGTAGATTGGATGATGATACTTTAAGCCTATTAGGCAAGGCGTTGGATAACTTATTCGTATTTCCCTAAGTTGAGGCAAAGATCTTCTCCATGAAGTCCAACATACAAATATTGCCTTAAGGGATAACAAGGATCTTCACCATGAAGTCCAGCATATAAAACATTTAGAAAAGTGTCCCTATTGGCCATAAACACTCAAAATTTGTTCACATGTACATATCAAGGTGTATATTAGGAAATTACAAAAAAGTTAATTGTGATAATATTGAAGATGGAGAGTATTCCAGGTTGGGAAATAGTTGTCCTTCTAACTCTTGCAACTTGTATGTCTCATGAAGGAGCTTATGAAATATGTGATATGGCTCCTCCTAGTTGGGTTGTAGTTTTTCCTAATGTATGGGTAAAACAACTTCCTTTAATACCAATTCACCTTCTTGTATCTCTCTTGGTTTGAATTTGGATTTATATCTTCAAGCGCTCTATGCTTGCCCTTCAAATAGGGGGTACTTTAGGACTAAGTACATGTCGAAAATGACTGCCCCTAATGTGTTGACGGTGGGTTTCCCAAGTATGATGTTATATGGTGATAGGACATCCACAATAAGGTAGTTAATGTAACGCCCCAAACTACTTTCAAGAATATCGACTGACCCCACAAATTAACGCGGGTCTTTTCAACATGTTTTGTTCTCACTCACACATTTTATGGGAAACTTCTCAAATACTACTCCAAGTCAAACACGCTTAACTATGGAGTTATTATTTGTTAAGCTACTAAAAAGAAGATGCATCTTATTGGTATATATAGTACAAATTATTCTTATAAACCTTCCTCCAACCTTGAAATCACATATTTGCTAATGTCCTCAACATTGTTTCCTACTTTGTTGATTATAAACTTATCCTCGCATTACTAGAAAGGTGGAGATCCTCAACATACATTTTTCATCTTCCAATTGGTGAATCTACCATCACTTTAGAGGATGTTTACATGTTGTTGGATTTACGTATCGAAGGTAAGGATGTTAGTGGAAAAGTTAACCTAGACAATGCAATACACGAGGATCTTTTGGGTGCTGATTTGTTTGAAGTAGCAACAAGGGCTAAGGTATTTATCTAAGGCCCCTTAAAAATAATTATAGAAATTAGGTATTAAATAAAAATTCAATCGAAGATGAAAAAATATTAAGACTAGATGTTATATTATGATAATATTTAGTGACTTTTTCTTTCCCAAAACTAATGATAATATTATAAATATTATGTATTTGTCAATGTTATGAGACATAGATAAAATAAGAACATATATTTGGGGTTCAATCGTTTTATTCTATCTGTATAGTTTTTTTTGTGTAAAAACGCACATAAATATATTTGTTCATTTTATTCCTACACTCTTTTGCTCCAAGCGTGGGTTTGATCGAGAATGTTGTCCCTAGCCCTGCCAACGACTTTACACCCCCTACACGACAAAGTAAGTTTGTACCAATATTTTCATTTACTTACTTTATACTATAAATAACTCTAAAAAATTTATTTTCACTCGTTTGGTTTAGGTAGTCCACTCGAGGGATGAACTACAACAAATGTTCTAAATAATGTATAACGGGGCTATTGAAATCTTTTGGATCACCTTCAACCAGACGATGAATTATAACTAAACTATTCATCATCTCGATAATTTAGTTTTAATATTAACTAATTACTAATATAATAATAAATTTTCCCTCTATAGTTTATTTGGAAGTCATATCTAGGTCTAGACCATGAAATTAACCACGAGGATGTTGTCGTTTGGACTACAAAAACAACATTATCACGTTCACTATTATGGAGATGCACCATAGTTATCACGTCAAACTGCAGTTTGGCATGCATCAACAAAATTCCAAATTTCCCGACGTGTTTGGGATAATGGCATAAACCTAGAGTCGATGCCCAATGTTACTTTACCAATTGGAAATATTTTTCTAAGTATGCATGTCGTTTGTGGAAACGTTGTCATCAACGGGTCATAAATAAAGTTGTTATGTCATCCAAACCTAAACCAGCTCATAATTATATGAGTTGGTATAGATCAATTACAACAACTAAGTTTGTGTTTAAACCGAAGTATTTGATCGACCCACGCCAATGAGATTCATCATCAAACAACCAACATGATTACCAGCACACCTACACCCAACAACCAACCTAACAAAATTACCAACTCACCTACACCCGATAAATAACCCAATAACATTACCAAACCACATACACCCAACGACCAACCGGACATGATTACCAAAACTCTCATACATCTAATAATCAACCCAACAACATTACGAAACCACATACACCCAACAACATTACCAAATCACAGACACCCAAATTTGCGACCAATACATGCCAGACACGCAAATACAAACTAATAACATCACACATACCACCAACGAACATATGTCACCCCCACATCTTCCCATAACATCGATGAGGCATGTGATACCATTACTTCTTACCATAGATCGCAACAAACATGCACTCAAACATCACACCACCAACACAATCAAACATCACGCCACCAAAGTACTCAACCAACACATGCCTACCAAACACCACGACAACCATGGCTTCATTTTCAAAATGAATCAACGTCCCTTTAGAAAGTCATAACATATGCGTCAATTTATTTGTCGCATATTTTTTGCTTTAATATTTTTTTGTTTGAAACGTTAGTAGTATGATATATAATTGAAAAATGGTAATTATCAAAATTAAATTGGAAAATTGATTTTTTTTTTAAAAATATATTATTGAAGAAAATGAGTCAGAATCATATGATTATTTAAGGTCCCAAATTTTTAATCATACTGAGCAAAATTAATGTAAACTCAAACTCAACTAATTTACGGTTAGAAATGAAAATAGGACATATCGGCCTACAGAAACTTATAGTTTAATTTATTTAAAACCGCGCCAGGTCAGACCTATTTAATAAAAAGGTCAAATTTAAACTTTTTTAAATAATTTTTTTATTAAATAGGTTAGATTTAGACTATTAAACAATCCTATGAAACCTTATAGATTGGCTTATATTTTCATATATATTAAAAATAGTTTAAATAGATTAACATATATATTAGAAAAAAAGACAAAATTACTCAAGGATCCTTTGAGTTATTTAAGTGTTAACAAGTCAATCTTTTATGTTTTTTTTAACTACACGTAGGTTCTTTATATTAATTAATGCTTGCACCGTTGACTTTTATTCTGTTTTATTTTGTTCTATTAATTTTATTTTAACTTCTAAAATTCATATTAAATTCGTTTTGATCCAAAAATTATGAAAATATTCCTAAAAATATTTCTTCTCATTTTACACTTCATGTAATTTTCTGAGAATTTTATTTTCTGTTTTACTATTTATTTTTTTTAATTTATTTTTCTTTTCGTGTATTTTAATTAGTTTAAAAATACTTTTATGCACTAAAAATTTCTGAAAATTTTATTATATGATCCAATGATGGTCTCTGATCTATGTTAGGTAACACATTCGTATCAATTTTGTCAGTTCAACTTTTTTGAAAAGAAGTTTGAGAAAAAGGTCAACGGTGTATGCGTTAATTATCATAAAGAATCCACATGTAGCAAAAAAAATCATAAAGGACTGACTTGTTACAATTAAATAATTTAAAGGACCCCGGGGGTAATTTTGCCTAGAAAAAACCTAAATATGTTGGTCTATATATTCATATATATTAGAAAAAAATACTAAATAGATCGGCCTATATATGCTTATATATATATATATATATATATATATATATATATATATATATATATATATATATATATATATAGACACACACACACATATGTCAACCTATAAGACTTATATATAGATTTTCAAGCCATGTCAGACTTTTAAAAAAATCGAATCAAACAAAAAAAACTTATAGTAAATCATAGACTCAAACCTTATTAATTTACTGTAGATTAGACTCTAACCTTATAAAATTTAACTTAGTCTAACCTATTTTTACTCGTACTTACGATACATCCTTGAAACCTAAAATAAATAGGCAGAAAAAAAGAATAAAAATAAGAAGAGTTGGAGTTAGTGAAAAAAAATGAGGTTCAAATTTTAAAACGAGAGTATTTTAATGTTTTCACATTCTAGCCGGTTTCTTAAATAACAACAAATAAATAAATAAATAATCATTTATATATATATATATATATATATATATATATATATATATATATATATATATATATATATCATATGAGAATGAATAAGAACTATTCGATTTAAAAATGAATGGTTGAGATTAAATTGTGATTTTCACTAAATTTAGTGAAGATTACAATTTAATCTCAACTATTCATTTGTAAATTTGATAGTTCTTATTCATTTTCACGTTCTCATATGATATGTTATACACACGCAGCACACAGCACACACACACACACACACACACACACACACACACACACACATATATATATATATATATATATATATATATATATATATATATATATATATATATATATATATATTTGTGATAGAGGGTTGAAAGAAGATAATATATGATAAAACTTTGTAGTATTAAAATTGTGTCATTAAAAAAGAAAAGAAAATTCCTTTATATTGGGATACAAAGGTTTACTATTTAAGCCAGTACAAGCTACCTATGATAGCCGGTTACAACAAACAAAAAATGAAGTATTATTGTCGGGTACACAATGGACCCCATCGACACAATAACACATCACAAACTACAAAAGTTTTCTGATAAAAAGTAGAGTCTATTGTTGTCACCTATTATTGTCTACCAAAATAAGATTCTCATTTTCTTTGTCTTTAGCTTTTGCTTTCTTCAAGATAAGATTCTTTCTTATCTTTGTATTATTCATTGTTATTGCTCTTGTCTTGTCTTCAAGATAAGATTCCCTCTTATCTTTGCATTGTTTCTACTGAAATTACTTTGTCTTGGCTTTTTCTTTAGCTTTTTGAGCCATAGACTGGATCATAGCATCCCAAAAATCTTAAGTTGTAGACCCTAAAAATCTTAAGCTTTTTCTTTAACTATCAACCCTAAGATCCGCACCACTATCAATAAAGGCGACTTCATTTTGTAATAACGCTGCTGAAAGAGAACGTGGTGTCCCTAGAGTTGTTATTAATTATAAACTCCTTAATAAGATATTGAAATGGATTAGATATCATATTCCTAATAAAAAGGATTTATTTGATAGATTAAATACTGCTTTAATCTTTTCTAAATTTGATATGAAATCTGGATATTGGCAAATTCAGATTAATGAAACTGATAAGTATAAAACAACCTTCATTATGCCTTTTGGACATTTCGAGTGGAATGTTCTCCCTTTTCGGTTAAAAAATGCTCCTTTCGAATTTCAAAATATTATGAATGATATTTTTATTCCTTATACGAAACTTATAATTGTTTACATTGATGATGTTTTAGTTTTTTCTAAAACAATAGATCAGCATAGTAAACATATAAAAATATTTAAGGGTTTAGTTAAGCATAATGGATTAGTTATATCTACTTATAAGATGAAAATATTTCAAACTAAAATTAGATTTTTAGGTCATGAAATTGATCAAGGAACCATTATTCCTATTCAAAGAAGTATTAAATTTGCTTCTAAATTTCCTGATATAATTACTGATAAGAAACAATTATAAAAGTTTCTTGGTAGTCTTAATTATATTGCTGATTACTATGAGAATCTTGCCATAAATACTGGTATGTTACATTCTAGGCTTATAAAAAATCTTGGCCCTTGGACTTGGACTGATAAACATTCTCAAGCAGTCCGAAGAATTAAAAATAAGGTTAAATGTTTGCCTTGCTTATCTCTAGCTAATCCCAAGTATTTTAAAATTGTTGAAACTAATGCTTCAGACTTAGGATATGGAGGAATTCTTAAACAGGTTATACCTGAAACATCTAAAGAAGTTTTGGTTAGGTTCACCTCTGGAAAATGGAATCATACTCAGTCGAAATATTCGACTATCAAGAAAGAAATGCTTTCTATTATAAAATGTGTTTCAAAATTTCGAGATGATTTACTTAATAAAAAGTTTTTATTACAAATTAATTGCAGCTCTGCTAAATCTATTATTGAAAAAGATGTCAAAAATCTTGTTGCAAAACAAATATTTGCTAGCTAGTAATCTCAATTATCAATGTTTGAATTTGATATTAAACATATTAAAGGTGAAAATAACTCACTTGCTGATTACCTTACCCGTGAATTCTTGCAGGGAGAAAATGACACCCCCATCTTGTGACACCCCAAATTAATTCAACTATTTAATAATTAGAAATTTAATTATTAATTTAATTAAAGGTTTAATTATTAGTATTTTTGGATTTATGGATTTAATTAATTAATTAAATAGATGAGAGTGTTGGAGGTGTGAAGTAGAATTGGGAGGTGTGTAGAGTAAAAAGCTCTAATTAATCTAATTTATTTATTTCTATTATTTGGAAAATAAAAAGGAATAAATAAAGGGAAAAAAGTGAGAAGAGAAATTAGAGTTTGCATTCTACGTACTTTTGGAAAAGAGAAGAGGAAAGAGGAGAAAAAGCCAAATCGTCAGAATTCGAAGATTCATCGCGAGATAAGGGGTGATTTGATCAAGTTATTATGCCTTATAGGTTTTGATGATCAATAGAATAATTTAATCTGTTAGGAATCTCGAATTAGGATTCCAGGTTGTGCCCTAACGTTATAATCCGGCGTAATAATTCAATTGGAATTGATAAGAACGTTTAAATTATGTAGAATGATTCTAGGCTAATTAGAATACGTAATTCTGTGGTTAATTGGATGGGAAAATATATGATCTAATTCTTTTCTGGTATAATATAAAGTTTGGTAATGAATGAAACTAATAGGATTTGGAAAACAGTGAAGAAAAACTGATTTTTGGTGAAAAAAATAGTAGTATGGGTCGACACAAGAAGTTATGTATCGATGCAAGCGGTAAAAATTTAGAGAACCAGAGGCGTGGGAAAGGCTTGTATCGACACAAAACTGCTTGGATCGACTCATGTGGTGAAAATTTGGGTTTTTGCGTCGACACAAGGATGCTATGCATCGATGCAAGAGGATCTTGTATCGACACAAGGAGCCATGGATCGACTCATGCTGAAGGGATTTTGAAAAATGGGAAAAATTATTACGTATGAGTCGACACATGCGTGTTTTGTGTCGACACAAGCAGTTTATGTATTGACACATGGGGTTTTGGATCGATACATACTGTTTAGAAGTAGAAGGTGATTTTCTGAAAATTGTTTTGGTCATATCTTTGCGACCGTAACTCCAATTTAGGCATAATTGGTATCGTTGGAAAGCTTAGAACGAGTACTATCTATTAAAAACATTTTCAAAATCAGTAATTGAGATCTTGAAGGATTGTTTTGACTTCCGTAAGAAGGATCCATTGTAATTCGTAATTGTGTCATTAACTTTGTGTATATTGGCTGGGTGTTAATTCTATGTATTGTAATTAACGTCATATAATCATGATTGTATTGCTGTTATATGTTGTTGCTGATGTTGTATATTCAAGATGCTTGTTGATATCATGAGTTGTTGTTGTTGTATATGTAACGCCCCGAATTTAATTAATTAGTTAATTAAATTATTAAAAGATTTAATTGTTGGAATTAGACGAAGTTTGAGAATTAATCGGAGTAATTGAATTTATTGGCATTATTTAAGAGACATATTTGGATTATTAAGTTTAAGTCGGATTATTTGGTTGGTGTTATTAGAGGATTAATATTAAGAATAATAGTATTTATTTATTGGACTAGTTTATTTAAGTGAAATAATCAGTTTAGTCGGAGAATTATTATTATGAGTAGAAATTAATTAACTAGAATAATTAGTGATGAATTAATTTTGTGGTAGAATATTATTGAAATAATATTAGAAATAAGTGTGGAATTAATAGAGTTATTTATTGGTGTTAGAAATATAGAAAAGAGGTGTGAAAATTAAGTTAAGTAGAAATAATAGAAATATTATTATTATTACTATTTTATTATTATTATAATAATATTATTAGTTGGATTTAATTATAAGAGAAGGAATTAGGTTTAAATAAATAAGAGATATAAAAGGAGAAATATGAGGCTAATAGCTAGAATAAAAATAATACTAGAATTATTCTATTATTTGGAATTAATAAATTAAATGTAGAATATTAATTAAAAGAGAAAATTAGTATTTTTGGGGAGTATTATTTAATAAACCAATTTTTTAGGAGCTAATATATAAGTTGAGTAACCTAGTAAAATAAGGAGTGATAGTTGCTTGCAAAACAAAAAAAAAAAGAAAACCCTAGCCGTGGAGAAAGACCAGAAGTGTGAAAAAGGAAGAAAAGTTGGAAACAAAGGTGCTAGGAGGGATCGTTGCTGTCCGGGAGTTCCGTGATTCCGATCGAATTTCCGAGTTCCCGTCAATCCAAAAGTAAGGGTGGGGTTCGGGTTTTATAATCGATTGTAGGATGATTCGTATGTGGGGTTTAGAGCTACGTAATTATACTGCTAATCGTAATTCCGGTGATAATTTTATAAGTTGAATTGAATTATAATATTTTGTGTTGAATTATGAAGAAATTGTGTTATGGGTAATGCATATAATGTTGTGTTGTCTCGATCGAAATATTACACGTGGCTGTGGAAAAAGAAGGGAATTTTTGGATTGATGAAGAACAAAGGGAGGCGACCGTCCCTGATGGTGCAAAGGGAGGGAGGCGACCGCCTCCAGTGGAAAGGGGAAGGGAGAGACGACCGTCCTAGAGGAGGAGGCGTCTGTCTCCTTGTTGTTAAGGGTGGGGGGTGTCCGCCTCAGTATTGGGGGTGGGGGTCTCAACCATGTTCTGCTGTTCTGCTGTACATGGCATGTTGGCTTGGAGATGTAGTGCTTGGTATGTGATTAGGAGAGAGTATTATAACAATTAATAGTCCCAATATAAGAAAATATGACAATTAAAGAAGAAGTGTGCTTAGCTGTAGTAGGAAAATCATTTAGCAGTAGCAAGAACCATACCATAAAATTAATATTAGCAGTAAATAAATGATATTAGACAGTGTAGATTAATTTGGGAAGTGATCCATAATAATGCAGGAAACTATTAAACAGTGATAGAATTATCTAGTAGAATAACTAGAACTAATTCCTGGTGTTGCAGAAAATTAAAACAGGGCAGAAAATAACACTGTCGGTCGTATTAAGCAGAGAAAATAGTTTGTCGGAATCGAACGAAATTTTATGAGATAGTTCGGGTATACGGGTAGTTAATTAAAACAGTGTTATTTTGTCTTAACTCGTGTTAGTTGCTGAATTGCTGATACTGTCGGAATGATGTCGTTTATGTCCGAATTAGATGGTCTAAGTGTCGTAGGCTCAAATGGCCAAAGTCGAAGATGAAGTTGATTGAATTAAATTATAATTGTATTGTTGTTAATATTGCTAATTGTTGTTAAAGTTGTTAATTGTTATTGAGGTTGAATTTGATCGTGTTAATTATAAATTATATTGTGGTTGATGTTACTAATTGTTGTTGAAGTTGTTAATTATTGTTGAAGTTGAAGTTGATTATGTTAATTATAAGTTGCATTGTTGTTGACGTTGTTGATAGTTGTTGAGGTCGAAGTTGATCGTGTTGATTAAGTTGATGCAGTTAATGCATGAAGTTGTTGTTGTTTTAAGTTGTTGTTGTTTTAAGTTGTTGTTGATGCTGTGGTCGGTGTATCATACATAGCATGTGCATTATTAAGTTGGCCTGGATTGGCACCACGTTGTAAGTTGGCCTGGATTGGCACCACGTTGTAAGTTGAAGGCTTATGCCTTGTTGAATGCCTCGATAACCTGGCATATTTTTACGTTGGGAGTTTTGCTCCAAATGGATCCACATGCATTTGCATTTGTCGAGTCGCATTGAGTCGCATTTAAGTTGTTGTTGATTCTATGTTGTTTGGTGGATATTATATGTTGTTGACTTTATGTTGTTTGGTAGATATTATGTGTTATCGATTAAAGTAGTAATTATTGTATGTTCCTTTACCTAAGCATATGAATTATCGTACTTTCGCTTATATTATTCGATATCTCACCCTTTCTATTTTGTTGGCCGTTACCTTTATATTGGTAACGTGCAGGTATCCAAGAATGGAAGAATTAGTTGATGTCGGTTCAAGTCGGTGTCTTTGCTCTGATACGTAACACTCGGGGGGAAAGTTTGGTCTATGTTGTTTATATTGTTGACTCTAGTTGTTATTAGTATAATTTGTTGAATCCTAAGTGATGTTGTGAAATAAAAAGTTATTAGGTATGTTGAAAGTCGAGCAAGATGTTTCTAGTTGTTATTAGTAAAATATATGAAGTTGTATAACTATGAATTCCGTTGCGTAGTAATAAAAAGTATTTTGTTGAAAGTTATTGCAAGTTGTTATGAGATCCTCCGAATTAAAAAGTGTTATGTATCTTATCTGTTTGTGTTGTTAATGTTGAAATGTGACATCCCATGTTTTTAGTTTAAAATTTCCGCACTCTGATTTTATAATAAACGTTGGGTAGAAATGGGGTGTTACAGTATATACCAGTGATAGTCTTACTAATTGAAGGGTAAACGTTTGGCATATTTATGCTTTGGGATGATTTATTTCATGATAGGTGTTGATATCATGTTGTGGTTGATGATGGTTTATGATGTCTGATGTGGTCATAATTTGTGTTGAATGTTGCATTCTTTTGATGTGCATGCATATGCATTATGGTGGAGTTAATTCCCATTGTGTGGAATTTGACTTGTTTTGCCAATACCCGTACCCAGTGGATAGTGGTGGTGAGGCTAGATTCTTGACCCAGTGGTGTATGGGCGAATCGATGATTAGCTCTGTTTCTATGGTGTAAGCGGAACAGAGTGTGAATTTAGTTCACGTTTTGGTACCACATGCATTGAGTCTGCATTGCATATGTGATTATAACATGTTAGGATGACTTCCAGTGTTGTAATTGCATTGATTGTTATTATGTGCATTATTGAACTGTGTGATGTTGTGTTGTGAACTGGAATCTGAATATACTAATGAGGGTGGAATAATGTATTGATTGTTTTATTGTTTTAAGAAACATATAATGCATTTTAATCTTGATGAAATCTCACCCTTACTTTAATGATTTCAGATTAAAGTGATTAGCTGCTCAAGAATTGGTGAAGATGGCTTATAGAGCCATGCTATTTAGATTGTCCGCGTGTCAGTGTCATGCTCTGATAGTTGTAACACCGGGGAACGGTCGTTTTGGAATTTTAAAGATTAAACTTGTTTCTTTTGAGTTTATGTTTGGAATAATTATGATTTGAGTTTATTCCGGACTTCATATTATTTCCGCTGTGTAAAACATAATTGTTGGTTGGATTAATTAATGAAGTTCTTCAGTAAATGCATGTCTACTGGTTTGTTATTTGTATTATTTGGAATTTTTAAATTGTGAAGCCCTTTCGTTATGTTAAAACTCTGATTAATTATATAATTCACGGGGAAATTAGAAGCGGTGTTACACATCTAGGGGAGGAAGAGGTCGAGGCTATGGACGAGGCCTTGGAAGAGGGAGTAACAATATGTTAACCAAAGTGAATTAAATATTCTTCTAATAGGGGATTAGACTACAATCTATAAAGGTAGAAATGTGTAACAATTGCCTACTTCAAAAAGGAAGATATACCTTCCTCTTCATCCTCTAAAAAGATTATATCTTACAAAGAAATTGCGGTCAATGACCCACCTCAAGAGCATGTAACTGATTATTTTGAGAATCCAGTTATACAAAAAATTATGTATATTGATGATGAGGATCTAAAAATAAATCCAAATGATGGATGAGCTATTAAAACAAGATACCGCGAATCAAGAGGATATCCAGGTCTTCATGGTAAATCAAGACCACATTTAGAAATATTACTAGCAGTTACCGAATCGGTAACTTTTACTCATCATTATCAAAACAACATTCCTGAAAGTTTTATAAACTTCAGCAAATGCCATATTAATAAGATATTATCACCCAGGGAATGGGGTCTTAATCCTAATGGTGAAAAGGCAATAAGAATTGTCGAAGGAAAATATATTTATTTCAATTATTGGGATTATGTCCATGCTTTCACCCAAGCTTTTTATTATCAGGATTCCAATAAGTGTTTAATAGACCCATTCCAAATTGGTTTTATGCCTGGTGGATTAAATTTGGTCCTTCTTTGAAAATATTACCAAAAAGACTTAAATGATTTGTATACTCCATGGTGTGAAAATAGTCAAGTGGTGTTAAACATTTCATCAAATCTGATAGTTGGACAATGTCCATTTTTTTTCTTCACTAAATTTCAAATTCCTTGGATTTGGAGATGGACTATCACCATTTCTAATGACAAATTTAATATCCCCATTCTAGAAAGAAATTTTTTCTACAAATGGTGGAATAAGATAAATCAAGAAGAAATCCAGGACAAAATTGTTCAAATTAAATCAGCAATGACTGAGGATAAAAATAACAATGTTAAAGACAAAAATTCTCAACAAATGTCTATGGGAAACTTACAGAATTTTTTCCAAAGAAAACATCCCAATAAAATTGAAGAAAAAATTATGGTCAGAACTTTAGATCATATGAAGACTCAATTCTTCAATACTTGTCAATCTCAAGCTTCAAGAGATGATATTTAATATATGAAGACCAGTTCGTCCATGGAATCAATGGATTCCAACACTTTAAAGGTTTAGTCGGTGAGGCTCAAAATGATGACCCTACAACTAAAGATTTTTGGAATGCTATGATCCAATCTATGGCTCAAAAAGCTAAAGAAAAATCCAAAACAAAACAATTTCAGTAGAAACAATGCAAAGATAAGAGATAATCTTATCTTGAAGACAAGACAAGAGCAATAACAATGAATAATACAAAGATAAAAAGAATCTTATCTTGAAGAAAGCAAAAGCTAAACACAAAGAAGATGAGAATCTTATCTTGGTAGACAGCAATAGATGACAGCATACTCTACTTTTTATAAGAAAGTTTTTGTAATTTGTGATGTGTTATTGTGTCGATGTGGCTCACTGTGTATCCGACAATAATACTTTATTTTTTATTTGTTGTAACCGACTATCATAGGTAGTTTGTACCGGCTTAAATAGTAAGTCTTTGTATCCCTGTATAAAGGGATTTTCTTTTATTTTGTAAGAACGCAATTTTAATACTACAAAATTTTATCATGTATTCTATCTTCTTTCAATTTTCTATCACAAAAATATTTAGAATTCCGATTCTTGCTTCACTGATTTATATTTTTTAATATAATATATATATATATATATATATATATATATATATTTCAAATCCTTGTAATCATTTTATAAATCTTTATAAAAAGAGGTTTTTCTCTTTTAAAAGAAAAAAAATACAATAGCCTTAATTAAAATTGATCACTGTGGATGATTACTGCGGTATTCCTTTGACCGTGTCTCTTCTAATTTAATGAGTCTTGATTCACAATAAGATACACTGAATTGTCAATAATAAAATTTATAATAGCTTTTACCAACACTTATTATAATATGTGTTTTCAACGCTGATTATTTTATTTTTCAACTACTATCCGGTCCATTAAATCAAATTTATTCAATTTGCATATATTAGTAAATTAATATATAAAATAAAATTATCAGCAATTATAATTGTTATAATTAATTAAAAAATTATGTGCGATGGACTTTAACGGAATAAACTTTAGTGGATTTTGGTGGAAGACGAGACTAAAATTTTAATCCAATTTACTATTTTTTGACAAGTACATACTATCCGTTTTGTGACCCCTAAATAAGTGTGGTAGAAATTAAATTAAAGATTTTTTAAATTAAATTCAACCCATTCACCTGTAAATCAATTACTGCTATAACTCAGGAAGCAGAGTTTTGAGTTTTGCGCTTAAAAATCCTTTTCATAAAAAAAAAACAAAAGCAGAAGGAATCTGTCTATGTCGGTGTTATTCTGTCAACCTAAATCAGAGTCACGTGCATATCTTAGGTCCCAATATTCAAAGCTTTTTGCTCCCATATTTTTTTTTGGTTACATCATTTTGCTCACATTTTAAAAATACTCAACTACTCCTACATTCAAATATATTTAAATTTAAATTTAAATTTAAATTATAATATCAAAATTGTCATTATTCAGATAATACCTGAGTCAGAGTCATTTATTATTTCAGGTCCCAAAATTAACAAAATTAATGTAACCCTGCTCAAACTCAATTAACTCACCGTACATCCCTGAAACATAAAATAACTACGCAGAAAAAGACGACTAAAATTTTAAAACGAGAATATTTTAATCTTTTCCCGTTATAGCCAAGTTTTTTAGATAGAGACAAACAAATAAAAAATCATACTTTCTTTGGTAATAATAAACATTTTCCTTTCAAATTTTATTTATTATATAATAAAAAAACCTTCTGGAGATGCCTTTTCCGTTCAGATCCTCATTACCAATTTGTAGATCTTTATTTCACTCCTCTTTTCTACCCCATTATCAAGTTCCATACAGAATTATTAACAGTTTTCACTCCAAAACAAGGTAACAACAATGCTTCTATTTTCTTTCTCATTTGGTTATCAATTCACAAATATATATCTAATAAAATAAATAACATCAATGTTCAATGTCATTAATTCAATTTAAATAATAATTTAACTGATATTATTAGATTGAACTTAATTAAATGCGGTGAGTTAATGGTTATTACCGCGTCGACAAAAGAAGAAAACAAATAAATGTTAGATAAAATTATTATATAAATAATGTGCTTGACATTGATTTTTTTGCAGAGCTACCTCATTTCTCTTGTCTATGGCTCCTCCTTCTATCTTAAGGGACAATGAAGATGGTTCTGAAAGGTACAATATTCTATTAAATTTATTATTCAAATTAAATTCTAGTGTTGTAGCATAAATAAACTTGTACTTTTGCTTTTAAGAGTAATATTTATGTGTGTTTTTGTATGAAAAATGCAGTGGTTTTGGTGAAAGTCACGTTGATATGAATTGGGAAGGACTTGGATTTGGTTTAACACCAACAGATTACATGTATGTCATGAAATGTTCAAAAGGAGAAAAGTTTTCACAAGGGTCACTCGTTCCCTATGGAAACATTGAGATTAGCCCCGCGGCTGCTATCTTGAACTATGGACAGGTTAATTATGCACATTTTCTGTTTCTTGAAATACCCTTTTAAGATAGTGTTGAAAAGTGTGCGATATCGTTGCAGACACCTCAAAATCGTTGTTGCAGACTTCAATTTAAAATCATGGTTTTTAATTTTTAGTACTAGTTTATTCTTAATACTTGTACATGTTTGCTGAAAAAAACAAGAAAGAAACAAGATTTGTTTGATTCAGTTGTTAATGTATTGTCAATGATATTGAGTGTGTTACACAAGCAAGTTACATTCTTGTGTTGGTTAACAAATCAAACCTCGCCAAAAATCTGTATAGGGAATCTTTGAGGGACTAAAGGCATATAGGACTGAAGATGGGCGTATCCTTCTATTTCGACCTGAAGAGAATGCTCTACGAATGAAGATAGGGGCTGAGAGGTTGTGTATGCCGTCCCCATCGACTGAGCACTTTGTTGATGCTGTTAAGAAAACAGTTCTTGCCAATAAACGCTGGGTATGTTTTCTGTCTCTCTCTGTGGTCTTTTCTGTCTATCACCTTCTTGTATGGTTTTAAATTGCAGCCGTGGTCAGCGCATTGCAATCTTTTTATATTGTGGAAAATTGCAACTTAAATTGCAGTCGGAATTTCATTGCAGAAATTTCCAAAACCTTTATGTTGTGGCCAAAATTGTGGTTCTGGACAACAATTTAAAACTATGACTCTGCATATTTATGAGCACAAAAAAAGTTGAGAGCCAAATTGACCTTTTAAAATTGAAACAGATACCTCCTATAGGGAAAGGGACGCTTTATCTTAGGCCATTGCTGATAGGAACAGGAGGTGCATTAGGCGTCGCTCCATCACTTGAGTACACGTTTCTCATTTATTGCTCCCCTGTGGGAAATTACCACACAGTAAGCCATGGATTTGAATTTCTGTTACATTGTTTTGTTACAATGGAAAATGATTCAACTTACAACTTGTTGAAACTTTATATTTAAGATTCCTTCTTTTATTTAAAAATCACAGGGTGGAGCACTAAACTTAAAGGTTGAGGATAAGTTCTATCGATCTATAGCTGGCAATTGTGGAACAGGAGGAATCAAGAGTGTTACTAACTATGCCCCGGTAAGCATTGCGATAGTGATATAATATATATATTGCACACATCAACATTAGATCATTTTTCTCGAGCATAATTTTTGTGTATTTATCTTGATTGTGACTCGTGAAAATTGTGGGACTTTGGAAGAAATCACTTCAAAGAATACTATTTTGTGTTACTTCAAAACCTTTCAGAATTGTATCATTCTGTCAATCATTCAGTGACCGACGCTAATCATTACTTAGACTTCTAAGTCAAATCATAATCATATATTATAAGCTACTCCGAGTTGATTTCACTCTTCATTACACATATTTATGACTCTGTAGGTATATACTTCAACAACTGAAGCAAAAGCCAACGGATTCTCCGATGTCTTGTTCTTGGACTCAGCAACTGGAAAAAATATTGAGGAGGCTACTGCTTGCAATGTCTTTGTTGTGAAGGTACATAAACAACCTTAATTTCATTTGCACATATACTACTACTATTGAAAATTTTGATGTTCGAAATTCAAACCATATTTTAGTATATCCGAAACAAGAATTTGTTTGATTGTGTTTCGCGTTAATCTTGTTAAGGAAAATGTTATCTTCACTCCGGCAATAGATGGAACCATTCTACCTGGGATCACACGAAAAACGATCATAGACATTGCCATGGATTTGGGTTATAAGGTATTTTATTCCCTCACAATTTTCGCTATCATTTCTGTAGACCTACAATATAGATGATTAATGATTTGGTTGTAAACTTACGAACGTAAACTATGTTCAGGTCGTGGAAGGTTCGATACCAGTGGAGGAAATGATGAATGCAGATGAAATGTTCTGTACAGGAACTGCAGTGGTTGTTACCTCTGTTGCATCTGTAACATATAAGGATATAAGGTAACTAAACTTCACTTTTAATCAATCATTCTTGCTTTATGTTCCCATTCATTCTAGTCCTCAAATATGATTTTATCTTGACAATGTTGTGCAAAGCAGAGCTGAATATAAAACAGGAGCAGAAACATTGTCTGAAAAGCTACGAGGAATACTGGTCGGAATACAAACAGGGCACGTCGAGGACAAAAAGTCATGGACAGTTCAAGTAGAGTGAGCATTGGCATCGCCTCTGTCAAATGATAATTACTTGTCATTGTTAGTTTCGTCTTAATCATCATCAATGGTATGTTTGGATTTCAGTTGCAAACCTTCAGGTAAAGGGTAGGGTAGTCCCATATGTTTAGTGGAAAAGGAACTCTCTGTCTTGTTCAAAGTCCTAATTTCCATTGTAACAAAACTTATAACACCAAGTTATTTGCTGCAACTTGCATTTGAATCTGCTTTATACGATAGTAAAGTAACTAGAGGTTAGTTTTTCCTTTGTAGCATGTACTACCTACGTTTTTTTATTATAAGTCGATTTTCACTTTTCCCTTGTATTAAGAAAAATAATAAGGTGTGTTTTGTTTAAAGTTAAGAAATTTTACTCCTTGGAATAATATTCCTGTAAGAAAAATAATAAGGTGTGTTTTGTTTCAAGTTAAGAAATTTTACTCCTTGGAATAATATTCCTGTCTAAGTGTTTGACAAAAATTGATTTTCCTAGGAATGTTTACAATATTTATTTAATTCAAAAATTATAAAAAATAAAATAAATAAATAAATATGTGTAGTAGTGGGGAGTTGTAGTTAATTAAACATTATTCTCATCCATTAAACCTTGCAACAAAAATAAAAAGTCATGTGTAAATTAAGTTCCTGAGAATAAAATATGTCTTGGAATATTTTTAAAAAAATTAAATCAAACATGGGAATATTGCATTCCAGTGACCATATTCCTAGGAATATTTTTTACAGCCTTGAAACAAATATTTTTGAGAAATTATAAAGGTTTTTACAAAATTATCTTTCATTAATGATATATGAAAGATAAATTTACATGATTGAAAACAGAGAGAATAATAAATATTTAATAATATAATAGAAAAATATTATTAATTATTCATTAGAAAAATAACAAATTTTTTTAAAGAGTGGTTGCTCTTTTAACATCGTTGAATAGGCCTTAAGGGATGTAAGAGCCCTGATGATTTCGGTTGTAACTTTCTCGCTCTCCCTTCTATTACCAGGAACCTTATAGGATGACGAACATTTCAGCGTATAGGATTTTGCGTCTTTATATTTTGACGTGGAAAGAATAGTTGTTTTCGGGCGGCATATTAGGCTTTCCAATATTGAATATGAGGACGATGTTCTCATACGTGTCGTTGCGCCCATTGAACTTAGCTAGTAAAAGAGACTCTCATTTCTTTGGAACACACGCTTCTCATTTCTTATCTAAAAGGGGTTGGGGTCTAGCATATCAACCTTATGCATAATGTACGTCTCTTTTTGGCATTGTTGGGTATGGAGGTCACTATCCTCCAAAACGTGGTTCTGGCAACATAGATCATCCATAACAACACACATCTCTATTACGATGCTTTCCTTGCTTTCAAATTCTTTGTTGACCAAAGATGTTGTCTTTTTGTATTCACCATGATGATTAGAGAGGTTGAACGTGAGGACAATAAGACACACGGTTATTGTGGCGGCCTAAGTCAGTTTTATCGGGTCCCGCGATGGACATCAATTGTACTTGCTAAAAATAAAATACTCGATAACCCCTAGTGATTAAGGGGTGTAAGAGGTTTTTAGGTATGTTGTGGGATTGAGAGCTAGTTCACGTAGGAGGAGAGAATCCCTATATATGTGGTTTTTCTATAAGAATCAAATTGTTCTTCTCGACGTCAATGTTGAAGTATTTATAGTGGTGTTGGCTTAGATCCTAGGCCCCTTGGAAATAGCAACCATGACTGAGAGGTGAAGTGGCATTTCATATGCCTCATAATGGTTTATGTTTGATTACTTGTCTTTTAGCTTTTAGTTTTGTTTCCATTGTTATTGAGTTTCCTCACACAACTGTGCATCTTAGGGTTGAATTTTTTAATCCATTTGTATGCATGCATAAATCAAACTGTTTGATTATGATACACACAATATGATTTTAAGTCAATTATCGAAGTTTTCGATCAAAAACCAATTTTGAGAATGGTTCAGTTATGTAAGGTTAGAATCTAAAAAAAAATTACATTTTGCAAAAATTGAGATTCTAAAAGTGTGATTCGAATCACACATTTCCATGACTCGAATCAAAGTTACAAAATGTCCATGAATTGGTTTCATGGTGCCATGATTGGAATCACAATATACATTGCTAGAATCACATGAGCATGATTTGAATCAAAAACTTCATTGATTTGAATCAGACACATACCACATTTCTTTGGGATTTGGTTATGTAAGTTTGATTCAAATCATATATTTTTATGACTCGAATCACAAAGTTAGTTTTTTGTTACTTATTGGATCTTGATTCAAGTCACTTCATCTAATGACTTGAATCATACTATTTGATTATGACTCGAATCAAACATCATGTTTATCTCATTTTGGTGTTATATCTCAGACACATATAAAAAATATTTCTCTCAAAACTTTTCAAAATGATGGAAAACGAACACTTCCACTATTGATTTGAAATTTCATAACATACTTGTTCTCTCAATTTTTAAATAAGTTTTGAATCTGGTTTTTTTCCGCTTGGATCTAACTCGCGTCTTTAAGGTGTGGGATCTACGAAGAGATTTGTTATTGTGATTAACTTCTTTGAAGATTTCTTGTGATTTTAGAGGCTTACAAATTGTGAGTGTGATTGTGGCTAGTTTTGACAAGTCCAATAGAAAATAAGAAGGTTATTCTCTCCAGAATTACTATGGTAATATTGTGTGGAAGCTTATAGACAAAGTGAAAGTTCTTCTCAATCTTCAGACAAGCCATGGATCAAGATATCGGTAGGTCGAATAAAGATCCCTGCATCTCTATTTTGGAGTAGCATTCTTGGAGCTGTAAGGTTAACACAATTTTGAGTAATAATTTCACGTGAATTCAGTGTTGGATACTGTGTACAAGCCAATAAGGACTCGGATAGAAGATTTTATATTTGCAACATTATTCAAAAATTTCATTGAAAAATCATTGGAGAACCTGACATTCCTCTCATCCTAGGTTGTCCATTTACGAATATTGTCTGGATGTTGATAGATATTGACAAATGGAGCATAAAGATAAGGGTCAAAGATGATGAGGAATGCTTTAGTTTATTTTAAATCACATGACATAAAAATTTCAAACTAAAGACATTAAAGAAGCACTTTTTGGGAGACAACCAAATATTTTGAAACCTTTTTAATTTTATAATTCAAGTTGAAAAGTTTTTTCATCATTGAAAACTATAATTTTGACAATCTACAGAGACTTTGTTAAACAAGTTTTTTGAGGCACCATCTTGCGTAGCAAACTCACCAAAATAGCAAAATTAAGAAAGCTTTCATACTCGCTAGCGACAAACTCACTGAATCTAAGAATTTCAAATTCACGCAACTTAGTTTAGCGAGACAACGTTGCATAACATTGAAAATTGGGTTCACACAAAACCCACTATTTCTTTATCCACTTGTAGAAAACCAGCAAAAGGCATAGAAACACTTTTTCACACACCATTCTCCTTAAAAGATAGCATTATCAATCTACTATTTCTTATCCAAATCTAGAGCAACTCAAGGTATGTCAAACAATCTCAGTGTTTCATCAATTTTGTTGTTGCATATATCTAGGGTATTGATTCATAATGCTAATATGCAACTCTTTTTTGTTGATTAAACTCCATTACCATTAATTATGAGCATGATATGCAAGGGAAAATGTCTTGAAACATAAAAAGTGTTGCATAAAGTAGGATTTATCTAGAAACATAGAGTTTTCATCACTTGTGCTTATTAGGAATTGTTCACTGTGGATACTAATGTAGGTGTGTTTAGATTAATGAATGCTAAAGTATAACCATGAATGTAAGTTGTATGTTGTTTCAAGTAATATAGACCTAAGGTTCTGCTACATTATAACAAAAAACAAACACATGACCTATGTTTTAAAAATTGTAAATCAACCATTTCACAAAATGCACGATGAGAAATAAAGGGTTGCAACTTCATATAAATGCTCTTGATATCTAAAAAATTTCCAAATATTTGTTTTTGAAATGAATATGTAGATGGAAACTAAGAGAGCAACCATTTGCAAGAAGAGAAAAGCCTCGTGAGCATCGGAGTCATGAGTACACCTTATGATCGCCATAAATTCACAAACCTTGAGAACGTAAAAGTTTGATAACAGAAATGAAGGTGCATCTAGAAGATCCAGAGGAATTTTATGGTTTTGTACAGGAAATTGATAGTTCAGGATGATGAATTTTGGCAAATCCTTTAGGAAATCAACCTTGACACATCACGAGATTTATGTTGTTGCAAATTCCAGACGTTTAGAGGATTCCCCAATGACGAGACTAATTTGGGTGAGAGGCTGAATGTTGCAAATGCCATGCATGCCCACTTGAAGATGCTTATGAGATAGTCCCCAATGACCTTGACCCATTTGAAAAGGAATTTGCAAGGCAGGATTGGGATTATGATAAAATAATGCTCCACAATTGCAATGAGGAACACACTTATAAATCAGGCAAAGATGGTAGGCCTATATGATTTAAGAGAGCCATTTTCACTATTGTGCCTTAAATGTGGATGACCTTCATCTTACATAATGTCACACCAAAGATGCACACCGCTTCCTCAACCATTCATACATCCCAGCTTGTCTAGTTATAGTTGAGGATACATAATCCACATTCGTCGTATGATCATGTGCTTAATCATGATGATTTCATCAAATATATTCAGTGGCCTGAGGGAAGACCATTTTATCTAGAGGGGATGAGTCTAAGTGGTTGTACAAGTGTTAGTGAAGAAGAAAGCAATGAAGAAGGGATGGAAGAAAGTGAAAATGAAGACTAAAGCTGCAACACTCACTCCAAAAATCTGTGATTTTTAGTTGTTTATTTAATTTGTAGTTTAATTATGTCTTTTAGACAATTTAATATTCTTTTTTGTTGTTAATATTATGAAAAAAAGAGGAACTTGAACACATTGTTCATTTTTTCAAAGTACATGAACATATTTAAGTTTCCAAACACATGAGAATGTTTAGCTTTCATGTATCTTCCTGAAGCTTCTCTTTATCATTTATTTTTTCATCTATTTATTGACCTCTTTCAACAACAACTTTTTCTAATTTATCCACTAAGAAGGCATTATAGTGTTATTTTGGTTTTGTGTGGGTGTTCTCATTGAAAGCACCGTTTGGTTGTTCTGCAAATTTTTTTGCTATCTGGTTCAGTTTGTGTTTCAAGGTTCTTAATAGAAGCCTAAATATTTTTATCGTTAGCCATAGACAATTGCATAAGTTGGTTTAGTGTATCCTCTAATTTTATTGTTCTATTTTAAGGAGGTGTTTCAGTGTAGTTTTGATATGGTTGTCGATTTGATGGTCCAACTTTTGATCTCTAAATTTGGATTAATTAATAGATGGTATACAATCCTTCCTTCCTTCTCTTAAGACATAAGATAAGAGATAAATTACCTCCTATTTCTTTATGGTTGACAAATCTCTTTATTCTTGATACAAAGATCTTTGAATAAAACAACCAGCACATCATGAGATAATTCTTCAAAACAGAAATCTTCATCAGAAGTCCATCTTTTAGTCAAACCAGCAATATCCTTAGAAAATTCATAATCATGATCACTTTACTAACTAAGCCAAGAAATCTAAAACCCATACAATTGTTATTGAGATAAGTATGACATTCTACTCCACAAAGATCCAAGGTCTTCACACTCATATTAATGAATGCTTTGACATTGATTGAACTAAACTCTAGTTCCATCTTTTTCTTTAGCATCATAGACTTGCTAAAGTTAGTACAGATGTTCTGGCCATTTGGTCTAGACATTCTGTCCAATCTCTTCAACACCTTATTGGATTGCCTTCCAAGAAACACAATAGTAATAAGAAACCCTTCATTGGAGACCATGGCACAAATTCCTAAAAGTTGGAAACAAAAAGAATGCTCTTGTTGTTCTTCAATGGCTTGTCACTTTTATGTCAAACTTTAGTAAAGACTCGAGTATCTTCTTCTTGATCATCCTCTCCTCTGCACTTCTTTCTCTCAAACACACTTAGATATGCCTTTATGAGTGGACTTGAGAAATTCCCAAGTATCTTTGGCTACAATATAAGTGATACGAAGTGATTATCTATTCCATGGATCACGAAGTTGATAATTTTAGAGTGAATAAGAGCCAACTCGAATTCTCCCCTTCTCTCTCTTCAGCACCAGGATTCTTCTATCCTGAAAATTCTTCAAGATTTGCTATCCATTGATAACTAGAATACTCTCATTCTATCCTTACAAAAGGAACAATAGTACTAGAAAAATACTCCCTAAAGCTCACCTAACAGACCAGGGTTCCTACTCTGATACCAATTGAAATTTCTGGTACAAGCAACATATGCTAATACTGATATCCTAATATCAGAATAATGTCAATACAAATGTTACAACATCTGTTGACAGACTGAATAAATTCATCAACCTGTAATTGATACTAAAATAAAATTGTAGAATGATAAATAACACAGAGAATTGTTAACCCAGTTCAATGTCACATCACCTATATCTGGGGCCTACCAAGATAGAAATTAAATCCACTATAATAGTAAGTTCAAACCCTACACAGTCCCATTTTACAACTTCTCTCCTAATCACTAACCCGTGCAACTTCTACCTAGATATGAGAAATCTCATCTCACTTCCTAATCACCTCGGTGATATCTAACAGTCTCAATCCCAGTGACCGTATCAAGAACAACTCAACAAGAAGATTACACTTTCAATACAATAACTTAGTTAAGACTCTTAACTAAGAATAATACTTGGTTTTTCTTAAAAGCTTCATCCAAGAACAATACTCAACCCTTTGCTCAAAAGCTTTAGAGTGAGAATATTATGTCTACCACAAGTATCAAAAGACACAAGGGTGACTTACAAACACAAGAACACAAGAGATTCTCAAATCGTAAACCCTTATTTTTTACTCACCACCTAACAAGTTTATTTGCACTAGGTCTTGGTCTTTCTTTTATAAGATTTAGAAGTCCATGGGCTTCTAATTCTTAGTTCAAATATTTCTTATGCCGAAAGATAGCAGAAAATATTGCAAAATATTTTTAAATCTTGGAACACAGTCTTAAAGTTTCTTAAAATAGAAACTCTTGTACAATTGTAGATCAAATATCTTGTTCCAGATTAAATCTTCTTGACTTGCGAAAATAACTGAGATATATCCAGAAGGAATCTCCGAAAATAAAATCAAATATGTCAAGAAAATACAGAGCAGCCACTGTTGTATAACATCCCACGATGTCACGACATAAGGCTTGACATTTGCAAAATAGCATGACATCAGAACTTGTCATGATAGTTGGTAATATGTTATAACATCTTGCTCAACATCAATAAGAACCATGTTTTAACAAAATTTAGCCAATCATAAGGCCATGGATCTAACAAAAAGACAAGTTGAGAAAAGTTATTAAGCCACCTCAGGATTTGGTTATGAAGATCTCCTAGCCTTTGCCTTAATCTCTACAAGTAAGGTCCTTGATGAAGAACCTAGAGACTACAAGGAAGCTGTGAGGAGTCAAAATAAGACTAAATGGCTGAAATCCATGGATGACAAGATGGAATCTCTTCATGATAATGACACTTGGGAGTTGATCGAGAAACTTATAGGGGTCAAGTTAGTTAGTTGTAAGTGGATTTTCAATGTTAATGAAGGAATCAAAGAAGTGGCGTCGAAGAGATGCAATGCAAGATTGGTTGCTAGAGGGTTCACTTAGAAAGAAGGAGTCGGCTTTAATGATGTGTTCTCACCCGTTGTAAAGCATATATCCATAAGAATGTTGTTAGCCATGGTGGAAAAGTTTAACCTAGAGTTGGAACATATGGATGTAAAGATTATTTTCTTATATGGTGATCTAGATGAAACAATTCTAATGAGGAAACTTGAAGGGTATGCCGAAAAGGAGAAGGAAGATTAGGTGTACAAGCTGAATATATCTGTACATGGATTGAAACAATTTCCCCGATAATGGAATATGACATTCAAAAAGTTCATGGCACACATATGTTTTACTAGGAGCCAATTCAACCACTATGTTTACTTCATATTTCGACTTCAAAATTCATTTGTTATTTTGTTTCTTTATATGGATGATATTCCCAAAGCAAGCAATAATATCAATGATGTAATGATGGTGAAGGTTGAACTCAATAAGGAGTTAGGCATAAAAGGTCTAGGAAATGCTTCTAGAATCCTTAGGATTAGCATCTAGAGAGATAAAAATCAATTGAGATTATGCTTATTGTCATACCCCAATTTTTGACCTAAGATACCATCTTATATCATTTACATATGCATCATTTCATCATTGACAATTTTAGAACAAGATAGCTTGTGTGTGCTCCTTGAGCCAAATTAGGGTTTTAAAATCAAAAATCTTTCATCAGTTCAAGATATGATCAAATTAGGGTTTGAGTCTCCACTCACCACTAATGATCTATCTTCATCAATCATCAACATTTGATCTTCAAATTCCAATCATTTCCTCAAGATCTACTTCATTCGACCAAATTAGAGTTTTGATCGAGGATGGTGTATCATTGACCTAATTTCTTGATTCAAAACATCTCAAAAGCCATCGTTGATCATCAGAGAAATTCTAAATCATCCGACAAAAAGTCAACTGCCTAGATCAGTCAAACTTTGACTTTTGGTCAACTTTGGAAATTCAAATTTTTCAATCATCAAAGCATTTCAAATTATCCATCATGATCATAAAAAATAAAAAAATGTGTGAAAAAGTCAACAAAAAGTCAAAACTTGAAATTTTCTAACACTTAGGAAAAATTTCAAGTGTTTTTTATCACATTTTTTCATCATTTTCATGGCCATTTTTCACCTAGGTCCATTTTGATTCAAGAAACACTTTCAAAATGAAATTTGTATATCTTGTTCCAAGATTTCCAAAATGTCCAAGAACTTGCAAAAACCAATTGTGTAGCTAGGGTTTTAAAATTGAAACTTAGAGGTCCATAACCATAATTTACAAGTCATTTTTAAAGTTTTTCAAGTCATTTTTGCCAATTTTCCCTTCTAGAAGCCTTGTCACCTTAAGAGATAAGTTTGCTCTCAAAAATATCCAAAGTCAATGATTGAGAGGAGGATAAGATCACTTGAGTGAATTAACCATGGTTTGAATTTTTAACTATGTGCATTAAATGGAAAGATTCCATTCTTACCACTTAAGGCAACTTCCACAAATCATCAATCATATCCTTGACTTGCTTGACAAACATCCTTGGCCTATAAATAGGAGTCTTTACTTCATTCAAAATCACACCAAAGCATTCATAAACTTGCTTTCTCACTTCTTTCTTCTTTTCCAAGTTTCAAAGTTCCAAATTGTGAGAATTTGCAAATCTCTAAACCTTGCAATTTCTGAGTAATTTCAAGCTTCAAACACTCTCCAAAAACCCTTAGGAAGTTGCTAGAATCATCAATCCATCACAAAAACATCCAAAACTCAGAATCATACTCCAAATTCCATAAACTTGCATTTTGAGCCTTAACTTGCAAACTCTTAATCCACTCATGCGTTTTCCTTTCCAATCATTCAAACATCATCCATACATCATATAGAAGTGATCCAAACCATCCTTCCACTTCTGTAAAGCCAGAATCATCATCTCCATGTTCAACTTGATCAACTTGTTTTAAATACTTTCAAAAATGTTTTCTTCTTGATTTTTTAAACCTAATCTTTTTCAAAATCTCTTGTGAATAACTTTCACTTTTCAAACCTTTTCAAAAACATTTTAATTAACTTACACATATCTTTTCCATGATTGATTCGATTTAATCTTTGAAAATACAAACTGAACTAGGTTTTTTTCATCGAAAATACTTCGAATTCAAAATCAAATTGATCATGGGCCTTCCTTACGGTGTAAGTCTCAACCCTCCTATGTACATAATTAGTTTCCTTGTACATATCCACCCTTTTGTATACATATTCAATTCGTTGTACATATTCAAATTTTTGGCAAATATTCAAGTAAACTAGTATCGTTCGCTAGTTTTATTCCGCTTGTTTATACACCAATTTCATTGGTATTAAGAAGAGCATTATTCCCGGTGGAATTGCTCTTATTCTAGTGGGTCTCCCTTAAGGTGTAAGTCTCACTCCCTTGTATATATCCAAGTATACTAGCTTATCCGCTTGTTTTAAAGGCTTGTTTATATATTGCTTTCACATCCCTTGTATATATCCAAGTTACACTAGCTTTAATTGCTTGTTTTATACACTTGTTTATATATTTCCTTAATAAACTCCTACGAATGCACACACACACACACACACACACACACACTTTGTCATATATATACTTGTTCATGTTTATTTATGTTATTATAACTAGTATAACAACTAGGTTCCCCATAGCCTCCTCTTGGACTTCGTACAAAATAACTCACTTGTTGAGTTAGCCTCTGCTTGGGCTTCGTACAAAAGAACTTCCTTGTTGAGTTAGCCTCCTCTTGGGCTTCGTATAAAAGAACTCCCTCGTTGAGTTTAACCTTCTCTTGGGCACCATACAAGAAAGAGATATGGAAATCTCTAACAGCCTCCTATTGGGCTTTCAATACAAATAATCACCTTCGTTAGGATAGAACCCTGAGAGTGTGGTTTCCCGGTGAAATCATTCTTAAAGCCAAGCCAGACATACCCAATAGCCTTCTCTTGGGCTCCCAATACAAGGACCCTCGATGTCCCTCGGAAAGCATCCTCTTAGGCTCACAATACAAGGACACTCGATATCCCTCGGATAGCCTCCTCTTGGGCTTACAATACAAGGACCCCCGAGCTTCTTAAAAGCATCCCCCTAATCAATAACAAAACATTTATCCTAAGAGATAAGACATGAATCATCTCTATGGAAGAAGTATCTCATCTATAACATCACATACAAATTAAACATTTTTCAAATCAAACTCTTTTCAAAACACTTTTTCAAACAAAACATCTTTCTTAACTTGTAAGTGGCAACACTTGTACACTCAAGCAAAACGCCCAATGCTTACAATGCAAGATTCAACGTTTTTTCAAACATATTTCTTAACTTGTAAGTGGTAACGCTTTTACACTCAAGCAAAATACCCAATGCTTACAATGAAAGATTTAAACAACCAAATTTTCAAAAATGTATGTGATGAAATAGATTAGATACATTTTTCATTAAGATGACACTTGTCATTGTCTCTTAAAATCTTTGCTTCCACTAGCACATAAGTGGGAACTACAATTGCTCTGACTTTCTCAACCTCCTTTTGAGAATACGTAGGCACAAGGTCTCACCCTTGGCGAGCATACTTATTTCTCCCTCAAACCAAACAAACCTTAGTTCCCTTAGATCCGAGCTACAGATGCTATGATTCCCTCTAGGGGATATGTATGCAGAGGATCCCAATGATCTTTGCGAGCATAATAATAATAAATAAACTTAGGTTCCTACCTAACTTACCCTTCTTAAATCCCAAAGGAGAAATTTTCCCAAAATATCCTAGCAAATAAAACAAATTCACAAAAGGTTCCTATAGAATGCTATAAATATATAGGGTGATAATACCTCCCCTTTATGTAACCAACCCCCTTACCCAGGTCACTCCCCCATGCGTTGCGTTTAGCTCACGCTAATTGCATTGCATATCAATTTTAGGGTATTTCAGCTTTCCCCTTTTCCTTTCCTTTCTTGTTTGGAAATAATAAAGCTTGGTGCTCGCGACATCTTTTAAACAAAAAAAATCAAAGAGTAAATCGTTTTGAGCCAGAGATTCGAATTCCGATTCGATTCCCTCGTTCGTCACTTTTACCACAAACACTTATGTCAAGAGACATACCCGAAGAAGATTCTCTACAAATTTGATATGTCGAATTCAAAGCATGTTGTAACACCGACTAATCCTTAGTTTAAAGTCCTAGTACTGAAGTGGAAAGAGTCTATATATAAAATTTCTTATGCTAGTATAGTAGGTCCTTTGATGTATGCCATGGTTTGTACAAGGCCAGACATAAAGTATGGAGTAGGGGTGTTCGCGGTGCGGTTTGGGCGGTTTTAACGCAAAAAATCATCCGAACCGCGAGAGAAAAAGGCATGCGGTTTGGTTTGGTTCGGTTGACTTTTAGAAAAAAAACCAAACCAAACCAAACCAAACCAATGCGGTTTGGTTCGGTGCGGTTGGTTCGGTTTTTTATAAATAATTTGTTGAGTCATACATTCGCATATATATGACAACATAACTTTGTATTTGGTCATTCATACATGATACACTACTAAATTATCACCAAAAAACTAATCATATTTGGACAATAACTTCTCATTTAATATGCAAAAGTTAGATTAGACAAAAGTGAAATAATAAACATAAAATAATAGCATAAAATAATATAAAAAATATTATAATAAAACAAATAAAATAGAAGAGATGATAAATTAGTGAAGATGAAAAAGAAAGAACATAAGAGAGGAGAGATTAGAGATAAAGATGTGCGATAAAATGAAATTGAAAGAGAGAAAAATTGCATAAAAAATAAGAACGTGCAAAGGAAACAATATAAGAGAGTAGATATTAGATAAGAAGAGGCAAGATGTAAGTGGTGAAGATGAAGTGATAATATTAGGAGATATTTAAGAAGATTGAAAATGAAATCATAACTGTAAAAATGAGAAAATTGTTTGTAATCATAAGGCTAATGTATAATAGATTTAGGTTTGGGTTAGATGCGAGTTAAATAAAATTTAAGTTGTAACATAATGCGGTTTAGTTCGGTTTGGTTCGGTTTGTAAAATACAAACCGCAAACCGAACCAAACCATGCGGTTTTGTTAAAAAATGATCCAAACTAATCCGAATCAAATGCGGTTTTTTGCGGTTTCGGTTTGGTTTGGTTTTGCGGTTTTCTATTGGATTGGTTTGGTTTTGAACACTCCTAATATGGAGTGGGCCTTGTAAGCTCTATGGTGATATAGTAAATTGAATCTTTGCTTTTTTTCTTTTTCAAATTATTTTGGTATTTGCCACATGGTATTTGTTTATTTTTTATTTATTTTTTAATCTACGTGCAACTTTTAAATATTTTATTTATGTTTTTAAATATTTTTTATTTATAGTTAGTTGTTAATTTTTATTAAAAAATTTTAAATATTTTATTTATGTTTTTTAATATTTTTATTTATTTATAATTAGTTGTTAATTTTTATATAAATTAATTGTTATAATTTTATTATTGAATTTTTTGGCCTTGATCTTTCACCAGGCCCAATACTGCAGTTTTAACAGTTATTATGTAAAACAAGTATATAAACTCTATCATTTGATAAAAGATTGTCGATGTGGGACTCTAACAAAATGAAAAAGCTGATACTGCTACCCATTCTTCTTTACATCATCACCTTCAAATTGCAACTTTATTCTTTACTCAGTTTGCAAAATGACAGTTCCATGCCACTACAATTTCATGTAAATTACTAGCTTCATATCCATGGTAATTAAATCCCTTCTCTTGTATCATCATTACTGATCTTGCAGATGAAATATCTCGCATATTTGTTTGTTTCGTAATATATTACGTAGAAACTTCATTAAATGTATGACATGTTTTATTTTGTTGTTCAATGAATGCATGGTCCAATTAAAACCATAGTACACGTGAATCGATTCAGATACATGTGGACATGGTAGTGGAAAATAGATAAATGAGATATGGACCTATTGTCACTAATGCATAGATCTCTGTTTGCTCAGTATTATTTATTTGTTGCCTTCAAACTCTATCAATAGTGCTTTTGAACTCCTTTTTGAAACTATAATTAAATGTAATGAACATTGAAGGTATAAAGAGTGGTCAGAATGAGAAGTTTAAGTAACTTAAGTGTTGTGATGATCAAACTCGGCGTATTGCTCGATGCTTATTATAAGTGTTGTTAGCTAGTTTCTTAGTTCTCCTTAGCAGAGTAGTCATTTCGGGATACTGGTGCGGAACTGCAACTCACCACAAAGCACCACCACCACACGTTGCAACTGAAGCACATTTCGACAGTATCGCATGCAATCGTATAGTATCCACCATTTCCTCTTGGATGATTTTAGTGTTTATTCATATGTTTACTCTCAAATATATTGTTTCCACATTGCATGTGCTAAGAAAGTTGAAGGCAACAAATTTCGCTAATATTACAGGGGGTGTTGTATATTTAACCCCTAAAGTTGTGAAAGAAGCATCGTAGCTTGAAGGTTTTGCTAAGGAGATGAAACTTCAATGTCAACTTATCTCTATTAAATGTGATAGTCAAAGTGTCATACATCTATCTAGTAATTCAACCTATCATGAGTGAACCATGTTAGAACATAGTTTGGTTCTAATCATATCTTAGAGTTTTGATGATAACAAGTGAAATAAATTTTGTATAATAAATATGATACTCTAATGTGTATTATTCTCATTTCAGATAATATTCTGACTCAAGCACTCTAGAATAAAGAAATGTCAAATTATGCTGAGTAAACAAGAGTTAGAAGTTCTAGAAGATAAAAAGAACTTCTGAACACACACGCTGAAAGCAACTTCTGAAGGAAGCATGTTAATGCAACCTCTGATAGAAGCACCAAGGAAACCTCTATTAGAAGATACTTTGAACAAGGCTTGCAGAAGATCATGATTCTTCTATACGTCATCTTCTAAGACAAAGTCTGCTACAATACCGTTACTAATTAAAGATAACACGGCTTAAGTTCTTGAGTGAATCAAATTTCGAGACTCATTGAGAAAATAAAGCACATCTAGACAAACAACATTTATTATGTTTCTCATCTTCCAAGACACGCAACAGAAAGCAACGGAATGCAAGATAATTATTTATGAGAAGCTATATAAAGAGCAAACATTCAAAGAAGAAAATATACTATTCATTCTAAAAGAGAAAACTTACGCTGCCAAAGTCAAATACTCTTTTGTTAAGTTTATTTTTCTGTATTGAGCTTAAACAATTCTTGTGTAGAAATCACTTTTTGTGATAAAGCTTTTTAAAAGCAACGTTATACACATTGTTAGAAGTTCATTTGTAATTGTTCCTTGAGAGACTAGTTGGGTCAGATTTCTCAAGAGGGCTAGGACTAGAGAGTCTTAGAGGTGTTAGTCACTTGCAGTTGACTTGTGCATTGTTTGTTAGTCACAACAGTTGGTTGTTCAATTGTAATCTGTTGATTATAGTGAATTAAGTCCTTGTTTGAGAAAGGAAAAATCACCTTGGCGGGTGGACTAAAGTAGTTTGAGTTTCAAACGAACCAAGATAAAAATCATTGTGTGTTTAGATTGTTGTTGATTAAAATAAAACTTAAAAAGGAAAAACTTATTCAAACCCCCATTCTAAGTGTTTTCTAAGCCTTCAAACCAAGCACATCAATGTGAGGCTACATTTCATTAGAGAAATAATCAAGCATGGAAAAGTCCAAGTGCTGAAGGTTTTAACTGAAGATAGTGTGGCTGATATGATCACCAAGACATTGACAAACTGTAAGTTATTCCGTTGTATGTAGTTGATAAAGTTGCATGAAGAAAGCTAGTTTGTTCCCTTGATGTTGTAGAGTTTATTCCATGGTGGAGATCTATGAGATTTTAGACCAAACTCTAGTCTCGACAAGGATAATTTCTTAGTTCAACAGAGTTTAAGTATGATGTCGAAGTTTGTTCACATGTTGATGTCAAAGTCGTGCATGCTGTAGTTGAATTGTGTTCTAGCATGCAGTAGTCGATAATGCTAGATTTGTTAGCATTTTGAATTGTGCCTGTTTGTTTAGCCTAATTGTTTAAGTTAGCTTGTAGCTTAAGTTAGCTTCTTAGTCTATAAATAGACTAATTCTCTTAGGTTGTTGAGAGATGTTGATTGTTATTATTCACTTGTAATATGTAAATCTTAATAGAGAAAGTGAGTAGAAAAACACAGTTACAACCAATCTTTTTTTTCTTTCTTATTCTCTTTTCTCTCTCTTTCGTGAAAACATAATATGATTTCTTGTGTTTGTTCAGAAAAATAAATCTTTCTCATAATTTTAGTTTGTTCTTGACAAGACTCCGACAAAATAATTGTGATTTTATCCTTTATCATTTTTTTTACTTTAACACGAAAAAGAGAGACGCCTTTATAAAAAAATCCAGTCCAGTCAAGTAATCGTGTGAACTAATCATACCATATGTGCTCTCTATTTTAATACAGCAATTTGTAAAAAAAACTTAAACATATACCAAGAAGTGTTAACGTATAAACCTTTTCTATCAAGCTCCTTCCATAAGCCAAAATCTCATCGTTCTCAACCCTCGACCTATTATCAACACATTGTTATATTTATTACTTATTCATTCAATGTAATGTTATTAATTATTTAAACTTTTATTATTTTTTATTATTTTATAAAAATATTATTGAAAAAGAATTAGGAGCACGTAAGAAAATATTTGCAAGTTTTTTTCCTTAATATAATAATAGTTAATAGAGATTCCCAGTTAGTTTGAATCAGTTTTGAAATAAAATTTCATCTAATTTATGGAGAAAATATAAGCGGTTGTCTTTAATTTTGAGTGATTAATTTTAAGAAAAATATTCCAGTTTAATATAATTAAATTACATTTTTTATTAAATATTTAAATTACATTTTTTATTAATGTTATAAAAACATAATAAAATCATAAGTTTGACGAAAAATTTATAATACAATTCACTATGTTTTTAAACAAATATCATCATAAACAAATAAATAAATTAAACCAACAAATAATATTAAAATAAGAGTTTAATTAATTGTCATACAAATTAAAAAAGAAATTACACAATCAACATGTAAGAACCACCATATCTGCATATCATATCATACATGATAAACACGTGTATTTTTAAAAACAATAAAGGTGTGAGATACCTTTTAAGGTGTCAAAATAACAATCAAATAGTTATGATAAAAATCCAATAACAATTTACTTGATGTTTTTTTCTCATATTAATATTAGGATTGGTGTAATTAAATTGAATTGATAATTTGTTTTACAATTTACTAAATTTGATTAAAAGATAATATCATAAAATTAATATAATTATCATTAATTTTTAAATATTTAAAATATGAAAAAAATGTAAAAAAATATTTTAAAAGACCAAATATAATTAAAAATACTAATATTTTAAAAATAATTGTTCAATCTATTTAAACCAAATTTTTAGTTAAAGTTTTTATAAAAAAATTATTTATAAAGAAACAATAACGATAATAATGATTAAAATGAAGCGAAAAGTGCGTGAGAGAAGGAAGAGGATCCATAGATTAGGCGATAATTAATTAACCTTCATTTGGATTTTGGACATACTAACACAAGTCACACCTCTCTAACTACCCCTTTCTAACGAATCCAGCTAATAATAGAAAAAGCAAAAAAACAAAACACACGCCGCTACTCATTTTTCTCTTCTCTTTCTGTTCTCTTAAACTAATCTAGAAAACAAAATGAAGTCGGTACAGCTCAAGCGGTTATGCTTTCTCTCACTATAACAAACAATCAACAAATCGAAGAGAGGCGGAGAGAGGAGAGAGAATGACTGTGGAGTACCATTGTTGCGAACCGGGATTCTTCATCCACATATTGGTAATCGTACTGTTGGTGGTGTTCGCCGGATTAATGTCCGGCCTCACCTTGGGACTCATGTCTTTGAGTCTCGTTGATCTTGAAGTTCTAGCCAAATCCGGTACTCCTCGCGATCGTAAACATGCCGGTAAGTTATTGCATACTTAGAATTAATACTGTATCTAATTGAAATTATTACCTAATTTGTTTTGGAATTTTGGAATAGTAACTAGAGCTTCTTTTTTTTTTTTTGTTGATGGAAATAGAAATTTTCCTGTTATGGAAATTGATTTGAATATTATTATATGTTTGTTTGAACTTGTGTTTTGTTGTTATTATGCAGAGAAGATTTTGCCTGTTGTGAGAAATCAGCATTTGTTGCTTTGTACTTTGCTCATTTGCAATGCTGCCGCCATGGAGGTATCGTTACTCATATGCTATTTCCAACTTATTTTTCTATTGATTTTTTTTAGATAGTTTATGAAAACAAGTTATATATAACTTGTATGTTTTTTTTTTTGGTAAATGTTTTTGGTACTCATGAGTTATAACTTATATAGTATTCAAGAAGTTTGTTGGTTTTTTCAGGCACTTCCAATTTTTCTTGATAGTCTTGTTACTGCTTGGGGTGCTATCCTTATTTCAGTCACCTTGATTCTTCTCTTTGGTGAGGTGCGAAAGTTTTCTCTTTATATGTTTCGAGTGAAATATATGCGTGGCACTTGATGGTGTTAGATGTCCAATAAAATTTCCAACATAACCTCACTAGGGTCATGTTGAATGATGGTTTTAAGTTTTAACCCTTTTGAAATTGGATTTATGATAGCTATTTTTGTGTCTAATAATTAACACACATTAAGTGCTGACATATGTTTGCTTGTGTGAAGATTATACCCCAATCAGTATGTTCACGATATGGTTTAGCTATTGGTGCATCAGTGACTCCTTTTGTGCGTGTGCTTGTATGGATATGTTACCCAGTTTCTTTTCCAATTAGCAAGGTGACACACATTGAGCATACTTTCTATTACTTTTATTTGAATAAACAAAGACGAAATTTAATTTGCTTCCTTTATTTTTCTTCTCAATTTTTGTGTGCCTTTTGTGGTTTTTCAGTTGTTGGACTATTTGCTGGGTCATCGACATGAAGCCCTTTTCCGCAGAGCTGAATTGAAAACGCTCGTAGATATGCATGGTAATGAGGTCCGTATCAGCATAATATGATTAGTTTTGTTGAAATGAAGGCACCCACTACCCAGCTATGTTTCATGGGCTTTTAATTCATTGGTCCTTATAATTGAACAAATCCTGTATTATATCTTTCATTAGTGGACCACTCTTACTCTAGCTTTTCTTTTTTGATGTAAATATGCACCTCTACTGAAATATCACTCAGGACTATCTGTATATATCTCTTCTCGTTCTTTAGAACACTGCACTTGGAAATTCATGAATCATGCTTACACGTATTTTTTTTGTTTCTGTTCATGATTTAACTGAATTAGGCTGGAAAAGGTGGGGAACTTACTCATGATGAAACAACAATAATTGCCGGGGCACTTGAACTTAGTGAGAAGACAGCCAGTGATGCCATGACTCCTATATCTGAAATATTTGCCATTGATATTAATTCGAAGCTTGATAGGTAGATCGTGTGCTAAACAATTTATAAATTAAAGTTGACTTTTGTAGTATTATACAAATTTTACTTATAACTAAATGCCTATCACCTAGCAGGAGGCTGATGAATGAAATATTGGGGAAAGGGCATAGCAGAGTCCCAGTCTATTATGAGCAGCCCACAAACATTATTGGACTTATACTGGTATGGTATTTCTCTCTCTCTCTCTCTCTCTCTCTCTCTCTCTCTCTCTCTCTCTCTCTCTCTCTCTCTCTCTCTCTCTCTCTCTCTCTCTCTCTCTCTCTCTCTCTCTCTCTCTCTCTCTCTCTCTCTCTCTCTCTCTCTCTCTCTCTCTCTCTCTCTCTCTCTCTCTCTCTCTCTCTCTCTCTCTCTCTCTCTCTCTCTCTCTCTCTCTCTCTCTCTCTCTCTCTCTCTCTCTCTCTCTCTCTCTCTCTCTCTCTCTCTCTCTCTCTCTCTCTCTCTCTCTCTCTCTCTCTCTCTCTCTCTCTCTCTCTCTCTCTCTCTCTCTCTCTCTCTCTCTCTCTCTCTCTCTCTCTCTCTCTCTCTCTCTCTCTCTCTCTCTCTCTCTCTCTCTCTCTCTCTCTCTCTCTCTCTCTCTCTCTCTCTCTCTCTCTCTCTCTCTCTCTCTCTCTCTCTCTCTCTCTCTCTCTCTCTCTCTCTCTCTCTCTCTCTCTCTCTCTCTCTCTCTCTCTCTCTCTCGTCAACTGTCTCTCAAGAACCATTATTCTAAAAAAAAAATTCAACATGGCAAGGCAACTTCCTTAGCTAGAGCATTAATATAAGTAAACCATTCTTGTCTGTTGAATCAAAACTATCATACTCATGGGATTCACTTTTTGAAGGCTCACCATTTGCAAAAAAATTTAAATTGATATTCATCTTCCACATGAGACAGTATTATCACTTGGAGTCTTACTGTGTTCTATTAAGCTCTTAACAACAGAGTACTTTAGAAAGTTGAAGGTTAGCCTCCATGCTAGTCAATACCATACATTGAATTGGAGTCTTATACTAAGTTCTATCAATTCTTGATAACCAAATATTTTAAGGAATTGAACAAATTATTAGAGAACTTGCATTGAAAATCAGGCTACATGAGACAATACCCTCACTGAAGATTGAGTATATAGCAGGCGGTTTATTAAGAAAATAAATAAATGTTGTTTCCTATTAGTTATAAGTTATGTGTCATGGTGTATGAGTTAATTCCCAAGAATGGAACTACATGTGCATTTTCAACCTTAGGCAGTGCTTTAGATAGACAGTAGACAATAATATCTTCCTTAGGCATAACTGATAATATCTCCCCCAGTGACCCATTAATATCTTCTATAAGATTTTCTCTTGTTGGGCGTCTTATATTTTATCATTTCATTTTAAAGGCATAATGACCAATTTAGACTGTGTAAGTTAGTTGAATACTGTTGGTATGGATAAACTCCTACCCCTGCAGTTTCTGTTGCAGGGAGTGGAGTATATTAATAGGAGGTTGCTTTGATGAAGGCTGGAATTTCATTAAGTTTCGTTAGAATTTCTACTAGCCGTAGTACATGTGGTACAGAGAAGATGAAAATATAGTTTACGAGGATAAATTGAACAGTGACTATAATGTCTCTATTCAATTAATATAGGATTAAAAATTATCACGTGTTTCTGCTCAACTAGGGCATTCGAGCTTTCTATAGAAATGAGCAAGAAAATACATTTTTGTGGTTCAAATTAACTTAAAAGCATCATCAACGCTTAATGAGCTGGCACTCTGATGTTTATGTCATACCTACATCACCCATTCTTCTAAACACTGATTACTGTTGTCTTACATTAGAGGTTGATGGAAGACCTTACCTCGGTGGCTGGTTAAGTTCAAGAACTTGCCTTCGGTAGTTTGTTGCAATGTTTTCTTTCTCCGCCCATGTCATCGTTAAATTCTGATATTCATAGTATCTTATGGTATTGTTAGTTGGACAATTTGCATATTGTATAGTTTATTGTGAGGTGCTATTCTGTTATGATTTTAAACAATTTAGTTTTCTCTTATGTTAGATTCTAGGATGGTGGTCATTGTATTGTTCATCAGAATTTCAGCTTTTGTGGTTAGGTGTTTTTTTTCTTTGTTTTGGTTCCTTTGATGATGATTGGTATTAATTTAAGTTAAGAAAATTTTGTATGATGAAATTGCTATTCATTTGTGCCACTTTTCTCTCTAAATTTTTTCCATTGTTCATTTGGTAAATTTTTCTATTCTCATTATACGCTGCACTAATTGTAGATCAAGAATTTATTGACAATTCATCCAGAAGATGAAGAACCTGTGAAGAGTGTAACCATACGCAGGATTCCAAGGTACCTTATATAATTATTTGGAATTAGTAGAATGAAAAAAAACTTAGTGTAGGATTCTATTTACATAGTGATCCTAATTAAACTAACTAATCATAATCAATTTAACTACTTAAACAAGTGTTCAACTAATTCCAACACTTGTTGACAGGGTTCCAGAAAGCATACCACTTTATGACATTTTGAATGAGTTTCAGAAGGGCCATAGTCACATGGCTGTTGTTGTAAGACAGTGCGACAAGAACAAGCAACCATCTTCCCAAGATAATGCAAATGGTAAGAACGTGCAATTAACAGTTTAAAATAATATTTCTTTTGAGTATATTGAACTGAAGTTTTCTTCATAATTAATGTCGCATGTCTTATGCTTTTAAAATAGATTCGGTGAGAGAAGTGAAGGTGGATATTGAAGGTGAAAAGCCCCCCCAAGAGAAAGTCTTGAAACCCAAAATACCTATCCAAAAGTGGAAAAGCTATCCACATTCAAACAGGTCAAATAGGGGCAATTCTCGGGGCAGAAAATGGACAAAAAATATGTACTCAGATATTTTAGAGATAGATGGTAGTCCTCTTCCAAATATCCCTGAAGAAGAAGAAGCTGTTGGAATAATTACAATGGAAGATGTCATTGAAGAACTTTTACAGGTACTACTACTAACAATATTTATGAGCAAACCTTGCCCAGTCTTGAATAATGGAAGAAAACACATTTATTTACTTGTAGACAGTTTACTCACATGTATTTCGATGTAGGAGGAGATCTTTGATGAGACGGATCATCATTTTGAAGACTCGTGACAATGGTTTTTCCATTAAACCTGATGTTTTCATATTCTTCTTTGTTTTGGACCTTGTAGATAATTAATTAGTTAATGAGGTTTAGTGTGAGAGCTTCTGTTTATAGATCTTAAATCATTAAATGTGATTGGAACGAACATATCAGTAATGAAAATGTAGGGACAAGAAAGCTGTTAATACTTTACGTTAAGCTTTCTTTATGGAGATGCACATTAATGGATCTTTAAGGTAATAAGGCATGCCAGCATATCGTGGTGTATGCTAATGAAAAAACAAAAACAAATCGTGGTGTATTTTTTTGAACTAGTTGATAAGTACCTGATTGGATTGTATTATGTTGTGAATCTTGTTGTGAATTACAACAAAATTCAATACTAATTTGTGAGACAAAATAGTAACAATTAAAATAAATGGTCTGCAACAATAATAATCTGCACACAAATAATAAGGCACGGTATTAGGTTTCAGTGGAGGATCGGGAAACAATGTGTTGTTTCTTTGATTTTCAGCATAAGAGAGAGATGAACGTGTTTCTTTGATTTTCAGCATAAGAGAGAGATGAACCAAGGATGACACAATAACCAGTATCAGATTTCCTTATATCATGACATTTTGCCTAATCTGAATCAACAAAACTAAACGATTTTAAAGAAATAGAAAGCAGAAAACATAATACCTTTTGCATGGACATCTTTCAAATATCTGAGTATTCGTGTAGCAGCTTGATAGTGAGGTAATAAAGGCCTATACACAATTACCTATACACATATTGACTTAAGTGTTGAACATCATAGGATATGTCTGGCCTTGAATTGGTTAGGTAGATCGATCTACCAATCAGTCTTCTATAAGAAGATGGATCTTCTAATGGCAGACCTTTATTGGAAGCAAGCTTGGTATTTGGATCAAAAGGAGCATATGAAGGCTTTGAAGCAAGGAAAATAGTGTCCTCTAGAAGTTCAAGAGTATATTTCCTTTGATTGAGGAAAATACATGTTTTTTGATCAGACAATCTCAAAACCTAAAAAGAATCTCAACTGACCAAGATATTTAATCTTGAATTGATGATCCAGAAGATGTTTAACATTTTGAATCTCATGTATTGAGTCACATGCTAATACAATGTCATCAACATAGACTAAAAAGGAAGTAAAGCTATGTTGATCAGTTTTGGCATATAAAGAATGGTTAACTTGAGATTGATGATAACCAATAGAAATCAGAAAAAAAGATAGTTTGATATACCATTATCTACTTGTTTGTTTAAGGTCATATAAAGATTTTTGGAGTTTGCAAACCTTTGGTTCATGAAAACTAGACAATCCAGGTGGTAGAGTCATTTAAACTTCTTCATGTAAATCACTATGGAGAAAAACATTATTTACATGTAATTGCTCAAGATGCCATCCCTTGATAGTGACAAGAGACGGTAAAACTTTAGTGGTCAGTTTAGCCATAGGTGAAAAAGTGTAAAAATAATCAATGCCTTTCATTTGTGTATAACCCTTAGCCACCAACCTAACTTTGTATATCTCAACAGAACTGTCTACCTTATTGATCACGACTTTGTGTGTCTTAAAGAATCTAGACTGCAAGTATACAGTCCTATCGCGTGTAGCTTTAAAGATTATCGAATCCTAAGGGGCTAAATGTCAACCTATCTCTATCTTAGGTTACTATGTAAATCTAAGGCTAATAATGTAATTAATTTGGGGTTAGGGAACCTAACTGATTATAATCTAGTTTAGATTCAAGGGGGAATATCGATATGTAATGGTCAGACTTCGGGGATTTAGCAACTCATTGACTCAACTCGGATTATTAAAATAATTTTCAGTAGAAAATATTTGAAAATCCTCTTCTCACATTCTCGTGTTTATTGATTCAGATCCTACAATGAAACCTAAGTGAGCGCTCTCGCTGTATCAATTAGAGTTTAAAAATAGTTTTTGAAAGCAAATAAGACCTAATCAACCTAAAACCAGAAAATTATTCTTTTAAAAGAATAGATCAAATGGTGTTGCTAAACCCCGTCGGCCATATGACCTTACATACCGATAAATAAATTTAGCCTAGCATGTTATACGACTCAATAATAGCGCAACATAAATAAATAACATCAGACAATTTAAATAACCCAAGCATTTCAGATAATTTTGGCATTAATAAATAAAAATAATTAAATTAAACCTGAAAACAATATTGCAAACTATTTAGCTAACTTCAGGTGTCTCCTACAGGTCGGTGAGATCTGCCTTTTGTTGCTCCGAAAAATAAATGCGATGAAGAAAAATAAAAAGCACGATTCTAACGTGAGTTTAGAATCAACAAAGGTTCGCAGCAATCCCCGATGTGAAAATTGCTACGAGAAAATAGAAGCAAAACTACTAAATAACCTAAATCGGAATCAGTATAATAAAACTGAAAATAAATGGTACTGAGAAAATTCGGCAGAGTAACAGTAAGGTAAGTGAAAAAGAAAGCGTGTGAAAAAAATGAGGATTGAGGCCCTATTTATAGACTTGAAGGTCGCTTGAAACAAGTAGAACGTTGAGGATTTTTCTCCTCCGGATTTGCCTCCGTAGCGATCGCTGCGGACAGTTGGTTGAGTGTGACGATCGTCACAAGGCTTGGATAGGAAGCTTCGCTTCCTAAGTCATCGCGGCCGTTAGGGCACGCGTGGCAAGGTGTAACGATCCTTACCCTTGCATGGACTCTTGGGTTTGGCTTGCTGCACGCGTTGAAAATTGGCTGGGCTTGCTCTTCTTAATTCTTTATTTTCCAAAGCTTTTTACTTGTAATGCACCCTATTTTGCCATACACCCCACAATTGCATAATTGCTCTTCTTTTGTGGATTTTAAGTACGATTTGCTTGACTTTTCTCGACTTTCTTCACACATGTTTTGTGAACATCAAATTCCTGAGAACATAGAAAATAACGACATAATACGAATAAAGAGTAATTTAATTAATTAAAATGCAGATAAAATTCATGTAAATTGATCCAAATATTTGATACATTTTTGGGTTATCAAACTCCCCTACACTTGAACCTTTTCTTGTCCTCAAGCAAATAATAGAGTAAAAATCGTTTAACGTAAAGTCTTCGACACAATCTCACGACACGACTCGAATCGTATGTGGTTGAGGGGCGTTACATTAGAAAGATGGAACTAGGTTCTGACACTAATGATACAGAAACGACACAAAACCATAAAACATGGGCAAAATTCTTCACCCTATGCAAACTAGTCTGAATCATGCTATCATAGCTCAACCTAATTCTTTTCGTTCGAAATCAACCGCTTTCATTCTAGTGCAATCACATTAAGCCCTTTATCTTTTGCACACACATAGTAGAGTAGTTGGTTAGTGATTCTGGTCATATATGCACAGGGTTCTGGTACACAGGTTGGTAACCCTTTTTCTTTCCTAGATTATAAGTCTCGGGGGATCGAACCTTAGTTCTCTCTACCAAGTTCAGCACCAGATACCACTGAACAAGCTTACAACTGGTTGATACATTAGTTTTTGTAGGTTCCGCAACTGTTGGATTAAATGACCTGGTGAGGGTCACCTAACTTAATTAGTGCATTTCCTATTATATCATTATGCTTAAAAAAATTCTGATTAGGACTAGTCACTTATATTCATCGGCTCTCTACGTAGTTTATGGATAAGACGATGTTGAATGCTAGTATAAACTACTCGAGGTTGATCTAAAACTAAAACTTAAGGTTTCAGTATCATAAGTACTCATACTGATCTTGCATAATCTGGAAGGTTTAGGTGTCAAGGCGGTATTATTTTTGTCAAATCTTTTTCAAAAATTCTAACGTAGCCTGATTGTGAGCAACTCATATACTTTTTGAATGTATTGAGCTAATGTGTCGAATAAAAATTAAAATTTTTGTTATGGTTCAAGAAGAGTATGGAAGTACGAATAACTTACGGAAATGATTGCTCGATTGAAATCAATCTGACAAGAATTTTTTTTTATTAAATGAAAAGGGAAATAATGGAAATTCAAATCTGACTTACAAGGAAATTGAAAACAAAGGTTTCCTCCCCTACACTTAAACTGAGCATTGTCCCCAATGTGAAAAGAAAGTGAGAATAGAAAACTAACTGGAAACTTAAGAAAATAAAAATACAAGGAAACAAGAAAACACGAATCACAACTCATCATTGTCTCTGACGTTTCCGCTACTCGATAATTCACCTCGTGCCCTTACTCCACCGCGTGTCCTCACTCCACCTCTTATGGGTCTAGGAGGTTGTTCACTAGTGTTGTAAACATAAGCATACATACCCTCAACATGGAATGACAAGTAGCACATTTCATCATCATGTCTAAAATTTCGCAATGGTTCCAATAGGCGGTGTCATGTTGATTGTGCTGCAGCTCTTGCATCATCTGCATCAGTTCTTGTTGATGTTGATCTTGAAGTAAAAACAATGCATAGATTTCTTCAATGGTGGCTGGCTGAGGATCATTTCCTACTTGTTCTTCTTGTGGCGGGTCATCTGGTTGGGGTGGTTTTTGATTTAATTCTGGTATTGCATTACCTATTACTGCTTGATTATTCTGCACATTCGCTCCAGGGGCTGGTGCTTGAAGATCATAAATCCAATTTACAGTGATGTCAATTCTTGTTATATCCGGATTTGGCAGAATAATGCCTGGAACGACCCTGTGTTGCACCATCAGGTTAGGTTATACCTTCCATTACTTCTTGCTTTGACAATATGACCAGACTGGCAGTAATCAATATCCAGAAATTCAGGAAAATGAAGCAATGGTATAACGGATCATAGAACTGAACCAAGGTGAAAAGTAAACCATCCTTCATCTTCGTCTTCATCAAAGGTATAATAGTCCCATACTTCTTCCGAAAATCCTCTGGACTCTCAATCTCATCAATCAAGCTCAATAGTCCCTCAATCTTAGGTTCCTTGAAACTGTATTTCCGAGTCCTCCTCTGTCCATAATCCATGGTCAAACTATACTTGAGATATTTGCAAAGGTCAATTTTAAGTTCCTTGAGCAACCGTCTAAAAAAAATGTGTATGGGTGCATGAATGCATGATGCAATAATCACACACAAAGATCACAAATAAAGGGGTCCATAGGTTCGACGTCACCAGCATGGAGTCAAAAGGTACTACCCACAAGGTATTCTAAGATTTGTCACATGTAGATCAAGGTTGTAAAGGAATCTCCAAAGTTTTCATTCCTCCATCCAATACTACCAACTTCCCGATGTACTCGGTAATTAACAATACCTTCAGGTGAAACTCGTTTGAGTGCAGTATCGCGTAGAAACTACTTCCGGATAACTCTGTAAGAGTCCCCGCACTACCCTTAAAAAGGCTAGGATGGGTTAAGGGTTCTACGGCTGCTCGGCTTGATGGACTCTCAAGTCGAAAGCAGTCATGTCTTCCCGATCGCTCAGTAAACAAAATACCACAGTCAAGGAGGTCTCTACTGAGTGGGGGATATCATGTCTCCTTCTTCGGGATTACTCCCTAAAAGTTAACATGACTATACCGCCCGTCATATCTTAATTTTTCCCGAGTCCGGATATAGGACTCAAAAAAGATCACCAAGCACCCCTGAAAACAAGAAAAATATCCAGACAAACAAGTACATAATATATACAAAATATAGCACATATATACAAATAAACAAAAATAGGATCTGTAAGACGGTGTGGCAAGTGATCGAGAGGGCGGGGGATGAATAGATCACCTCTTAGTTATCACAGATTAAAATTATTTATCAGAGTTAATGCTAAAATTGCAGAAAGCGAAACACGGTCCTGAATTGACTTCTGTCTATTCTGAACCGGCTACAAGAAAATCGGAAATGTGATAGATTGTTGGATTTTAATTGAGATGATAAAGATGAATTAACATAGAACCTATGTTGAATTAATCCACTTATCACTATAACACTCTTTCCAATGAAATGAAATTAAGCTAGCACTTTTGTCAAACAATTGGAGGATGTTTGTTCAATGATCAATGACAATGGAGTTTTGACAAAGATTTTCTTCCAGCCTTGTATCAATGAACAGAAAGATTGCACACCAATTGAATCACAAACCCATTGTAAAAGTAAAGAGATAGAGAGAAAGAATACGATACGCGGAGCGATTTAGTAAGGAAGTTCCCCACATTCGTCCTCGCGTGTGGGTACGTCTCCCTCTCAATTTCCAAATTGGAATTGAGAACTTCTATATCAATATGTTGAAAAATATTTACAAGGTTGCAATACAAAGACAGAAAAATAAATCTTGCAGATCTTCTTCTTCTTGTATCAACCTTCCCTTGCCTGAGCTAATCAAGAACCACCTGCAAGATTCACAGACAATTCACCACTTCCACGACCTGTTTGTGAAATCACTCCGATCTCCAAACCTTGCGCTATGGCTGAATTTGCTATGTGCAATCGTGACTAACACCTGCAAGATACACAAACAATTCACCGGTTTCACGACCTGTTTGCGCGATCACCCCGATCACCAAACCCTACTGTAACACGGTGGGAGAACTGACTTGCTTGTTTTGCGTTTTATCGCAAATGTTGCAGATATCAAGAGTCTCCACCGATTTTTCTTTTATCCAATTAAGGGAAGGCGAAAAAAACGGGAAAAGACCTTCGTTAGATTATGATTAAGGGAGGCGGTTATGAAAAGGGAAGGTATTAGCACCCTTTTCATCCATAGTTATCTACGGGCTCTTAATTGCTTAGCTCACTTTATAAATTTGTTTTTCTGTGTGTTTGAAAAGATGTTTTTGAAAAGGCATTTCACTTTGACTTCGTAATGATTCATGCTGGAATGTATACGAAGTGTTTGGAAATGTTTTGTTTTGGAAAAGAACTTTGTAATGATTCACGCTGGAACGTATACAAAGTGTTTGAATTTTTTTTTGAAAGTGTGAGGTGTGAAGAGTATTTTGATTGAGCAAGCAAAAGAGTCTTATTTTACCCACTTAGAACGGTCGTTTCCGTGTTATTTTGCTTTCCTTTAGGGTAGCGTTATCCATACCATTAGTTGGTGGGTAACTCTATCTGTTGGATGTAAAAGGGCGTTCAAAGGGACATCGGATGGTCATAGAAGGCAACTTGTAAGGATATCTTAGCATATTCGTAGGGACGATCATCACTTTTCATAGGCAACAACCGAGGGACGAGATCATGTATTCGTAGGCAACATCGAGGGTCATCGAGGAACTATGATCTTTAATTCGAAGGGACTATGATGATATGTTTGTAAGCGTCTTAGCTAAGATATCCCAACGTTCGAGGGACATGACCATGGCAAAAGGCAACGAGAGAGGATACCCTAAGGGGGTGCATGTGTGAAGAAAGTGTGTTGTATTCGGATATTTTATCTTGAATTAGGGCGATCTAAGTTGATTCTTATCTTGCCATACACGCCTAGTTACTAGCAGTTAATAGGTGCGGAAAATAAGTTGCGGAAATGTAAAGTGCATAAAAGTAAATCCTACGCTATTACATGGCTTTGGAGCAGTTACATAATTGAGGAGTGCGGAAAGTAAATGTCCTAACTATCTATTACATCCCATAAGCAGATACATAACGACAAAAGGAAAACGCGTAAAAAAAATTATACATCCTGGAAGCAGTTACAAAAATATGCGCGAAAATAGATAATCGAACGAAAAATAGAGAAAAGTTTTAAGTTAGTAAAAAGTTTTTAGGTTAGTAAAAAAAGTTTGATTTCAGTTAACCTAATTACTAAGTGAAAATCGGGTGAATCGGAAACCCTAATTCTAATTGATTTTAATTAATAAAATAAATTTAATTTAAATTAAATGATTAACCTAAATTAAACTAATTAAATTAATTAATGTAATTAAGAAAAAAAATAGACAATTAATTGTGAAATTAATCCTAATTAAGCTAATTGTTTAACCTAATTACTAATTAGTTAATTAAATAAAAAAGAAAATAATTAGTAGGAAAAAAAATAAAGAAAAAGGTTTTCCATCAGAGCTTCTGACGGAGGTCCAGAAGCTGGAGCTTCTGGAGGTTCTGCTTCTGAGGGGGTCCAGAAGTTGGAGTTTCTGAGACAGAAACGCGTCAAGGTGTCATCTTCTTCGTTTGAATTTCCAGACCTATACCAACGGATTTGCTGTATCCTTTGCGTACGGATTTTGGTTCGTAGCTATAGCACCTGCAAATTAAAACTTGACAAATACCAAAGATAAATTAGATATGAGACCATGGATCGATTGGAATTGATCACTTGAACACGACCATGCCCTTAGTTTGGTCTAATTTTGGCTAAATCAGAGAATCCCAATTTGAAGGTCAAAACCCTAACAATGGCAGATCCTCGTTCCTGCATCTAGACTTGAATCAAACTATCCATAAAACACCGAAACATCAATACAAACACAAATATATGATCAAATTTAATTAAACAAACATATATGTATGAAATCGAAAACTGAAAAATATGCATGGAAACCGAAACTGTGATTTTATGTTTCAGGAGCTTATGCGTGCTTGCAAGGGTCTAGAACGGTTCAGAGGATCACCAGGAAGTTGTTTGAATGCTTGGAATGGCCTGGATCGAAGCAAAACCTTGGCTGCAAGTTGCTTGAAACACACGGTTTTTTGAAGCTTTTTTAGGGTTCTTTGAGTCAAGAATTCTCGTCATGTGGCATCTGGAATCAGTGTGTATATATACTAGAGTAAATTAGGTCAAGAATCATGAAGAAATTATATGCCAATCAATGAGAAAATATTTGATTTGGAATGAAACCAAATATTGCCTTTTTTGATCAAATTTCAATCAATTCTCTTGCCAATCTTAATAATTTCGAAAATGAGAGCTTGTATGGCTTGCTTGGACCTCAAGAATGAGAGAAAATAATCTTGCATTTAAAATTTGATTTTGTATCTTTTATTTTAATTAAATTGGTTTTAAATGAATAAAAATTCAAAATAAATAAAAATAAAAGATAAAAAATGTGGCCTTGGGTTTGGAGGTTCTACTTCAGATAAGGAACAATTTTGAATCAAGAAAGGTTAGGCCCATTTGGAAATTTTTTGACTTTCTCAAGTATTTCTCTTTATGCACCTCCTAAAAAATGCTCAACTTGCACAACTTGTATCTTGCTCAATTTTTAACACTTTTGGGTGTTCTTGGACTTTTTAGAAAGCTCAAGATGTCTTATAAACATCCTGTTTGGTTTCATCTTCATTGAAGTTTCCATGCTCATGAACACTTCTTTGCAAAAAGATGACTTTTTGCTGACTTTTAAAAAGGACCTGTAATGTTTTGATCCATAACTTCCAAATGAAACAAATCCTGCAGATCTTCTTCTTCTTGTATCAACCTTCCCTTGACCTGAGCTAATCAAGAACCACCTGCAAAATTCACATACAATTCACCACTTCCACGACCTGTTTGCGAAATCACCCTGATCTCCAAACCTTGCGCTATGGTTGAATCTGCTATGTGCAACCGTGACTAACACCTGTAAGATACACAAACAATTCACCGATTCCACGACCTATTTGCACGATCACCCCGATCACCAAACCCTACGCTGCGGCTGAATTTGCTCTGTGTAATCGTGACTAACAAACCCACAAGAGACCTCCGTTTTTGCTGGATAAACCTCCTGGTTTTTCCTCGAATCCCCCTTCCAAAATTCAACTCAGCTAGATCACCGATCGTACCACTAAATGTTATCTCTTTGATCCCTTGATCCAATTACCAATGATGATTGCGTGTCAAGGTTCTTGAACCAAGGTGATTGAGAAGATGATGAAGATGAAGTATATTTTCAGGTTTCTATATGCTCAAAAATTGGATGCTCACAAACTGATTTTGTAACACCTGGGTCTTAACTAAAACTGCCAAATTGTCTTATATATGGAAACATAAAATGTTAGTTGAAAAACAAACTTATGAGTCGACACATAACTCGTATGAGTCGATACAAGAGACATATGAGTCATCTTGAGAGAGTTTGAATCGATGCATACAATATTAGGAAGTGATTCCTGAGAGTAAACATATGTATGAGTCAATACAAATGTCGTATGTGTCGATTCAAATGACTTATGTATTGATGCATACTGTGTTAGAATGGATTTCATAGGAATTTAGTTTAGTATGAGTTGATACAAGTATCGTATGTGTCGATACAAGTTAGCTATGTATTGACACAAGAGCTTTTGTATCGATACAAGCTCCAAGGCATACAAAGCAGAACTGATACATAATTGAAATCCAATTTATAATGTATATATGAGTCGATGCAAAATGGTATGTATCGATGCAAGATGCGTATGTATCGATCCATGGGTATATGTGTCGATGCAAGCCTTGTTTTCTTGAATCTTCAAAACTTGCTTGTATCGACTCATAACACGTATGAGTCGGCTCATATTGTGTAAAACAATTTTTATGAATTGACAAAAGGCTATGTATCGATCGATGCAAGTATGTATAAGTCTATACAAGAAGGTTGGTGCATGAAAAACATGATATTTTGACCACTTTTATGCATGTTACTATTTGGACATACAATCACACATGTATATTGACACAATTTGATAATCAAGCATATATCTTTGCTAACATTCAACACAATCTAGCATTTGCTATCATTCAAAACAATCTAGCACATTGTAAAGGGTTGCTCACAGGGTCAACCCACTTAGAGATGGTCCAGCAATAGGTCAAACATCCCCAGCAGAGTCACCACTTTTCTGTAGCGGCAAAAATTGCGAATATAAGCCATTGAATTGACTTAACTCAAAAAAGTAACAAAAGAGTCACCACTGCGCTTTTATTTTATCCAAAGGACTAGGAAAAATAGAGAATAAAATCCTAACGAAATAAGATCAGAGATCTGGGACCGGGGCTTAGTTATGCAAAGGGAAGGTGTTAGGCACCAAAGCATCTGCGGTACTCCACATGAACCTTTTCGAAAAATTGTATATGTGTGCTAAAAAGAGTATATGTACAAAATGGATGGTGGGGGGGGAGAAAAGAAGTATTTTTTTTAATTTTTGGTTTGATAGAACTTCCAATGAGTTCCAGACCTACATACCAATAATGTGCAATGTTGAAATCAAAACCAAGTAGTTCGGCTAAAAATACAAAGTTGTGTGTTGGTTGATTTTAAGAAAATGTTAGTTAGAAAAGCTACAAAGAGTTTAAAAGGTTTGAATGACGTTAGGTGTTTTTTAGTCTTATAAAAAGAAGAATCAAATTATTATTAAGTGAATTGAAACCGAGGTAAAGGTCCTAATCCTAAGTCCAAAGATCAAGCTCCAAGCACAAGAATAGTAACCAAGTCAAATTAAGAGTTTTTTTATGTTTAAGTTGGATTATTAGGTAGTTTGAAAAAGGAAAAATAAAGCTCAAGTGAGCAAATTCAAAATAACAAGAAAATAAAATGCTCAAGTGAGCAAAAGGAAAAAATGACATAGAGAATAAAAGGCTTAAGTGAGCAAGGCAAAAAAAAAACATGAAATGTAAATGCTAAAATTAAAGGTGCTTAAAAATAAAGAGGATAAAAGTAAATGCGAAAAGTAAAGAGCGAAAAATAAAAAGCAATTAATAAAGGTTAGCAAGATGACCATGTTGAAACTTGTCAAGTATATCATCAAATTGCTAATTGTTAGTCGTCAACAAGGTGACCATCTTAAAACTTATGCATGAAGACTTTCCAGAAGTTTGATAGAATCAACGCGACCACACGACAAGTTTCAATTATTTTTTGTCAAGTATATCACCGGTTTTGGAATTATCACATCACTTGATCAAAGATGTTTGAGAATTTCAAATGGACAAAGTTAGTGGAAACTTGCCAGAATCTTGATTAGAAATCAACGCAACCACACGAAAAGTGCCACATGTGTTGAACCAAGATCAAAGCTCAAGTCATCTTTTGGGGCTTATGTTAGAACATTAAAGTTCATGCCACCAATTGATCCCTTTCTCCGAATCGGGACAAAAAAAAATAAAATGAAGAAGGAGAAATGATTTTTTTTTAATTTTATTTTGCATCAGATGAATTTATTTTGATCTTACTTCATCAAAATCAATCAACTTTCTTGGTAGATTTGGTCAAGAGACCTATCAAAACCCAAGTTCCATTGATATTGAGAAAATTTGCGACCCTAAAATAAATTCAAAATAAGCAAAATAAATATGAAAACAAAAATCAAATGAAAGGATTAAAAGAAATTTTGAAATTAGGCCCCCAAACATTACTATGAATCATTGAAAAATGTTTTGAAGGTTTATAAGATTGAATTGGAAAAGAACTTCGATGATGTTTAGCAAACTCACAAACCTCACATTGAAGTGAAGAAATGTGAGGTTTGTGAGTTTGCTAAACATAATGTCATCCTTATTATTTGAAACAAAAAAGGATTTAACAGAAGAAAAACTTATTGGTCCAAATTGATGTTTGGTTTGTTGTTCATCTTCCAAGTAGTAGAGTCCACAACTTTCCTCTGCAGTGCCAATCATCCTCCTTGAGATCAAATCCTGAAATACACAATGAGTATTAAATAAATGAGCTTGACAGTTTTTATTTTTGGTTAGCTTACTGACAGATAATAAGTTGCAAGACAAATTTGGGACATGTAACACATCTTGGATGGTTAGAAAGGGAGACAAAACAACAAAACCTTTTCCTGCCACAAATGAAAGAGAACCATCAGCTATTTTAATTTTGGAATTTCCTGCACATGGTTTATATGAAGAAAATAAATTGGATTCACCGGTCATATGATCGGTGGCTCCAGAATCAACGATCCATGTACGATTAGGAATGGCACTAAAATGGGCTGATTTTGGGAAGTTACCTTTCTGGGCTAAGGAGCACGGAGGTGTTTGAGAATCGAGGAGTTTGTACATTTGGTCTAGCTGTTCTTTAGTGAATGGAAATGCATTTGGGGAAGATTTTGGCTCTTGATTAGAAGTTGCTTGAAGTGCACGACCCTCGCCCTTCTTTTTCAATTAGGAGGCTTTCCATGAATTTTCCAACAAGTCTCACGTGTGTGATAATAACGTTCGCAGTGATCACACCAGAGTTTACCATCTTTCTTACCATATTTTTTGTTATCTTTATTGAAGTTGTTTGTGACAAGGGTGTGATACGGTGAACTGACTTTGTAGGATTTTTGTATCCAAATGTGCGGATAGCAAGAGTCGCCACCGACTTTTATTTTTATCCAATTAAGGGAAGGTAAAAGTAACATAAAAAGACCTTCGTTAGATTCTGAGTTCGGGAGAATGGTTATGAAAAGGGAAGGTATTAGCACCCCTTTCCATCCGTAGTTATCTACGGGCTCTTAGTTGCTCTAGATCACTTTTTAAAATTGCTTTCTGTGTGTTTGACAAAAATGTTTTGAAAAAGGCATTTCGCTTTGACTTTGTAATGACTCATGTAGGAGTGTATACAAAGTGTTCGGAAATGTTTTTGTTTTGAAAAGAATTTGAACTTTGGAAAAGTGTGTGGTGTGAAAAGCATTTGATAGAGCAAGCAACTAAAAGACTTATTACCCACTCAGAATTGGTCGTTTTTCATACTTCTACGTTCCTTTAGAATAGCGCTAGCCATACCATTAGTTAGTAGGTAGCTCCATTCGTTGGATGTAAGCGGGACATTCGAAGGGACATCGGATGGTCATCGAAGGCAACTTGTAGGAAGTATCCTAGCACATTCGAAGGGACTATCATCATTTTTCGTAGGCGACAATCGAGGGTCAAGATCGTGTATTCGGAAGCGACATCGTGGGTCTTATGATCTTTGTATCGAAGGGACTATGATGATTTGTTTGGAAGGCAACGGTGCTAGAATACCTCTACGTTCGAGGGACATGACCATTTTGAATTCGCAAAGGCAACGAGAGAGAATTACCCTAAGGGGTGCGTGTGTGAAAGAAGTGTGTTGAATTCAGATTATGTTATCTTGAAGATTAGTGGGCTATGTTGATTTTAATCTTGCCATACACGCCTAATTACTAGCAATTTATAGGGTGCGGAAAGTAAAATGCGGAATGTAAAGTGCGGAAAGGTAAATCCTACGCTATTACATGGCTTTGGGGCAGATACATAATTCAAAATGCGAAAAATAAAAACCCTAAATTAAACTATTACATCCCATGAACAGTTACATTATTGGAAAAATAAAACGATAAAAAGAAAACGTCCGAATCGGAGCAACCTGTGAAAGAATAAGAAAATCGGGAAATATGATGAAATCGAATAAGAGAAAAAATGTTAGAAAAAAATGCAATTTTAATATGGGAAAATTAATACATGCTGGAAATAAGATAAATAAGCTAAAATAATTTTTTGGGATTTTTTAAATGCAATTTAGTAATATAAAATGAATTTATAATGATTTAAATGCTAAATTATAAATAAAAATAAATATGCATGCAAAAATATGTTTTTTAATTTATTAAATTAAATTAAGATTTTTATGAAATAAATGCTAAAAGAAAAATATTTTTTGATAATTTTTAGATGCAGAAATAAAATATGGAAATTAAATTAAAATGAATGGAAAATATAAAAATATGAAAAATATAGAAAACATGCAAGTTTGGAAAAAGAAGGAACCGCTCGGGAGGATTCGAACTCGTGACCCTGGCTTCAATCCTTGAAAACCAACGCGCTGACCAACTGAGCCAAGTGTGTCAACTGTTTGGAAACGGACTGAGTGGAATTACACGCGTTGCCTTCTCCTTCGCCACGAACTCGCGCCAACCATCGTCTTCTTCATTTCAAATATTTGAAAGAAGGTCGGCCATTGTTCGTCACTAAGGTTCCTGGAAAAATCAAAAACGCAGTATACATAATATAAATTATATCTAAGACCATGATTCGATTCCTCAGGTCATTCCGAGTTCAATGGCATAGGTCTTGTTGTCCAATTTTTCCTATTAAGAGAAACCCTAAATCATCCACAGAAATCCTAATCATGGTGAAACACGATTCAGGCCATGGAAATTCAATTGGCTTGCCCAGAAAGCTTGCAAACTTGATTCTAAACACAAACAAACAATCAAAACAAGTTAATAATGCATGAATATGAGAAATCGAATTTGAGATTTTCAAGAACAAACCAAACACGGATTTCACGATTCGATGGATTTGAGCAATGTAAGGTCCGATTGACTCAAGAGATATCAAGGAATCATTGGATACCTTAAAATCGATGGAAAATGGAAGTATGATTGCACTTTGCTTGAGAGGCACGGTTTTTTTGAATTAGGTTAGGGTTTCTAAAGGCAATTTTTTCGTCCTCTTGTGATTGGTATGTATCAAGTATATATGCTGGATGGATTTGGGATCATATTTGGCAAGAATCAATCACCATTCAATGATAATCAAATTTGATTTTCATGAAAATCAAATTTTCAAAATTTGCTCAATTCCAATCCAATCTTGCCTTTTGGTCAAATTTCAAATTGCTGGCTTTTAATGGATTGCTTGGGTCTTAAGAGAATAAAATCAATCTTTCAATTAATTTTGATTTTATAATTTATTTTTAAATTTAATTTGCATTTAAATGAATAAATTACAAATTAAATAGAAAATAAATCAAAATTCGTGGCATTGGGCTTGGATGTTCCTAATTGCATGAGGAATAAGTTAGGATGAAGAAAAAGTAGGCCCATTTGCAAAAGATTTGATTTTTTGAAGTATCTCTCTTTGTGCATTCTTTCAAAATTGCCCAACTTGTGAATGGTGTAACTTGCTCAATTTTCCACATTTTTGAGTGTTCTAGGACTTTTTGGAAAGCTCTAAGAGTCCTCTAGACAATGTCTTTGGTTTCATCTCAATTGGAGTTACCATGCTCAATATATCTTCAAAACAAAAAGTTGACTTTTTGTTGACTTTGAAAATGACCTGTAATGTTTTGAGCTATACCTCTCAAATGAAGCATTCTTCGGACATTCTTGTGAGACATGAAGTTGTAGAGAATTGAATTTCCTTCAAAACAAGAGGTGGTGGAAAAATTTCTGAGAAAGTATGAGAAAGTTATGATCATCAAAGTTCATTGACTTTTCACCTAGAAACCCTAATTTAGAAAGTTTGACTTTGAGCAAATCTTGAGTTTTCTTGATGAATCATGATCAACCCTTGATCAAATGATGAATGTAACTTCAAATGAGGATGTTGACCAAAAATTATGAAGTTTGACTGTATGTTGACCACAATTGACTTTTTGTCCAATACAACTGATTTTCAACCATCTGAGCAATTGTCTGAGGAAACTTGACTTGTGAAGCTTGAAACTTGACATGGAGAATCTTTAAAGCACATGAGGAGGCATGAGGACCATTGGATGTTGGAAGCCCATCTTGGCTTGAGAGATACCAAACCCTAGTTTGGGTTGATTGTCTAGGAGAGAGTTTGTCTGATCAACTCTTGAGGAATCCTTGAGCATAGATGTATGAAATCTTTTGAGAAGATGGAGGGCAAATTTTGGGGTATGATAGCTGCCCCTGCTCAATCTTCTTGTACTGGAGGGTTAGATTGACATGCTTGTCTTCGTGACTGGAGGTAGAAGATGATTGAACACCGAGTACACCGAAAATTTGCACTCATTGGTGGATGATGCGGAATGGGCTTACAGATGCCATTTGGATACTACGGAGGATGAGCCGACGCTAGACTCGAGAATGTTGATAGGAGAATTGACGGAGATGGGCTTAAGATGCCATGGAAAGCTCGATGCGGGGAGTGAGCCATACACTAGGCTCATAGTCGCTCTGGAAGGAGCATGGAGATGGGCTTAAGATGCCATCCGGGTAGACATACGTTAGACTTGTGTTCATTTTTGAATGAAGTTATTGGTTTGTATTTTTTAACCATATATGCAAGATTCGAAAGTGAAGCATCGTTGATAAGTAGTCGGAGATGGGCTTAAGATGCCATCCAAGGCAACCGAGTCGCAGCTAGTCTCGTAGTTGTGTTGATAATAAGGGATCGAAATAAATCTTGGCCGATTACTCGAGGGAGGTTGTAGTTGGCCAAATGTGGATATCTTCCCTTGTGCATCGGTATTGATCCATTGCCTGTTATCGGAGGATAACCGAGGTGGTCTTTCGATAGTTTTCCGTCGGTTCGGGCTTAATCTCGACCAGTCGTCGGAGGACAACCAAAGGCGGTCTTCGATAGTTTTCCGCCGATTCGGGCTTAATCTGGACCACCGTCGAGGACAACCAAGGAGGTCTTTCGATAGTTTTCCCGTCGATTCGGGCTTAATCTCGGACCTGTTTGCATCAAAGGATCACACTGTTTTTTAGAAAAAACAAGAGAAACTTTGATAGAATATTTGTTAGTCTTATGCAAAGTATGATGCATGACAGTGTATATGAATGACATATGCATGAATTATGACTTCATGAGTAATGTATGAATGATAGATGTTGTGATATTTCAAAACATATCCATCTTGAAGAAGATGCGGATGTTTTATTTGAGAATTTCTGACTCCTGCTTGGGGAATTGAGTAGGTGAGAACCCTGCTTTTGAAGGAGAAGAAAGATACCCTGGATTCCTCCGATGCACTATCTGACCAAGTCTCGGGCCTAGATATTGTTGAGGAGGGTAGAGACTGAGAAACTCGTTATTGGAGATCTCATAGACCCTGCTGAGGAGAAACTGGAAGGCGATCTGTTGGGGACCTTGTATGTAGATCCTGCTGAGGAAATTTGGGAGGCGCTCTACTGGGGATTCTGGGTGCAGATCCCGCTGGAGAGCATTTGATAGTTGCTGGGAGACCGGGCTGGAAGAGTCAGGATCCCGTTGTAATCTCTGGCTGGGGAATGAAGATGTAGGTTCCTCCGATGCACTAGCTGACCAAGTCTAGGGTCTGAATACTGCCGCTGGGGAAAAGGGGAAGGACTGAGAGATATCCACTGGGGATAAACACCTTGACCGGGGGTGAGGTGTTACTGCTTGGAGACCGATGTAACATTACTTAGTCGAGTGGAATTGCAGCTCGCGGATTCCCTTTTGCTCTGCTGGGGAAGTGTCCTTGGTGACTTTCGTCATCGTCCCAATTCCTGGAGCCTGTAGTAAGTACTTTTGTATGTTCACTTTTCGTATGTTTGTGATTAGATTCTTATTGTCAAATGCATATAATCATTCAAAACAAACGTTGGACTTATTGCAAACAACAACAGCAGAAATTGTAAAGAGAAAGAAGCTTGCATTTATTTGAAAGGTGGCGTATGGCCAAGTAGTTTGTACATAAGCAAGGTAAAAAGCTATGCGGGAACAATCTCGTTAAGTTCCAACTATGCTAGTACTTATATATTTCGACTATCTCATCTCCTTGCTGTCAGTAGAAAGTGAGTAGACCGATCTTCGCCATTTGAATCTTGAATGCGATAGTAGTCCGAAGCAGTGATCCGGAGAGACATAGTCGCACGCTTAAATCCCTAACTTTTGCCTAGACCGCCTTTCGGTTTTCACCACCGATACCTTTTTGCCCAAGCCGCCTTTTCGTTTTCGACTTGCCGGGTGTACATGTTTTGTATATATCCTTTATTTTGCCCGAACCTTTGGTTCGCCAGATGCCCTTATTTTTGCCTAGGCCACCGACCTAGCGGGTCTCTTTTATGCGTAGTATTTTTGACTATGTGCGTTCACGGGTGTGGGAAGTCTTCACCATCCATGATGCTAAGTATCATAGCTCCTCAGAATACTGTCTTGACTACAAACGGTCCCTCATAAGTGAGTCCATTTGCCCCTCGATCACCTTGTGGAAGAATGATGCGCTTGACTACTAGATCACCGACTTGGTAGACTCGGTGTTTGACCTTCTTGTTAAATGCTCGATCATTCGCTCGTAAATCGTCCATGGCGGATGGACGCGAGTCGTTCTCATCAATCAAATTAATCTGGTCAAGGCGAGTCTCGATCCAACCGCTTCGCCTAACTCGCCTCTGGAGGACTCGTTGAGGGTATCTCGAACCTCGATGGGTAAGACGACTTCCATACCGTATACAAGAGAGAAGGGTTGCCCCTGATGTTCGTGCAGTAGTGCGATAACCATGAAGAGCAAATGGTAACATTTCATGCCAATCTTTGTAAGTCACCGCATCATCTCAGATAACCTTTTAATGTTCTTGTTGGCGGCTTCCACTGCGCCGTTTATCTTAGGCCGATAAGGAGAAGAGTTGTGATGCTTGATCTTGAATTGTATGCAGAGTTCAGTGATCATCTTATTGTTGAGATTGGAACCATTATCTGTGATAATCCTTTCGGGAGTGCCATACCGACAGATAAGATTATGCTTGATGAATCGAGCCACTACATTCTTGGTAATGAGATGCATACGAGGTCGCTTCTACCCACTTGGTGAAATAATCTATTGCCACAAGGATGAAACAATGTCCATTGGAAGCCGTGGGCTTAATCTCCCCGATCATGTCAATGCCCCACATCGCAAAAGGCCAAGGAGAAGTTAAAACATTCAGAAGTACTGGAGGTACGTGTACTTTGTCGGCGTAAATCTGGCACTTGTGACAAGATCGAGCGTAACGAGTGACAATCGCTTCCATGGTGGACCAATAGTTGTTCTCAAAATCTTTTAGCCATGGTATGTCCCGGAGTGGGTACCAAATGCGCCTTGTAACTCTTCCATGATACGCATTCTTTTTCGATCTACATGAGTAAGCACAAGTCGTGGTTGCGCTTATAAAATGTCGTTCTGAGAAAGAATTTGGGCGAATCTTCTAATGATCTTCTTATCATTGATGATGCCCTCGGGATATTCACGAGCCTCAAGATACCTCTTCACATCGTAGTACCAAGGTTTCTCTTACGTATCAAGCTCACAACAATATCTGGTTCGTCAAACTTCTCAATGATGATCCGGGAGCCTCGTTGTCCTATCGACCTTGAACATGGATGACATAGTAGCCAACGCTCGCCAACCGATTCTCTTCTCGTGGAATATGATCAAAGTAATCTCTTCAGTAGGGGATCAAACTTAGAACATGCTCGATCGGAATGAGATTCGGATGTTTCGTATCCCACTCGCCCTTAATCTGACCGTCACTAAAGTGGGTCTCCATACACGTAAAAATTGATTCTTAAGTCAATAGCACTTTAAGACCCATGATGCACGCCAGATTCGCCATATTGTTAATGCAACTAAAACATAATCTGGCGGTGAAAGGCGTGTGTCCGCCTGCAGGGGATGTAATGATGGCGCCAATGCCATTGCCAAGTGCGTTTGAGGCTCCATCAAAGACCATAGTCCATCGGGATCCTTGTTCAGGTCCTTCGTCTGGTTCTTCTAATCTGTAACTAGTAGAACATCTTCATCGGAAATTGAACGCATGATGAGCCAAATGATCGGCTACCACACTTCCTTTGATCGCTTTGAGAAGTGTACGGATGTCATATTCGGTCAAGATCATTTGCCATCTTGCTATTCTTCCGGAGAGAGTGGTTTCTCAAAGATGTATTTTATCGGATCCATCTTAGAAATCAACAAGGTAGTGTGAGTCAACATATCTTGCCTTAGTCGGCGAGCAGCCCAAGCAAAGCGTTGCAAGTTTTCTCGAGCTGAGTATCTTGTTTCACCGGTAAACTTTTGCTAAGGTAGTATATTGCATGCTCTTTTCGACTGACTCGCCATGTTGCCCCAACACACACCCCATTGAGTTCTCTACCGCCAAGTACATGATAAGAGGTCTTCCTTCATGGCGGCATCGGGATAGGAGGATTACAGGGTACTCCTTGATTTTTCAAAAGCGATCCGGCAATCGCTGCTCCATTCCACCACTTGATCTTTCTTAAGTAACTTGAAGATTGGCTCACAGTAGCGCTTAGGTGTGCAATGAATCGCAATGTAGTTCAATCGCCCAAGAAACCTCGACTTCCTTCTCGGTGGGAGTTGGCATCTCTTGAATAGCTTTAACCTTGAGGATCAACTTCAATACCTTTACCACCGACAACAAACCCTAGGAGTTTTCCGGATCCGACTCAAAGGTGCACTTGTTAGATTCGTCTCAATCTGCTTCTTCAACCCGTCGACAGTTTCAAATGATCAAGATGTTCTTCTTCGCCTTTGATCGAGCTATCATGTCGCCGACGAGACCTCTATCTCGTGATGAATCATGTCATGAAACAAGGTCACCATAGCACGCTGATAAGTGGCACCCGCGTTCTTTAGTCCGAACGGCATAACCTTGTAGCAGGAAGTGCCCCACTGTGTAACAAAAGTAGTCTTCTCCATGTCTTCGGGAGCCATTTTAATCTGATTATAGGAGAAACCATCCATGAAGGAGAAAACCTATCCGGAGATTGTCAACCGTAACATCAATATGAGGAAGTGGAAAATCATCTTTCGGACTTGCTTTGTTCAGATCTCTGTAATCCACACACATTCGTACTTTACCATCCTTCTTGGGCACGGGTACCACATTAGCAACCCACTGTGGATAAGAAGTAACAAAGAAACCGCATTGAACCCTTCATAACTTCGGCTTTGATCTTCTCGACATCTCGTGACGATACGATTTAACCTTCTGCTTTGGAGAAAACCCTCTTTGTCGGCAATCGGTGCACCACAATATCAATGTCTAAACCCGGCATGTCTTCGTATGACCAAGCAAAAACCTCAACATAGTCTCGTAGCATTTGAATCAATCTTTCTTTAACACTGTTCTCAAGACCCGCTCCTATCTTGATCTCTTTCTTCGTCCCATTCAAATTCACAACCTCAACTTGTTCTTCGTGTGGGTATATAACTCGCTCTTCTTCTTAGCATCGCAAGTTCTCCGGCACTTCACAATCTTCCTCACTTCGTCTTGGCTTGGTAGATCGGATTATCAAAGTCATATTTAGCACTAGCATAGTTGTTATTAAGATTCGGAGTGATTCTAGTGTATCACGTGGTGTGTAAAGAAACACATAGCCTTTTGAAGGGTGATAAAGTAAAGAAAGAAAACAAACAATTGAATGCAAAAGTCCAACGAATTTATTGAATGAAAATACGCAAACAACGATAATAACCCTCATGAACGAGCCATGACCCCGGGCAAGGCACCGGGCTTTCAAAGTTTATTGTTCAAAACATAAAGGAATACGAAAAGCAAAACAAAACAAGAGCAATTACTCCCGACTAAAGGAGATTGGTATGACGTCTTCTTCCAATTCCGAGCTCATTGTCCGGAGTGGAAGATCCACTTGCGATGTCGAAGTCATTGTCGTTGTCTTCTATAGCATGGATTCCACTACGGCGATGCGAAAGGAAGTCGGTCGGCACGCTCGCGGCGTATCATCTTGACCCTTGATGGTGAAGCCTAAACCGCCTTGTCAAATTTGAAAGGAAGATCGTGATGACCCCAAATAGTACTCTTTCCTTCTTCAACAGCAACTTGAGCATCTTTCAATGAGGCCATCCTAGGCGGAACTTTAGCATCTTCAGGTGACCGGAGAGTCAACAGCATGACTCGGGAATTGTTTCAAAAGCTTGACGGGGAGTCTCAAGAATTCACCCTCCATCTCGAGATAGCGGAATGACTGTAGATGACTGACCATATACTCTTCTTCACCACATCTGTAACAACCTTCCCTTTCACCGGTATTTCAGGTTTGATGCGGGTGGAAGTACCCGCCCCATGTATCCAAGGGCGTCCAAGTAGGCAAGAGAGGTGGACGGATGTCCATGACAAAGAAAGTAGAATCAAAAGTCCGGGAACCGACTTTAACAGCAGAGTGAGCTCTCCAAGCACTGCGCTTAGAACCATCAAAAGCTCTCACGATAATGTCACCGGGTCTCGTAACCAACCCTTCGACATCAAGCCGATCAAAAGCACCTTGTGGATATTCAGGCGTAACTGGTGTCAACCAAAACATGAGACAGGTAGTACCCTTGCATTCAACAGAGACGTGCAAGGCTTTGTTATGTTTCTTTTCGCAGAGTCAAATCAAGATCGAGAAGCCTAGGCCGTTGTTGGCATCCAGCTAGCAATACAAACTTGAATGATCGGTGGTAGTGTCTTGCGGCACATGAGCATTCTTCGAAACTTCACCAAGGCATTAACATGAGCCTCGAGCACAAGAGCAAAGCGAGCATGGAAATCTTGGACAGTGTCCTAACTGCTCCACAACATTGTAATCACTCTTCTTGATGATCTTGAATTTCCTCCATTTCTTGATTGGGTGTCTTCGAACTTCCTTTGGTACTTGGTTGAGCGAGGATGATTCTTTCCCTCTAGCTGGGATATTGGTGGAGTAGACGGAATGCGAGCTGGAGTCGCATGTCTTTTGGAGGAGAGATCTGGAGAGAATACCCTTCCGGTTGGTCACCTTCGATCCGTGATGTTGTCGATGTCGTGAATAGAAGCTCCAATGGTAAGATCTTCAATTTTCGAGGATCTTGCTTGACACCATGATAGTAAACATCACCCATAGTTCCAAGGGATAGCTTTGTCGAGGAATATGGCCGGTCTTGGAAAAGTGATAATGAGAGGTGCCACTCGGGCACAGGATCGCAGAGGAAATCCTTATTGTGTTAACATCAAGATAGTCTTGGAAATCGTCACCCCATCCGGTCGCCTTAACATCTTCAATAGGAATCTTGTAACTATCGTGACGGTGTACTTCACCATGTAATCATATTTTCCACATGGCTGCCCCAAGGTGTCTCACACAGATGGTACAGTTTCGTTCGCATTGTCAATCTTCAACTTAGACATTTCTTCACACAAATTCTGCACAGGTGGTTTCAGAAATAGTATCTCACGGTTATCCATCATGCACTGAATACGTCTTCTCAACCAAGCACAACCATCAGGCGCGGATGGGCACCAACGAAAATTCTCTGGGCATCCTGGATTGACACCGGCTTGCAACAAATTCTTCTTAACAGTCATCAGAGGAATGGTCAAGTCATCTATGTTGAAGACATAAGTATCATCCCCAACAACATTAGAACTCTTGTCATGGTTAGGCATAGGAGCGTTGATCACATTCAGAGTCTCAACAGAAGGGTCAAACTCAATCTGCTTAGCTTCAATCATGTCTTGAATCTTGTTCTTCAGAGCCCAACAATCATCAGTACTATGTCCTCGGCTATTGGAGTGGTAAGCACACTTAGCATTAGGATTGTACTTCGGAGAGGAAGTGTTGACATTCTGAGGAGGATCCCTCAAGGTTATCACCTGCGTTCAACATGTGTTGCAAGGCTTGCGACAAAGGCATGTTGATCTTCGAAAATCTTCGGCGCGTTGCTCGTTACGCGTTGTCTCACCGAGGTTGTGCCGATGTAGGATCGAGATCACAACCCCCACAGTTGAGCACGTCGGTCTTGGCTCGGCCTTCCGACCATACACGTTGCTTCTTTCTTACCACCAAAAGATTTCTTCGCATTTAAAGATGACTCTATCAATCTTCCCACTCTTGATACCACTTCAATGCGCTTTGTCAATATCACCGGTGAATCCGGATGAAGAATTTCCAATTAGATGATTGAAGAATGGGCTGTCGGTGTTCCCATAAACATATCAACCAACTCCCTATTGGACAAGGGTGGTTGAACTCTGCCTGCTAGATCTCTCCACTTCTGAGCATATTCCTTGAACTTCTCGTCGCGATCCATAGACATGCTTTGTAGTTACATGCGAGTGGGTGTCAATTCAGCATTGTACTCTTATTGTCTGTAGAAAGCATTAGCCAAGTCACTCCAAGTACGGATACGGTCATTCTCTAGCTGATAGTACCATTCCAACTGGGTTCCGGACAAACTCTCTTGAAAATAGTGCATCCACACCTTTCCGTCATCAGTGTGGGGATTGATCTTCTGGACATAGGACTTCAAATGCAGCTTTGGGCAAGACATGCCATCATACTTAGCAAAAGTAGGAACTTTGAACTTGGGAGGAATCACAACACCAGGGACAAGACTTAGATCATCAAAATTCAGCCCGGACATTTTCAGGTTTTCCACAGCATTCAGACGGTCTTCAAGTTGTTTGTACTTGTCATCTTCGTCAGAGTACTGGCTATAATCAGAGCGGTCCTCTCCTTCTTTCTTTGGCTCACGCTGGTCACCATCATCACCCTTGGTACTCCCCTCGGTATGGACACTTCCTTCAGAGAGCTCAATACGGCTGACCACCTTAGGACCCCCTTTGAAACGTCTACCCATGTTGAGGAGACCAACAACCTTCTTCTTCTTGTTGATGAGCTTCTTCAAATCTTCTTGGCCTTGGACCAAGTTGGTGAACATCTGCTGAAACTGAGCATTCTGAGCTTGGAGATCTTTGACAGTCTGTTCAAGAGCCATTTCTGCTAAAATAAATAGCGAGCAAATGAGAAAACCAATCTCCAATGTACCTGTGATGCAATGTTTATGCTATGCTATGCAATGTTTATGCGAATGCAATGCAATGTTTTCAAGGACCTTAGAGATTTAAATTTGTTAAACAAGCAATGAACAAACATTTATTAGTACTCTTTTCATTATTCTTTTTCTTTTTAAGTACAAGAGATAGTTCAAAACAAAAAAAGAAAACATAAACATCCTAAAGCTCTAAGTCTCCCATGGGTGTTTCCTCTTGGTGCCGATGTAGGCATTGATGCTTCGCTCCTCATGAAGTAGCTTGGTCAACTCTAACACTTTTTTCTCGCTTGCATAGCACTGAGCTTCAAAGGTATCCCTCTCTTCTTTAAGCTGAATCCAGGATCGCTTCAAGTCTTCAAAATCAGTAGGCATGTCGGGATGGAGAACAGCATAGGGTACGTCACCTATAGCAACAGGTTCCATAATTACTGGTAAAACAGGCGTGAATGGCATCATGAGGTTTTGAGCTCGAGCTCGCACCCATTTGAGGTAAGGTTCCCAAGGAATGGAGTTCGGGTGCCCCAAAGTCTTGGTATCAGTCTTCTTTACCATGCCCCAAGCATGTATAAACCTTCGTCGGTAATTCTGGAGATCGTGATTGTAGTCGAACACAACATCTTGGAGAAGCATATCATGTGGACCATCTCTTCGGGCAAAACCAAATTGCCGTAGAGCTAGAGAATGGTTGTAAGTGATACCTCCCCTTATACCAAGTAGCGGTACATTAGGGAATTCTCCACAACGCTCGATGAATGTGAAGTCCTTTTGAGAGAAAAGGCTCCAACGGATATCTGAATGAGAGAGTGACATCAATCTTTGAGACCATCTCAACCTTTGTTCGTTCTTCAAAACTGATGGAGGAAGGTGCGAAATAAACCCCCTGGAAAGTAACGGTATACAACACATGAGAGTTCCTTGTCGCTTAGTAGTACGAGTGTGAAGAGAATGTAGAATATCTCCAAGTAAAGCAGGCACAGGATTGCGGGTAAGAAACAATTTGATGGCATTGATATCTATGAATTGATCCGAATTAGGAAATAGAACCAAACCATAAATTAGCAAGGCCACAATGTTTTCAAATGCATGGAAACTCATAACCTTGAGGAATTCTCGGGCTTTCTTAATTAGAAACTTAGCAAGTAAACCCTTAACTCCACTTCTAGTTTCCCAATTGGCTTCAATGTCTGAGCGCTTAAGATGTAAGGCGGATGCAATGTCTTCATACTTGAAGCAACTCGATTTTCAAAAATCATTTAAAATGAATTTTCAAAACAATGAAATCGCCACCTAATTTTATTTGTTCTAAAAAGAACGGGAAAATATAGATAAAACCCACAAAAATTGGATAAGGCGGTCTACAAGACCAAAAAGGATGGATTCGGGAGTCGGTTACGCAAGAGGAAGGTATTAGCACCTCTTACGTCCATCGTACTCGATGGGACCCATTTAGTTCGAAATGTGTTTGTGTGTGTAATCGCTTATTTCTAAATTATGAATAAGAAAGAATGAAACGGAATTTGTTTATTATTATTTTGAGTTTGACACGGTTTCGAAACCGCATGCCTACGTATTCCCTCGTGCAATGGGAAAGTCAAAACTCCGTAGTTCTGGTTGAAAATGTCTTGGGTTGTTTGTATTGATTTTAATTGAAAATGTTTTTGATGACCGCGTATGAGCGGAAAATGAATTTGAATGGGTTGAATTGATTTTAATTGTAGATGACAAGTACCAAAACGTCGGGATATCCTCTAACGATTTGATACTCGAGATTGGTGATTGAGGTCAACCGATCTTCTCTCATCCAAAATCTTTATTATGAAAGGAGTGAGGTGAAACAAAGTTCACTTTTATTAAGTGTTATGGAATAAAATATTTAAGTCATTGGGTTACCCTCTAATGGCCCAAATACTTTACATTTTAATTAAATCGTCGGGCGAACCTCTAACAATTTAATTAAATTCCATATCACTATGTTTTTTTGTTTTTGTAGAAAAAATTAATTTTTGAAAACAAATTCAATTAATTAATTTAATTTGAAAGTGTTTTAAATGTTCAAGTGTATGGAATAAAGTATTCGAGTCATTGGGTTTCCCTCTAATGGCCCAAATACTTTATATTTTAATTAAGTCGTTGGGCGAACCTCTAACAATTTAATTAAGTACCATAACACTATTTTGAAAAATGCGGCGTTGGACGTAGAGAAATGATATTTCGGGTTATGATTAACCAAGTATATGGACTTGATTAACCTCGTGAGGATAGGTGCTCCTATCCCCAACCATGAGACCCTGGTGCATGGTGATTGGTATATGGACCAATTATTTTTCGGGTTATGATTAATCAAGGCAACGAGGGCCTTAATTAACCTCGTGAGGATGGCCATGCCCATCCCCAACCATGAGACCCTTAGAGAATTTGGTGTGGGTAACCAAAAATAAGAGAGAGAGCGGAGGCGTTGTTGTTTTTACATTAATGTGAGAGCGGAGTGTGCAATCGCGTAATAAACGTGCAAACGGATAACGTAGTAGCGGATAATAAAGAAAATAAATTAACACACAATACAAATCGGAATTTAAATAATTATTAGTATAGATTTTTTTTTTTACTTGATGAAAAAACAACTACCAATTTAATTGGTGATTCAACAAATAAAAAACTACCATATGCCAAATATTATTTAATACATCATTATATATAAAAACTTGCATAAAAATTGAATTTAAAGAGAAAAGTTTAGGAATGGGCCTGATTGGAGCTTTAAACCGGAGGGTGTGAGCAGCAAACTGAGCCCAAGCCCAAAAATCAAACTGCTGGATCCTATGTAGAGCTCCCATGAGGCATGCTGTGGTCCACCGTTCTGGTGCGTTGGATCTGAATCTCAACAGATCTGATGGCTATGGAAGGAGGTGCAAAATTGCTACCATGGGTGTACCTGCACCAGATTTCGAACAGACCATGCAGACGGTGACAAGTGTCACCGCCTGGCTAAACCAAGACAAATCCTAATTATACTTAAACTAAAATACTAATCTAACACGTCTTATTACAAATTAGATAAATAAAAGACTAAACTTAATCTAACTTATTTTTTATCAAAAATTAAATAAAAGAAAATAATCCTAATGAGATTAGACTAAAACTAAGTTTATTTTACAAAATAAATTAGTTATAACAAGCAAAACAAAACATCAGTTTTTTTTAAAAAAAAATCTCATCTTCACTTCTCTCACGAACGACCATCCTCTCCATCTCTCGCCTCTCTCTCGCCTCTCTCTTCAGAAACATAAAAAACCCAGAAAACTATACATGCAAGCGATCTGGTCCGGTGGAGATGACGAACATCACGGCGACGTGCATGAATATCCACGGCGATGACGTTGAAGATCGTGGCGGCCGGAAATCGCCTTGGACGGCGGCTTGCTCCGATGATGGATTTCCTTTGATCAATAACTCCGTCTTCTTGTTCTGAACACGTTTATGATGTTTGATTTTGCAGGAACTCCCTGGATTCGAGTAGATCTTGAAGGGAAATTTTGGAAACCCTAACTGTCCGGCGCGATTTCTGACGGCGAGGGTGGAAGATCTGGAACTCTAGACACAAACTCGGTCTTCTGAGGCAAGGTGGAGAGTCTTGACGGTGGCTTGACGGCGGCCTAGGGTCGTAACTTGCTCCGGTGAGCTCTTTCTGGTTTACATCTTCTTCTCTGAAATCCGTAGCCTTGCAGTCTTTTTATCTCTCTCTCAAATCAGAATTTTATTTCTGAGAATCCATTTTCTGAAGGGATATGTTTGGGAAATGATGAGTTTAGTATTTGTTTCTGATTGTTCTGTGTTGCTTTGTATGGTGTTATGTTTCTGGGTTCGGTTGAATGTATGTTTTCTGGGTTCGGTTGAATGTATGTTTGGGATTAGGGTTTTTTGTGAACAGTGGCCGCTGGTTTTTTAGTGAACAGTTGTCTCCCTCCTCCTTTGATTACTGTGCTCTTTACTGCTTTTATATCGTCTGAGTTAGGGTTTGTGAACAGGGCTGTTTGGACCAAAAAAAAAAACCGAAACATTGGGCTTTGGTATTATGTTATTTGATCTGTTGGTTTAGAAAACAAATGTGCCAGCCTTGATGTTTTCTGTGTACTGGACTTTAGCAATTGACATGATGGGCTGAAACCAAACTGAAACTGTTGGGCTGCTTGTAATGTATTTTCTGATTTCTGAGCAGGTGGTATTGTACTTGCAGCAGTGACTTTAGTGGTGATGATGGTTTCTGAACCACACCCCCTTTTGTGAACCAATAACACATGGTTGTTGTGATTTGCAAAGGGGTGGGGTCCCTTTGAACATGATTGAGAAACAATATCCTCAATAATCTAATCCCAATCATTAATCCCTAATGATGAGATAAATATTGCTTTGAATCTTTGTTTAAGCTGTTCATTATTGCTAACTGTTTTTTTGTTTGTTTCATGAATGTGAGCTATGGCACAAGCTTGGAGGAATGATAAAAGAAAGCTTTGGGCAAGGAGGCAAGGTCTATGATGGAGCAAGAAGTCATGGAAGCCAAAGAACAACAAAAACTCCCCATAGAAAATAGGATTAGGACATAGCATTAGTAACATTTGCTAGGACTCAAAGCTTGTAATCTAGGAACTTTTTAGAGGCTTCAAAATTTTGTAATGTTACAAATTCGAATTGACATTTGTGAATTCAATGACTCATGTAGCATATGTATAAACTATAGTCAAGTGAACATTGAATTCGGAAGCTTGATTCTACCTTGTAAACGGGTGTCCTTTTGAATTCGAATAAGATTTTGAAACTTGAATGTCAAGGAAAGGAAATGGAATGTTGAATGAATTTTTTTGGCTCTTTGGATTGAAACTTGTATCTTAAGATTTGACAAATTGTAACATGTAATTCGATTCGTGTCCTTGTACAATAGGAAACCTTTTTTAGAGCAATCTTGGCAATCTTGGAATTTTATGAACACAAGCTTGGAGAAATATGCACCCAATTGAATTCTTGATTGTGTATAAAAAAATTGGAAATTCATTATGCATCAAATATCCCAAAAAATTTGTCATGAACCAAAATTAAATTGGTTAAAACAAAACATGTTGAAATATTGATAATCAAATGCATCCAATTCCTACTTCACTCTATAATTCCAATTTGTAGTCTTGAATCAAACGAGTAGTAACATAGTTGTTGCATTTTTTAGAACTTGAATCCTCTAGTATATGAAACTTGAGAATTCTCAATTCTAAATGCGAAGATGGTTTGATGACTCAGAATTAAACAAAACTTGAATTCTTTTGAGTTTCCCGGCCATAAAGCTACCATGTTTATCCGTTCATGTAGAAATTCGGAGCCTTTTGCTACTTGAGACAAAAATTGAAACTCTAAGTTTCAAATAACACTCTTGATTAAAAACCTTAATCAACTTGACGATTGCATGATTCTTCAAGAATTGACCGATAGATTCCACTTGAAATTAAATGGAATTATCACCGCACTTCCAAATCGAACCAAATTCGGTAGTAGAGAAAGGTTCGAAACAAAAATGAATTCCATAAGGAAACTTCTAATTTTCTCAAAGAATGCCTTGAATCTTGCGAGCGATGAACGCGATCGGAAAAGATCTAAACATGCGGCAGTTTGACGTTCATAAATCTTGTAAACAAGTCCTCTGGATGAACATCTTCACATACAATTAACTATTGTCAAGAACGAACAAAGTTGATGATCAAACCAAATTCACTAGAACTGGAATTGTTGATCAATAAATGGATAATCATAATCCACCCTTTTACATTTTGAACAACGAACTTGAAACAACAGCAAAACCCAAACTCGTGATGAATTGATCTCCTGAATCAGGAGGTAATGACATTCAAAATAAACGGACTTCCGCCGCTTCATCAAGAACAGACCGTTCAATTCCACAATCGAACATCAAACCCCGAAAATCCATAGATACGAACGGATAAGATTTAACATTAAACCTCGTCATTTTCAAATATCCCAGATTGGTCGAAAACACCACACCTTTTCTGCTCAACAGAGAAATCTTTGGGAATCAACTCCAATCCGTAACCATAGACCCAGTGATATGAATGCATGTGAGTGTTATGATAAATGCGAAGCCTAAACCAGATAAAACCGAGATAGGAGGGCAAATTTTGGGGTGCAACAATACTTAGGAACCTTTTCTAGACCGGTGAATGGCATTTGATCAAGAATAGGTATCCCAAGTAGCTTAGAGAACTCTTCCAAGGTAGGAACCAACTGATAATCTGGAAATGTAAAGCAATGGTGTTTCGGATCAAAGAACTGGAATAGGACATGCATCATATCTTCTTCAAAACCGGGAGATAACCAAATCAAGTAGATAACCATGTCTTTTGATGAACTGAGCATGGTCGGGGAATTTCTGAAACCAATTCTTTGAGTTGAGAAGGCATACCCATGAAGTTGATTCGGATAGTCTTCTAGAAGCCATAATCCCTACAAAACAGAGCAAAGATAAATCCCTAGGTCCTTGAAATAGTTAGAAATGATATGCAATGCGAATGATGTCATGATGTCATGTTTAGCACACACAAACAATTCACACAATGAGCCTAGGGTTAAGGCTTGCACGAGGTATAGGTGATTACCCTACCAAAAGTTTGAGTTGGTTCATCCTGTCCTATAATAGTAACCGGTTCTAGGAATCTCACATCACGATCTTTCTCGAGGCGCTTATTTCAATACGACGGCCAAGTGGTCGATCGAAAATGTCCCAAAAGTCTAATCTCAATGAGTGTAGCATCGAGTATCAACCAACCTCGGTCTACACCAAAGTCGGCCATCTCACTACCTTCTAATGGCCAAGATGGGTCAATTAAGGTTCTAAAAGTTTAGTTAGCGCTTGATGACACCACGCAAGCCAAATACTATCTTCAACTTGGGAATGAAGAGTATCGGGACAACCAAAGTGTCACGCTAACGTAGCCATCATGTTGACCGTTTAGTTATCGTCTAGCGGTCATGATCTAATGCCACTTACCTAAAAGGAAACCCGGACCCGGGTGTAGGATCCCCCAACAATATAGTACCCAAGCAACCCTTAAAGATAAAGCATACAAGTCAAACAAAAAGCAGTAAAAATGATCTAGAAATCCCTAAGGCAATTCTCTCTTTTGGGTGTGTCCCAGTAGTCGCCAATGATACTTGAACTGACTTTGTAAGATTTTTGTATCCAAATATGCGGATAGCAAGAGTCGCCACCGACTTTTATTTTTATCCAATTAAGGGAAGGTAAAAGTAACATAAAAAGACCTTCGTTAGATTCTGAGTTCGGGAGAATGGTTATGAAAAGGGAAGGTATTAGCACCCCTTTCCATCCGTAGTTATCTACGGGCTCTTAGTTGCTCTAGATCACTTTTTAAAATTTATTTCTGTGTGTTTGACAAAAATGTTTTGAAAAAGGCATTTCGCTTTGACTTTGTAATGACTCATGTAGGAGTGTATACAAAGTGTTCGGAAATGTTTTTGTTTTGAAAAGAATTTGAACTTTGGAAAAGTGTGTGGTGTGAAAAGCATTTGATAGAGCAAGCAACTAAAAGACTTATTACCCACTCAGAATTGGTCGTTTTTCATACTTCTACGTTCCTTTAGAATAGCGCTAGCCATACCATTAGTTAGTAGGTAGCTCCATTCGTTGGATGTAAGCGGGACATTCGAAGGGACATCGGATGGTCATCGAAGGCAACTTGTAGGAAGTATCCTAACACATTCGAAGGGACTATCATCATTTTTCGTAGGCGACAATCGAGGGTCAAGATCGTGTATTCGGAAGCGACATCGTGGGTCTTATGATCTTTGTATCGAAGGGACTATGATGATTTGTTTGGAAGGCAACGGTGCTAGAATACCTCTACGTTCGAGGGACATGACCATTTTGAATTCGCAAAGGCAACGAGAGAGAATTACCCTAAGGGGTGCGTGTGTGAAAGAAGTGTGTTGAATTCAGATTATGTTATCTTGAAGATTAGTGGGCTATGTTGATTTTAATCTTGCCATACACGCCTAATTACTAGCAATTTATAGGGTGCGGAAAGTAAAATGCGGAATGTAAAGTGCGGAAAGGTAAATCCTACGCTATTACATGGCTTTGGGGCAGATACATAATTCAAAATGCGAAAAATAAAAACCCTAAATTAAACTATTACATCCCATGAACAGTTACATTATTGGAAAAATAAAACGATAAAAAGAAAACGTCCGAATCGGAGCAACCTGTGAAAGAATAAGAAAATCGGGAAATATGATGAAATCGAATAAGAGAAAAAATGTTAGAAAAAATGCAATTTTAATATGGGAAAATTAATACATGCTGGAAATAAGATAAATAAGCTAAAATAATTTTTTGGGATTTTTTAAATGCAATTTAGTAATATAAAATGAATTTATAATGATTTAAATGCTAAATTATAAATAAAAATAAATATGCATGCAAAAATATGTTTTTTAATTTATTAAATTAAATTAAGATTTTTATGAAATAAATGCTAAAAGAAAAATATTTTTTGATAATTTTTAGATGCAGAAATAAAATATGGAAATTAAATTAAAATGAATGGAAAATATAAAAATATGAAAAATATAGAAAACATGCAAGTTTGGAAAAAGAAGCAGAAACTGGCTCTGGAAGGATTCGAACTCGTGACCCTGGCTTCAATCCTTGAAAACCAACGCGCTGACCAACTGAGCCAAGTGTGTCAACTGTTTGGAAACGGACTGAGTGGAATTACACGCGTTGCCTTCTCCTTCGCCACGAACTCGCGCCAACCATCGTCTTCTTCATTTCAAATATTTGAAAGTTAGCGTCGGCCATTGTTTGTCACTAAGGTTCCTGGCAAAATCAAAAACGCAGTATACATAATATAAATTATATCTAAGACTATGATTCGATTCCACAGGTCATTCCGAGTTCAATGGCATAGGTCTTGTTGTCCAATTTTTCCTATTAAGAGAAACCCTAAATCATCCACAGAAATCCTAATCATGGTGAAACACGATTCAGGCCATGGAAATTCAATTGGCTTGCCCAGAAAGCTTGCAAACTTGATTCTAAACACAAACAAACAATCAAAGCAAGTTAATAATGCATGAATATGAGAAATCGAATTTGAGATTTTCAAGAACAAACCAAACACGGATTTCACGATTCTGAATGGATTTGAGCAATGTAAGGGTCTGGATTGACTCAAGAGATATCAAGGAATCTGTTGGACACCTTAAAATCGATGGAAAACGGCTGGAAGTATGATTGCACTTTGCTTGAGAGGCACGGTTTTTTTGAATTAGGTTAGGGTTTCTAAAGGCAATTTTTTCGTCCTCTTGTGATTGGTATGTATCAAGTATATATGCTGGATGGATTTGGGATCATATTTGGCAAGAATCAATCACCATTCAATGATAATCAAATTTGATTTTTCATGAAAATCAAATTTTCAAAATTTGCTCAATTCCAATCCAATCTTGCCTTTTTTGGTCAAATTTTGAAATTGCTGGCTTTTAATGGATTGCTTGGGTCTTAAGAAGAGAATAAAATCAATCTTTCAATTAATTTTGATTTTATAATTTATTTTTAAATTTAATTTGCATTTAAATGAATAAATTACAAATTAAATAGAAAAATAAATCAAAAATTCGTGGCATTGGGCTTGGATGTTCCTAATTGCATGAGGAATAAGTTAGGATGAAGAAAAAGTAGGCCCATTTGCAAAAGATTTGATTTTTTGAAGTATCTCTCTTTGTGCATTCTTTCAAAATTGCCCAACTTGTGAATGGTGTAACTTGCTCAATTTTCCACATTTTTGAGTGTTCTGGGACTTTTTGGAAAGCTCTAAGAGTCCTCTAGACAATTTCTTTGGTTTCATCTCAATTGGAGTTACCATGCTCAATATATCTTCAAAACAAAAAGTTGACTTTTTGTTGACTTTGAAAATGACCTGTAATGTTTTGAGCTATACCTCTCCAATGAAGCATTCTTTGGACATTCTTGTGAGACATGAAGTTGTAGAGAATTGAATTTCCTTCAAAACAAGAGGTGGTGGAAAAATTTCTGAGAAAGTATGAGAAAGTTATGATCAGTCAAAGTTTAGTTGACTTTTCACCTAGAAACCCTAATTTAGAAAGTTTGACTTTTGAGCAAATCTTGAGTTTTCTTGATGAATCATGATCAACCCTTGATCAAATGATGAATGTAACTTCAAAATGAGGATGTTGACCAAAAATTATGAAGTTTGACTGTATGTTGACCACAGTTGACTTTTTGTCCAATACAACTGATTTTCAACCATCTGAGCAATTGTCTGAGGAAACTTGACTTGTGAAGCTTGAAACTTGACATGGAGAATCTTTAAAGCACATGAGGAGGCATGAGGACCATTGGAGATGTTGGAAGCCCATCTTGGCCTGAGAGATACCAAACCCTAGTTTGGGTTGATTGTCTAGGAGAGAGTTTGTCTGATCAGCTCTTGAGGAATCCTTGAGCATAGATGTATGAAATCTTTTGAGAAGATGGAGGGAAAATTTTGGGGTATGACAAAGGGCAGAACCATTAGTTGCTGAGTTTGACTTTCCCATCATCACTCTTTGTCTAGCCTCCTCCCTTCTGATTTATGAAAATGTTTCTCGGATTGTTGGCAGCGGATGATTTCCAAGAATTCTACCTCTTACTTCATCGAGTTCCTTGTTGAGACCAGCAAGAAAAATAAAGACGCGGTCGTTCTCCTGCGTCTTGATAAACTGAACACTATCTTCAGTACACCTCTAGTTATAATCATAGCACTGATCCAACTCTTGCCAAATGGCCATCAATTCATTATAGTAGATAGTGACATCCATGTTATTCTGCTATAAATTCCATAACTTTGATTTTAGATCATAAATTTGAGAGAAACTTTTAGTATCAGAGTAAGACAATTTTACAGCATCCCAAACATCTTTTGTCGTAGGCAGATACATGTATGTTTTTCTCATACCTACCTCCACAGTATTAATAAGCCAAGCAATAATAGAAGAGTTTTCAGATTTCCAAAACCTGTAATTAGGATGTGTTGTTGCAGGCACTGGAACATCACCAGTAAGAAAACCTTACTTCCCTTTGCCTTCTAGAATAAGTCGAACAATTTGGGACCATTCAGCGTAGTTTGAGCCATCCAGTTTCTGAACATTAACCCGAAGAGAGTTATTTTGACCTCCACCTCCTGAGTTACTGTAACCACCATCAAATAGGTAGCCGTAATCGGACCCAAAAAGGTTGTTGTTTGGATCACCTCTGCCATAACTGAACCCACTGTTAAAATTGTTGTTTGTCATGAAACTGAGCATTTCTGGCATGGTAAATCCACTTCCTCTGCCAAAATTATTGGTGCCGCCAGGATTGACGTTGACGCCACCGCCAGAATTGTTGTTGGCGCCGCTACCGGCTCTACGACCTCCGGGAGGAGGTGGTGTTTGGATAGAGTCCACCATAGTTTGGATCAGTCGGGTCAGATAAAAGAACGGGTCGTCAAAAAAAGATATGAAAAACCCTAATTATAGAAAACTTTACAGTATCACCCTAACCCTAATAGAGCTCTGATATCATGTAGAAAAGGATATTGGTGATAAAATGTATATTATTATGAAGGAAAAGAACTCCTTTTATAGGGGAGAAAATACAAAGTAACTCCTTTATTTTAGGAGTGATATAACGACTCTTAAATAAGAAAATAAGTAATATTAAATAAGAAATATTTCAACATGGAGATTATGTCACTCGGTTCCGATAGGGTTCTCTTGCTCCGGAAGCAAATTATTCTGAGACAGATATTACTCAAACCAAATCTTTTAGCACCCATAATGGTGGGATTGGAGTGGTTGCTTCACTTCCCAAGGAAATGTTCAGCTTTTTGAGGGTGCTTCAATTGAAAATGAGCGAGGTGATGGAATTTGTTGGAGGGCTAAGCCATACAGAGTAGAGAGGGTTTAAATCGGAAAATGATCAAACTTCTGAATTTTTGGATGGTGATTTGATAGAATCCTTTCTTGATCTCCAGTCTGATGAGATGGAAAAGATTTCTAGAGCAGTGAATCGTTCGGTAGAAGAGTTAAGTGAAATTGTTGAAAGGTTGAGAAGGTTGCACTCAGCTTATCCACTTATCAGTTGATTTTGTTTCGTACTCTATGTTCTTTAAAATCTGAATTTAGTTTTGCTGGATGATTGTCTTACATGTTCTGTTTTGGTTGTAACTTTTGATGACATCAAAAGTTAGGAAAAACTTTTAAATTTTTTGGTGTGAGGAACAACTTGTTCTATCAATATTTGATATTGAGTTTTTTTTAATAGTATCTACACATAAGAAAAAAAATGTTGTGAAAATTATTTTTCTTCCCTTTTGTCCAACAGTTAAAAATTTAAAATTTACAGGGTCAATTATGTCTTGATACAATTGCTCCAATTTTTTTTAATGAAAATCATGCTAAAATTTTCTGATTGGATGAATTATAGAATATCTACATGCTTTCATAATCACTTTTATTCATTTGAGAACAATTGATAACAAACTCTTCACTTTCTGCCTCAGTAATGAACGAAAATAATCTGATCAGAACGTTCTTTCTTCCCTTGCTTTTCATATTTTTTATTTTTGTAGTATTAGGTGCCTATAATTAGGAAATTCTTTAAATAATTCGTATATGGTCATGTTTGTTTAAATTTTTAAAAAATTATTATTTATTTGTATTTTAAAAAATAGATTTTACGAATCTATTTTTTAAAATATTATAAGATATTTTTTATTCCTTTTTCTTTTAAATTGAAAGATTAGTTAACATTCTATAAAACAAATATATATTATTAAAGATTAAAAGATAGTCGAAATCACAATTGTTTTAAAAAATTGTATTTTAAAAATAATTCTTATGATGAAATATCACTTTAAAAATAATTATTTAAATTAAATTTTCATTTGAAGTTTTTATACAACGTTTTTTTATAAATCATTTTTTATAAAATTATGATACTATAAAAATAGTTTTTTTTAAAAGGCAAAAAAAACAGGTCCATAATATCTGAGATTTAAAATTTTGTTTGATTGTATTTATATTTTTTGAATTTTTTTTCAATAATCAAGTTTTTCAAAAAAATAAAAAATAATCAGTATTTCAAAAAAATTATAGAAATGACCAATTTTTAGGCAGAATTACACTATATCGCCACTCTCAATGGTGACTACACTTATTTTTGAAGCAAGTTGCCACTCCCAGTGGCGAGTTATCTCCACTTAAGGGAAAGTCATCACTCCCAATGGCGACTTCTGTTAATTTTTTTTTTTTTGCTTTATAAATAGCAATGCAACCCAAACCCTAATGCCTTCACCATGTTTATCAGTTTCTCCATATATTTATGCTTATGGCATCCCCTAGACCTCCATCATGATAGTGAACCTCATCAAAGTGACCCGATCTTGAACCAGTTATTTTAAGAAGGGATGGGCATGTTATGTTCTCTCCTGTCAAACCCCCCTTGCAGATGCAATTTTGGCACATCCATTTGTTGGACCAATTGAAAAGAGAGCTTATGTCTTGGTTAGAGGGAGAATACCAACCTGGCGAAGTCATCAGAAGGATTCAAATGATTAGAACAAGGAACTCACTTGAAACCGGAGAAACGGTACGTTGGTGGGATGAAGTTGAAAACAACATTGATGTCATCCAAATGATGCATGGATCAGATGACATAGTGTTAACTATTGTAATTCCTTAGATTTTAATGGTTGTTTGTGTTGTTGTTTTAGTATTTGTGTTGTAATTTTGTTGTTCTTATATTTTAGTCTTGTTCGTGTTGTTATTTAAGTGTTGTAGGCGTCTGCGATGTTGTAACTCATCCGATATTTGGAATAAAAAAGTACATTTTATTGATGAAAAAAATTACAAAGAGTTGTGAATCTAAAATCTATGTTGTCAAACTAGATCCACGATGTGGACACTTGATTTTGTTATGCCCGACCTGACGACATACGCTACACTTCCTCTGCATTTTATCAGTGGCGTCCATTTCGGTTCTGATGCGCTTGTTGTTTAGTCAATCTTTTTTATTCTGCCGCATTAAATCGTTGTGCCAAATAATTTCCCGTCATACTTTGGCCAATATGCCTCATTGCTACCACTGGAAATTTGTTGTTGTATACATTGAGCAATGTTGCAAGCTTGTAGGTAGGAGATACTAGTGAGAATGCATCAAAGTGGGAATATGAACAGACAGCAATGACATGGGAGAAAGGCATACGATAGGCTTGAAATTGGCCGAAGTCGCACCAACGATCGGGTATTAGGACGCGATACTCTTGCCTTGCCAGCCTCTGGTTGTGGTTAATTGTTTCTTTGACACTGAAAGTGTGGCCATGGCGGTCGAATTCTGTAACCCGATGGTTGTTGGCTTTGGCAGATTCCTGCTGCAAAAATTTCATGCACATATCGTTGTACACCTGTTGCGTCTATAACACTGCATTCCAACGCTTGCCTCTTGTTGCGAATAACATTACCATTTGAAAATAGGTTGTGCTCACTAAATTGATTATAGGCAGGTTTCGTAGGCCCTTGAAGACGTCGTTCATCGATTCCACAAGATTTGTTTTCATGTGGCCCCACCTCACCCCATTGTCGTACGATCTAGTCCACTTCTCTCTGTCAAGATTATCAATACACCTCCCTGCATCTGGATTTGACTCAAATAAAAGTAATCAGATCCAAGGGCTCCTATAATGCGCGCATGGTAAAACATTATCACAGGATCCAATTTAAAAATAACCTTGTGTGCTCTCATTAGTTGAGACGAGACATGTCATCATCTTCAATCTTCATCCACTCCAAAATTGGAGTTCCTCAAACTGTGAAATAAATTATTTAAATCGGCGTCATTCGCTTCGTCTCTTCAAGACGATTCTAATGGTATCCTCGCGAATAATTTATTTCACTCGTACCATGAACAATTTGGAAAAATTAGAAATAATAACGAGCACTTGTTTCCAAAAATTCTCAGTCAATACTTGATGAAAATGCAAATGATGACGATCACAAGGATCAGGGAGATGAGGAGAGTGCAATGATGCTTTATTTTATAAGGTTTGATGGAGATTCCTACCTGAACAAAGTTCATTTTCAGAGCTCTGAAATTGGACTTGGATAGCACTATTCAAGAAGCTTCAAGGCACTACTCTTGTTCTGTTAGCTTCAGTGAGGTTCAAGGAAGAAGAATGAATGGTTAATTTCAAACTACAATGGCTTTGAGAGTGAAAACGAAGTTGCGGAAAATTTTGTTCGAGAGGGAGTTTGGCAGGGGTTTTCTGGCTATCAAAGCTTGGGGAAATGAGTGGAATGGCTTGCTTATTTATAGGAGAAGTGAATGAGATCAAAAGAGAGGGTGTGTGATGCAATTTGGAGCGAAATCGTGCACACCTGAATCATGAGAAAAGTGTGACTTGCAAGTTGTTAAAACTCAGCCAAATCGTGTGTTTTATCCCTCTAATCAAGCTTGGAAACTTTGTTAATCATGTTTAATCCAAAAACGCGCATCAATTTGATCATTAGAAGCCATGCTATTGAAAATAAAATTTGACTTCGACGAAAACTTCAATTTCAAGGCACCCTCTTTGCAACCATGGTTCTCCTCACTCAAGGACCTTTATGATACAATCATGGGCTCTGTAGAAAGCTGAAGTTGTAAGGTTTACAATGCACTTGGAAAGGTAGTATTTGGCATCCTGAGCTAAAAGTTACGTCCTCTTGAAATCACCAAAAACAAACTGACTTTTTCACACTTAGAAAAATTTCTATGTTTGGCAAAAAATGACCTATAGTGTTTTCGATATAAACATGACCTTCCATTCAAAATTTGCTCTTAATTTTCAAATATGAAATAAAGTAGATCTCCCAAAGAGAATTTTGCAAAAAGAACCAACCAAAAGCTCCAAAGGTTGAGCAAGTTATGGTCTTGTGAAGTTGATGAAATTTCATGAAATGACCTATAATCTTTTGATTTTTTCAAGCAACTTCAAAACAATTTCAATATTTAAAAATTATATGGAGATAAAGTTTATGTCTTCAAGATTGTTTTGCAAAAAGAATGACCTCAAGGTGATAAGTGATGATCAAGATATAATCTTTTGAAGTTGATTGACCAACAATTGAGAAATTCATCAAGGACTTGTAATCTTTTGACTTCATAGGCAAATTTCCAAGCATTTTCTCTTCTTACCAATTGAACTAAGTTTTATTAGACATCCTTAGGTTCATTGTGAAAGAAAATGAGCTCAAGGAGACAAGGGATGACCAAGTTATGATCCTTTGACGTCATACAAGATAGATGAAACATCAATCCAGAGAGTGGGCAATCATAGACTTCTAAAATAACCTTTTCATCAATCAAACCCCTTGGATCCAAGCATATTAATATTATAAGTCCTCTTGATAATCAAATTACTTTGAAATCATCCACAAACTTCACACAAACACCAAAATATGATCCACAGAAGTCCAAAATCCTAATTCAAGGTAAATGGTCATAGAATGGTGAATTCTTTGAATTTGATGATCTCTTTAAAAAATGAAGCATATACTCAAGATGAGAGGCCATAGTTGATGACAATAGAAGTCTTAAGTGAGAGACAATACTTTCAAAATATTGATAATTGAGGAGAGAAGGTATGGAAATAAACACATGAACCTATTGACTCCTTGAATAAGAAACTTGTGCATCATTCACCTACAAAATTTAGCAAGCAAAGTGTACACATATCATTGTTAGACAAGTATCAATAATCACAAGAAATAAACACTTACACGAGGAGCATGGTGATCTCCTAAGGACAAAGCCAAAGATAGGAGAGAGATGTAGATTCAAATTGTGATTTTTGTGCAATGCAAATGGTATGAAGTATAAGTGAATATTATGGGTAAAAGTTGGGGTACAACAGATGGTATGTTATTACTAAAGTTCCTGTTTATAGATTTTCTTTATGAATGCAGGTAAATATGACATGGTTGGTGTATGATTATGAAATGTTTTGAAGGTAGAGAAAAACACAAGAAATTGAGTGTTTGAATTGTGTTCATTTAAAACACCCCCTTAGAAAATCTAAGCGCTCAAATGATAGTTGCAAGAAAGACAATGAAAATCAAATGACACAAGTATTTTATCCAGGTTCGCTATAAATTAGGCTACTTCTGTCCACCCTTGCAAGGATGGTTTCGTCTTATCCAAGGACTTAATCCACTATAATCAAATTGATTACACTTGCACGGGAAACTGCCGATGGCTAACACACAATGACACATTCAATGATCCAACCAGATATAACATTTACTAACCCAATAGAATATGATCCCTCGGGATCTCCTACCAGGATTTTTATACAATGATATCCATCAGTGATTTCACAAGACTAACCTTCACTCGGTCCCCTTTGAGGTATGACTACCATTGACCTAACAGAATTCGACCTCGCAAGATCTCCTATCAGGATTTCCCATATTAGCCACATCCATTATCTTCTTGAGATTCGACTTTCACCAAATCTCCCAAGGAATCAACCAACAACAGTTGATGGTGATCTTGTGTTTGAATGAGTGCTTATTCTAATCAGATTACAGAAGTTTTTTAAGCACGTATTGTTTAACACTTCTTCGAGCAACAATGAAAATGTTTAAAAAAAATTACATGAAGAGATCTGAACAGAAATACTCTACGAGCAACAACTCTAGTGTTCATTATAATATTCTATAAAGATGTATGTAATGAGACGTTTGAGTAGCATCTTGTAGTGTTCTTCTTCATATTCTTGTTGAGCAAGCTCCGAGAAACAACTCCTTGCTTCTTCTGAGATCTACTAAGTTGTATTTGATTAGAAGTAGAATAACATCCCGTAGTCTTCTTCTTCTTCTTTAATGAAGCTACGAGCAACAACTCCTTACTTCTTTTGTTTCAATCAAGATGTATAAGACGATAGTTTGAATGACATCTTGCTGAAATCTTCTTTCTCTCTTTTCTCTCTTCTTTGGTGGTCTTCAGAATGTGTAGCATTGCAGCTTTAACATCTTTAATATTAACTGTTTTCCTTTCACTTGATGAGTTTTGCTGGCTAATGGCAATAAAATTAGCATGTTTCTATGTATCTTCGATCTTCACTTATATCCTTGATAGGGAGAGACATTGTGAGGATAGATAGGACATTTCCTGTACCAACTATTAGATCTTAGACAGTGTAAAATAATATTTTTATATCCTTTCACTTCAATGATAGTTTTCCACTTTTTTTATGAATAATGCTTTTTCTATTAAGCTTGTAAACGTGGATCTGTTAAGTAAAGAAAGATAACTGTAAGTCCACCATTTGTTCTCAACGGTCTCAATGAGAGTGGTTGACAATACAATATAAAGGACTATCCTTGCGCCACCCTATAGGGTATATGTCATAGACACTTTGTGTACCTTTTGTACAACATCACACATTAACTATTTGAACTTTCTTCTTGTCTTCAGAGGCTTAAGATATTTGAATGTTTAACGTTGAAGCTTGTCGTAGAAGAATCTTTCTTAAGCCTTAGAACCTAAGTCTTAGAGTCTTCAGGACTTGTCACATAGAACTTATCTTCAGCACTTGGTTGTAAGACCTTACATTTCTCCAGATCATCAGAACTTGTTCAGCAGAACCTTGTCTTAATAATCTTCAGAACTTGTAACACCAAAAGTAGACCTTCCGAAGGCTTCAAAAGCTAAACCATAAAGTCACAATTAGAAACTCTTGTACTAACGTTCCTTAGACATGTCGCAGAAGATAGATTCAGAACCTTGACTTTAATGAAACACATAACCACATGTTTTCTTCTAGAATGTATGTTTAGATCCTGATGACGTCACATGCCTTGCTATAAGAGTCAGAACATTCTAGCAACAGCTACATAATTTAACGAAACCATTAGTGGATATAATTGTTCTTTAAGATAACATGTAAAGTTATCATCAAAATCACAAGGCCAAATGTAGAAACACTTCTTGTTCTTACATGTTTTGATGCTTCTTTTTTGGCATGCTACTCTTTGAACACCCCTTTGAATGTAAGTGTCGTTTTCACTTTTGCGGCAACTTTGCGCCTTATCCAAGGTTCGATCTCAAATGTATAAGGTGTTATTGCAGTAGAATTCTCATGTGGATATGGTGAATAGTAATGGCTGCTTGATTGTATATTGAGGTATTTTCATGAAGTTTTATTGATGCAAGCCCATTGTTAACATGTTCTGATCTGGTTTGGTTTATGTTAAGCTTCTGAGTTGTTAGTTTTTTATCTGGATTTCCTATTATGAACAAGTGCGGGGCTTTGGTTAGTGGCAGGTTCGTGGAATAAAATATGTGTGGCAAGGAGCTGTTTGGACTTGGATCTTCATGGCATGGATTTTGTTTTGAGTGATGTAGGTTATGAAATTCTGGTCTAGGAAAGGTGCATCAGAAGAAATCACGGCATGAAGTGAAGCTTTAGATTTTAGTAGCTTTAGGACTTTATGTTTAGAAACTACTTTTGTAATGTGATAGCATGATATTTTTAATGAAGTTGAAGTGGAGCGAAGATGGAAGCTTAGATGTTAGGCCTTTTACGAGATTTTCCTTGTAAAGCTTTCATGTAACCACTTGTAAAACTTCTTTGAATTTGCAATGTACACACCTTATTTTGTAATGATCCTTGAATCTTGAATTTAGACGAGAATGAAAGTTTCCTTTCATTATTTTAAATTGAATTCAAATCTCTCTTGCATTTGGTCTCTTGAATCTTGAGCTTCTTTTGAATCATGTAAATCCGTAAACAATCATATGTAGCACATTACATTGAAGAATAAATTCAATATGGTTAGGTCAACGATAATTTAACTCTTGAGACCATCTTCATCCTTACTTTGTAATGAACTTTAGAATGACCTTTGATAGTTGGATTTTGGATGGTGAATCTTAATGTTCCCTTCAATTGGATTTTGAATCCCCTTAGTCTTTTTGAATACATTAGTATGCTTTGATTGTATCAAATGAATGGATGAACCTTGTATTCCAATGAATCCACAATCATGAGCTTTTCATCTATCTTAAATGAATTTTGCATATTAAACGAATGAATGAAAATTCCCCCTCGCAAATATTTTGTAACTTCAAACCCATCAAGCCAAATATATATCACTTTCAATCCCACCAGCTCTAAACATTTTGGTCCATTTGATTCACCTTGAATTCATGGCATGAATCCACACCGATCCACTTTTTTAATCTCCATCTTGCTTGTATGATAAACAATAAGAGAAACAAAATGACTTAATATCAGTGAATCATAACACCACCCTTGTATCACATCTTGACTTGATGATCAACAAAATATCAATGCTTTAAATCCTTAAAATGAATGATAAGGCTTAAAGAATAGAAGAACATTCTCAGTTGAATATTAACAAAGCTCAAGCACAATGGGGAGGAAACCTAATCCTCTTGCTTTGAGTCCACATTGATGCAGAAGTGTTTGAGATGTTAAGAGGAATCAAACCCTAGCTCAAGAACATTCTCGATGAAAACATGATGAAATCTTAAGCACACAATTAAACTCTAAAGTGCTTGTTCTTTGAAGAATTGTTTGATGAAGATAACTTTGTGTTCTGACAAATCTTGCTAAGGAAGAAGTCTGTGATGCTTGCGGTCCAAAACCCTAGCTTTATACCAAAAAAGTATGAGAGATCCAATTGAATCGACTTGATAAAGGTAAAAACCTCAATCCATAGGTAAAAACCTAATGTCACGAGCCCTTTGATCCCATGCCTTAGAAGCTCAAATAAATGAATGATTTATGATGTAAGTGTGCATGATGTTACGAATAAACATATTAGGGTTAAAATGGGGTATGACAATCATACCTTGTTCCGAAATCCGCCTTTAGAATATCATATGGTTTTACACATATATGATGATAACCCGACCTCAAATCAATCTTGCTAAACACACGAGCACCTACTAATTGATCCATCAAGTTGTCAATTCTTAGAAGTTCATACTTATTCTTAACAATCACCTTATCCAATTGCCTGTAGTCTACATAAACCTCATACTGTCATCCTTCTTCTTAACCAACAACACAAGAGCACCTCACAGAGAAACATTCGGTCGAACAAACATCTTCTCTAGTAATTATTCCTATTGTTTCTTCAATTCACTCAACTCTAAAGCTTACATCTTATAAGGAGTCACCAACACCGTACTTGTACCTGGTACCAACTCTATAGAAAAATCCACCTCACACTTTGGAGGTAAACCATTGATGTCATTCACAAACACTTCTAAAAATTCACTGACAATGGGTAATTCGACATTTGCAGCCCCGTGATCAACTTGCAGTCATGCAAACATTGAAAACATCAAAGCTCCGTCCTCTAAAAGTTCTTCCATTTGCTTAGCATATAAAAACATCAGTTCTCCACTGTCTCCAAACTCAAATCCACACTCTGGAGGCAAGTCGCATATATCTTCAAGAAAAACATCAAGAATTGCATACCCTTGGCCTATCACTAGCCGTCACATTGCTCTCTATTTTACAAGAAGCAAACATCAATAATACCTGATAATTCTCCCTATAGGATATCCTAACTTGTCATATATACAAGAATATCGATCCCACGCTCTCTTCGAGTTCGAGAAACAACACAGCTCCAGCAACGCTTACACCCTTGCAATCGCTAGCACACCGAACCAAAAGTCCACAATTGAAACATCTTAGAGAAGAAAAAACTTCTCCCCCACTTGTTTCAATCCAACTCCTGCAGACAAATGATTAGAAAAGCAAGCGAGCATTGATAGCGTTTCATATACATGTCGGGTACTAAGGAACAAACAATATTAGACAACATGGCCGGACGGGCCAACCAGGATCTAGTACCACTAATGTAACACCCTTATAAACCCACAAGAAATTACGAATAATTAAAAATAAAAAACACCCCTCAAGGATGTTACATCGTCATAAATATCATACAATTTCAATCATGCCCTGTAACACGGGTTACACCAATTTAATACATACATTTTATTATAAAATAACACATCATTTAAAGACATCGCAGTGGAATTATCGTCATAATAAAATTTTCCATAAAAGCAAAGCTCATATTATTTTAGTATCATCAAAACTTGGGTTTAAAACTAACATCCAAAAATCTCATAAAACATGTTAACAAAAGTAACGTAACATTTACAAAACATAATCTTCTCATCCCGGTGTTACATATTAGAGAAAAACATCACTAATTAACGGAAGCTAAATAAAATACTTCGAAGTCATCTTCAACGCTTTTATATCTACTCTTAATTACATGCGTGTTATCCACGTGGAGGCAACATTCAAACAGAAAGGGTGAGTAATCACAATTCATTATAAAATATATAAGGAAAAGATTAGTAGTTATAACAACATCGTCACATAAAACACATAATATTCATCAATACTTCATACTAACAGATTCATCATAATATCAGTTGTACATCTTTCACCATCATAATAATCATATATTCACTTAGTTCACAATTATCATCACATCACAAATCATTAATAAAATTTATACAATGTCACATAGGATGTTGATGTGACACAAATGACTCAATGCGTGTGGTACTAAAATTTATGAACACCTAGTTCATCACCCTCTAAAGATCCCCACCATAAGATTAATTTCTTCTTGGAATCAGAGAATTTCATAAAAATATTTACCATTCACCATAGTAATGCTTCACTAAATCCCCAACAAAGATTTAGCTACTGGCACTCAATCCGCACAATGAGATTGATACTCGTCATAAGTGGACCATCATCCCAAAATTTTATGAATGTACGATGCACAACAATGTCATATAAATTTGCCCACGACTAGTCTAATGCACCATCATTCACACGATCGTTACATAATCATCTTCACATAGCATGTATATATAAAAACATGCACATCATTAAACATTATCATAGTTAAAATCAATTACATCACAATAACATCACAATAACATCATTAAAATATCATCACAATTCCATCATCAATATCGTCACTATAACAATATCATCAACAACAACATTTTTGCAACATCATTATAATGATATCCGCATAATAACATAATAAAACTTCACCATAATATATACTATTAATCATCATTCACAATAATCAACAACCAACATCAATCGCAATAACTTACATTTACACAAATGTATACACTCAATCACATTACTTCATTGTACCATCAATATTTCATTATTATAACTCAACAATTCGCTAATCGATCATATAAACTTTTACAAACATCCATATATTACACACTTGAATATTAATCAAACAGTTCACCAATCATTTTCATGTTATATCCCTATGTGTTAGCTTTCTAACGCTTCAAACAGTACTCGATTTGGACTTACGGTTCAAAATTTATGGCCAAAATGATTTCACAATACAAAAACCTGGGAGTAGGAGCTACCACGGCCACCCGTAATGGCTACTACTGCTCATAGCGCTCCCAGTCCAGAATTCCATTTTTCACCCGTTTCTGGTACCAAAATCCATAGGGTCACTACGGCCACCCGTAACATCTACTACGACATGTAGCAGATCCCAAAAAACCATTTGTTCCGCACAATTTTGTGTGATCTCTCTTGTTTTTCAGCCTTTCAACAGACCCTAAACCCCAAGTTTTAACTCCAACAACCCAACACATATCATATCATATAGTACATGAATCAAGGAATTTAAGCACATCTCAACATCAATTATCATCATCAATTCATCAAGATTTACAACACAACAATTCATCAATCAAACCCACACATACAACAAACCTACATCTAACTTAACCCTCTATCAATCATAATAAACCGAGATTAAACCCTTTACATTGTTATCCTAGAAGCTTTGGTCTCTTCCTTCTTTTCATCTCTGAGCCCTATCTTTTCTTCTTCGCATTCTCTCAATTATACAATCATACCAAATGATTCCTTTCTTCCTTGTTTTACCTGTTTAACCCTTGGATCATTTATATGCCATTCCCATTATGTCCTCACTTATCCCACACACACTTACCATTATGCCTATATCCTCCTTTTCACCTTATTATTTTATTTAATTATTATTAATAAATTTAAATAATAGAAACTCAACTATTTAAATTTATATACTTCTTAGTGTCGCCTTTATTCCCACCTACTACCCACAACATATCATCATACATCATATAATACTCATCATAAATCACAAATAATCAATTAAATAAATAATTCTAAATTTGGGGTGTTACAAGCATTATTCCCAAATTTTCCAATTGAATTTCCTGATGTAATTTGAACATGAAATGTAGTGGCATATTTACCAGTAGGATTGTTGAAAATAGTAGTGGAAATTGAGAAATTCAATTCCCTTTCTTGTTGAATGACAAGAGAAATCACTTTATCGATGTCAAGTAAGGTACTCATGATCCTAATTTGAGATTTTTGAAAAAGTAAACCCTTGAGAAACCTAATGACATAGTCTTGTTCACGGTATTGTCTGATAGATGCAGTAGCACCACAAGAGCATGGAATAACACATGAACAAGCAAAAATAGGGTGATAATTTTCTAACTCATCCCACATTACTTTCAGATGAGTGTAATAATTAGAAACATCAAGTTTACCTTGACGAAACTTGTATAAGTCTTCCCGAATATATGATATGCGAAAAATATCAATGTGTGATAATCGAATTTGCTAGTTATTCCAGACACGAACATCATTATGAATCCATAGCACATAATTGGCAATTGACTCTGATATGGAACGATGGATCCAGACTAAGACAATGGTGTTGCAACGAATCCAAGGAGCATATAGAGGATCTGATATGTGTGGCTTTGTGAGGGTTCCATCTATGAATTTTTCTTGGAGATGAGAGAAATGTGCATCGATCGAGCCCAAGTATGATAAATCTTATCATCGAGTAATGGAGAATCAAGTATTAGGGCTGGATTTTCATTATGATGCAGATAGTAGGGATTCTTGGAATTTGTAGACAAATCAATGAAGCTCTAGTACACCATTGATTTGTAGATAAACAAGCACGAGATAATTTAACAAGAAGCAAGGATATAAATTTCAACAGAGTGAAATCAAGAAGATGCGTGCAAGAAAACAAACTGATTTCAACAGAATGAAATCAAGAAGAACGAAAAACACAAAGCGAACGATGTAATGCAAAGGAGAAGAAAGGTATTCGAAGAAGGAAGAAGACGAGAAAGAATAATGGCTACCAGAGCTTATTAAACTCGAATACAATGTTAATGGTGATGATATAAAGAAGGTTCTTCATCACGTTGAAGAAAAAGACACAAAGAGTGTGTAACAGAAAATAAGTTTGTTATGAAAATATCATTTATTCTCATTATCCACACAAAAGCTTTGCAAGATACAATATATACAAGCTGATAAGTTGTAACTAAAACGAGCTAATCCAAACTATCCATATGACAATCTACAATTGGATAATAAAGCTTAATCTATATGTACATATGGCAATATACAATTGACATAATCATAAATATAAGCTAATAAATTGTGATAATCTCAAATTTGAAATCACACATTGATCTTTAACTTAAGAATATTGATATTTATCAACTAAATTAAAAATTGAATAATGTTGTTCCTATACCATTTTCTTACATTATTTCTTACACCTAACATTGATCACCGTATTTATACAACTAACAATATTTTTATTAATAAAAGGGTTAAATAAGTTTTTGTTCTCTATAAATATCTCAAATTTCATTTTTAGTCCCTCTAAAATTTTCCTTTAAAGAATGGTCCTCCTAAAAATTTAAATTTTAACTTTTGGTCCCTCGTGGCAAAATCGTAGCTAAAATGGTCTCTAATTCTGTCGCTAAATAAAAAACCGTCGCTAAAACCGTCGTAAAAATCGTCGCTAAATTGTAAAAATCGTCGCTAAATTGCAGGAGGGACCAAAAGTTAAAATTTAAATTTTTAAGTGGACCATTCTTTAAAGGAAAATTTTAGAGGGACTAAAAACGAAATTTGAGATATTTATAGGGACCAAAAACTTATTTAACTCTTAATAAAATAAAAAATATTTATAAAATAAAATTTTATAAAATTAATTTTGTAACACAAATATAAAATTTTCATTAACAAATTTTATTATTATACTAACCACAAAAATTTATATTATTAACCCTATATTTTACTTAAAGATTATTAGCCAACTTCACTATTTCATTAATAAATAAAATGCATAATATTAGTGAAGTTCTAACATTAATTTATAGTTTAGCTAATATTAGATTTTGGTTAATCAATTTATAAATTAATATTAAAATTTTATTAATATTATGTATTTTATTGGTTAATAAAAAATTGATGTTGATTAATAAGTTATAAGTAAAATATGTGATTGATAACATATATTTTTGTGGTTAATGCAACAGTAAAATTGATTAATGACGAAATATAATATTTATGTTTCCGAAATAAATTTTAAAATATATATATTTTTATAAATATTTTTTATGTAAAATAAATATTTTTTATAAGTATTTCTCTTATAAAAAATACCATTCATAATATAATACAGTGAACAATGTTGTGTTGAAATTTGATATAAAAAATGTACATGAAAATATGACAACACTTTGTTGTAGATGACCTGATTTGATATATTGTTGATTTTTTTGATTGATTTGAAATGGATCGAAAGAGTCATAAATGAGTGATCCTTGATTTATGAAGGTTGATTGAATTGAAATAGTCAAAATACTAACATCAGTTTTTAAGAATTAAAAGAAAAAAAAAACATTTTATTGAACATAGATGCCATTAGCAGTCAATTAATAAGAAATTCGTTTTTGTTCAAATAAGTGTCATAGATAAGAGAGAAAAATGAGAAATTAAATAGAATAAAATAACCAAATCATCTTAAAAAATGGTAAGCTTGTTTTTTTCAATCCATTATTGGCTTACAACCGTTTTCAGAATCTCAAATGACACCAAATCACAATCACAAATTACACAACCTTTACAATCCCAAATCTTACAGATCTATTACACAATCGCAAATCACAATTCATTTTCATCATTTCATTTCTATGCTCTCACTCTAGAGTGCATACTCCAAAAGATATTGAATACAACAATGGTCTCTCCTATAAAATGGTGTGTCTTCACTCTTGAATATATATATTTTATGTCATGAATTACTCTTCCTAGATACTACGTAGTACGTATACTTCATCTAATATATTGTTTGTTTCTGTTATGTAGTGTAAATATTAAAGTACATAAAGGAGCAATTAAGACCTCAATAGCATTATTTTTTGGATTTGTTTTTGGTATCTTTATAGGATTATCATTTCCAGCACTACCGTTACCAAAGGTGTGTAATCTTGTTTAAGTGGCATTTTAAGTGATTAATCAAATTTATAACAATGTTGTAATCTATATTATTTGTTAGATGAATCTCTCATCAAACCTTGTTCCATCCACTGATCTCACACATGTTAATCACAAAATTCATAGCATATATTCCCGACATCTTAAAAGTGATAGACACATGTCTAATAAGTTTCACAAACTCAAAGAGAATACAAAGGTATGATCATCTACGCTTTTTACTATACCTCTATTTAAAATAGTGGAATATTGCACTTATTAATAGGTACATTTGATTATAATGTAGATTTGGATACCTACAAATCCTCGAGGAGCTGAAAGGTTACCCCCTAAAATTATCGAATCTCAATCAGATTTCTATCTTCGTCGATTATGGGGTCTACCATATCATGTATGCAAACTTATCATACAAGAAACTTAGTTAAACATATCATTAATGCTTATTTAATTGTCTCTAAATTTAGAATTTTTATTGAGATATTTCCTTAAATTGGTTAAAGTGTGGGTGGATGAATAAATTATAAAGAATAACAATGTATGAAATATTCACACAAAAACTAACACGGCTATTGAGTTCATATATTCCTTATTAGAAATAGAAAAATGAAAAATTGTTACAAAATGGAGGGATTATTAGTATACTTGATTAAATTTTGATCTTTAATGGTTGGTGGGGTTGTTAGGGAACGATTGTTCAGTGGGTCCTTTATAGATATGTTTCAGATCATTGTTTTGTCACTCTAAAGTATGACAATCAGTCATGGACACTAAACTATTTCATTTAATAACCATTGGTTGTCCCTTCCGAATATTCCTGAGTATGTTCTTAATTCTTGGTCCTCTTTCCCCAATCAAGCTTAGAAGGCATTTGTCCTCTTGCGGAAGCTTAGATATCTTAAAGTTATCCTTAAAGGCTGGAGCAAGCAAATTTTTGTAATTTGGACTTCCAAATCGAGTCTCGTAGAGTTATGGTTAGTAATTTGGAATTGTAGGCCGGGCAAATGGCCTTATCTATTGGGGAAGTAGGAAATAAGTCTAACGCCACCCTTAGTTTATGGGCTCTACTTAGGGTAAAGGATTCTTAGTTGTCCCAAAGATCGAGAGTTTGGTGGCTCAAGAAGGGAGTGCTAATTTGAGTTTTTTATGTTTTAATTAAGAGTGAGAACATAGCAGGTTAAAGAGTCGATGGTTGGCTGACCTGTGCTTGACATGGTTCCTTTTCAGTCTATCTCCTTGAAAGATGATTTGACCTTAACTTCTCCCTTCCTCTTTGATGAGCTAGATGAAGTGGTGTTCTAGTGAGATGGCAATAATACGCATGGTCCTAATGTGTTTAACTTCTCTTTTTTTAAAAGTTTTTTTTGGAATTTATTGAGGGAAGAGGTGGATCTATGTTTATGGAATTTCATCATTTTGCACCGCTACCCCATAGATTTGTCTCTTAGTTTTCAACTCTTATTCCTAAGGTTAAAAATCCTTCTCTGATGGGTTATTGTTGCCCTATTTCCCTTGTAGTATCTCTTTATAATTTTGTAGACAAAGTTATATTCAACATACTTGGTATGGTTATGGATAAGTTAATATATCCTAATTAGTCTGCTTTCTTGAAAGGGAAATGTTGGTAGATTGAGTTACAATTGTTAACGAAGCAGTTGATTTTGCAAAGTGCACTAGGAAGGCATGTATCATCTTTAAAATTTAATTTGATATGGTGTGTGATTCAGTTAGATAGAGCGTTTATGGATTACATGATTATCAAATTTCACTTTAATGATAAGTTGGAGATGTTGGATTGTGTGTTTTTTGGTATCATGATATGTTGGTTAATGGCTCTCCAACACAAGAGATTAAGATCCAAAGAGGGTTATAACAAAGAGAACCTCTAACTCCTTTCTTATTTCACCTTATAGCTTGGGGCCTTAGTGGTTTAGTTAGGAGGGCTAGTGAGCTATCTCTTTTCTCTAGTTTTAAAGTTGGATCCTCCAATTTAGAAATTTCTCATATCCAATATGTATATGATATCGTATTATTCGCAAATTCTTCAGTGGAGAATTTATGGGCGATTTGTTATATTAAGGAGTTTTTAGCTAGTTTCAGGTCTTGGATTAATTTTCACAAAATTTATCTCTCTTAGCCAAATAGAGATAAATGATTGTGATAGGTATATATGGTCTTTAGTTTGATATTTTTGTCGTCAGATATGGTGTTTCCTTGGTCACATCCTTGTGCAGGGATAGAGTCTCGTTTCATCGCTCAATTTCCTTATGGTGAAAAGGAATTTCTCTCCTAAAGTCTAAAAAAGATTATCCTCAAAATTGATTTAAGGGTGACCTGGTTAAGAAAGTTGGAGAAGGTTGTCACGCCTATTTTGGGAAGGAACCCTAGATCAAGGATATGTCTCTTAAGGTTAGGTTTCCTTGATTCTTTTCTATTTCCCAAGCTCAAGATGAAGAAGTGGGTGAATTAGGTAAGTGGGATAATGGAAGGATCATATGATATCTTAGGTGGAGGAGATCGTTCTTTGTACATGAAGAACCCTTGTTATTCGAGTTTTTTCATTCCTCAATGTGTTCCAATTTAATAATGAGAGAGATGTGTGGTTTCTGATGCATAATAAGGATAACATTTTTCATTTGTGTCTACTTACTTAGTCCAAGTAGAGTTGAGTTCCTTATCGGATTCCTACCTAATAAGGGATATCCCATATCTTCCTTGCATTTTGAGATAGTTGGGTTCCCTTTAATGTGGTGGTCTTCTCTTGATTTTTTTTAAACTTAAGTTCCCTTATAAAGAGAGGTTGTTTAAGCATATGGTTATTATTGTTTAGGATGTCCTTTCATGTGTGTTGTGTGTAGACCAACTTGATCTGCCTCTCATTTGTTTATTAATTGTAGTTATCATCCACTGCATAATTTAGGATCTTTAAGTGGTTGGGTTTATAGGTAGGTCTTCCTGGTGAGCTTAAGATTCTTTTTGAGTTTTTTTATTTCTTTAGGCTCTAAGATTAAGAGAATGGGTGAATTTGCTATGATTTGGCATATTGTGGTGTAGACCATTTGGATTGTGCGAAATGATAAGTTGTTCTCTAGTTCGTTAGCATATGTGAAATAGCCGGAAGAGAAGATTACTTTCTTGGCTTGGAATTGATTTCTAGGAAGGCCTTTTGTAAACTCGTGTTCCATCTCTAATTTCCTTTATAATCCTATCTCGTGTATCGATCGATAGTAAATCAAGATTTAGGGCCTTCTCTAGAGGATTTTAGTGTTATGAGTTTGTTAGTGGTTCCATATTCTTCTATTGTTAGGTCTAGTGGTTTCAAATCTAGTCGAGCTCTCAGATTAATGAAGCTTGGCGTGTGGGTGTTCTTCTGAAGTTTTATTTTTTGGTTGTTGCTCATTGGTCGTGGTTTTGTTGTTGATGTGTTTTTCTTTTCTTTTGTGTTTTGATTGATTGTATTCCTTTTTGTCGTTTGTTTTGATTAAATGTATTCTTTTTTGTTTATTTATTAAATTTGTCATTTTTGTTTTTGGCACAGCTCGTGCCTTTCATTTGTTTGTCATTTTGTAGGGTGTATTCTTATCTTTTATATATATATATATTATCTTTAAAAAAACTACATGTGTTAGCATGATTAGCATCAAACAATTTTGAGAAATTATGAGCTATAATTTCAAGTTCTCTAATTAGACTCTTTTCTTGATGGAGGTGGCACTTATAGGACCTAAGCATAGAACCAAAGTATCTTGTAACTTTTACAGTTGGTTATGACCAGAGGGACAACATTGACAATTCAATAAAAAAGGTAATTTATGTTTCTACCTTGCATTAATTTGTAATATTTATTTGTATTGTTCTTTGTATGATCCTTGCACTTAACATTACAGTTCTCTGAAAACTTCACTATTGTGTTATTCCACTATGATGATCGTATTAGTGAGTGGAATCAGTTTGAGTGGTCAAAGAGAGCAATTCATATTAGTGCTAGCAAGCAAACTAAATGGTTGGTATAACATACTTTCAAGATAATTGAGTATTTTATTGTATCAAATTTTTTAGATAAAATATGTTGTAATTTTGTTGAAGGTGGTATGCTAAACGGTTTCTACATCCAGACATTGTGGCCTCATATGATTACATCTTTATTTGGGACGAGGATCTAGGGTTGAAGCACTTTGATGCAGAGGAGTAAGTATTAAAACATTATAATGTATGTAGAACCGACACATCTAAACAAAGGCATCTTCGGTGTTTGCCACCGACATGATAAACACATGTGATTTATTCATCTTATTTCTTATTTAAAATTATTATTGATATCGATATGTAAGTATCGTATATAGTTTGATTTAGTTCTTTTATGAAAATTAATATGTGTGTATTATATTATAGGTACTTAAAAATAGTAAAGAAACATGGTTTGGAGATCTCACAACCTGGTGTAGACCAAAGTAGTAGTTATACATGGGAAATGACAAGAAGAAGGGATGGTGTTGAAGTTCATAAGTAAGTGTATAATTTTTTTACATATTGTATAAATAGCTATCTTTAAGTATGTTACATTGTCATTACATTATATTAGTTATTAAACTTTTGTCATCCAATATTTATAGAAAAGCTGAGGAGAAAGATGGTTGGTGTTCTAATCCACCCGTGCCACCTTGTGCTGCGTAAGAAAATACATTTTTCAAGTTTGAATTAACCATTTATTATTATATTTCTTTTAGTACATAATAAACTAACTTGAAACTCAGATTTGTTGAGATCATGGCTCCTGTATTTTCTAGAGAAGCATGGCGTTGTGTATGGCATATGATACAGGTTTCTGGACCTTTTTATGTCATAAGTATGTTGATATTTTTATCACATAATCTCATTAATTTTAAATTCATTTCCATGTAGAATGACCTAGTTCATGGATGGGGTCTTGATTTTGCTCTCAGAAAATGTGTAGAGGTTTGTATTTATCTTTTATCTATGGAAAAAAGTGTGTTTGTATATATGTTAGTGGCAAACACAAACACCAACTCGACACCGAAATTTGTGAGTACATTTAACTTATTCTTTTTTTTTCTTTAAATTATACTGGTGTTGACGTGTCACTGTCGTATCTAGTATCTCATGTTAGTAGCTTTGCTTCATAGATGTTTATTGTATTTTTTATAAGCATTACATATTTTTTCAATATTGAATCTAATGAATTTAATTTGTATTGGATATAGTCTCCTCATGAAAAAATAGGAGTTGTTGATGCTCAATGGATTATCCATAAAAGTATTCCTTCACTTAACAACCAAGGGCAAGCAAAGAGTGGAAGAAAACCGTGGAAAAGGGTATGTATATCAATTTTAGTTTTCTTGATGAATTGTTTTATCCTTGAGATTGATATCAAAATATGGTTTGTATCAGGTAAGAGAAAGGTGCCATGAAGAATGGGAAATGTTCAAAAGTCGTATGACTTATGCTGAAAAGATGGTGAAATTTGATATTTATGGTTAGGATTCATTACGGAAAGTAAATTTTGAAATATTATAGTAGCATCAGAAATAATAAATGGTAGACTATAATGTTAGTTAAAAAACAATATATTCATAGATATATTTCATACATATTCATAATATATAGTTTCCTTATCTTTAAAATACATATATTATAATTATACATATGAAACTAGATTTGATGACATAAGTCGCAAACTTAACATTTTGTACTAGATTTATTTTTCTTATATATATATATATATATATATATATATATATATATATATATATATATATATATATATATATATATATATATATATATATATATATATATATATATATATATATATATATATATATATATATATATATATATATATATATATATATATATATATATATATATATATATATATTATACTTCTTTCTAGTTATTTTTGTTTGAATTATTGTTGAACACAAAGATGAATGTAAAATCGCTAAAAAAGAATACATATATAATAAAGAAAAAGAAAAATTACACCATTAATCTCTACACTACTTATTAGTATTCATAGAATCATAAGGTTGTTTTAGAAACTGATAACTTATAAATAAGAGAATCTTAAAAGGAATTATATTGAAAAGATAAAAGATGATCTTACATTATTTAATAGATATTAGATGATTACATCATATGAGTCGAAATCATCTTGAATAATGGATGTGTTGTCATTATCCTTTCCTCCATGATCTTTCAAACGTTTAGATCATACCTTTCTTGCATGACCCTCCTTCTTACAGTGACAACATTGAATACCAAAAATATCACCACCATAAAACTTGTGGTGAATTTTACTCTTCTTCTTGTCAACCTTACATTCCTTTTTCAAGAATTTCACTTTAACGGACAAACCTTCACCAACAGATGATGATTTATTTATGCTCATTTTGTTCGTTCGAATCCTTAAATTACAAGGATGATTGAACTTCTTTAAAGGTCATGGACTCTCTTCCATACAAGAGGGTTTCTTTGAATTGAGCTTGAGATCTTATTAAACAACACAATAATAACAGAGCTTGATCTTCATCATCAATATTAACCTCAATATTCTCCAGAATAAGAATTAGCTTGTTGAACATATCTCATTGCTCAGCCAAGACTTTTTCTTAACTCATCTTGAATGAATACAAAGCTTGATTCAAGTAAAGACTATTACCAAGGATTTAGTCATGTATAACCCTCTAAGCATCATCCATACACTGGTTACAACCTTCTCTTTCGAAACATGTCAGAGAACCTTATCACCAAGGCTCAATACGATTGTAGTGTGGGCTTTTTTATTATCGTTGTCTCCTTCTTCTCCATTAGGTAATTATTCATGGTTTCGACTCCCTTTAATGCTTCTAGAAAACCTTGTTGAACAAGAAGAGCTCGCATCTTCAAGCGCCATAAACGGAAATCATTCACTCTAGTGAATTTCTCAATCTCAAACGTTGTTGACGATATCTTCTCCATGCCCATCACACTAGTTTGTTATAACGGTGTGTCGTCAAAAACAAATCACAACTATGAGAAAGATTGAGTTTCTTGAACAAATCACAAGAAAACCTATTAGAATTTCACAAAGGGAAATAATAGGGAAGAAGAAGAAAGAATATGATTGGTTAAAATTGTTTTTCTACTCACTTACTCAATTAAGGTTACAATGATTACAAGTGAATAACAATAATTAACATCTTTTAAAACCCTGAGAGAACTAGTATATTTACTACTACTAAGCTAACTTAAGCCACAAACTAACTTAAATAATTGGGCTTACCAACAAAGGCCCAACTTGACATGCTTTAAACAAAGCATATTTCGACTTCGACTTTAAAGCAATAACTTTCACCACAGTTACTATCAATAACCATAGTGGTATCTTAAAACACTTCACCATGGTTACGCTTACCAACTGTGGGGAAAGGTTCTACAAATTTGTCTATATAAAGGTTGAGTATGTTCATTCACCTTTTCACAAAACCTAACTCATTCAACTTATTTTTTTCGTTCTTATTGTGTTGTTGTTTCACTAACCTTGAAGGTTTAGGATTTGACAATACTAAAATAGTATATTAAAAATTTTGGTTTGAAGATTAATGTCAAGTTTTACTTTATCAAGTAAACTGTGTGTTTGAACATTAACATTGATTTTCAACACTAAAAAAATTCAGTAAAAATAAATGAAGATTTTCTATATAAAAATGTCTTAAAAATGAATAAAAAACTAAATTGTATTCATTAGAATTAGAAGCGTGTCCCTTAGGAGAGACATTTCATTATAATTCAAAATTTTGATTGTGGTGGAATGTAATTTAATTTTAATTTTAAAATTAATAAAATAATAAACATGCCACATTTTTCCACAATTAAAAAATCTGATCATGCTGAATTCTGTCTTGAAAGTTAAGAAAAAAAATACTTAAATAAATAGATTTTACCGCGGTGGACGAGGTAAAAATGTGTTACAAAATTTACATTTTATATTAGTGAAACTAACTAATTTATTATAACAAATTAAATAACTTATAACAACCTAACTAACTTATTAGATCATCACACTATGTGACCATTTCGTCAATCTTAAAGAGAAGGAACAAAGTAGAAAAAACAACATTTTCCTTAATAGAAAGCGTGTGAAAAGAAACCATATCCAAATGAGGTAGATAAATCAGGGGTTTTCAAAGTTATAAAAATAACTAACCATCTTCTCAGAAATCTCAGCCACTCCCTCGACCTTCTGACAAATAACCTCCTGAGGAATCTCAACCACTCCCTCAACCCACAAGCTTATGTTTATATTAATATACCAAACTTCAAACAATGTAGACATTTATTAATATGGGAGAAGATGCTTCCACATATAATAAATATCTAACCAAGTGAGTTCTTCTAACAAAGTGAGACATAAAGAGAAAATTACAAAGTATGGATGAGGTGAAGAAGATGAAGAAGAAAGGTGTCACAATCTAAGAGATTGGTAAGTCAGCCAAGAATCACCAAAATGGTAAGGAAACCATTGATAAGATTCAATTAAGGTTCCAATCCAAGAATCAAAAAGAGGAGACTTAGTTAATTCAGTCACATTTCTCATGAGAGAAAATTCTAATTCATTTCAAACTTGTCTCAAATGAGATTACAAATGCGTACTTATAGCAAGAATTTTTTTAAACATAAATGAGTTATAAATAGCTTCACTTTATAAGCCTGTATTGACTTACATCATATTTTTTCTAGAATAAATGCAATAAAATAAATATTAACTAATTCTAAATTAAAACTATTAAAATTCTAAATTAACAGTAAATGAATTATTACAAGTCAAATTAAAATAAAATATTTAATTTTTTTCTTCATACTCTTGATTGGTGCTCGTCATTTATTATATGAGTTTTAATAATATATGTTTTCATATGCTTTAAATAAAGTATTATACATTAAAATAGGACGATGTGAAAAAATCTTATTTAACATTTAAATTTTATCAAATTTAATAATCTTGATCTACTTTAAAATAAATTTTAATTTAACAGTTAAATATATTTCACCTTTTTCATTGGTCTTTCCACTTCCATTTCTTTAATTGCATGTCTTATTAATGTTTCTCTCCTTATTATTATTGACATTAAAGATGATGAAGAAATTTTGGGCCAATACATCTTATTGTCCTTTAAAAGACACAAGAAGGACGTGTCTCTTTCAACACAGAAACGGGTTGAGACAACGATTATTGAATACGTACCAATAATACTTTCTTAAATCTTCATCCTTCTCCCTTCTCCCTTCAACGTCTTTAGAACTTTACTCCTTCATACTCAAGGAGGACACCAATTTTACGACCAAATAAGACATTTAGGACTTCAAACACCTCTTGTAGAATTCCTTCCTCATGTGGTCTGACTAATGGCCATAACTTTCTTTTTTATGGTCATGGACAAGGCACACTTTGATAGATAAGAGTAGTTGTTTAAAAGTAACTCTCAAGATATTAAGTCACCTGACACACACAAATGTTTTGAAGCCTCTTTCTTTTGTTAAAACACTTGAAAACAATCTTATGTGCGTATAATCGATTAGTGACATGAATTTGAAAACCTTGCATATTTAAGTTATCTAATAGATTAAGTCCTAGTGTTAATGGATTAGATCATCAAAAAGTCCATGGTTTTTTTTTTTGAGTCAACTCCTCTCTTATAAATGGATGGCTTCTCCTCTTTCTTATTTTACACAAGAAATCAAATCTATATTTATTCCTTATCACTTTAAACTCTCATATACTTCATCTTTTTCAATTTTTTCACAAAGTTGTGTTAGTGTTGAGAGGGTAAAAAATACATGTGGGAATTTGATTATACTAGTGGGGTGTTTCATTTGTTATTATTTAAGAGTGTTATTCTCTTAAAGAATTTTTTTTTTTTGTTATTAATATTAACTTATTGAAAATTTGTTCGGTGCTTGAGATTAGTTGATTAAAATCTCTATTTGGTTTGTGAGCTCAACCTGTTAAAAGCTCCATTTGATTCGGAGATCAACATGTGTAAAATCTCTCATTATTGTAAAAGATGCATAGGCTTATCCTTAAATGCTCAAGACTAGTTATTAGTGGAACTTTAAAGAGAAAACTCTTGGAGACAAGAGTAGGCCAAATGGTTGAACGTGTATAATTCTTTTGATGCACTCTCTCTGACGATATATCTTTAATTTATGTCATTTATTGTTATTTTATTTTATTCACCATTGAGTTTTATTTTTAAATAAAATTGACTTCCAAATAACATTACCCTTCTTGTATTTGGAGTCACGTATTTAACAAGTGATGCTTTCAATACTAGCATGCTCTTCGAGACGACGGGCATAAATGTGTGTAAATAAGTAATCGATGTGAATATTTAGTATCTTATGACTTGTATGTATATTTTGTTGGTGCACAAGGTGATGATGAACAAAAGAATATATTTATGAGAACAGAGGAATAATGGTTGTAAAAGTTGTAAGAAATATTGTTGTTGTTACAAATGACAGCTACCACTAATCTATTTAAACACAAAGTAAATTGCCACGTAGGCCCTAACAAAAGACAAACTTAATAGCTAAGTTAACAAAACAAACTAAAATACTAAATTACCCTTCAATACCATCCCTTAATTTAGAATTTCCTAATCAAAACTAACAACACCAATTTCATCCCTTAAACGAAGAGATTGATCGTCTTGATTGCCTTTGTCAGAATATCTGACAGCTGTTTCTGGGTGCTACAGTGCACAACTTCTAGAACTCCGTTTTGGACTTGACTTCTCAAAAAATGATACTTTGTCTCAATATGCTTGCTACTCCCATGTAGTACTGGGTTCTTGGCAAGATTGATTGCAAACTTGTTATCAATCATCAGCTTCATAGGCTTATTTACCTTGATTTTTAGATCCTGCAATAGATTCAGAAGCCACACCTTGACGTGTAACTACATCTCCTACAATGTACTCATCTTTACACGTGATAGAGAAACAACATATTACTTCTTGGAACACCAAGAAATAGGACCTCCCAGAAACTTAAACAAGTATCCAGAAGTACTTATTCTATCAACTCTATCTCCACACCAATCAGAATCAGAGTAAATCATCAAACCTGAATTTGTCTTGCTTCCAGAAGGGAATATTACTCCATACTTAAAAATTCTCTTGATATACCTCAAAATCCTAACAACAACTTGGTAGTGGGACCACGTAGGTTTACTCATGAACCTACTAATTATTCCAACTACATAGCAAATATCGGGTATGGTATTACACAAATACCTTAGAGAACCAACCAACTGTTTGAAGGTTGTAGCATCCACATTCTCACCCTCAAAATCATAATTCAATTTATGATTGGTTTCTGATGGTGTGACAACAACTTTGTGATTCTGCAACTTAAATCTCTTTAGAAGCTCAAGTTTATACTTCAGCTGATGCAAAATTATACCCTTCTCAGAGTATAGAATCTTCATCCCTGGAAAACATACCATATTTCCAAGACCAGACATCTCAAACTCATTCATCAGCACCTCCTTGAACTTGATTATACTTTTTGGACAACTTCCCGTTAGTAATATGTCGTCAACATAAACACACACCAGAATCATATTGCCTCAATAATGCTACACATAAACACCATATTCCATCTCACATTTTTGAAACCCTTACTTCTTGAAAAATAAATCAATCTTTAAGTTCCAAGCTCAAGGCGCTTGCTTCAATCCATACAAGGCTTTATTCAACTTGTAAACCACCCCTTCTTATTTTTTTCACAAATCTAGAAGGTTGTGACACATATACCTCTTCTTGTAACGAACCATATCTTTTCATCTTGGTTTCTTCCTTCTTTTCATCTTTGAGCCCTATCTTTTCTTCTTCGGGTTCTCTCAATTATACAATCATACCAAATGATTCCTTTCTTCCTTGTTTTACCTGTTTAACCCTTGGATCATTTCTATGTTATTCCCATTATGTCCTCACTTATCCCACACACTTACCACTATGCCTCTATCCTCCTTTTCACCTTATTATTCTATTTAATTATTATTAATAAATTTAAATAATAGAAACTCAATTTTTTAAATTTATATACTTCTTAGTGTCGCCTTTATTTCCACTTACTACCCACAACATATCATCATACATTATATAATACTCATCATAAAACACAAATAATCAATTAAATAAATAATTCTAAATCGGGGGTGTTACAAGCATTATTCCTAAATTTTCCAGTTGAATTTTCTAATGCAGTTTGAACATGAAATGTAGTGACATATTTACCACTAGGGTTGTTGGAAATAGTAGCGGAAATTGAGAAATTCAATTCCCTTTCTTGTTGAATGACAAGAGAAATCACTTTATCGATGTTAAGTAAGGTACTCGTCATCCTAATTTGAGAATTTTGAATAAGTAAACCTTGAGAAACCTAATGACATAGTCTTGTTCACGGTATTATCGGATAGATGCATTATCACCACAAGAGCATGGAATAACACATGAACAAGCAATAATAGGGTGATAATTTTCTAACTCATTCCACATTACTTTCAGATGAGTGAAATAATTAGAAACATCAAGTTTACCTTGACGAAACTTGTATAAGTCTTCCCGAATGTATGATATGCGAAAAATATCGATGTGTGATAATCTAATTTGCTAGTTATTCCAGACACGAACATCACTATGAATCCATATCACATATTTGGCAATTGACTCTGATATGGAACGATGGATCCAGGCTAAGACCATGGTGTTGCAACGGATCCAAGGAGCATATAGAGTATCTGATATGTGTGGCTTTATGAGGGTTCCATCTATGAATTTTTCTTTGTTCTTGGAGATGAGATAAATGTGCATCGATCGAGCCCAAGTATGATAAATCTTATCATCGAGTAATGGAGAAACAAGTATTAGGGTTGGATTTTCATTATGATGCAGATAGTAGGGATTCGTGGAATTTGTAGAAAAATCAGTGAAGCTCTAGTACGCCATTGATTTTCAGATAAACAAGCACGAGATAGTTTAACAAGAAGCAAGGATATAACAATTTCAACAGAGTGAAATCAAGAAGATGCGTGCAAGAAAACAAACTGATTTCAACATAATGAAATCAAGAAGAACGAAAAACACAAAGCGAACGATGTAATGCAAAGGAGAAGAAAGGTATTCGAAGAAGGAAGAAGACGAGAAAGAATAATGGCTACCAGAGCTTATTAAACTCTAATACAATGTTAATGGTGATGATATCAGGAAGGTTCTTCATCACGTTGAAGAAAAAGACACAGAGTGGGCAACAAAAAATAAGTTTGTTATGAAAATATCATTTATTCTCATTAACCACACAAAAGCTTTACAAGATACAATATATGCAGACTGATAAGTTGCAACTAAAACTATCTAATCCTAAATATCCATATGGCAATCTACAATTGGATAATAAATCTTAATCTATATGTACATATAGCAACATACAATTGACATAATCATAAATATAAGCTAATAAATTGTGATAATTTCAAATTTGAAATCGCACATTGATCTTTAACTTAAGAATATTGATATTTATCAACTAAATTAAAAATTGAATAATGTTGTTCCTACACCATTTTCTTACATTATTTCTTACACCTACCATTGATCACCGTATTTATACAGCGAACAATATTTTTATTAATAAAAAAAAATTATAAAATAAAATTTTATAAAATTAATTTTGTAACACAAATATAAAATTTTCATTAACCAAATTTATTATTATATTAACCACAAAAATTTTATATTATTAACCCTATATTTTACTTATATGATTTCATTAACCAAATACTTTGTCACGTTCATAGATGATTTAGTCAAAAACTATGGACTTGCCTAATCAAGAAGAAAAGTGAAGTAATCAAGGTATTTGTCAAGTGTAAGTCTATGGTCGAAAGACAAAGTGGTCAAAAACTCAAAGTTTTGAGAACTGATGGTGGGGGAGAATATGTTTCGAAAGACTTCGATAAATTATGTGAAAAATAAGGAATTGTACCTGAGGTGGTGCCACCATACACTCTACAACAAAATGTAACTGCATAAAGAAAGAATCAAACCATCATGAATATAGTGAGAAGTATGTTGAAATGCAAGCATTTACCAAAAGAATTTTGTGGTGAAGCTGTGTTGACTGCAACATATATTTTAAATAGATGTTCGACGAAGAAATTACTCCAGAAAAATGTTGGCACGATGTTAAACCTAACTTAAATCATCTAAAAATGTTTGAATCTATAACACATAAACATTTTACTTTGTAAATAATTAAAAAAAGTCAAACTCTAATACAAATCTAACCGTCTTAATTAATTGTGTGGGCAAAATTTCTTTACACTTGTAGATGTATACCAATTAAGTTAAATTCATAATGTTTTAGTTTCTGAAATAAACATTGCTTGCAGTATCTTATGTATGTAAAATGTAAACACATTATATTACAAGTGGTTAATATTAAATATCAAAGGGTTGTCTCAGCCTTTATAGGGTTTATACTTATAGCTGCTTTGAATCTTCTCCACACTACACTCTCCTCTTTTCCCATCCAAAATGTCTATAACCCAAAACCTCACTCTCAATATCTCTTCTTCTTCCTCTGCTTTCTTAGCCCCATCCAATTTCAATTCAAGGTACTTTTTCTTCAACCCCATCTCATTTCTCTTAACCCTCTCTTTCCATCTTGTTACATTTCGATGCTTTTTTTACTCTATTATTGCGAAATTGTATCTTTTTTCTGAAATTTTGTATATTGATTTGTTGGGGGTGATGTTTTCTGTTACTGCAGGAGTCAGGTATCTTTGCAAGCTAAGGGCCCCAGCATTTGTAAATGCGTCGCTACACCCCAAGAAGTTGAGACTGGTTGGTACCCTTGTAGTCTTCTCTTTGTATTTTGGGTATTTTGATTCATGGTTTAGCAATATTATGTTATGAGCAGCTTCAAAATCATGATTTTTCCCAAAAAAGTGCTTTTCAATATTATGTTTGGTTGTTTGTTGAAAGTTTACATTTTTTTTAATTCCCTTTTTGTTTTGAAGCCTACAAGACAAGGGTCTCTCGCAATGAAAACTTGGGTAAACTTCAAGCTGGTTATCTCTTTCCTGAGGTATGTGATGTTGCTTGATCTATTTGTGCTTTTGGGTTTTCTCTTCATTTATGTGTTAGAAATCACTCTCTGGTTAATAATATGTTCCTTCCTCTTCACTGACCTTGTTTTGTTTTTCCGTTTTATTGCATAAAAATAGATTGGTAGAAGAAAGTCTGCGCACTTACTGAAGTACCCCGATGCAAAAATAATAAGCCTTGGGATTGGTGATACTACTGAACCCATTCCTGAAGTCATAAGTTCTGCATTGGCAAAGGTAGAACTTTGGTGTTAGTGAAGCCGATGCATATGTCTTTCATTTTTGCACTTCGACAGTAGAAAATAATCTGTTTTGTTTCTCTTTTTATCGGTGAATTTTGTTTAGTACTGCTTCTGATGCCTTGTTTTTTTGGCCCCCGAGAGCTTTAGTGTTGTCATCTCACATCGTGTGTCTAGTTGCTTCTGTTTAAGTCTGTCTTTTATTGGTAGTAAAGATGTAATATTTTGTAGGGGTGTGTGTAAAGAATAATAAACTATAAAATACTACTTTATTAATTCAATTGTTTGATTCTAGTGTTCCACGTTTTGTTAACCGGGCAAATGAAAATGTTTCTTTTTTTTTTCTTCCAATTATTCAGAAATCACTTGCATTGTCAACTTTGGAAGGATATAGTGGTTATGGAGCCGAACAAGGTGAACAGGTATGTCATATCGATATTTTTTAGTAATTGCTATTTTTTTATAGACTAAGCATGTGTTTTTTAAGCTTTTTTGCTTCCCTCTTTTTCTATAAGTTAATGATGCTTGGAAGATTAAGAGACATTTCTAATCTATGCAGCCACTAAGAAGTGCAATTGCTTCAACATTTTACTCTGATCTTGGCATAGAAGATGATGATATATTCGTCTCTGATGGAGCAAAGTGTGATATATCTCGTCTCCAGGTTTTGTATTTTTAAATAGTTTATGTCCTTCTCAGGTCACCTATTATACCTATTGTGTTCTTCTCCTGGTCCACTTACTGTTATTTCATTTCATTTACCCTCCTTTTTGGCGATGGGGATGGAGTGACACGATAGTTGGGTAATGTAACTAATTATTATTTTATTTTTTTCATTTGGTGGCAGATTGTCTTTGGTTCAAATGTGAAAATGGCTGTGCAGGACCCATCATACCCGGTAATTCATATCCTTGTTTATAATTATCTTTTCATCATTTGCTTGAACATTCAATTATGTTTCTATATGCCAATATCGGTGGCCTTGGTTTTGTTCAAATAGTCACATTTAATTGCCTCAGTGTCACATATTTTGCCTCAGTGTGTGATCTGCTAACTGATTTTAATTTACTAATCATTTTCTTATGCATTTTATGTAATAGAAATAGTTAGAAAATAAGAGTCCCATCCTTGAAATAAATGTTATCATTTTAACATTCAAAAAGCCTTTTTCAGTTATTGATGGGAAAACCTTGAATGAAGAGGTGACATCTGAACATTTGTAAAACCCAGAAATTTACATTATTTGGAGCTGTGCAAAGCAATATTGAATTCTTTAGAAAATGAAATCAATATCATTGGAATAATACCTAAAATTAGGAAAGTGAAGGAACACTTAAATGGCCTTTTGTTTCTTGTAGCTTCTCTATAAATAGCCAATTTTTTATATGCAGGCCTATGTAGACTCAAGTGTAATTATGGGTCAGACTGGTTTGTACCAGAAGGATGTTCAGAAGTTTGCGAACATTGAATATATGAAGTGTAGTCCGGAAAATGGTTTCTTCCCAGATTTATCATCTATTTCTCGACCGGATATAATATTTTTCTGTTCTCCAAACAATCCTACTGGCGCTGCAGCAACAAGGGAACAACTGGTCCAACTAGTTCAGTATGCTAAGGACAATGGATCTATAATAATACATGATTCAGCATATGCTATGTATATGTCTGGTGACAACCCGCGCTCCATCTTTGAAATTCCTGGTGCCAAAGAGGTCAGTAGTCAGTCTATGATATGATTCTTAGCATCTATGTGTTGTACTTAATTTTAATGGAATGCATTCGAAGGGGTTGTTGGACAAATTTCCATTATAATTAGTCTCCGAAGTCTGCTTTTGATGCTTGGTGAATGAATACGTTCAAATACGAGTGTGAATGACATGTTATGGCCTTTTGCAGGTTGCCATTGAAACTTCATCATTTAGTAAGTATGCTGGGTTCACTGGAGTCCGATTGGGTTGGTCAGTGGTTCCAAAAGAATTACTGTTTTCTGATGGATTTCCTGTTGCCAAGGACTTCAGCCGTATCGTATCTACTTGTTTCAATGGTGCATCAAATATTTCTCAGGCTGGTGGTCTTGCATGCCTTTCACCAGAAGGCCTTAAGGTTGGTTCTTTTGGTTTAATATTGATTAAATTATGCGTTTTTCAATGAACAAGTTACATAATATGCTTGATGCATTTGAATGCAGGCTATGCGCGGGGTAATTGGATACTACAAAGAAAATACCAACATAATAATGGAGACATTTGATTCTCTTGGGTTTAAAGTGTATGGAGGGAAAAATGCACCGTATGTGTGGGTCCACTTCCCAGGCCAAAGTTCATGGGATGTGTTCGGTGAGATTCTTGAGAAGACCCATGTGGTTACAACTCCTGGGAGTGGTTTTGGACCTGGTGGTGAAGGTTTTGTCAGGGTCAGTGCTTTTGGTCACAGGGAAAATGTCTTGGAGGCCTGCAGAAGATTCAAGGAGCTATACAAGTGATGATATTTAGAATATCTCAATTGGATGTCTTTTGAATAATCTTTCCTTAGAATAAAATGTAGACTATGTTCTTGAGACTGAATAGCAGTGTTTGCTCTGGTGCCATTTTCAGTTTTATCATTGTATCATGCAATGCAACTGGAATGCAACACATCTTAGATGATGTTTAATGGCTTGTATGCTTCTATGGAAAACTGTCAAAATCTAGGAATTCAACGATTTTCTGCCAAAAGGCTCACGAGTCTCAACTCACAAGTGCATATTGTTGTCAAGGGAAAATTACACTAACTTCCCTTGATGTATTTTAAAATGTCAGGCCTCTCTACTTAATTTTAACCCTACACTAACCTCATCTACTTCGATTCCAATGTGACATATCTTAACATGTTTACCTTTCTTAAAATAAACCAAGTTCACTTCCACTTTCTTTCTTCCAAATTTGCCCCTGCTTTCCATCCCTTTCTTCCACTACTAAGTTCCTTTCCACTTCATGAATGAATATTGATGTTGAACTTCGTGAATCTTGAGGTAGTTTGTTTCTATAATATTCTATATACAATCAATCACCAAGGCAACCTTATAGTGATTTGTATCCAAGTATTTTGTAATACTTACTAACCCAAAAACAGATTTATGATCACTATCAACTGTCAAATGAAATGAAAGCATGTTTATTAAGCACAAGACATACAATATTGGCTACTAAAACTGCAAATGAAGTACTAAATCCATGCTTAAAAGTTCAAACACTCTTTAGTAGCTTTCAGTTACAAACTTACCAATGTCCTAAACTTCATACAGCATCGGATTTATTACTGATTTATACCTATCTTACATGGTCTTAATGACATATGTGGCCTAAACACGAGATCCTTATATAGTAATTAGTAGAGACTAGATCTTTAGTTAAACTACTACATAGTACAAAATCAGACAACTAAAACTGTTGTATACTGCTAATCATCTCTGCTTTGCATGTAGTCTTGTAATGTCCAGTTTGATTACATCGACTACAATGCACTGTATGTTTGTCGCGATTATGCTCCTCCACACAAATCCGTTTCTTCTCCGGTCTCCCTGGAGGTCGACGAAATTTTGGCGGCCGCACAACTACAATATCATTATCCAAGGAAGATTCATCTGTTTTTCTCCATTCAATTTTTTCAGGGATGGGGTGCAACACCTCTGCATAAGTATCCCTGTAACTTGCAGCAGTAAAACACTTTGCAGTATATGCGTAGACATCCTTTCGACATGAGATAAGAGCAGCAACTGCGTGGGAACAAGGTATCCCATGTAGCTGCCAATCGCGGCATGAACAGCTATGACTGCCAATATTTACAATATCAGATCGATCAGCTGAAATAACCTCAAACTCTACCTCGTCTGATCTAAGGACTTGATATGTGGATGCATGAGTAATGGCTTCGACCATTCGCCTTTCGGCATATGGAGCAAGTACAGAACACCATGAACTGCTTTTCAAGCACCGGTCATCAAACTCGGTTTTAAGTTTGCTATGAATCCGCTCAATCACCTGGATAATTGGCAACTCCCGGGCTTCAAGAATCCATTTATTGAACTCTTCAATATTAGAGGACAAATGACCATATCTTGTCCCTTCGAAATATGCTAGAGCCCATTGGGAAGGATGAAATTGCTGTAACCAATTGGCGGCTTCGGGAGAGAGCTCTTCTATTTCAGCCATTTTTTCTCTAAATGCAATAGTTGTAGTAGCATATGCAGCCTTCCATAGAAGATGGATAAGCCTAGAGTTCTTGAACTCTTTGCCGATGCTCTCGCTTAAGTAACGCATGCAGAATGCATGAGAAGATTTCGGAAACTTCCTTCTTATTGCATCCTCAATACCCTTATGCCCATCTGATAAAAATATAATCGGTAGCATGCATTCAATATTCACCTCTAGTGCCTTATGCAACTCAGACAAAAACCATGTCCAGCTTTCATCATTTTCTACATCGACAACGGCGAAAGCAAGTGGAAACAACCCACCATCCGCATCAAAAGAAGTTGCTGAAAGGAATGTGCTAAGGTATTTGCTTTTCAGCTGAATTCCACCAAGAGCAACAATGGGCAAACAACCATTAACAAAACCATGAATTGATGCATAAAAGGAAACAAAAAGTCTCTGAAAACGGTTATCTGCACAAGTGGTAAACACCTCCGCAACACTTCCCGGATTCGTTTTCTTTATTTCTTCACAATACGAAGGAAGTAGGTAAAACCCTTCTTCAGAAGACCCATATATTGCTGCAAGGCCCCGTTCCTTAGCACGCCAAGCTTGCTTATACGGTATCGTTATACCATATTGCTTATGGATGTCATGCAAAATATCTTTTGGTTTATAATTAATGTTGTCTCGTAACCTTTCTTCTATAAAACTCACAATCCAATCAACAGAAGCCTGATGGTGCCCATTGAGTGCATTTCTTCCACAAGTATGAGTCCCTTCAAGACTTCTTATCGTAAACGTCGATGCATTGGGGAGCTTGACAGCACGAATCCTCCACGGACAGCCCTCGGAAGCACATTTAGCAAAGTACCGAATCAAGTCGCTTTTGATAATACGAAGCTCAAAATGCTGTGCAATAGCAGCTTCTTTAATAGCATTCCGAAATGTCTTCACATCAGGGAATTCTTGACCGACAACAAAATTATAGTCCTCCATACAATCAAGGTTTTAACTTCTACGCGGTAACAATCAACAACTCAAACCTGTATAAATTAGTAACAGCCTCATTTTCTCTAACTAAAGCAACCTGCATAAAAAAATATATGAACACAACAGAAGGCACTAGTATCTGAAAAAACCACAATCCCCAAACCCCAAAAATAATTTAGTAGAAATGTATATATATACAAAGTGAAAATGCCATGTTACAGCAAATATTAACAAAACAACAAAATATTCCAATAATTACATGCAAATTTACAAAACAATGAATAGCTGAAAAAACCCAATAACAAATGAATAAACATGAAGCTTTTGTTTAATATAAGAAGAAATTTGGGTTCAACAAAAATGAAAAACAAGTTAGTGGGGTGCAATGAAAGAGTGATAGAGAAAAGAGAGACAGTTGGTTACCTGAAAATGCGAGGAGGAGGAAGAAGGTGTTGAAAGAGAGAGTGAGATCCAATGGCGGAAACCAGAAACGGAGAGAGAAGAGGGTAAGGTGGGTATTTTCACTCCCAGTTAGGGTTCCTTTGGTCAAACATGGGCCTTATTGTCATTTCTTATTTTAGAAAATAACGTTTTTCTTTTATACAATTGAACAAGGGGATTACCAAAACTGTTATGTTTTTTCAAAGACAAGACCGATATCGTGTAACGATTGATTTTGTTCGGTTTTTTTATTAAGAGAATTTCTGGTGATTTTCATTATTGAATATTCAAAAATGTCTTTTTTGTTAAATGTACATGTGAACACATTTTTTTTTAGTATGTTTCGTATGTATATAATTGAAGTATTTTTTTTATATGTTTAGAGGTTGTTTCGCATATATATATTCGAAATCTTTTATCAGTATGTTTCATATGTGTATAGTCAAAGACACCATTTTTTTAGCACGTTTAAATACAGAAACGTTGAATGTAAAAATTGAGAGGTTATTTCAGATATGCACATGCGAAATAAAAAAAATATTTTGGATGTGCATATGTGAAACTTCTTTTGTTTGTGTCATTATTGTTTAAAACTACATCATTATCCATTCTCGACGAGCAAAGACAGCTTAGTTTGACCTGCCTTATCTCAATCGATTGTCAGTCATATTCCTAAAAAATAATTATAATTATTAATATGAAGGGTTAAAAAAACAATTCAGGCCATAACTCGAACGTGCACATCCGAAACTGGTCCAGGGGTGTTTTGGATGTGCACATGCGAAATCACATGCGAACAACCATTTTCAAGAAGCAACAACTTCTTGTCCTAAATCATCCCAATGTCTTTTTTTTGTCACCAAAACAATAACATTTAACTATTCTAACACCAACATGAACAATGTCATTTTTACTAACTAATCTAATAAACTATTACAATATTGCATTGTGAATCAAATGAAAATGGAGAAAACTTACACAAATTTGGAATCTCGAAGATGATCTGGAATGACTTGAAAAGAGTTGAAATGGAGAGATGAGCAAAAATGACTGAGTTTGGATAGTAGAAATGTTAGGGTTTGGAGTAGAAATGTGAAGTTTTTATGTTTGAAAAGAAATGGGTATTTGAGACTGTTCTGTTGTGTTTTTCAAAACAAATCAATAATTTTACATGTGCATATAAAAAATGATGAATTATGGGTGAATTCGCAGATGAACAACCAAAGTCACCATGTTTTTGACAAAATAAAATAACTTTAAATATACAAATGCGAAAATATCTATTATTGTAAAATACGACATTTTCGCATGTCCATCTTCAAAATCTGAAGGTATTTTAAATTTTTCGGTCTAGAAGAAGTTCACTAAGTTGTTAAGAGAAATTTTGTTATTTTAATCGATCAAAAAGAGTAAATTTGATTTGATCTAACATTTCTTTTGTTGAAAATTAAATCAAATCAAACATAGTAACTTGATTTAGTTTAGCGAGTGTAATGGTCACGTTCTTCTTTGGAAAATAATTAAATAAATCAGTTTTTTTTGGTAATAATAAATCAATGTTTTCAAAATGGAATATATTTTCTTTAATCTATGTAATTTAAATAGATATCTGTCAAACGAAAGAATAAAATACTGAATTTGTAACTTAAATTTGTATTTGTCAAAAAGTAGAAAATGCATAACACTCTTATGCTATTAGGGGTAGTTAGAAACCTTAATAGTATTTTATGGTTAGAGATTAGTCACAGTGGTGAAAAATTATGTTTGATGGTGTTTTTAACTATGCACAAAGCAAATTCATGCGATGTGAGAAGCTATATTTTCAGGATATTCGATAAATGTAATGAGTCATCTTTTCTATGTTTTTAGGTTATTTCCGCTCCACTATTAAATCATGGAAATGAAAGAGCTATTCCTCCATGTGAGGTTTTAACCTATCACCCCTATAATTATTTCTAACACTCTTCATATTTTCGTATTGAAAAAGATATCCTTGTTAATATTTACTAAAAAATATTTACATTTGATAAACAAAATTCATTTGGAGGATTTCTGGAATTGAAATTTTCGGTATTTATTTTCTCTTATTTATTGAAAATTGTTCGTGTTTTTCAAAATTTCTTAAAGCGATTTATCAGAAATTGTATGAATTTCTAAGAAGCAACAAAATCTATTGGAAATTTAGAAATTTCTGGTATACTTGAAATTTTGAATAAACTTAAATTTTTTGTTATGTCTGCAAATGAAATTCTTTACTTGTATGGTCCAGAGCCGACAACTTCATATATAGATTTTTGTATATATTTTACAAAATGCTTCACCTAAGATACCGTATGATTTCTATTCAATAATTGCAGTTTTTAATTGTTTCCCATCTATATGAAACTGATAGTTTAATATTTATATGTTGTAATTGACATATTTAAGTCTCGATCTGAAGTTTTAGTGTGGGCATATGCTAATGGTAAACAATATGGTATTACTGTTGTCATTATTCACTCCGATTATGCTAATGGAATGCAAGCGATGAATGATAAATTAATTATGGGCTCTAAGAGAGAAGAAAATTACAAAAGAAGGAATCCATCTGAAAGCACTAATTCCTCTGAAGGCATTTATAGTATGAAAGTTAAATGTCTGTTTAGGCTTAGATATGTTTCAAGTGGTATCAGTTTGAAGATGGTGGTTAGATGTGGGATGCACAATCATAAACTAACTGAGGATTTGGAAGGCCATGACATATTGGGCCGTCTAAAAGATGATGAAAGAAAGTTTGCGGAATGACATGATGAAGTACAATATGGCTCCAAGATACATAGTTTTTCTTTGAAAGACAAAGATTCAAAAAACCTCACGAGTGTTACCCATGTGTGTAAAGTTAGAGCTACATACAGCGCGAGAAAAAAGGTGCATTAACAAAAATGCAGATGTTGTTGAGCCTTATTCATCATGAGAAATACATGTGTTGGACTAGAAATTGGGACAACTCATATGTTGTAGTTGATATTTGTTGGACACATCCTGATTATGTGAAGTTGTTGAATATGTTTCATTTGGTGTTAACTTTTGATTGCACATACAAGACAAATAGGTAAGAAATTTTGATTGCACATCCTAATATTTGTTGCAGGGGTGTTTAAATCCAAACCAATCCAAATAAAAAACTGCAAAAAACTGAAATTTATTGGATGTGTTTGGATTTCATTTGTGAAGATTGATCGATTCTGATTGGATTTCAGATTAATTTTTCAAAACCTATCCAAACCAAACCGAACTACATACATATATTTTTATACTTATTTACTTTTTATTAGTATGATATGTTACGTGAATTTATTAATAGATGATAATAATTTTTTTAATAATATTTATCAGCTTGGTATAATCTATTTATTTTTATTATTTCAACAATAATCGATCACTCTCATTTTGTAATATTAACTTTTAATATACTATATGTTATATATTATCGCAAATCTATGATTTATAAGTAGTTTTATAATATTAATAAAAATATAATATGTAATTTGGATATCCAAAAACTGATCCAAATTAAACCGCATAAAATTGGGTCGAATTGGATAAGATTTTTTAAATATATCATCCAAAATTGAACCAAACCGCAAGTAAATTTATCTGTGGATTAGATAAATTTTTGCCTTAAAACTGATCTAAACCGAACTGCGAACACCCCTAATTTGTTGTACAAACTGCATTATCAGTTTGATTATGTACATTTTGATTGTACAAGTACCACTTAATACTGCTTGAGATTGTTGGTGTTACGTCAACAAAGTTTTGTTGACGTTTTCAGTTGCCTTTGCCTATTTTCTACCGAAGGTTGTGGTGACAAACCGAGAACTTGCATTAATGTGCCATATAATTTGAGTTCCCAAATACAACTCATATGTTGTGTTTGTTCCATATTTCAAAAAATGTGAGCATGAAATGTAAAGAGTACATCAAATCAGAAAAACAAGAAAATGTCATGGATCTATGTAACAACATCATTTATTCAAATACAAAAATTGAGTTTGTCGAACACTTCAAGCACTTTGAGAATGTTTGTGCTAATATTTCTATATTTGTTAAGTATGTGAATGAAACATGGTTGACACCTTATAAATAAAGGTTTGTTGCTGCTTGGACTAATAGAGTCACTCATTTAAGAAACACAACAACAACCAGGTACAAGGAACATGACAATTTGATGTTATTACTATTTATGGTTCAAATACAATTTGAAACATGTATTTGTACTTATGTTTTTTAGGGTGGAGTCTGCTCATTGGAGACTAAAAAACATGTTGAATATAAGTCAAGGAGATTTATATCGAATTTGGGATGTTGTGAACACCATGTTGAAGTTGTAGCTAGGTTCAATCAAAGTGTCGTTTCAAAAAATTAATGTTAACATTGAGCATCAGTATAACACTTCATTCTATGCCAAGTTGTATAGTTTTGTCTCTAGAAAATGTATACTACTAATTGGAAAGGAACTAGAACGAGTAAAATTTGTTGCTTCAACCCAAGAGAGACACAATGCTTCATTAGAACAACACATGGGATACTGTGTGCATGTCAACTTTCCTATTTCTAAATACTAGGCAATCTTGTTCCTTTAGACCCAATTCATGTATTTTGGACGAAATTGCACATTACAAAACATGATGTCCGTCATGATGAGAGTGGTAGAAAGTGGGATTTAGAAGAAGAGTGTGAAGACTTGAAGAGCTATTTTAATACTTTGGATATTATAGGTAAGAGGGTGTTGAAGGAAGAGGTCTTTGATCTAACATATCCATCCATAACTTCAATGTGTCCACCACCGGTAAAGTACAAGCCAACAATGAGAAATAAGAAAAGTAGAAAGAGTCAAGAGACTGACGTGCACCGTGATTCTAGCCAGTGGGAGTATGACCAAGGCTCGTAGGAGAGTCAGACTACGAAGAGATCATCCATAAAATTAGATGGAAGTCAACCATCAAGTAAATCGATTGGAAGTCAACCGTCCACCATATCTTCATGACATTTTTACTTGTCTGAGTTTCATGTTTTCTTACATCCATACATCGATGACATTATTGATGTTGGTGACGTTGAAAATTGTGGTTTTCCATTGTATTTTATCTTTATTTGGATGAGGCGAAAAATTATGGTATTTGAATCAAATGCAGTTAAATGCTCAAGTTCATCAGCACTCTCAATTGGTTTCCATGTTGTTCTATGACACTGTCTCTATAATTAGGAATGTGTTACGAGTAAACAACTTGGGTGTGCATGGTAGAGATAAATGGATGATGATTCCTGATATAGGTTACCCTATTGCTTATAGATACAATGTCTTATCTGTTTCCCTTTCCATGAGACTTAACATCATATTTTTTTCTCTTGACTTAAATCCACCCATGTATACGAGCAAACACAAAATCATTGTTGTTGGTTTCGTAAAGGACAATCATTAGATTCAGGTAAAGTTGAAACCTGATTGTGCATTGTCTCCCGCCACTGACCGTTGGAGACAAAGTTGTACTAATGATGCAAAAACATGAGAATCAACATATGCAGGTCGCTTTAGACATTGGAAAGACCTATGTAATAAGTCATCGTAGTTTGTTTTGTATTCTTATGTGTATGACACTTATTATACGGTAAATAAATAGTGAATTTTGTGAAATTTATGATAAATTCTCAAAATTTTTAGTACCCCCACATAAATTTTGTTATTTTCAGTATTTTGGAAAGGGCACTATTGTCAAAGCACTAGAAAATGAGGGGGGGTGGTAAGTACAAGTCAGGGGGTGGCAAGTTAAAACCTCATCCTTTGGCCTATTCTTCTAGTATGTTGTAATGGGACACCTCATTTCCCATGTATATGTGAAAAAGATGTTCACCATCTATCTTAGTTTAGTTTTGATGAAGATAAAAGCTTATCAAAAAATAAATATCAAAGAAAAAAAAGTTTGGAATCAAGAATCAAGAATGCGTAAGCTTTGGATATCATTTACAATCCATTATATATGGCTCAGAAAATAATATTCATCTTCATCTATAAATTTTTCAAATTATCATACATAAAAATATTTGAAGCAAAGCAATAAAAAACTTATTTTTAAAATAGTTGTCTTCGCCTTTTAAGTCAGGTCAATTGCACTTTTTAAGTCAGATCTGGTTAACCAATTTAACAAAATATGTTATTGTTTGAAACTTGAAAATCTATTTGAAATTTAAAAATTGTTCTGCACTTTTTTAACCAGTTATCCGTTTGACCAATTTAAGAAGTCATGTACAAAATAGAGAACCATGCCATTTCATGATCCACCGTCATTCTAAACTATTGCAAACCTTCATGAAATGTCTCAAACTTTTGCATCACTTCATGAAGGCTTCTTAGGATGTATTTAAAGAAAAATACATCATAAATTAAAATTATCACTTTCATACAAATTTAATACTATTCAACTTATTTTCTAAGTGCTCATTAATTTTTAAAATATTGAAACTTTTTGCATAACCTTCAAATCATTTATAAAAGTTTCATAATATTTTATGAAGACTTAAAGTTTATATTTTATTGAATTGTACATTGAAATAGAAGACAAATTGTCCATTGAAATAGATTCAAGACCAACTTCATATATTCAAATTTGTTTAAGTATTGTAATTGATTACCAAGTGTGTGGTGACTTAATTTGTAAAGAAAATGTGTGTACTTTTTAAAAACGTTTGCAAATAGAAAGTGATATATTTTCTACTTGTGTTGGAAAAGGTTCTTTAATTTGGAGATATTGGTGTTTTTGTAAAATCAAGAAAGTGGTGTGCTTCTTTGTTGCTGTTAGAATATTGTAGGAGAAGTCATGATGTAAGGCTTGTACAAAAGTCTAACAATAATAAAAATCTCTCACAGAATATGAAGGGACTAGATGTACCCTTGGTTGATAAGGGAAACTAGTATATATCTTTGTTTTCTTTATTTTCTTGCATGTAAGTTATGCACTTTACCTCATAAGTTCATCAACATATTTCTGAAAAATAAGAACATACGAACCATCACTTAAAAAGTCTAAAAATATGAAAAATTTAATTCACACCTCTTAAATTTCATTATATACTTACAGTCTACTAAACAAGTGATTAAAATTTCGGGTAGTCTAAGCCCAATCGGGCGGGCCAATTACTAAGATCTGACATGCTTCATGGCTCATTCGGGCGGCTGGTGACTTTGTTGGGTAAATTGCCCCTCCCTACGCACTGGCCTTCCTCATTTTTAAGTAAAAATATATCATTACATAGTCCCTCAAGTACGAGATTTTGGTAAAGGGCGGGGTGTTTAATTGACTTCGTGTCGAGGGAGCTAAGGCTTGTAGGCGATGCGCTCGGATGAACCCATCTGCCAAGACTTTTAGTTGAGTCATTCAAGCGAGACTTTAAGTTGAACCTCTCGGAAAAGAATTTAGTTGAGTCCTTAAGGAGATACTTTAAGTTGAGTTTCTCGGTCTAGACTTGAGTCCCTCGGGTGATATTTTAGGTTAAGTCTCTCGGGCCTGACTTCCATAGTTCCTCATGCGAGATTTTAAGTTAAGCATGTCTGATGAGATTATTAATCCCTCAAGAGATATGTTTATAGGAGCCTGTCTGGAGAAACTTTAAGTCGTGTACCTCAGGCGAGACATTTAGAGGATCATGTATAATGATACTTTAAGTCTAGTCCTTCAAGTGAGACATTATAAATGAGTATGTCTGATAAGAATCTTAGTCCCTTAAGCGATGCACTATGAACCTGTTTGACAAGATTCTTAATCGAGTCTCTCAAGCGAGACATTTTAGATGAGCTTGTCTGGTGAGACTCTTACTCCAAGCGAGACACTTAGATTAGTCTGTATGATGAAACTTTTATTCGAGTCCCTAAAGAGAGACATTTGAATAGCCAATTTGATAATACTCTTAATTGAGTCCCTCAGGACAGGTGTTTAGATGAACCGGTCTGACAATAATTTTAGTATCTCATGCGAGGCACATAGATGAGTTTGTCTAATGAGACTTTGAGTTGAATCCCTCATGAGAGACTTTAAAGAGTTTCTCAGGCGAGACTTAAATCGAGTCCCTCAAGCAAGGCTATAAGTTGAGTCTCTCAAGCGATACTTTATTCGAGTCTCTTAGGAAAGACTTTAGTCAAGTCTCTCAGGCAATTCTTTAATTTGAGTCTCTCAAGAGAGACTTTAAGTTGAGCATTTCAGGAGAGAAGTTAATTAAACTTATCAGAAGAGACTTTGAATCGAGTCCCTCAAATGAGACTTTAAGTTGAGCCTCTCAGACAAGACTTTAGTAGAGTCCATCTAACGAAACTTTAAGTCGAGTCTCTCGAGCCAGGCTTTAGTCGAGTCCCTCAGATGAGACTTTTTAAGTCTCTTGGGCCAGACCTTAGTTGAGTCCCTCGGGAGAGACTTAAGTTGAACCTGTCTGACAATACTCTTAGTTCCTTAAGTGAGATGTTTAAAGGAGTATATCTCGAGAGACTCTAAGTCATGTCCCTTAGGTGAGGTGTTTAGATGAGCATGTATAGTGAAACTCTTTGTTGAGTATTTCAGACGATGCATTTAGATGTGTCTATCTAACGAGACTCTAAGTCCCTCAAACAAGTTGTTTAGATGAGTCTTTCTGATAAGACTTTGAATCGAGTCTTTAAGACGAGAATTTAAGTTAAGCGTCTCAGGAAAGCCTTTATTCAAGTCCCTTGTGTGAGATTTTAAGTTGATTTTCTCATACTAGACTAAAGTTGATTCCCTTGGGTAAGACTTTAAGTTGAGTATCTCGGGCTAGACTTCAGTCGAGTCCCTCGGACGAGACTTTGAGTTGATCCTATCTAACGAGACTCTTAGTCCCTCAGACGAGTCATTTAGAGAAGCATGTTTGGCGATACTCTCAGTCAAGTCACTCAGGCGAGACATTTAGATGATCATGTGTTGTGAGACTTTTTGTTGAGTCCCTCGGGAGAGGTGTTTAGATGAGACAATTTGACGAGACTCTAAGTCCTTTAGGTGAGGTGTTTAGATGAACATGTTGATAAGAATCTGAATATAATCTCTCAAGAAAGACTTTAAGTTGAGTAAGAAATGATTTTCATGTTGAAGTAAGAAATGATTTTCATGTTGAAGTCCAACATTAATAAATTTCTTGAAGAGGCGACAAGGATCTACTTAAATCCAACACTCGTATATTGTCTTAAGAGGCGACAAAGATCTCTCGTAGAGCTCCATCATTTTGATCGCCTTAAGGGCGAAAATGATCCCTAGTAGGACTCTAACATTTTGATTGCCTTCAAGGACGACAAGAATCCCTCTTAGGGCTCTAACGTTTTGATTGCCCTCAAGGGCAACAATGATCCCTTGTAGGGATCCACTGAAAATTAAACATTTGTATATTGCCTTAAAGGCGGCAAGGATCCCAGTTATATTATCTCTCTAACTCTGTATCTCTCTCTTTCTCTCTTTCTCATTCTCCACATTCAAACCCTTCATTTTCACCAATCTTTGTGGAGTAATGACGACTGAGAAAGGGTCGTCAAACTCAGAAGGATGACCATGATTAACATTATTTGTAATTTGAGATAGATTTGGTGGTGGTGGTGATTCGCTATGTTTGTCGAACCTACACTTCTTGTATGAGGAATACGAAAGAAATGATGTGCAACAGAGAGCTCTGATACCATCTTTGATGATGGAGATGGAACCAAAATATACTTTAAATATGAGATAATGTTCGGAAAACATTTCACTGCTATTGGTCATTCATTCTTTTTAATCATTAAGCTTATGATTATAGCATATAGAGGGAATTTTGTGCACTATTAACCTAATAATCATGACCATAAACTTACTAACTCCAACAAAAATGTAACAATATGTAACTACTCTAACTACATGGATCAAATTGCTGACCATGGATCAAGTGTAGCTAGTGCATCAAAGTTTAGCTTGTGTAGCAAGATAATGCAACTAGAGATGAATGAAGTGGTTGCTATGAACTGCTAATGTGATCTTCATTTTAACAACACCTAAATGCAAGTTTTGTATCCAGGAACCTGAGAAAGTATTATATATTTGGCACTATCTGAACAATTTAAACTCAGTTGGAAATTCAGGCCTAAATTTATACCAACACATTTTTATATTCTACAGCTTAGAAGTTTGTCTTTCTAATTTTTTCTGTCCAAAATCTTTTTAAAGAAAACTCTGGACTCCTATATATTAAAATTATCTAGATCAGTAAAAATTGATGTATTTAATTCACATATTGATTTAAATACACTAAATACATCAATTTTTTTCAACAGAATATCTTTTATAGTAGTATTTATGACTAGGGAAAAATACAGGTTGTTTGTAGTTGTACATTATTTTCCTAATAAAAGCACAGGGTCCACCCTCTCAACTGTATTGGTACTTAGTAGGCCATAGGTGAATATGATCCATGCCTCTCTTAATGGACAGGAGGAGTTCTGTAATATGCTGGCACACTTGCCGGGAAAAACATCTGTCTTACTCCTTCTGCCTTAATAATAGGAAATATTATACCTGATGCACCCTGGAATAATATCATCAAAATGGGGCTAAGAATTTGTTACGCTATGGAAAAAAATGGAATTTAAATTGAAAAATACTCACTGAAATTAGTCTAGCTCCGATCCACATTCGGTTCGGGGATGGAAACGGAATCAGCAGGCGGCCGACTCCATATATAGCCACCGCGAAGAAATGGAGAACCAAGCTCAGCGGCCGAGGATTCAGACCAGAGAGTAAAGCTATTGGCCCGTTTGAGAAAACACCTCCGAGACTCAAATAATCAAAACATGCTTGTTGCATTTCTATGCTAGCTGGATCAGGAGATGCACAAAACACTTTGTATAATGCACCTGCTAATGTGTTTATTGTAGATGCCACTGGCTGCAAAATGCAAATAGAATCAAACAATAATTACACTATTAAGCTCAACATTATATTTCCAACATATACTTTACCTTTCTTAGTGTGTAGAATGATTCAAGGTAGTTGCAAAGAGCAGAAGCATCATGCAGATTGTGTAGAGGTTTGAGTAGGTTCCTTAGCACGACAATGTCGGACAAAGCAACCGTCATTCCACCTCCCGTCAAAGGGTGGCGCATATTGAAGGCATCTCCCATCAAAAGAGCCCCGGGTGTAGGATAAGGCGCGGCAGGCATGCTACGATTTGGCATGCTTCTGATGTTTCCTTTATCAACTGCTGCAACAAAAGAAGTATACAACTCTGGTGGAACCTGAACATGTAATTCTTTCAATTAGTAGAAGTGCTATGAAGCGTAAATGAACGAGTTGCATTATTTTGACACAAATTTGACATCAAATGTGGCAGAATGTTCCTTATTTTGGTACCTGAGGTGCTACCACAGTTTTCAAATAATGAGCCATTTCACCATTACCAACAGAAGGTAGTTTTTGGCCAGGCACATCGACCAAACATCGAATCTCGGTACTACTTATAGGATAAAACAAAATTGGTGAAGGATCGCCTAAGATAACATGTCCATGATTTTCATATGGAAGGTTAGAATTCTCCAATACCAATCCAACAAAATGAGAAGGAACTTCAACCTGCATAAATAATTGCATCCATAAAGCAACATGATAACAGCATAACACAAAATCAGTATAGAAACATGATTCTCAATTTATTTTACCTTAGGATTACAAAGAGTGCGTCTCAAGTTTGAAAAACAACCATCACATACTATGGTAAGAGGAGCCTTTGTTGTAAACTCTTGTCCACTCTTGTTTTTATAGTTTACCCCTTTGATGGTTCCGTTTTCGTCAAGTAAAGATGTGACAGTTCCTTGTTCTAATTTTACACTGCATCAATGCAAGAAAGATTCAATACAATACAATACAACTTAACTTTCAATGCTGAACTTCATATATATATATACAACAGATAAAGTATGTATACTTTGGAAGAGATGAAGCCTTTTCTCGCATTCTTTGTATGAAGCGGCCATTGTGAAAGCTTCTTCCAGATACATCAGAGTCAAAATTTTCTAATGGATAAGACAACCTGGTGTGTTTCCCATCCTTATAAAGAGCATAACCAAAGACTCTTTGTGCATCAATTTCATCCACACAATCTGCAATAGTTCAAAATATCATAGTTTTGTAGAGAGGAAAAACATATTTAACTGATTCATACGAAATGTTCATATTTCTTACTTACCTTCAAGACCTAACTCAAGTAACTTTAGATAGCCACCAGGTTGTAGCAATTCACCCACAATCCTATCAGGTTCACTCAAGTCTCTTTCAATCACATGTACTCGCCGTCCATCCTGCAACAAAAAAAACGTTAGTCATTCTCAAAGCTGCGTCTCAAGTTTTTGGAGGCCATTAGCGGTAGTTTAACCATGGCCAAACAAGAAGAGGTCATATTTAATTACGATTTAATCCTGACAAATTTATTTTATGAGATCTTAGTTAGCCACGGTCTAAATATGACAAATTTTATGCTTAGTGCTGTAGGCTGTCTTGCATGCCATCAAAGGCTGCTTCAGTCATATTCCATCATCTTCATGACAATTTTTTCATTGGAAGATTCAAGAAGATCTATGAATCAAAAGTATATTTTATTTCATATATTGATAAAATGCATAAACTCAAGAAATAATAAAAGCTTTATTATATATAATATACCTTTCCAAGAGTATAAGCAAGAGCAGCACCAGCAACACCAGCACCTACAACAATAATATCAGTTTCTCCTTCAACCTCTTGTGAGCATATTCCATTTTCTGATGATGTTTTTGCACATCCACTACTGTTCACATCTATTGAACTTGAACCTCTTTCTTTTACCTTCTTATTCTTTCCGGCAAAACTATATAGAACAAACACAAATGCTAAACTACAGGCAAGAAACCCTCCAAGAATATACTGATAATCCATCTCCAAGAAATATACCAATGAAACTTGTTTTTTTTTGCAAAAGATATGGTTTATTAGAAGAATGGTAGAGGGAACTTATTATGAAAGGTAGTTTGGTTGTTTGTTCATTTACTTTTTATAGCGGCAAACGGTTGTACATATATAAATATACTTAACTGAGAAGTATAGAGCTATTATATATCATTTTCTGTGAATTAATTTTGAGTTTTCACATTATGATGATTTTACTTCTAATTAATGGAACTTGTGTTGGATCCATTTACCTACCTATCAGTGATAGTATTTTTTGCTACGTCTTTCTTTCTACGTTTGTGTGGTTGGAATCACTTGTGGAATGTGGAAATATTTTATACATATTCATACAATATAAATATAAGACAAAACTTTAATTCATAAATAGTTAAAGTCTAATGGTAACTTGTGTTTTAGGCTACGAGTTAAGGAATATAGAAATCATTTAAAAAAATATTTGGGTTAAATAAATAAATATAAAGAAATGATGGTCTCAGATATTGAACTCTAATTTTTGAATTCTTTGAATTCTTCGAAAACTTGAAAATTATTTTTAAACTAAACAAAAAATTGTAAGTAGATCTCTAAAATATTTTATTTTTTTCAATTAGATTATTCTATTAAAAATCTTACTCAACAGTTAATCAGCATTTCGTGATATGTTATGTATAAAAATGCATTAATTAACAATTTTTTATAAAATATATATATATATATATATATATATATATATATATATATATATATATATATATATATATATATATATATATATATATATATATATATATATATATATATGTCGGATGTCTTGAAACAAATATAAATAAGCTTGTTGCTTAAGGTAGGGAATGAAGAACACGATGAACACAAGGATTGGTTATTAATGCTATTCTTTCCTTTATCTTAAAACAAGATTACAAGTATACAAGAATAACAAATAACCCTCTCACCCTAAATTAGGATTTGCGATGCAATGATGAGAGAGATGCTATTTATAATAAACCTAACATACTAAACTAATGGGCTTTTATTCACAAATACCCATTACAAGCTAACTTAGGGTACAATTAACCAATTGGACATAACAAACATGCCCAATTCGATGCTAACAATTCTAGCATCCTTGACAATAGAGTTCAACCCAATATCTCACAAATCTCCACCTTGGAACAAACTCTATTATCAACTAACGAATTAGTTTTCTTCATGCTTTATCAATGCATGGGAAAAACTTGCAACTAAGCAATGTCTTGGTGATCATATCGCAGATTATGATCTGTCGAAACCTTCAAAGACTTACTGGCGAAATGACTTGGTTCGACTCAATTCTTGATTGTTGTTTTTGACTATCACATTTAAGTTGATAACTTCCCTTGAATTTTCTTCTTAGCAAAACCTTCAAGCCACAATGCTTTCACGACGATTAAAGCAATATATTCCGCTTGGTTGATAGTGCAACAACCTTCGTGTTGCTTTCAACTAATAGTTGTACCAAACATAGTGAAAACATATCCGAAATAGATTTTACGGAATCCATACAACCGCATAATCGAGTCGACATATCCTTCGATTCGCTTTACTATCTTCATCAAAGGCTCCACCATTAAGACTGCTGAGACCCATTTATGTACCTTAGAATCCACTTCAATGCTTGCTGAGCCTTTTCGGATTCGCCATGTACCGCTACAAGACTTTGCATATGTTATGTCGGATCTAGTACAAACCATATCATACATCAAAGAACCTACTACATTAGCATATGGGATGCTATTCATATAAGTTCTTTTGACCTCGACATGGACATTGATCAATACTCAACTTGAATTGAGGGTTTGTTGGAGTCACAGGGCTTGACATACCAAACTTTTCGAGAATCCTTCGTAAATATGCCTCTTGAGATAAGCATAATTTTGAGCTTTCTATCTCTTGAATGTCAATTCCAAGAATCGAAGCGCTCCTAGATCCTTCATTTCGAACTCCTTATTGAGTTCGCCTTTCATTACCTCTTCGACATTGTTACTTGCTATGAGAATATCATCAACATAAAGTAACAAAATAACAAATGAATTACCGGACGAAATCAAGTAAACACGGTGGTCGAACCGACTTAACGAAGCTTATGCGTGTCATGAATTTGTCGAATCTCCTATTCCACTATCGAGGAGATTGTTTCACCCATATAAAGATCTATTCAACTTGCACACATAATCTTTCTTTTTCGACATACCCTTGTTGCCTCATCGGGATTGTTTCATCTAGATTACCATACAAGAACGCATCTTTCCATCTTCGTTTCAAGATTGAATTGTGCCACCATGGCAAACAACATTCGAATGGACCTATGCTTCACAAGGAGAAAAACATCATTGAAATCTATACCTTCTTTCGAGTGAAACCCTTGCAACCAACCTTGCCTTGTATCTTTTCGACTCCTTCGATTCCTTCCTTAACTTTGAAAATCCATTTGACTAACTGGCTCCAGCAGTTTCTTGATCAATTCCCAGTGTTGTTATCATGAAGAGACTTCATCTCATCATCCATGGCCTTGACCATTCGGTCTTATTTCTACTCCCATAACTTCCTTATGGTCTCTTGGTTCTTCGTCCGAACCTCACTTGAGATTAAGGCATAAGCTATAAGATCATACCCAAATCTTTGAGGTGGTTTAATGACTCTTCGTGTCCTATCTCTTTCCAATAGATAGTCATCTTCCTCAACTTCATCACATCACTTCTTCGACTTTATCGGGATATGCAATTCGGCATCAACATGCTCCACCTCAGAATCTCTACTGTTCCACTCTTCGACACTGACCAACATCATCCGTTTTCTTGAAAGCCATTTCACTTCATTGAAAACAACATCTCTGGTGATAATTCTTCGTGACGACTCTAGGCACCATAGCCTATAAGCTTTGACTCCTTGGATATCCCATGAACATGCATGTAAGAGCTCTAGGTTCGACCTTGTCTTGCCTAATGTGAGCATAGGCTACACCAAATACTCTCGGTTGTCGAGATTTGGTGGATGTCCCGACCAAACTTCTTGTGTGTCTTCATATCTAACGCATCGAAGGACATCTTATCGGATATGTTGGTCGAAAAAACACCTTCTTTAAGCACTAGTCAACATGCATCTAACTCTCCAAGATGGTTCGATTAAACCTTTCAAAACCATTTTGTTGTGGAGTGCTGCGATGTTTACGTGCCTTGCAATACCGTAGGCAGCAAAAGTCGCGAATGCCTCATTGCAAAATTCAAGACGATTGTCTGTTCTCAACCTCTTGACCTTTCTGTCAGTTTGGTTTTCAACCAGAGTCTTCCAACCTTTGAAATTCTCAAAAGTTTCATCCTTAGTCTTCTGAATGAATACCCATAACTTTCTAGAGTAGTCATCTACTATGGATAGAAAATACCTTGCTCCTGAATGTGATGGACACCTTGCAGCCCCCCAAAGATCAGCATGGATGTAATCAAGGGATCCATGTGTTCTTTCTTTGCCTTTGTTGAACTTCACTCTGCAAGATTTTCCAAGTACACAGGGTTCACAAAACTTCAGCTTTTCGACTTTGTCTTCACTAAGAAAATTTTGTTTCCCCAATTCGACCAAACCCCTTTCACTGACATGGCCTAATCTCTTGTGCCAGATTTCTGTCTTTGACAAAGATTTCGTGGATGCAACATTTGTCGAACCACTTACAACTTCAGCCACAAGGGTATACAAGCCTTGTTTCTTCACGCCTCTCAAGACTTCCTTCGACCCCTTCATGACTCTTAGGATACTTTTCTCTCCTTGAAAAACATATCCTTTCTTGTTGAATTCACCAAGAGAAATCAAATTTCTCTTCAAATCGTACATACGACTTCATCAATAACCTTATTGACTCATCATGGAGTTTGAATCTCACGGATCCCACACTGCAATCTTGCAAGCTTTGTTGTTTCCGCAGATCCACCATCTTGATCACATAATTCCTCGAACAAGTCTTTGTTTGGATTCATGTGCCAAGTGCACCGAATCCATAATCCATTCCTTGACGAGTTCTTTTCGAAACCACAAGAACATCGGATGAGTCGAAATCATCTTGAACAATAGCTGCATTGCCATTATCCTTTCCTCCATGATTTTTCAGCGTCGGGCACACTTTTCTTGTGTGACCCTCCTTCTTACAATGATAGCATCGAATACTAGATGCTTCACCACCGTAAAACTTCGCGACTTTTACCTTTCTTCTTGTCGAACTTATTATCCTTTCGCAAGAATTTTCCTTTAACGCCAAACCTTCACCAACCGTCAAGGTTTATGCTCTTTCGTTCATTCAAGTCCTTGAATACAAGGTGATTGAACCTCTTCAAAGGTCGGGACTCCTTCCATACAAGAGAGTTTCTTTGAAGTGGGCATGTGATCGGCAACGCGGCTTGATCTTCATCATCGATCTTCACATCAATATTTTCAAGATCAAGAATCGACTTGAACATATCCAATGCTAGCCAACACTTTGTCTTCAATCATCTTGAATGAATACAAAGCTTGCTTGTAGAGTCGATTCACCAACGATTTAGTCATGTACAAACTTTCAAGTTTGACCCATAACCCTACCGCTCGTCCTTTGATACATCAAGAACGGTATCACCAAGGCTCAACAAAATTGCATTGTGGGCCTTCTATCATTGCCTTCTTCTCACCGTTAACGCTGTTCATGGTGACTCTCCTTCAACGCTTCAAACAATCCTGCTGAACCGTGGGGCTTTCATCTTTAAGCGCCACGGACCGAAATCGTTCACTCCGGTGAATTTTTCAATCTCATACTTTGTCGAAGGCATCTTCTCCACGCTCACCGCACCAATTTGTTGTGAATCGGATGCCTTGAAACAAATATATATAAGCTTGTTGCTCAAGGTAGGGAAAAAGAATGAAGAACACGATGAACACAAGGATTGGTTATTAACTGCTATTCTTTCCTTTATCTTAAAACAAGATTACAAGTATACAAGAATAACAAATAACCCTCTCACCCTAAATTAGGATTTGCAGTATGCAATGATGAGAGACTAGTATGCTATTTATAATAAACCTAACATACTAAACTAATGGGATTTTATCACAAATACCCATTACAAGCTAACTTAGGGTACAAGCTAACTTAACCAATTGGACATAACAAACATGCCCAATTCGATGCTAACAATTCTAGCATCCTTCGACACAATAGAGTTCGACCCAATATCAATATGAGAATAAATCCTACAATTAGAGAGATTTTATTGGAGGTCATACCAATTAGAGATCACTGGATACTTTGCCTCAAATTTTACTGGATGCCAAGACAGTAAAATATCCACTTCAGGCTATATCTATATATTGGCTAGTGGTGCAGTTTTTTGGCGCAGTGTGTAACGCCCCGTTTTATTTAATATTATATTAATATTTTTGAGTTACCGTTTGACGATTGTTTTGGCGACGAGAATATTTATATTAATCGATATATCTATTAATATATTTGGCGATGTTTCGTTCGGTCCGGTTTTTATTCCGTTCGGTTTGGTAAAATATTATTCGGACCGATATTTAATTCCCCAGAGTTATTTTAATTAATTGAGTTAATAATATTATTAGATATTAATAAGGTGTTAATTAATAAAATAAGTTAGGGGTGTGAGGACTAATTGTTTAGAATTGGGTGTACACCCTTGGGTTGCTAGTAAGAATACATCATAAAACACTTTTTCTCATTTTCTTTCCATTCCAACACAAAAACCCAACATAGAAGCATAGAGAGAACTAGAGGGTTTTGGAAGAAGAAGAGCAAGAGCAAGCTTGTGGTTTGGATTTTGTTGGAGCATCTTACAATCATCCAAGCATTTGAGGTAAGGGGTTTGATCTTCCATTTCATATAGTTAGAGTTTGATAGATATATTTTGGATTTAGGAAAAATTGATAGTTTGATTCATGAGTTTTGGTTGAGTGATTGTTGAAATAACTTAGAAAGGTTGAGTTAGGAGTGTGGATTGTTGGTGTTTTATTGTTAAGCTAGTAAGAATAAGTTGCTAGAATGAAGAAAATAAGAAAACTGTAAAACTGTGAAATAAGAACACTGTCTGTATAACAAACCGTGGAGAAGAAGACGGATTGGAGGACTTGAAGCATGGGAGGCGCCCACCCCAACATGGAGGGCGACCGTCCCAGCCTAGAAGGCGCCCTCCCCTACCCTTTAACCCCCTGGGACGTGCGTCCCTTGCTTGCTGGAAGAAGTAACGAAAAATGGTGGATTTTGCTGTATCTGTTTTCTGGTTTTTCTGTTTCTGCATAATCTTCTTCTGCATAATTTTCATTTTAGGTTTTGTTTCTTTTAAATTCCCTAATTCCTTATACTACTAGTTGGTATTAATAAAATATAATTAGGACATAAGTTAGCCGATTAAATTTGGAACCCGATTATGTTCCAATTTCCCGATTTTGGTAATTTCGGCGACGGAGCAAGTTGCTCCGAATTCAATGAAAATTGACGTACTAGCTAATTTTGACGTATAGAATGTAGTGGTAAGGTTAGTTTTTCGAAATTACGAGTTTTTACGAAACAACCCGAAATAGACCAAATTACGGTTAAATTGAATCGGATTGCGTTTTAGTCGATTTAAGACACGTATGGACAATTCAATTGCGATGTTGACGATTATGATTAATGTCGGTTATTAAGAATGGCTTTCGCGACGATTAGTAGTGTTTTGACTATTTTTCCGTATTTGGAATTTGGTGAATTAATTGATAATGATGTGGTGTGATTAAACATTATGTTTGCGATGGTGTATTTATTAATGAATACTTGATGATATGCGATGCGATGATATGTTTATCTTGATGTGGATAAATATGGCGACGTGGACTTTATGTCAATTTTGATGAGTGATGATGATGTTTTTGTTGTGTTGTTTTTATTGTCGAGTCACATACATTGCATTGGCGACGAGGGCTTTTATGCCAAGCGACGATGAGCTTTATGCCAAATGTTCCTAATTATGGACAAAGTGACGGGTACCACATGCATAACATAGTCGTGTCTCATAGAGTCGGTTATGTTTATGTTTGAGTTGTTTGGCGTTGGGTTTTAATTGATGGAAGATGTTGAATTGTGATGAAATATGATACTTTGTGTTGATACGAGTATAATGATTATGTGACGAAGTTAAAGTGTTAATTTTATACACTAAATGCTAATTTAAAGTATGTAAGCTTTTAATATATGTTGACATACTCTTATCAACTTCTATAATTTATAATTCCAAAACTATTTATATATTTTATCATGTCTTTAATTATATGTTTTGGAGTATCTCACCCTTTACTTGTTTCGTCGTTGCCTTTATATTGGTAACGTGCAGGTGATCCACGAGGATGATGAGGATTAGCTCGAGTCTCTTTATTTTGAGTCGCTCTGCTCTGATCGTAGTAACACTCGGGTTTTGGGCGACGTTATTATTTTGATAGGATAGTTTATGTATACTATCTTATGATGTTATAACTTTATGTATTGATGATAACATGATGATATGTATATTTTGTAAACACATCCGTTGTGCTGTGAATAGTCATATGTTTATATGATGAATTATGATATGAATCGGTATATCCGACTTTTGATTTTTGTGATGTGCATTATAATGCAAAGTGACGAAAACACGAATATATGATGCCTCAATTTTGTTGGATGAAATTTTGAAACTCTGATTTCATTATTAATTACGAGGGGTAGAATTGGGGTGTTACACAGTGCCAAGCAAACTCTTACGACTTCATCCACCATAGCATCATAGTTTATAGTATGTTATAAGGCATTAAACCATGAGATTTGGTTGAGAAATCTTATCACTGGACTGCACATTGTAAAAGGAATTGAAAGTCCACTTAAGTTATATTGTGACAACAAATCAATTGTCTTGTATTCCAACAACAATAGGAGCTCAACCAAGTAAAAATATATTTACATCTAGTTCCTAGTTGTTAAGGAAAAGGTACAAAGTGGACAGATTTCCAAAGAACACTCGGGGACAAACTCTGTGATAGCAAATTCTCTTACAAAAAGTCTTCCACTCAAGGTCTTTTATGAGCACACTGCTCGCATGAGTGTTTTTACCATTAGAAAAGTCTTTAATTTAGTAGGAGTTAGTCGATTATGAATTTCATGTTATGTGTTTGGTATTATGTATGCATATTATGATATAAGATATTTTTCAAATTAATAAAGTTTGATATTCATCAGTTTATAGTTTGTACAATAAAGTTATTGAATGATCTCACAAAGTAAAATATGACCAGTTGAAAATCAACATATACAAACTAATTTTATGTGATTTTCATGCTACACATTTCGTGATGGATCTATGTCATTTAGTTGTGTCTCTATTATTGATCATTGATGAGTTTAGATATGATTAATATAGCAAAAATCACTTTGATTTTGTATATTCGCATGACTAATGGGCGAGATGCTTTGGATATGCTTAAAGAATATAATGACAAATTTTGAGCTCATAAAGTCTAACACATGTGTAAAGTTATGTATGTAACTAGTGAGAGATTGTTAGAATTTTCGGATCACATATGTAATAGTATATGTTATGACCATTATTTAATTAGCCAAAATTGTACTGGTCTAATTAATTTTAATTATATGATTAAAAACATAAATATCATAAAATATGAGATTATTGTGTAGATACTATAAATCAATATTTAATTTGATTAGGGTCAAATTATAATATTGAAAACCAATAAATAATCATAAGGTTATTGATAGGGGCTATGGTCCCTATTTATAGACAACGCAAAAAGGTTTATCAGAAATTCTCTCTCTATCCTCATCAGAGAAAAATCAATGAACTATAAAAAACTCTACAAATCAGAAGATCAAATACTTATAAATCTTTTGTGATTCTCAATAATAAACTCATATAATCTTCCACTTTCATTCTTATAACTATATTATATTTGAGAATGGATATAGGATTAAAATTATAATTTTTATATTAAAGTTACGATCAAATCTAACTCGAGAACATACCGATTTTTCTATACACTTTCTCTCGAATTGTGAATATAAATTGTTGTTGAATCAAATTATGATATGTAAGACTTTTTTTTCTTAATACACCTCTTTACATTAAATACAATTGGATTGAATGCACATATGTAAATAGTAAATGATTTAAATAAATAGACTTTAATATTATATTAAAATAATCATTTAATTTATTATTATAAAATCAGTTTATAAAATAAGAGAAATGACTCTATTTCAATCTTTTATATATTTCATCTTTAAATAATATGAGACATGGGTTTTGAGAATGCACAATTAAAATCTACAACACCTTATTTATTTATTAAAAATAAGATGAGAAGAAAAAAAAAATACATTTCGCCTATTATACGTTTGCCTTAAATTATTTTACAACTTTTATGTTTTATTTATTTTTTTATTTTTAGAATTAAATATATGAACTCGTGTTATACGAGGGCTTATTTTGAATTTATGGGAAATTGCTTATTAAAATAATAAAATCGAATTTAGGGGTCCTCACGCGTTGCACGAGCACATAGCCATGGCATATTAAATAATTAATATTTATATTTTATTTTAGTGATAACAATAACCATTATATTTTCGTGATTGGATAATAAAGATATTTGCTCAAAAATAAATAATCGTAAGTATTCCTATGGTTGCTTGCTTGCCACGTTGCAAACAACCTTGCCACAAATATAATTTTTGTTGTTTGTTTAATTATAGTTAAGATAAGTTTAATAATTTAATTATAAATGAGACCTAAAACGAATTTTAATAATGATAAACACACAAAAATCATGATAATGTTTGGGAAAGGATTTCGTGCTGGGAAAATATGACATGAGAGGGAGCAGTGATTAACATCACCATTAAAATTCAACTTTCTAATTTTTTAAATATTTTTTATTTAAAAATATATGTTTAGATTCTAATTCAGAATTTGATGATGATCAAAAATTGGGTGGTGAACATGCTTCTGAAAGGAAAAACTCTGAAGACGTAGGTTCTGGAGGACAAGTTTAAGGAGGTGATCAAATTTTTGGTGGTAATCATGACTCTAAATGTGAACCTTCTAAAGGAGGAGCTTCTAAAGGTAGTCCAGTCTCTAGTGGTGGTCATGATTCTGAAAGAGGAACTTTTGAAGGTGATGGTTCTGGACAAGGCCCAGGTTAACAAAGGTGGAACTTCTGGTGAAAGTAAAAATTCTGAAGAAAGTCCAGAAGGAGATACGGTTCCAGAATTAGAAGGTGATTATGAACAAATAGGTATTGGAGAAGTTCTCAAGAAAAGTGTGGTTGAAGGCCATGAAAGAAGAACTTGAGGCTTCAGAAAGAAACAAGACTTGGAAGTTAACTGAGCTTCTAAAAGAGAAGAAAACCATCAGCGTCAGATGGGTTTTCAAGGAGAAATCTGCTTTTCTAAATGGAGTATTGGAAGGTGCACACTGTAGCAACCAGAAGAAACTTGTAGAAGTTCTGATGAAGGATGTCAAGACTGAACACCTTATCTGTGAGTGATGGAATTGATGTTGTTAGTTTCTGATGAATATGAATTAAGGGATGGTGTTGAGAATAATTCATATTCAGAACTTTTGAGGGTCAGCAGAAGTTCTGTTGCTCAGAAGTTACTAATCAAAATATTGAATATTAACGGGAACATGAAGTTACTGATCAAAATATTAAATATTAACGAAAATATAAAGTTACTTATCAAAATATTGAATATTAACTCATACATGGAGTTATTTATCAAACTATTGAATATTAACGAGAACATGAAATTACTGATTAAAATATTGAATATTAACGGAAACATATTTACCTCTGCAATAATGTCATTATTGAACAAATCTTGTCATTCCAACTCAACCGCACAACTCAAATACATTAAACATACCTTGTCATCTTCTACGGTAGCAACCTTTCCGATGGCTGTTTTAGTAAAGCTTACAATGCTTAGACAAAGTAAGTCGTTTATGTTTTACTATTGGACAACTTGAAAACGTTTTTTTTTTAATTATTATATTGTATATTTTATTGAAATATATTTTTATATGTTTATCAAATTTTATGTACATATATTTTTGCTTCATACTTTCTACATATTTTTTTAATTCAGACTAAATTTTAATTTTTAAATTTTTTTTTATAATATTAAATTTTGAATCGCATCAATATTAAACAAAATAACCAAACACAACGGATACTCGTGCGGACGCACACACTGATTTGCTCAAAAATATAATAATCTTAAATATTTCTATGGTTGCTTGCTTGCCACGTTGCAAACAACCTTGCCACAAATATGATTTTTGTTGTTTGTTTAATTATAGCTAAGATAAGTTTAATAATTTAATAATAAATGAGACCTAAAACGAATTTTAATACTGATAAACACACAAAAATCATGATAATGTTTGGGAAAGGATTCCGTACTGTGAAAATATGACATGAGAGGGAGTAGTGATTAACATCACAATTAAAATTCAATTTTCCAATTTTTTAAATATTTTTTTATTTAAAATGTATGCTTAGATTTTGTTGAAAGTAATTCATGTGTGTCGAAGGAAGCCGACTAAGTCAAAGAGCGTGTGAGTCGAACATGCCACCCAGATTCGACAGATTAGATTTGTTTTAGATTTAAATAGATTTGATTTAAGTCTAGAATATAATAGATTTGATTTAGTTGTAAATAGATATTTTGGGCTTTTATAGTTTTGGATTTTAACTTAGGGAGCAAGCTAACCTAAATCTATAAATAGAGGGAGTAACCCATATTTTTGTAATTCAATTCATTCACAGTTTTTGCAGTTGCAAAGTGAATATTAAAGTTTTTCACAGTTTGTGGGCAGAGAGAAACTCTGCAGAAAATAATTCTTTATTTCTTCTTATTCATTTTTCTCTATATTTCTCATTATCGTTGTGTGGTGATCAATCTTGTTCATCAAGATTAGTAGTAATTCATCATAGGTTGTGGTGGATTTCTAACATCTGGTATCAAGAGCTCCGGTTTCAATTCAAGGGAAGAACAATCAAGAACGATCGTAGAAGAAGAATTCATGATGGTAGTGAGCTATGGGAATGCGAATTATCCAGCAAGTCTTCCAATTCTAAAAGTAGATAACTATGAGGATTGGTGCAAGCAGATGAAGATTTTATTCCGTTGTCAAGGTTTGTGGGATCTTGTAAAGGATAGAGTAAAAGAGCTTGAAGAATATGCTTCAGAAGAAGAAAAGCAAGAACACACAAAATCAGACAAGAAGGGTTATAAAGCTCTCTTTATAATTCATCAATATTTGAGGCCAAACAACTTCGAAAAGGTTAGTGATACAGAATCTGCAAAAGAAGCTTGGGATATTCTTGAGAAATCTTTTGGAGACACAAAAAAGGTGAAAGATGTTAGAACAAATTTTGTTTCTAATAATATATTAAATGTTTTGATGATAACAAGCATAATAAAATTTCTATGAATGAAAAAAAAATTGTATGAATGAATATGATATTTGTTAGAACAAAATTTATTCCTAATAATATATTAAAAATTTTAATGATAACAAGCAAAATAAATTTTGTATAATTAAATATGATACTCTGATGTGTACAATGTTTTATTTCAGAAGGTGTTCTGACTCTAGTGCAAAAATGGAAAATATCATGCTGAGCAGAAGTTGAAGTATTAGAAGTTCTAATGAGAGCAGAACTTCTGGACAAAGCACACTAAAAGGAATTGCTTAAAGAAACATGTTCTAGAAGTGTGAATAAGACAAAGCACAACATAGAAGCAGAAGCAAGCACAACACATAAGTAGAAGCAAGCACAACACATAAGTAGAAGCAAGCACAACAGCAGAAGCAAGCACAACACAGAAGCAGAAGCAAGCACAACATAGAAGCAGAAGCAAGCATAGCACAGAAGCAAGCACAACGCAGAAGCAAGCACAACGCAGAAGGACAAGGTATAAACACATCGCAACTTCTAATGTATAAGCTCACAGACGAAGCATAGCGCAACTCGGCGTAAGCAAGAATAGCGCAACTTTTGATAGAAGCAAGAACAACAAACTTCTGATAGAAGTAAACTCTGACAGAAGCAGGCAAAGTAAACTTCTGATGGAAGCACCAACAAAAGTTCTAATGAGCAAATATTTAGAAGATCTTTTGAATAAGAACGTTATCTTCTAAAAGACAAAAACTGCCAGTAACGTTAACATGAGCAAAGAAGAAGACAAAATACTTGAGTAGTTCAACTTCCAAGGATTATTCAACAAAGAAAAATTACGTGAAGATAGAAGCTGAGTAAAAACACGTGAAAGGCTACAGTAAAGTCATTATCACATTTTCCATCATTCAAGGCACGCTACCACTAACGGTCAGATTCTGGAAGCTTATTTAAGGATTCATTTTTAAAGAAGGAAAATAACAATTCACAAGAACTCACGTTGTCTGAACCAACAACATCTTCTAGCAACTTGCAAAATCCATTCCAAAAGTAAACTTGCTGCAAATTACAAAGAATTATTTTTGTAAATTAGTTTACTATTTTTTAGCTTAATTTTTGTGTAAACTTCACTTAGTGAAGAACAACTTTTTTAGAAGCACTTTTGTACACAGTCAGTCAGCATCTAGCATTCTGATAGTTGTTCCTTGAGAAGACCAATTTGGGTCAGAATTCTTGAGAGGGTTAGGACTAGTTGAGTCTTAGAGGTGTTAGTCACAACGGTTAGTTGTGCGGTTTGTTGCTTGAGAAGACCAGTTGTGTCGGAATTCTTGAGAGGGCTAGGACTAGTGAGTCTTAGAGGAAGTTAGTCACACCGGTTGGGTAGTGCATTCTGTAATCGTTGATTATAGTGGATTAAGTCCTCATTTAGAGAGGCGAAATCACCTTGACGGGTGGACTGGAGTAGTTTGAGTGTCAAACGAACCAGGATAAAAATACTTGAGGATTTTATTTATTGTTTGGGTTAAAGAGTCAAAAAGTAAGAAAAACTTATTCAACCCCCCTTCTAAGTGTTTTTCCAAGCCTTCAAAAGAGATGAGGTTACAAACTCACAAGAGAACGTATGAATTGCTTCAGATGGAAGACATCGAAAGCATATATGATTTCTTCACTAAGGTTAAAAAACTAGTGAATCAAATCAAGATATGTGGAGAAGCATTAACAACAAGAGTTGTTGTTTCAAATATTTTGAGATCTTTGGCTCCCAAGTTCGACCACGTGGTGGTGGCTATCGAAGAAGGGAAAGATTTGTCGACCACGTGGTGGACGCTTGAATCTCATGAACAGAGAATGAATGAAAGAATTGCAAGCAAGACAAAGAGTGGTGTAGTTTTGCAGGAAAATTCAGCAAAAGAAACCAAAGGCAAAGTAAATGGTTTGACAAAGGTAGAGGTGGAAACAATAATTCGACTGGAAGAGAAAACCAGAATGAAGGAAACATGTCGAATTAGAGAAAACCATATCAGGGCAACCAAAGAGGTGGTGTTGCAAATAGAGGAAGAGGTGGTTGTCGAAAACCTGACAAGAGTCAAATTCAATGATACAATTATCAAAAGTATGGTCATTATTTGAGTGATTGTCCAGAGAAGCGAAAGGCAAAAGAAAGTGATGCAAAGCTCGCTAAGTGTGAAGAAGAAGAGATGATGTTGATGGTCACAACAAGAGATGAAGAAAAATTGAAGGATCAATGGTACTTGGATTCAAGATGCTCATCACATATGTCTGGAAGAAAAAATTGGTTTGTTAATCTAAAGCCCTCACATAAGAACATGGTGAAATTTGCAAATCACATTGCTCTAGCAGCTGAAGGTATTGGAGAAGTTATGATCATGAGGAAAGATGGCAAAAGAGCAGTAATTTCAAATGTAGTACACATTCTAGGCATGAAAAGAAACTTACTTAGTACAGGGCAGTTGATCGAAAAGAATTACAAGGTGACTGTCGAAGACAGGATCATGAGAGTCGTCAACATGAATGGGAGGTTAATCTTGAAGGCTCCTATGTCCCATAATACAATCTTCAAGATCGAACTCAATGTGATGGAGCATAAATGCCTTTCGAATGCAGCAAGCAGAGACGAATGGGTATGGCACTATCGACTAGGCCATCTCAACTTCAGAGACATCAGAGATTTAAAAAGGAAGAATATGGTTTCAGGATTTCCAGAAATCGACATTCCAAATAAAGTGTGTGAAGAATATGTGCAAGTGAAGCAACACAAGAATAACTTCAGCAAGGATGCATGAAGCAAGTCGAAGGCTATTCTCGAAGTCATATACTATAATGTATGTGGACCAACCCAGGTGCATTCGTTCGGAGGTAACAAATACTTTGTCACATTCATAAACCATTACAATCGAAAACTATGGACTAACCTGATCAAGAAGAAAAGTAAAGTGATCGAGGTATTTGCCAGTTTAAGTCTATGATCGAAAGACAAAGTGGTCGAAAGCTCAAAGTTTTGAGAACTGATGGTGGTGGAGAGTATGTGTCGAAAGACTTCGACATGTTATGTAAAAAAGAAGGGATTGTGCATGAAGTGGTGCCACCCTACACTCCACAACAGAATGAGACAGCAAAAAGGAATAATCAAATCATCATGAATATGGTTCAAAGTATGTTGAAAGGCAAGAATTTACCTAAAGAGTTTTTGGGGTGAAGTTATGTCTACTGCAACTTATATTTTGAACAGATGCCCAACAAAGAAGCTAGAAGGGATTACTCCAAAGGAATGTTGGTCTGGTGTAAAACCTAGTTTGAGTCATCTGAAGGTATTTTGATCTATCGCACATAGACATGTGCCAGATCAATTGAGAAGAAAACTTGATGACAAGTCGAGTCAAATGATTCTAGTAGGATATCATTCGACATGAGGTTACAAGTTGTTCGACCCATTGAATAAGAAGATTGTGATCAGCAGGGACGTGATCATGGATGTGCTGAAAGAATGGGATTAGACTCAAAATGTCAAGAAAGATTCAATGAGAATATTACTTGAAGAACCAGAAACTCAAGTCGAAAGAGAAGTTCGACAAGAGGAACCAACAGTTATAGATCAACCAAGTACAAGTACAAGCAGACCTCAAAGAACAAAATGCATGCATGCAAGATTGCAAGATTGTGAGGTTACATCAGATGATGTGGTTGATATTGAATGTGAGTTGATACATTATGCTTTCTATATAGATGTTGAACTTGTCAATGCAGCTGAAGCATTGAAAGATTCGAAGTGGGTGAAAGCAATGAACGAGGAAGTGAAATCCATCAAAGACAACAACACTTGGTCACTTGTTGAATTGCCTCAAGGCAAGAAGGAAATTGATGTCAAGTGGGTATACAAAGTGAATATGAATCCTAAAGGGGAAGTAACTCAACACAAAGCAAGGCTAGTGGCGAAAGTATTTCTCCATAAAGAAGGAATTGACTTTGATGAGGTTTTTGCACATGTGGCTAGGATCGAAACAATCAGATTGGTTGTTGGTTTAGCAGAAATAAATAGTTGGCACATATTTTAGATGTACGTGAAGTTTGCATTCCAAAATGGACCCTTAGACGAAGAAGTCTATGTTAAACAACCAATTGGATTTGTGAAACATAACGAAGAGAGGAAGATGTACAAGCTTCATAAAGCCATGTATGGATTGAAGAAAGCTTCAAGAGCTTGGAATAAGAAGATTGATAGCTTTCTAAGGGAGAAGGAATTTGTGAAGTGCACAACTGAACATGGAGTGTATGTAAGAAGAAGCAATAGTAAATTGCTTATACTATGTCTCTATGATGATGACTTGTTAATCACAAGTAGCTGTAAGAAGGAGATCGAAGACTTCAAAGGTGATCTCAGCAAGGAATGCGAAATGTCTGATCTGGGTGACATTTCATATTTCCTTGGCATCGAATTCTATAAGACTAGTAGAGGTTTGATGATGCATCAAAGAAGATATGCATGAGAAATTCTCAAGAGATTTGAGATGGAAAAATGCAATTCGACTTTGACACCTGCAGAACCAAGATTGAAACTGTCAAAAGACCTTGAAGAGGATGATGTCGACCCAACCCAATATAGAAGACTTATTGGGTCCTTAAGATACCTTTGTCATATTAGGCCTGACTTAGCATTCAGTGTTGGTATGGTAAGTAGATTCATGCAGAAGCCAAAGGTATCTCACCTAGCAGCAATGAAGAGAATCTTGAGGTATTTGAAAGGAACTCTCGACTATGGCATTTTGTTACCTGCAACTGATAAAGGAAAAGAATGCAAGTTAGTGGGGTACACAGATTCGAGTTGGTGTAGTGATGCTGAGGATCGAAAATCCAGAGCAGGATATGTGTTCATGTTAGGTGGTGCACCAGTTTCTTGGAGTTCCAGAAAGGAACCAGTTGTGGCATTATCATCATGTGAGGCAGAATACATAGTTTCTTCTCTTTGTGCATGTCAAGTAACTTGGATGATGAATCTGGTCGAAGAAATTACAGGCAAAAATCATGGAGCAATTACCATGAAGATCGACAGCATGCTAGCTATCAACTTTGCAAAGAATCTGATAGCGCATGGTCAAAGAAAACATATCGAAATGAGGTTCCACTATCTTCTAGAGCAGGTAGCAGATGGGAAGATGAATTTGGAACACTACAGAACTGAGAATCAGATTGTAGACATTCTGACGAAGGGTGTGCAGGTCAAAGTATTTCGAAGACTAAGAGCAATGATGAATGTAGACATTTTAGACACAATGAATTAGGTGGTGTACTGAAAGTAATTCATGTGTGCCGAAACTGTGTGCGTGTCGAAGGAAGTCGACCTAGTCGAAGAGCGTTTGAGTTGAACATGCCACCTAGATTCAATAGATTAGATTTGTTTTAGATTTAAATAGATTTGATTTAAGTCAAGAATATAATATATATTTGATTTAGTTCCAAATAGATATTTTGGGCTTTTATAGTTTTTGGCTTTAACTTAGGGAGAAAGCTAACCTAAATCTATAAATAGAGGGAGTAACCTCTATTTTTGTAATTCAATTTATTCACAGTATTTTGCAGTTGCAAAGTGAATAGTAAAGTTTTTCACAATTTGTGGGCAAAGAGAAACTCTACAGAAAATAATTCTTTGTTTCTTCTTATTCATTATTTCTCTATATTTCTTATTGTCATTGTGTGGTGATCAATCTTGTTCATCAAGATTAGTAGAAATTCATCATAGGTTGTGGGAGATTTCTAACAGATTTTATGGGAGGGACAAATCACAAGAGAGAATCTCCTTCCATAATGTTTATACTAAACATATAATTTTTCAAGCGTCGTAACAACAACAAAGAAAAATGAAAAAACTTTGAAACTAACATTCTCTTCAACTTATTATAATTTGCAGACAATACCATCATTGTGGACACTGGTATTTTGAGAAACATGTGGAGTATTGAAGTCATTCTCAGAGGTTTTGAATTAACATCATGTCTCTAAGTCTACTTTTGCAAAAACAAGATATACGATATCAACATAGATGAAAAATTCTTGAAAGGAGCCTCACAATTCTTATGTTGCTGATGTGACGCCACCCCTTTCAAGTATCTCGGAATTTCAGTTGGCTCAAACTCAAGGAGATGTGCGGTGTGGAAACCAGTCCTCGATAGCTTGAAGAAAAAACTCTATACTTGGAAAGCGAGAATATTGTCAATTGTATGGAGGGTAACATTATTAAATTATGTGCTATCAAGTATTACAATTCATGTGATGTCTTTTCTCAAGGCTCTTGTGAAGATTATCCAAGAAGTTATAAAAATACAAAGTAGATTTTTATGGTGTGGGAGTGAGGAGAAACATTGCACTATTTTGGTAAGTTGGATTAACATTTGTAGATCTATGGAGGAAGGTGGATTGAAGATCAAACATGTTGGAATTTTCAACAAAGCACTCCTATGCAAATGGAAATGGAGAATGTTCCAAAACGAGGAGTTAGTATGGAAACATATATTGTGTGCAAGATATGGTGATTTACAAACTGATGTGATAAAGGGAATTGACCTAAAGAAATCTAAGAAGGCTTCGGTTTGGTGGAATGACATCCATGAGGCTAACGTTCATAAAACTAACAAATTTGAATTTTTTGCAGGTAACACAACATACAGGCTTGGCGCAGGTCAGTGCATTCTATTTTGGTACTGTAGGTGGTTGGGGAATTCATCGTTTAAAGAGTTATTTCCCAACCTGTTCCAATTTCCATCTAGACTACTTGGGAAAATATGTGATATGGATGTTATGCAAAATGATATATGGACATGGTATTTTTCGAGCAGTATTGATACAATCCCAGTTGAAGCTAAAGCAGTTGAGGAAATAGTGTTGTTGTAGGATATGTTGAGACCAATTCAACCGTCTATAGGTGTCTATGAAAAGATTATTTGGTGGTCAGAACAAGAGGCAATGTTCACTGTTAGGAGCTGCTACAACGCGTTGCGGGAAAAAGAATTGGAAGACATAATGGAAGCTGAGGTTATTGGTGTAATGAAGTGCATTCGGAAAACCAATATTCCATCTAAATAAAGGTTTTTGGATGGAGGTTTGTGTTGAATAGATTTCAAGTAACACAATAGCATTAGAAATCCCTTCATCTGTATCCAGGTCATGTTCATCTTATGAGTCTTTAACATTTGAGACAAAGGTAATGCTTTTCTTTCTTTCAGAATTTTCACTGATCCCTAATTCAAAGGTCTGTAGGGATCCTATAAGTTCATCAACTTTCATGTTGCTTATATCTTGGGCTTCTTAAATGGTAGTTACCTTCATGTCAAACCTCTTTGGAAAAGATCTGATAATTTTTCTAACCAACTTGGCTTCTGATATCTTCTCCCCCAGAGAACTTGAGGCATTTGATATCTTAATAGCATTCATATGAAAGTCATGAATGTTATCATCCTCCTTTATTTTTAAGCTCTCAAACTTGGTGGTAAGAAGTTAAAGTCTTTACATCTTCACTTTATAGGTTCCTTCATGAGCAGTCTTCAAGATTTCCCAAGTTTCTTTATCAACAATACAACTGCTTATCAATTTGAAGATGTTCTTTTCCACTCCATTGAACATGGCATTCAATGTTTTGGAATTTCCCTGGGCTAGTTTATCATCTTCATCATCCCAGTGTTCCTCAACCTTCAACACACCAGTAATCTTCCCATCCTTATCTCTTATCATTGGAGGATCCCATCCTTTGACTACAGATTTCTAGGCCTTGTTGTCTATGGATTTGATAAAGGACACCATGCAAACTTTCCAATAGTCATAGTTGTATCCATCAAGAATGGGTGGTATGTTCACAAATCTTCATTCTTTGTCCATTGTACTAGAAAGTATCTTCCCTAAATCTTTTGATACTTTGTGGTAGACATAGTTTTATCACTCAGAAATTTGTAGGCAGTCAGTTGAGTATTTTTGTCACTAGAAGTTTTGAAGCAAGAGTTGAGTATTGTTCTTGGAGGAAGCTATTAAGAAACTCTAAATATTGTTATTGATCAAATATTTTAAGCTAGATCAATCATTTTGTTCTTAATAAAGGAGTGTCTTGATTAAGGTGTTTTTTATTTGAAGTGTGATCTTCATTTAGGTGAAAGGTCGTCAATACAGTAACTGGGACTGAGACTATTAGACATCTCTGCGGTGATTGGAGGTGATATGGGATTTCACATGTCTATGGAAGACCTAGGTAGAAGTTGCACAGGGTAGTGATTAGGATGGAAAGTTGTAAACAGGAGATTGTTTAGGCTTTGAACTGATACTATAGTGGACTTCCTTCCTGACTTGGTAGATCCCAAATGTAGGTGATGTTTCACCTAACTGGGTAAACAATTTTGTGTGTTCATTCTATTTTTGCAAGTTATAATTTTGTTGTGTTATTGTTTGTTGTTCTTTCAGCAGATGTCATAACATCTTTTGTGACATTCTGCGTTATTAAGACATCAATATTAAATTCTATTGTATGCGTCCCAATATTTAATTACAAAACTCAACCTATGAACTATTAAATTTAGAGAGAGCTTATAAGCCTCATACTCTGAAATTGTGAAGTTACTAAAACTGGTTTAAAAACTTGGATATAACTTAGGGGGAGCTTACTATGAACTATTAGACTTAGATAAAGCTTACAAAACTCAAGCTCTAAAGTTGTCAAGTTATTAAAAATAGTTTAAATAATTTGGATAGGACTTAGGTGAAGCTTATTGTTATACTCCAAAGGTTGACCAGATGAACTCTCTCCTAAGCAATCAACCCACAAAACTAGAGTTTTGATTCTCTCAAGTCAAAGATGAGTTCTAATGCCTAAAGTTATAATCATACCTCCTCATATGTCTCAAGGTATCATCATGTCAAGTTTCAAGCCTCACAGCTCAAGTTTGCTCAGTGAATTGCTCAAATGATTGAAAATCAGTTGTATTGAACAAAAAGTCAATTGTGGTCAACATACAGTCAAACTTCATCATTTTTTGTCAACATCAAGATTTTTAAGTCACATTCATTATTTGATCAAGGGTTGATCATGATTCATCAAGAAAACTTAAGATTTGATCATAAATTAAAGTTTCTAAATTAGGGTTTTTGGACAAAAAGTCAAAAGAACTTTGACCAAGCATAACTTTCACATACTTTATTAGAAATTTTTCCACCAAATCTAATTTTGAAGATAATTCAATTCTCTACAACTTCATGTCTCACAAGCTTTGGCCAAAAATGCTTCATTTGAGAGTTATGGATCAAGACATTATAGGTCCTTCTAAAAGTCAACAAAAAAATCATCTTTTTGAAAAGAAATGTATATGAACATGGAAGATTCAATGAATATGAAACCAAAAAGAATGTTTATAGGACATCTTGATATTTCTAAAAAGTCCAAGAACACTTCAAAATGTTGAAAATTGAGCAAGATACAAGTTGTGCAAGTTTGACATTTTTGAAGAAGTGCATGAAGAGAAATACTTAGCAAAATCAATTTTTTTTCCAAATGGGCCTAAGTTTTTGTGATCCAAACTTGTTCTTAAGATTATCTATGACCTACAAGACCAATTTCACGCCTACTTTCATTTTTGTTAATTTATTATTGGAATTTATTCACTTAAATCCAATTTTAATTAAAATAAAATGTAAAAAATCAAATTAATTGATGCAAGGCTGGATATTTGTCAATCTTGAGGTCCAAGCAAGATCAATTAGCTGGAAAATTTCGTTCATGACTTGATTGCACAAGATTGAGGCAAATCTGGAAACTTTTGGTGCAAACTTGAATGAGTGGAAAATCAAATATTTTCTCCACAATGCCATATATTTTCTTCACATCTCTTGACCTAATTTCCATCCTCTATAAATACACAAGCCATTCAAATGATCAAAGATGAGAATTTGCAGCCAAGAATACTAAACAAAGCTCAAAAAACTGTGACTTGCAAGTAATTAGCAGCCAGAGTTTGGGATCGTTTCAGGCCGTTCCAAGCATTCCATCACATTCTTTGGTGTTCTCTGATTCATCCCAGGCCATTACAAACGATCAAAATTTGTTGAAATGTAAGAACAGAATTTCGATTTCCTCATATATTCTCAACTTTCGATTTCATATTTACATGAGTTTTGAACATGAATTGTTAACATATTTGTGTTCCTAACATGATTTTGATGTTGTCCATATAGTTTGATTTGAGTTTCAGTACAGGTACACTAATCTACCATTGCTAGTGTTTAAAGCTTTGAATTAGGGCTTCCTGATTTAGGCAAAATTGGACCAAACGAATGGTACCATTGAACTGAGGAAGCAATTTCCAGTCGAACCATGGCTTCCTCTGAAATTTATATTGCATATTTATGAGTTTTGAAAGTTGCAGGGATATAGCTACAGACAAGAGTCGTTCGTATAGGTTTAACCACGGAAAAGCCGTGGGTAATATTCGTGGGAAATTCAAATCGAGGAAGACGAAGCCAACGCGTGCTTTTGGTTAGAAAATATTTTTCAAAAAATGTTTTTCCTTATATTCTATTTGCTTCATTATAATAACATGAAAACACCATAGCTCTCTTGGCAAGAGACGCGTGTGCATGGCTTGGAGGGCCTGGGTTCGATCCCCCGGTCTACACAAATATTTTGAACACTTTGTTTACAAACCCTTTTCCTATTTTTCTTTTCAATTTTATTTTATTTATTTAATTCTTTTAAACTATTTTCTAAAATACACAAAATACCACAAAAATATTTTTATTTTTAAAATTAGGTAAATAAAATACTTATTTAATTTTTGACACAAAAAAATATTCTTTTTTTTCTTTTTATTTTAGTTAATTGTTTAATTAACCATAAAATTAAACTTTAATTATTTTTCTCAAATAAAATCAATCCAAAAAATATAAAAAAATATATTTCTTATTTAAATTAGGTTTTCTACTAACCTTAAACATTTTCTACTAACATCAAAAAATATTTTACTAATATTATTCTCTCATATTTCAATTTAATCATTTCCGTGATATTTCCCGATTATTGTAACTGCTCACAAGTTGTAATAGCTAGGGTTTATTTTCTCGCATATTTTTTACTAATATGTAACTGCTCATGGAATGTAATAGTTTAACTAGGGCTTTACTTTCCGCACCTCATATTATGTATCTGCCCCAAATCCATGTAATAGCGTAGGACATTTACTTTCTGCACTTTTACATTCTGCACTTTACTTTTTTGTACATATTAACAGCTTAATTGTATAATAACTAGGGTTTGTATGGAAAGATAAAAATCCATCTTAGATCACCTTAATTCAAGACTAATAATATCTGAATCAAACACACTCTTTCACACATGCACCCCTTAGGGTATCCTCTCTTGTTGCCTTTCGAATACAATGTTCATGTCCCTCGAACGTAGGGGTACCATTAGCAAAGACGCTTATGAATAACATAATCATAGTTCCTTCAATATAAAGATCATAGTCCCTCGATGACCCTCGATGTTGCCTACGAATATATGATCTCGTCCCTCGATTGTTGCCTACGAATAAGTGATGATCGTCCCTACGAATTGCTAAGGTATCCCTATAATGTTGCCTTCAATGACCATACAATGACCCTACGATTTTCCCCTACGATTTTCCCTTCACATCCAACGGATAAAGTTACCTACCAACTAATGATATGGATATTCTTATTCTAAAGAAGAAGTAAAAATAACAAGAAATGACCAGTCTGAGTAGGTAATAAGACTCTATTGCTTGCTCCAATCAAATAAAATTACTTTTCACACCTCAAACTTTACAAAAAAACCTTTCAAACACTTTGTATACATTCCAACGAGAATCATTACAAAGTTAAAACATTTCCGAACACTTCGTATACATTCCAACGAGAATCATTACGAAGTCAAAGTGAAATATATTTCAAAATACTTTTCCAAAGCACACACACAAAACAAATTAAAGTGAGCTAAGCAACTAAGAGCCCGTAGATAACTACGGATATAAAAGGTGTTAATACCTTCCCTTTTCATAATTACCTCTCTTACTCAGAATCTAACGAAGGTATTGCCTGTTATTTTCACCTTCCCTTTATTGGATAAAAGAAAAGTCGGTGGTAACTCTTGCTATCCGCAACATTTGCGATAAAATGCAAAACAAACAAGTCAGTTCTTCGACCGTGTTATAGAACTGGCGACTCTGCTGGGGATCACACTCAAAGAGAGGTTGCCTTAGGGCTTTAGATAAATTTTACTTGTTTAAATTGCTTGACTTGTCTGCTTTATCTTAAGGGTTTCATGGGTATTATATATGTGAGTGATCCTACACCCGGATCCAGGTTTCCTTAGGTAAGTAGCAATAGATCATCGTGACTGCTAGGCATAAACCGAAACGGTCAAAATGATGGATACGTTAGTGCGATACTTTGGATGTCCAAATGTTCCTCATGTTCAGTTGAGGAAAAAGTCAACTATGGTCAACATATAGTTAAACTTCATCATTTTTGGTCAACATCAATATTTTGAAATCACACTCATCATATGATCAAGGGTTGATCATGATTCATCAAGGAAAGTCAAGATTTGATCATGGTTCTCATGGTTAAGGCTACCCCCTGCGAACCATGATCAAATCTTGAGTTTCCTTGATGAATCATGCTCAACCCTTGATCATATGATGAATGTGACTTCAAAATATTGATGTTGACCAAAAATGATGAAGTTTGACTATATGTTGACCACAGTTGACTTTTTGTCCAATACAACTGATTTTCAACCATCTTAGCAATTGACTAAACAAACTTGAGTTGTAAGGCTTGAAACTTAACATAGTGATCCCTTGAGACATATGAGTAGGTATGATGACCAATTGAGGTACTATAAATTGATTTTGTCTTGAGAGAAGAAAAACCCTAGTTGTGGGTTGATTGCTTAGGAGAAGATTCATCTGGTCAACCTTTGAGAAATTCTTGAATATGAAGATATGGATTGTCTTGAGAAATAGGAGGGAAAATTTTGGGGTATAACAGCAGGCTTTATTTCAATACGACTACCAAGTCGTGGACTGAAACATCCTGAAAGTAGAATCTCAATGAGCGTAGCATCGAGTATCAACCAATCTCAGTTTGCACCGAAGTTGGCTATGTCACTACCTTCTAATGGCCAAGATGGGTCAATTAGGGTTCTAAATTTGAGTTAATGTTTATGACACCACGCAGACGCCAAATATTTCCTCAACTGAACATGAGGAACATCAGGACATCCAAAGTGTCACACTAACTATAGCCATCATTTTGACCGTTTCGGTTTACGCCTAATAGTCGCGATGATCTATTGCTACTTACCTAAGGAAACCTGGATCCGGGTGTAGGATTCCCCACATATATAATACCCAAGCAACCCTTAAGATAAAGTAGACAAGTCAAGCAATTTAAACAAGTAAAAGTGATATAAAGCCCTAAGGTAATCTCTCTTTGGGTCTTATCCCCAGCAGAGTCTCCAGTTCTATAACATGGTGGAAGAACTGACTTGTTCGTTTTGCGTTTTATCGCAAATATTGCGGATAGCAAGAGTCGCCACCGACTTTTCTTTTATCCAATAAAGTGAAGGTGAAAAGAACAGGAAAAGACCTTCGTTAGATTCTGAGTACGGGAGGTAATTATGAAAAGGGAAGGTATTAGCACCCTTTCCATCCGTAGTTATCTACGGGCTCTTAATTGCTTAACTCACTTTTGAAAACTTGATTTTTGTGTTTGTGTGGTTTGAAAAGTATTTTGAAAAGACATTTTGCTTTGGCTTCATAATGATTCTCGTTGGAATGTATACGAAGTGTTCAGAAATGTTTGTTTGGAAAATGTTTAACTTTGTAATGATTCTTGCTGGAATGTCTACAAAGTGTTTTTGAAAGATAGTTTTTGAAAATAGTGTGAGGTGTGAAAAGTATTTTGATTGATTGGAGAAAGCAATAGAGTCTTATTTACCTACTTAGATTGGTCGTTTCTTATTATTTTTCCTTCTCCTTTAGGATAACGTTATCCATACCATTAGTTGGTAGGTAACTCTATCCGTTGGATGTGAAGGGACAATCGTATGGTCATTGAAGGCAATATGTAAGGATACCTTTAGCAATTCGAATGGACGATCATCACTTATTCGTAGGCAACAACCGGGGGACGAGATCATATATTCGTAGGCAACATTGAGGGTCATCGAGGGACTATGATCTTTGTGATGATTTTGAACCGAGGGACTTTGCTAATGTTACCCCTACGTTCGAGGGACATGAACATTTTTCGAAAGGCAACAAGAGAGGATACCCTAAGAGGGTGCAAGGGTGATAGAGTGTGTTAAGTTCAAATATTTAATCTTGGAAATTAGGGTTGTCTAATATTGCTTTTAGTCTTGCCATAAAAACCCTAGCTAGTAGTAGTTAAATATATACAGTTATAGGGTGCAAAAAGTAAATGTGCAGAAAGTAAATGTCCTACGTTATTACATGGATTTAGGGCAGTAACATAATATAGGTGCGGAAAATAAATTGCGAGAAAAGTAAATCTACGCTATTACAAAATAACCTTGCGACCTATACATCGATTTCTAGAATTTAAATGCGAAATAAAGTAAACAAATTAGAGAAAAATGTCTAAGGATGGGAAATAATATCTAAACCCTAATTGTAAAAGAAAAATATTTTTTGGAATTAATTTTAGTGTGAAAAAGAAATTAAAAGTTAATTAACAATTAATTAAAATGAAAGAAAAATGAAATATTTTTTATGCCAAAAATAAAATAAATATTTTTCTAACCTAACTCTGAAAATAATTTTTTTTTGTGATTTTTGTGGTATTTTTAAAAAGTGTTTGAAAGAAAAATAAAATAGAAAAGAAATTAGAAAATGTTAGTTTTGCAAAAGGTAAAAAAGAATTGGGGTAGCATGGATCGAACCCCTGCCCCTAAGGTCAAACACGCACCTCCCTTGCCAACTGAGCTATGTGGATTAGTTGTCAAACAATGAAACAAATAAAATATAATTGAAAATATTTTCAAAAAATTAATTAAACAGAAAAATGTTTGCATGCTTCATCACCTTCGTTTTGAATTTCCCACGGACATTACCCACGGCTTTTCCATGGGTAAGCCTATACTGACGCTTTTGTGTGTCACTGCAACCCTGCAACTTTTCAAAACTCAAAAATATGCACAATAAATTTGTTAAGAGACCATGGATCGATTCGATTTGATCTCCCGAGCATTATAGTGCCAATGGTTTCGTCCAATTTTACCTAAATCAAGAAACCTCAATTGGAGCTCGTAAACCCTAACAATGGCATCATGGCTTTCCTACACTTAAAACTTAATCAAATGATCCAGATAGCTTCGAAACAACATCATGAACGCAAATATGTAATCAAATTATATAAAATATGCATGAATCATTGAAATCGAAATTTGAATATATGAGTGAAAAGTGAAACTGTGATTTTATGTTTCTGGATGTTTTGATCGATTGTAAATGGCTGGAACGAATCAGAGGATCACCAGGAAGCTGTTTAAATGCTTGGAATGACTTGAATCAAAGAAAAACCTGGTCTCCTAATGCCTTGCAATTCACGGATTTTTTGAGTTAGGTTAGGGTTCTTGGCTGCCAAATTTCGTCTTCAAGGCATCTGGAAATCTTGTGTATATATAGAGGATGGAAAATAGGTCAAGAGATGTGAAGAAAATATATGCTTTCAATGAGAAAATATTTGATTTGGAATTGCACCAAATATTACCTTTTTTGGATTCAATCTCATTTAATTCCTTGCCAATCCAATATATTTCGAAATTGACAGCTATTTTGACTTGTTTGGACCTCAAGAATGACAAATATCCAGCCTTAAATCAATTGATTTTATTTTTAGTATTTTATTTTAATTAAAATTGGATTCAAATGAATAAAACCCAAAATAAGAAAAAATTAAGTAAAGGAGACGTGAAATTGGTCTTGGAGGTCATGGATAATCTCAAGAACAAGTTTGGACCACAAAAACTTAGGCCCATTTGGAAAATTTTGAATTTGCTAAGTATTTCTCTTCATGCACTTCTTCAAAAATGTCAAACTTGCACAACTTGTATCTTGCTCAATTTTCAACATTTTGAAGTGTTTCTGGAATTTTTAGAAAGATCAAGATGTCCTCTAAATACTCTTTTTGGTTTCATCTTCATTGAAGTTTCCATGATCATGTACACTTCTTTGCAAAAAGATGACTTTTTGTTGACTTTTAGGAGGACCTATAATATCTTGATCCATAACTTCCAAATGAAGCCTTTTTGGCCAAAGCTTGTGAGACACGAAGTTGTATAGAATTGAATTCTCTTTAAAATGAGCTTCGGGGGGAAAATTATGATAAAGTATGTGAAAGTTATGCCTGGTCAAATTTTTGTTGACTTTTCCCTAAGAAACCCTAATTTGGAAACTTTGTCTTTTGATCAAATCTTGAATTTTCTTGATGAATCATGATCAAACCTTGATCAAATGATGAATGTGACTTCAAAATATTGACGTTGACAAAAAATTATGAAGTTTGACTATATGTTGAGCATATTTGACTTTTTGTCCAATACAATTGATTTTCAACCATCTGAGGAATTGACTGAGCATACTTGAGTTGTGAGGCTTGAAACTTGACACAGTGATACCTTGAGACATATGAGGAGGTATGATGATCACTTGAAGCATTATAACTTATATTTGACTTGAGAGAATCAAAACCCTAGTTGTGGGTTGATTTCTTAGGAGAGGGTTCATCTGGTCAACCCTTGAGAAATTCTTGAATATGGAGATGTAGATTGTCTTGAAAAATAGGAGGGAGTATTTTGAAGTATAACACATTTCATTGTAATCCCATGATAAATAGTCCTTGAACTCATTCAACACTTGGATTACTTCGATCTTGAGTTGGGAGTCGATTTTGGCGCTGATGTATATTGGCCTTTTGATCTTCCCCTCACCCAAGTTTATCTCTTCAAGAGGATCTTGCGCTAGCATCTTTGTGTCATTTTCCAACAGATCTTTTTTTGAAACCAAAAGACTCATCATCATAGATGGCATAGAGCCTCTGGCTTTGCACCTCGTCTTAAACCTTGTCAGGTAGTTTGAGATTGAAGTCCTTCCTAGAACCTTTGAGGTGCCCCTCGTTAGTGTCGGCTTTAACAACCATGAACTTTACTTAGGCCTCCAAGGCCAATTTTAATTTGTTTTCAGGCACATAGGACAAAATCTTTATCAATGTCTAGGGCTCATACATCTTCACTAAATTCACTACCCCGACCAGTTGGTTGGATATTAAATTCTGGTGTAGTAGTCCCAGATGTCTTATAAGGATGTCGAGACATTTGGTCGGAGATTTAATCAAACAGACAAGGTAAAAGTTATAGTGCAATAAAAAATAAAGAACACAGAGAATTATTCACCCAGTTCGGTGCTACGCACCTACATCTGAAGGCTTCCAAGCCAGGGTTGAAATCCACTATCAGCGGTATTAATTTAGATCTAAACAACCTCGTTTACAACTCCTCACTTAATCACTACCCAATGAAATTTCTACCTAAGAACCACTTAGATATGAGAACCCCTCTCACTCCCCCCTCAATCACACGTGGTGATTAAAATAACAATACAAACTTGAAGACACTTTTCAAAGACACATGATCAAAAGATACACTTTTGTCACAAACTATATAAGACTTAAAAAAATATGCTTCTAACTTAGAACACACCTTGAAGTTGCTTTACAACTTCCTCCAAGAACAATAACTCAACTCATAGCTTCACAATTTCTGAGTGAGGAAAACTTTCCTCTTGCCTAAGAGCTTTGCGGTAAACATTCAATGACCATCCCAAAGATCGGGTGGTTCACACATGGCTAACCCTAATGATTACACATTTACTAAATTTTTCTAGCTTCCTAAACTAGGTTACAAACTCCTCATTTATAACCTTTACCCCAAACTGGACTTGGGCCTTCAAACAACAACATATCAGTTACAACAAACAAACTGCAGAAAACTTCTGCTATAATCAAGGTCTTAAATCTAAGTTTCCAGATTTTCCCCCTTAGCTTCTGATTGAATCTTATGGACCTTCACATATGCCTTCAAGAATACGTCACATAGGTTGCATAATATTCCCTGAATATTTTGCACAACTTAAAACAGAATTGTAACTAATTTAACAGTTCAGTAGTGTGATGTAGGATGTTTGATGTCATGACATCTTCTTCGACATGTTGTTCCAGTTGTTGATTTAACTCAACACAACATGTTCAGGCATTCCAATAGGATTACATATTTAAGTAAAATATCCTATTGTTCCAGTTGTTGACCCCTTCACTTCTAATTCTCTGAGTTACACATAATAAGGACACATTTATTAAGGTCCTCTCAACACAATCAACACTTTTGATTTGGATTATGCCACAAGTTCCAAACTAAGAATCCTTAGTTTGCTTGCTACACAAGGTTTAGATTTCCACACTCTGTTACTTGTAATAGAAGAAACTACATTTTCAACCATGCGTATGACCAGAGATACGTCTTCATAAGATAAGTCTGAAACTTATCTGCCTTTTGTCAACGTCTGGTATCTTCAACAACTATGATGTCACATCAATATGTAACACATTATTTTCTCAACATCACATACTTCATCACTCCTGATTCTGAATAAGGAATTCATAATTCAGACTTGCACACAACTATAACACGAATATCCAGCTCCCAACAAAATATTTGTCATTATTTGTATGCACATCTTTTACAAAGAATCAACTCTTTATACAACCACCAGATGATGCTGACACACATTCTAAACTTATGAAGATTAATATAGATCCAATTATTTCTAAGTCATGACATTCAGCTTATAATTTGTCATGAATACATCAAACAATTACTCAGCTCCCGACAGAGTATTTGTATTTAGCATTTAAGTTATACTCTAATAAGTACTTAGTCTCTCGTCAAAGTACTTACCAGTTAGTCAGATAGGATTATCTACTCACGCTAGATAACACTGACAAATTTCTTTTTCACACCTGTAATGCTCGCTGAACAAAAAAAGAATCCAATCATGACAGTCAACACATTCCAAATTAAGTCAGTGGTTTGATCATACTTCCAAGCAAAGATACACACTTTCATGGCTGAAGACACTGAGATGATGTTCCAACATCTGATACGATATCATCCATTCTTAGTATAGCTCTAAAGGTAACAACTATACTAACTCATACTCAACACTTATGGGGGGAACACAATATACTAACAACAACTGATAAATATTCAGGATCAGACAACCACATTAACCAGGGGACAATACAAGTTACATTTCAATAGGCTTTTCTTCAGACCTCCTGTTTGACTTTGAGATGATGGATGACATTATCTTTACCTACAGAGGAGATTCCCTCTTCCAGGTTTCTGGAACAGACTTACCTAGGCATGACACAATAATATACAAACTTTTCAATGAAGTCTGTTTCCCTTGATTCTTCAAAACAATACCCGTCTAAGACAATATATCACAACATCATGTTTGACATCAGATAGGGAACATTCATAACAAAACTGAGGACCATTAAACATTGTGGTTAGATCACAGTACTCCACTTCAAACAGGATCTGTTATATGCCCCACAAATAGAATTCTATAAATCTAGTTCCTTTAATCAGAAGGATCTTCCAGATACTAGCTCACTCAAATGCATAAAGGATCTGAAGGGAGACCTTTATGAGTCCTTTTCAGATCCTGGAGCTCAACTTCTAAACTCCCATAAACCTAGGTTAGAAATAAACTGACATATAGAGTATATAAGTTGTTGACTGTGTCCTGATCAACTTGCACAAATCAGATGTCTCTTATTCCAAAGCAGGAGTAGGTTCTAAACATAAATGTTCACAACATTCCTATTCAACACCCAAAGCATCTGTTCTTCAATTGGTAGTTGCATACCTACTGAAGTAATGTTCTAACATCCCATAGAACATCAGTTATATCTTCTTGGAACACACCATCCTTGACAATTTTCAAGGTCTTCACACAATATGTATATGTATATGAGGATCATTGATCAATTGATTCTCAACAACTTCATTAATGAATGTCTTTATGAGTGGACTTGAGGAAGATCTCAAGCATCTTTGACACTTTTAATATATTTGGAAACATCTGACATATATTATGTTGAGGATAATAACCCTAGTATTCTTCCCATACTTTCAGGGTTAACTAGACATAATGCAGCAGAATATAACAAACTCCTCAACAATATTCAGACACAATACTTACACCACTATCCAAGTATAAGCATTGCAACCTAGGATTGAAAAAAATCAACCCTTCGTATAGCAGCTTCCCACCAAACTACATGCCTGAAGCCAACATACATGAAAAACACCATAACCAAAAAGATTGTTTATCACAAATAAGCTTAAGAGCTAACTTATCAATATCTTCACTCCCGTATGAAGGTTTTGACAATTATGCTCTTTTGCTACATGTAAGTTGAACAATGATCTTTACATCAATCCAAGGTCTTCACTCCCGCATAAAGGCTTTGATATTAACATTCTTCTATTCTAGCTCCATCTTATTCTTTTATTAAGAAGGTACAAGAGTTATGGTCAGGTTTGTCTTTAGCACACACCAGTATTCCATAGATAGGTACATCCTTCACTTCAAGGGACCATAAAAAGACAATATGAATTATCCTTGTTCAAACAATTCTTCAGTACATATCTTCTACCTTGCACACAACCAGAAAGTATCCCTCATGGATCTCATCCAGAAACAGACAGGATACCTGCTCTAATACCAATTGAAATTCTGGTGTAGCAGTCCCAAATGTCTTATAAGGATGTAGAGACATCTGGCCTGACATTTAATTAAACAGACAAGGTAAAAGTTACAGTGCAACAAAATATAAAGAACACCGAGAATTTTGCACCCAGTTCGGTGCTACACACCTACATCTGAAGGCTTCCAAGCCAGAGAAGAAATCCACTATCAGCAATATTAATTCAGAGCTAAACAACCTCGTTTACAACTCCTCACTTAATCACTATCCAATGCAATTTCTACCTAAGAACCACTTAGATATGAAAACCCCTCCCACTCCCCTCAATCACACGCGATGACTAAAACAATAATACAAACTTGAAGACAGTCTTCAAAGACACATGATAAGAATATACACTTATGTCACAAACTATCTAAGACTTAAAACAATATGTTTCTAACTTAGAACACACCTTAGAGTTGCTTCACAGCTTCCTCCAAGAACAATAACTCAACTCATTACTTCATAACTTCAGAGTGAGGACAAATTTCCTCTTGCCTACTGATCAGTGTATTTTGATGCACATTCTTCCATGTTTGTACTTAAGCATTTCTATGTTTTGATTTGTTTATTTCTATGTTTTATAATGTTTTTCTAATTTAGTTTATTTTTGGTTTAATTTGATTTTCGTATTTAATTTTCCGCTTTAGCAACTTTCACGAATAAGTTCATAACTGGAGCTACGAGTATTGGATTGACGCATTCAAATATGCGTTGGAAAGATAAGATAAAGAGCTACGAATTTTATTTAGAAGTCACAAGCTGATTCGTATTGTAGCAAGGTTGAATAATTCATTGAAGTTACAGCATTAGAAGCAATAAGTTTTGGGCCAAGTTTTTTATGTTTTTGCCCCAATTGGGTCTTGACCCGAATTCGATGTTGTGCACGTTAACCTAGGCATAAAATTACTATTCATTGTCACTTCTTACGATTGAGAAAAATTCTTGCAATGAGGAATTAATCACCAACAGTCAATCTGTTGTAATCGCGTTTCCAACGCTTTGATGTTTTTACTTTATTAATTAAATTCGTTTCTCTTTCAATACGATTATATGAATTGCATTTGCTTAATCTGTGATTACATAAAGTTGTGTTGATTAAATTTGTTCGATTGCATCCCTAATTTTTATTCGTTGTTACGTCGCTTTGTCATTAATTTGTGTTTGTAATTCGTGTTTGCTTAATTCACGAGGGCTTAATCCGTTTTCTTAATTCGGAATATAGGAATGTCAATCTTGTTTATGTCTTTTGCGCTTGTCAATTGATATAGAAATCGAATAAAGATCGAAACCGCTTAGGGAATTGGTAAGGTAGAAACTTGTGATAAGCCGGAAACCAAAACAATAGATTGGCTTATTTTATAATCACTTATTTACGTTGTTTTTTTTATTAAATCGAACCTCAAACCAACCCCCCGGGTTAATCGTTATTGTAGTTAGTTAATAGAATCAAGAATCCTTGTGAGACAATTCAAGTCACACTGTCGCTATACTAGGTTTTCAAAATTACTCGTTTTTGATCCGCGCACGACAACGTATCACCTACGGACTTTGAGGTAAACATTCAGTGACCATCCCACAAACTGGGTGGTTCACACACGGCTAAACCTAATGATTAAACCTTTACTAACTTTGGCTAGCTTCCTAAACTAGGTTACAAACTCCTTATTTATAACCTTTACCCCAAACTGGACTTGGGCCTTCAAACAACAACATATCAACTGCAACAAACAAACTGCATAAAACTTTTGCTACAATCAAGGTCTTCAATTCTAAGTTTCTTGATTTTTCTCCTTAGATTATGATTGAATCTTTTGTACCTTCACAAATGCCTTCAAGAATACGCCACATAGGTTGCATAATAATCCCTGAATATTCTGCACAAATTAAAAAAGAACTGTAGCTAATTTAACAGTTCAGTAGCGTGATGTAGAATGTCTGATGTCACGACATCTTCTTTGACATGTTGTTCCAGTTGTTGATTTAACTCAACAGAACATGTTTAGGAATTCAAATAGGATTAAATATTTAAGTTAAATATCCTATTGTATATTGCATTATTTTTGCGCTCCCTGGTTGTTGTTTCTTGGAATTCCCCTCTTATCGAAAGTAAACCTATTATTGATAGTTTTCTGGTTATTTCTTTCCTTGATCCTTCGGTCGCCTTTGATGTTTTCAGCAGCCTTCTTTTCAAAGACCGGAATGCATAGCCTTCGATGTTTTCAGCATTCTTCTTTTCAAAGACTGGACTGTACCTAGGGCAAAGCATGACCTCAAACTTATTTCTTTGGAACCTATGGAGAAATTCCAGCAAACTCTCAGCCTTTTTGGGAAATGCCACCTGGTTGTGTTCTTTCCGCCTCTTATCCTCTTCATCCCTATCCATATCAATGTTTTATGAAACTTCGATCATGTTCACTTCAACACTTGCATCCTAAGTAATGCCCATGTCTTGTAACTTAACTATAAGGCCTTCGTGGAACAACCTTTCCAATTGAGCCCAACTATGAATCAAATTCACTAGTAATGTTATGAACCATGTGAAGACATTTTTTTATTGAACTTGGAAATATTTAATTCTAAAATTTTCATTATGGGCAATTTCACCCGCCTCTATAAGATATCTAGCCACATGTTCGACAGGGGACTTAGTAGTGTCCCCAGAAAATTTGGTAAATTTGGGGGCTCTCCACCTAGGAGGCATATATATTTGCAAGATATATTCATTCAATGGCAAAGTGTAACTTGGCCTATGAAGGCCAACATTTACACCATTTCAAGCCATGATTCTTTCGACCATGGCTGCTAGATTATTGTCAGCCGCTGCATTATCTTGTCGAATTTTATTTATCACTTCATCAGCATTTTGGTTTCTATTTACCATCAAAATCCTAGGTTCTTCCTCTCTTGAAATTTGTTGTGGCTGCCTAAGTGTTTCAACTCTAGGTAGTTTGACTGCCCCTCTCTGATTTACCACATTCGCATGGGGGTTTATTTCTTTAATTTTGTTGAAATTGGTTAATTATTTGGTCTTCTTCAAGGGTTGCCTCTTGATTTTATCTTACTCGTTCCCTTTGAGAACATGGTGAGGGTTAAGGCAAACCAAAAAATCCAGCGATGCGCGTTATTTGCACTACCATTTGTTGGTTTGCTTGAGTGGTATATTGAATCAAAGGGTTAAAAATTGTACCCATTGTTTCATGATTACTTTTGTCGACTTGCTGCTTAATTACTACTGCAGAGTGATTTATGAATTTGGACTTTAGGAAGAGAATCTTGCCTCATAGGGTTGGCTATTTTGACCCAAATTATTCACAGCAGACCTAGAACCATGTAACGGCGAAGTCACGTTCATTACAAGCTCTAAATAAGTTGAAGTGGAATCATGCAAACCTACCATAAACGATGATGGCATGCCATATGGTTGTTCGCAATCATTTAGAGGCAAAGAAAAACCAGGAGGCCCTTGAGACCTTGGGAAAACATTTCCCATTGGTGGGGGTCACTAGTGGAGTATGTGGTCATGTATAAGTCAAAATAGGGCTAGTTTGAACGTTCAACTGCATTTGTGTCGAACTTGTTAAAGACAGAATAACCTCTGAAATAGGCGCTGAAACCATAGTTCCCCCTGTCGAAGAAACTAAGGGTAGCACTTCATTATTTTTAGGAGGATTTTGATTACTTGACTGACTTTGATTTTCCATTTTCCTAAGGTATTTTCTCTTAGGAATTTCCTTGTTGTTTGTGGCTAATTTATCACTTCTAAGTCTCATGCAACGAAGTCTAATACAAGAAAATATATGAAGACTTTTTGTAAAAAAATTCACTACAACAAATATTTATAATTGAAACACACGTCCCACTAGGCATACCAATTTGTTTACCCTGAACTTTAGTAAACAAGCGCTAGTCTTCCAAAAACAACAAAAAAGTCTTGATTACTCACAGGAACGACTAGATTAATCCTATGACATGTGTTTCTATTTGAACTCTGTTTTTAGAACAAAGAACACTTCAAAGGTATTCATAGTTTTTAGATAATGTTTGATTTGATCTAAATGAGTCTCTAAAGTAATCTTACGAAACCTGTAAAGAAAATGCAATAAAGGCAATTGAAAGTAAATTGCTAAAACGTAAATTCTGGAATAATAAGTTGTAAATTGAGTAAAAGGTGGTGTTTACACGTATATTTCTTAGAGGACTCTTTTCTCAATCACACAGATACTTTGAGTTTATATGATATTTTGTACAAATGAACGAACACCCTCAATCTTAACACTAAGACCCCTATTATATACTAAATCGAAATAACCGTTTCAACAACCTTTCGCTCAGAACATGTTGAAACTGGATAAGGACAAAAATCAGTTATTCCTTATTCAAATTCAAAGCTTTCATCAAAGGAGACGTCTTCATTTGTCGAACCGATATAAAAACTTAGAAAATATTTCTAAGTCTCATCCAATACTTCCCTCTTACAAAGGAGTGACTTCGACTGAAATTTCAGCAAAGTATGCTTTCTCGTCAAAAACCTCAAATATCTTTAAAGATATTTTCTTCTTCTTTAAGATAATATGGCGTCGAAAACTTCAACAAATAGACACATAGACATACTTATATATAATATAATGAGCGGTTAAAACTGCTCCCAATTGATTTGGCGCGAAATGAGTGAGATTGTCTGATCAAATCCAATGGTGTATGATTAGCGAGTATCCTAAATTGGGTGTACGGTCCTCTGATAAAGGTCTACTTGTTCATCGTTCTCCTTTAAAGATAATATGGATTAAGTGTCTTTTATGTTGGGGGGGTGTTTGTCCAACCCGGAACTAACACTTAAATAGCCAAAGGCATTTGATTCATTACAGATCAAATAGAGTATGTCATCTTGTAGCAAGTTTAGGGCATTCTTGGAGCTACAGATCAAATAGACTAAAATAATATAACAAACTTTATATTTCGACAAAAAGAACTACTCAGCTCAATTTACTAACACAAAACTGAATTAGAATTGAAATATTAATTTTACACAATTTTCACATCACAAGGGTCATAGAGTTACTTGAGACTCATCATTTTTTGCACTAAATAAAAGAGTGTTATACGATGTATAACTTTGTTTTCTAACGTTGTCAGTAAAATCATATTATATCCCATTTGATTTATATGCAAAGACAAAGATCTCTTCCAACATGGGATGGTGAAAGTTGAGTTAAAATTGTGAGAGCCACATTCATTTGAGACCTAGGATAATAAGATAAGGGTTCAGAAAACTTTATTCCACACAAAAATCAATTCTAGCTAAAATTATATAAAATTCAGAAAACATTAGACATATCATATGATGAAGTTGATCAAGTGGACTATGTCGATGTCACTATAAGAGAGATACAACGAAATTAATAGAGTTTTCAGTATTTCGCAGATGAGTGACCTCAGGTATGGAATAAGAAATGTATATGTGTTTTAGTGTTGATTATGTTGCAGCGGTAATGACGCGATGTTGTATAAGTCAAGTATGAGCAAGCGAAGGTTGTTGATATGTTATAAGGTGTTGTTTCAAGATATTGCCATAATGGTTGGAAAGTTAGTAGCAGTTATGTTGTATATGTATTGGATTCAAGTCATGTTGAGATACAATTATACCGGCAAAGTAATGGTCGAATTGTTGTCAAGCGCAACTTGAGGATAAGAGGGTTGGATGAGGAAGCGATATGAAGGATATTTGTGTTGGGCGACTTTTCGAGGACGAAAATATCCTATGTGGAGGAGAGTTGTAACGCCCCGAATTTAATTAATTGGTTAATTAAATTATTTAAGGATTTGATTATTGGAGTTACTCAAAGTTCGAGAATCAATCGAATTTGTCGGTATTATTTTGGGAAACGTATTTGGATTATTAAGTTAAAGTCAGATTTTATTCGGTTAGTCGGAGAACTAATAAAGTTGATTACGTTGAAGAAATAATATTAGAAATAATATTATTATTAATAATGGACTATTTTATTAAATTGAGTTGGGCTTTAATTGTGTTATCGCAAAGTAATAAGGAGGTGTGTCTCTTAGGCCCATTTAGACTACTAAGAGGTTAGATAAAATAGTATTATTATTATTAGTAAGATTATAAAAGAAAAGAAAGGGAGTTATTATAGGAGAAGAGAAAGAGGAGTAAGGTTTTGCAGAAGGAGGAAAGAACAAGTAAAGTTGCCAGAGCTAAGGTTCCAGAAATCCGATCAAGGTTTAGAGCTGCCATCAATCCAAAGAGGTAAGAATGGGGTTCTAACTCTATAACGGGATACATGATGGATGATATGTGGGATGAGGCTTATAGATTTGCCTTGTTTTGGTGTCTTGTTGTTGCTGGATGAACTTCAAATTGATGCTTGATAATCCATGGAATTGGTTGAATGAATTGGTAAATGTTGTTTTTGTTTGATTCCCCGTGTTGTTAGTACCTTAGGCTGAACCGTTTTGGTTTGTGGGTGTGTTGGATGACAAAAGTTGGGAAAAATGGCATGAGGAAGATGCTGGCAGCGCAGAAAAACCCTTTTTGTTCCGTTCAGTTCGCGGCGCCAACGAGATGACGTGGCGCGAACTGAGTCCTTGCTAAAGTCGTGGCGCGAAGATGGGTTCGCGGCGCGTACTGTGTAGTTTTGGACACATTTTCTGATTTTTGAATTCTGCCCAATTTAAGTACTTGAACTAGGAAACTTTGAGTAGGCTTTTATGAGTAAAATAATGCTCGTAATTAATAAGGAATGACACCGGAATCGATTAGAAATAGTTTCGATTAGTATGTTGGTAGTTGTAAGCGGTATAGTTAGCTAATCGGAATTCGAAGGAATTAAAGTAGTATGCCATTAGAATCAACTAAAATAAGTGATTAAAATTGGTAGAAAGTTTATTAATAAAGTGATAATATGGTTGTATGGTGTTCAATTAAATTAAGTTGGTTTAGTTGGATTATGTAGGTTATATGAATACTGACGAGAGCAAAATGGTTAAAGATAACATACAGTGTTTTGGTTAAACGAGGTATTGTGGTAGCATTGAAATAGTAGAAGTCGATTAGTTGTAAGTTATGGACTAGTAGATATAGACACCTAGTAGTATACTTTAATGACTATAATTAATATACTAGTTCGATAGTGAATGAACAGTAGCGAAATGATTGTTGATAGCCGTGCAGAATCGAAATACTAGCAATTTTAACCGATAAACAGTTAACTAGAATTAGATGAAAACAATCTAAATGATTATAAGTTGAATTGTTACAAAGTTGTAGGATTTTAGCCAATGTTGAGTTGTTACTAAGTTGTAGGCTTTTAGCAAGTGTTGAATTATTGTTGATATCAAGTTGTAGGCTTTTAGCCAGTGATGAGTTGTTGTAAATTACGTTTTTGGCGTTGATATGTTTATTACGCTGTAGGCCTATGATCAGTGTTGAATTGGGATTACGTTGATATGTTGATTATGTTGTAGGCCTATGGCCAATGTTGAATTGCGGTTAACTAGTTGTTATATTATCGTTGTCGTGTGTTGTTGTTGTTGTTGTTGCGTTGTCGTGATTTTGTTGTTGAAGTTGAGGTCGCATGGCATACATTGCATTATTAAGTTGGCCTGGATTGACAATTTTTAAGTTGGAGCGAATGCTCACCATGTTGGTCTGGATTGACAAATGATTACGTTGAAGGCTTATGGCTTGTGCCTCGGTAAATTGGAAAATGATTGTGTTGGGAGTTTTACTCCAATGGTACCACATGCATGTGCACAGTTGAGTTGCATTTGAAGTCACATAATTATAGTTGTTATGTTGATGTGTCGATTGATTTAAGTTGTTGTTGTTATTCATAAGTTGTGAAATAGTTGTTATGTTGTGTTGGAAATGTTGTTGTGATATAATAGTTATAATTGTAATTATAAGTTGTGAAGAGGTGATTCTATATGATCTACATTCTAATATATTATTCATCATGAATTCAATTATATTGGTAGATATCTCACCCTTTCATTTGTTTTTTAGTTGCCTTTATACTAGTAACGTGCATGTATTCGAGAATGAAGAATTAGTCGTTGTTAGTCCAAGTCGGTTTAGTTGCTCTGATACGTAGCACTCGGTGGGATGTTTAATCTATGTCGTTTACATTATTGACTCTTATTGTTCTTATTGTGTTGTTAAAAACTAAGTCATGTTGTTGAACGAAACTGGTTAGTTATTTTGAAGTTGAACGTGTCGTTGTAAATGATATATGAAGTTAAGTTAATGATTCCGCTGCATATTAAATAAAAGGTTATTTTGTTTTAAAAGCTGAAGCAAGTGTTATGTGATCCCTTGATAATAAAGGTGTTATGTATCTGATCTGTTTGTGTTGTTGATGTTGAAATGTGACATCTCATGTGTTGTATGAAAAATTAAAAATACTCTGATTTTCTTTATATTTTCCGGGTAGAATTTAGGGTGTTATAGAGTGGGTGGACTTTGGCTGAAATTTCCGATATTAGCCCATCCATGATTTTGCATAGGTTCTCAATTGAAGTGAAATATGAAACAAAAGTAGTGAGGCAGCCCCTCAATCTTTCTTTGATGTTGTGAAAAAGAAAATCACGTGGCCATTCGACACTTTTACTTATCGAAGATTCTTCTTTGATCCTGGAATAAAATGTGAAGGCATTGATAAAAATTTCAAATTCAATGGTCACCTCCTCAAGTTATTCCATGAGAGCCCCGCGTTGGAAGATGAAATTGTAGAAGAGCTCTCATTGCTAAAGTCTACTTATGTGATCACCTATCCGTCATGACTACTCGGGTGTGTTCTTTCCTCTCTCTCTCTCTCTCTCTCTCTCTCTCTCTCCTCTCTCTTATTTTATATTTGTTTGCATGTTTTAAGTGTGGGAGAGAGAATCATCTTTTTTCTTTGTTTTTTTTTTTGTTTATTTGTTTTTTATTTTGGTTTGTTTCTGTTCTTTAAGTAAAAATAATAATTTAGAAACACTTTGCATTTTTTTTGAAAATTTTAGGTTATAGATTAAGCTGAGGATAGGTGTGAGACTTGGGAAAAGTTCACAAGATCGGTATCGTCTTAACACCGTAAGTCTCTTGCATATGAAAGTTAATTTGAATACTTATTATGACATAGTCTTGAATTCTTATTATTCTCTTGAGTAGTTTATCTTTGCAGTCGGAACCATCTCACACATGCTCTACGTAAGGAAGCCGTTGAAAATAAGTGAGTGATCCAAGTTTTATTTGGAAAAAAAAGGAATGCACCTTCTAAGTTTGGTAACTCTCACCTGGCCACTTAACCCAACAGTTGTAAAACCTTTTAAAAAATGATTTCAAGACCCATTGTTAGTTGGTTCAGAGATTTCTGGTGGTGAATTTGGTATGGAGGATTACGGTCCGATCCCCCGCAACTACAATTGAGTAAGCAAAGGGTTATACCACTTAGGTACCAGAACCCCATGGAAAAAGGATCAGAGTCACTAACCGGTCGTCTTACTATGAGTGTGTGGAGATAACAGGTTTAATGTGATTACGCCAGAATGAAAGATAATAGGATGAGTAAGTTAGGCTTTGGTATAATAACATGATTCAGATTGATTTGTATATGTAGGAGGCTTATGTATGCAAAATTATGGGTTAGTGTTCCTACAATATCCTTAGTATGCAAGATTAGTACCTATCGGTGCAATCTTAATCGAAGAATAGTTTGTAATCTAGAATGAGTAACTGATGATGTTGTTGTGTTTCTTTTGATTTTATTTTGCTCGGAGTGCAAAAGTTCAAGTGTGGGAGAATTTGATCAGTGAATTTTGATGCACATTCTTCCATGTTTGTACTTCAACATTTCTATGTTTTGCTTTGTTTATTTCTATGTTTTATAATGTTTTTCTAATTTAGTTTATTTTTGGTTTAATTTGATTTTCGTATTTAATTTTCAGCTTTAGCAGCTTTCACGAATAAGTTCATAACTAGATCTACGAGTATCGGATCAATGCGTTCAAATATGCTTTGGAAAGCTAAGAGAAAGAGATACAAATTTTATTTAGAAGTCAGAAGTTGATTCGGACTGTATAAAGGTTGAATAATTCATTGAAGTTGCAGCATTAGAAACAATAAGTTTTGGGCCAAGTTTTGGGCTGGGTTTTTTTTTAATGTTTTTGACCCAATTGGGTCTTGACATGAATTCTATGTTGTGCACGTTTACCTAGGCACAAAATTACTATTCATTGTCACTTCTTACGATTGAGAAAAATTCTTGCAATGAGGAACTAATCACCAACAGTCAATCTGTTGTAATCGCGTTTCCAACGCTTTGATGTTTTTACTTTATCAATTGAATTTGTTTCTCTTTCAATACGATTATATGAATTTCATTTGCTTAATCTATGATTACATAAAATTGCGTTGATTAAATTCGTTTGATTGCATCCCTAATTTTTATTCGCTGTTACATCGCTTTGTCGTTAATTTGCGTTTGTAATTTGTGTTTGCTTAATTCACGAGGGCTTAATCAGTTTTCTTAATTCAGAATATAGGAATGTCAATCTTGTTTATGTCTTATGCGCTTGTCAATTGATATAGAGATCGAAGCCGCTTAGGGAATTGGTAAGGTAGAAACCTATGATAAGTCGGGAACTGAAATAATATATTAGCTTATTTTATAATCACTTATTTACGTTGTTTTTTTATTAAATCGAACCTCAAACCAAACCCCCCGTTAATCGTTATTGTAGTTAGTTAATAGAATCAAGAATCCTTGTGAGATGATTCGAGTCACACTCTCTCTATACTATGTTTTAAAATTACTTGTTTTTGATCCGCGCGCGACAACGGATCACCTACGGGCTTTGAGGTAAACATTCAGTGACCATCCCATAGACTGGGTTGTTCACACACGTCTAACCCTAAGGATTACATATTTACTAAATTTGGCTAGCTTCCTAAACTAGGTTAAAAACTCTTTATTTATAACCTTTAACCCAAACTGAACTTGGGACTTCAAACAACAACGTATCAACTGCAGAAAACTTCTGCTACAATCAAGGTCTTCAATCCTAAGTTTCCTAATTTTTCTCCTTAGCTTATGATTGAATCTTTTGTACCTTCACATATGCATTCAAGAATACGCCACATAGGTTGCATAATATTCCCTGAATATTTGGCACAACTTAAAACAAAACTATAACTAATTTAACAGTTCAGTAGCGTTATGTAGAATGTATGATGTCACGACATCTTCTTCGACATGTTGTTCCAGTTGTTGATTTAACTCAACACAACATGTTTAGGAATTCGAATAAGATTACATATTTAAGTTAAATATCCTATTGTACATTATATTATTTCTGCGCTCCCTGGTTGTTGTTTCTTGGAATTCCCCTCTTATCGAAAGTAAACCTATTATTGATAGTTTTCTGGTTATTTCTTTCCTTGATCCTTCGGTCGCCTTCGATGTTTTCAGCAGCCTTCTTTCCAAATACTGGACTGCATAGCCTTCGATGTTTTCAGCAGTCTTCTTTTCAAAGACCGAACTGCACCTAGGGCAAAGCATGGCCTCAAACTTCTTTCTTTGGAACCTATGGAGAAATTCCAGCAAACTCTCATCCTTTTTGGGAATTGCCACTTGGTTGTGTTCTTTCCGCCTCTTAGCCTCTTCATCCATATCCATCTCAATGTTTTGAGAAACTTTGATCATGTTCACTTCAACACTTGCATCCTCAGTAATGCCCATGTCTTGTAACCTAACTGCAAGGCCTTCGTGGAACAACCTTTCCAATTGAGCCCAACTATGAATCAAATTCACTAGTAATGTTATGAACCATGTGAAGACATTTTTTTATTGAACTTGGAAATATTTAATCCTAAAATTTTCATTACTAGCAATTTCACCCGCCTCTATAAGATATCTAGCCACATGTTCGATAGTGGACTTAGTAGTGTCCCCAGAAAATTTGGTAAATTTGGGGGCTCTCCACCTAGGAGGCATATCTATTTGCAAGATATATTCATTCAATGGCAAAGTGTAACTTGGCCTATGAAGGCCAACATTTACACCATTTCAAGCTATGATTCTTTCGACCATGGCTGCTAGATTATTGTCAGCCGCCACATTATCTTGTCAAATTTTATTTATCACTTCATCAATATTTTGGTTTCTATTTACCATCACAATCCTAGGTTCTTCCTCTCTTGGAATTTGTAGTGGCTGCCTAAGTGGTTCAACTCTAGGTAGTTTGACTGCCCCTCTCTAATTTACCACATTCGCATGGGGTGTATTTCTTTGATTTTATTGAAATTGGTTAATTATTTGGTCTTCTTCAAGGGTTGCCTCTTGATTTTCTCTTACTCATTCCCTTTGAGAACATGGTGGGGGTTAAGGCAAACCAAAAAATCCAGCGATGCGCGTCATTTGCATTATCATCTGCTGGTTCACTTTAGTGGTATTTTGAATCAAAGGGTTAAAAATTGTACACATTGTTTGTGCAATAATTTAGACCATTTCATGATTACTTTCGTCGACTTGCTGCTTAATTAATATTGCAGAGTGATTTGTCAAATTTGGAATTTAGGAAGAGAATGTTTCCTCATAGGGTTGGCTATTTTGACCTAAAGTATTCACAACAGACCTAGAACCATGTAACGACGAAGTCACGTTCATTACAAGCTCTAAATAAGTCGAAGTGGAATTATACAAACCTACCATAAACGATGATGGCATGCCATATGGTTGTTCGCGATCATTTAGAGGCAAAGAAAAACCAAGAGGCCCTTGAGACCTTGGGAAATCATTTCCCATTGGTGGGGGGGGTCACTAGTGGAGTATGGGTCATGTATAAGTCAAAATAGGGCTAGTTTGAACATTCAACTGCATTTGTGTCCAACTTGTTAAAGACAGTATAACCTCTGAAATAGGCGCTGAAACCGTAGGTCCCCATATCGAAGAAATTAAGGGTAGCACTTCATTATTTTTAGGAGGATTTTGATTACTTGGCTGACTTTGATTTTCCGTTTTCCTAACGTATTTTCTCTTAGGTATTTCCTTGTTGTTTGTGGCTAATTTATCACTTCTAAGTCTCATGCAACGAAGTCTAATACAAGAAAATAAATGAAGACTTTTTGTAAAAAAAATTCACTACAACAAATATTTATAATTGAAACTCAGGACCCACTAGACATATCAATTTGTTTACCCTGAACTTTAGTAAACAAGCGCTAGTCTTCTAAAAACAACAAAAAATTCTTGATTACTCACAGGAACGACTAGATTGATCATATGACATGTGTTTTTATTTAAACTTTGTTTTTTAGAACAAAGAACACTTCGACGGTATTCATGGTTTTTAGATAATGTTTGTTTTGATCTAAATGAGTCTCTAAAGTAATCTTACGAAACCTGTAAAGAAAATGCAATAAAGACAATTGAAAGTAAATTGCTAAAACGTAAATTTTGGAATGATAAGTTGTAAATTGAGTAAAAGGTGGTGTTTACATGTATATTTCTTAGAGGACTCTTTTCTCAATCACACATATACTTTGAGTTTATATGAGATTTTGTACAAATGAACGAACACCCTCAATCTTAACACTAAGACCCCTATTATATATTAAATCGAAATAATCGTTTCAACAAGCTTTCGCTCAGAACATGTTGAAACTGGATAAGGACAAAAATAAGTTATTCCTTATTCAAATTCAAAGTTTTCATCAAAGGCGACATCTTCATTTGTTGAACCTATATAAAAACTTAGAAAATATTTCTAAGTCTCATCCAATACTTCCCTCAAGGAGTGACTAACACTTAAATAGCCAAAGGCATTTGATTCGTTACAGATCAAATAGAGTATGTCATCTTGTAGCAAGTTTAGGGCATTCTTGGAGCTATCAAATAGACTAAAATAATATAACAAACTTTATATTTCGACAAAAAGAGCTACTCAGCTCAATTTACTAACACAAAACTGAATTAGAATTGAAATATTAATTTTACACAATTTTCACATCACAAGGGTCATAGAGTTACTTAGACTCATCATTTTTTGCACTCAATAAAAGAGTGTTATACGATGTATAACTTTGTTTTCTAACGTTGTCAGTTAAATCATATTATATCTCATTTGATTTATATGCAAAGACAAAGATCTCTTCCAACATGGATGGTCAAAGTTGAGTTAAAATTGTGAGAGCCTCATTCATTTGAGAGCTAGGATAATAAGATAAGGGTTCAGAAAACTTTATTCCACACAAAAATCAATTCTAGCTAAAATTATATAAAATTCAAAAAAAACATTGGACATATCATATAGTAACTCTTCAACTTCCTTACACACTACTTCTCCTTCTGTCTCTCAATGGAAGCACACGCAGGAGCCAACCAGAGGATTGCAAGAATCTCTGCTCATCTCCACCCTTCAATTTTCCAGGTTTGAATTTCAATATCATTAACTTGAAATCATTTTGGTTTGAATTTCTTGTGTTTATGAATGCTATGATGATGACAGGAAGGAGGTGATGCTGCAATTAACAAAGCTAACTGCAGAGCAAAAGGTGGAGCACCGGGATTCAAAGTAGCAATCTTGGGGGCTGCTGGTGGAATTGGTCAACCCCTTGCTTTGTTGTTGAAGATGAATCCATTGGTTTCGGTTCTTCATCTTTATGATGTTGTCAACACTCCTGGTGTCACTGCTGATGTTAGTCACATCGACACCGGTGCAGTGGTAATTTCTTTTTCACTGCTTTTTGTATTTTGATCTATTTAACATTATGTGGATGTCATCTAAATTGTTATCACTTAGTTTTCAAACATACACTTAACTTATCAGTTATCACAATCACCCACTCATCAGCTATTAGCTATCAGTCACTAGTTATCAGCTATTAGCTATCAGTCACTAGTTATCAGCTATCACTCATTAGCTATAAACTATCGGCTACTAATTAATTGGGTTTTTCGAATGAATAGGCTAGTTAGTAATAGTTGTGTTTTTCTTTGGTACAACGAGGATTTTGTTCGAGTGACTCTACATATTTTAAGGATGTATGAATTGTTTTAGCAATGTTTAGATGCTATTATGTTTTGAATGATGCAATTGTATTTGGGTTTCTAGGTCCGTGGCTTCTTAGGGCAGGCACAACTTGAAAATGCACTCACAGGAGTGGACTTGGTAGTTATACCTGCTGGTGTGCCGAGGAAACCTGGAATGACGAGAGATGATTTATTTAAGATAAATGCTGGAATTGTGAAGACTCTTTGTGAAGGAATTGCCAAAAGCTGTCCCAATGCAATTGTCAACTTGATTAGCAATCCAGTGAATTCCACTGTGCCAATTGCTGCTGAGGTCTTCAAAAAAGCTGGTACATATGATCCAAAGCGACTTTTAGGAGTTACAACCCTTGATGTTGCGAGGGCAAATACTTTTGTGGTAAGCCTAGTCATCCTCTTCTATCTCACAACTGAGTTTCCTTCCTGCTATTGTATGAGTACATGGTGGTGTATGTCTTTTTTTCTTTTCTTGCAGGCAGAGGTACTTGGAGTTGATCCAAGAGAGGTTGATGTTCCAGTGGTAGGAGGTCATGCAGGAGTCACAATATTGCCTCTTTTGTCACAGGTTTCGTAGAGAATGCTTCCTTGGTATAAAAATATTGTTATTGTTGAACAAGTCACTAAACCAACTTCAAACTTGGTTTTTATAGGTTAAGCCTCCCAGTAGCTTCAGTGCAGAAGAAGCCGAATACCTGACAAATCGCATTCAAAACGGTGGAACAGAAGTTGTTGAGGTAATGTCATAAATTTATCACTTAGCTGTTGATCATTTACACTCATCCATTTCCTTTCTTCTAATTTAATTTGGTTTGTGACTAATTCATCCTAATCTAATAAAATTTATCCATGCTACAGGCAAAAGCTGGGGCTGGTTCTGCAACACTATCAATGGTTAATAGTTTATCCTAATATTTCTACAGTTGCAAGCTTTATCGATTGGTATCAATTGTGTCAGAGTAGAGGGACTAACTAAACATGATTGATTGTGTAGGCATATGCGGCTGCCAAGTTCGCTAACTCATGCCTCCACGGCTTGAAAGGAGAAGCCGGGGTGGTGGAGTGTGCTTTTGTTGATTCTCAGGTGCCATTTTCAAATCCTTTTCCCCCCTTGTACATGTTCTTCATCTTCCCTTTTCACATCTCATTTAACAGTAGCCCATGTCTTCAACAGGTTACGGATCTTCCTTTCTTTGCAACAAAGGTTCGTCTTGGTCGCGGTGGAGCAGAAGAGATATACCAACTCGGTCCCCTGAATGAGTATGAAAGGTACTCCAATAGTTTTTCAAACAATCATTCAGTTTCTTTATTAAAGAAAATAAGTCAAACTCTTATGTTTAATACTTAACAGGATCGGGTTGGAAAAAGCGAAGAGTGAGTTAGCAGGAAGCATTCAGAAGGGAGTAGAATTCATCAAAAAATAAGTCAGTTAAGACAAAAATAGTTTTATTTTGTCTCTTTATTGTATCTATAAAGAACTTCTGTAATAACTCCTTCTGTTCATAGTATATCTTTCTTACGAATAGTACTCTAAATTTTTGGTGTTGTCCATTGCTTATGAATATGTTCATATTTTGTAGGTATTTGTATTTTTCTGTTATTGTGATATTTGAAGTAACAAGTAACTTTCCATAACGATTTGTATCGGAAACATGTAAAAAAAATACCACATGCTCTAAAATATACGATTATTCCATTAAAACCAAACAAACATTTTAAGTGTGTATACATATATTTTTGGTACATACTTTGCAGGAGGTTCGAACTTACAAGCCTTTGGCAAAGTGTTCAAACTCCATACAATTTTATTCAATCAACGATATTTTGTTTGAAACAGAAACAGACTCGCAATACAAAAGGCCTGTTTGTCAAAGCTGCACAAAAATCCAATGCCCCTCTATAATACTTTTAGGAGAGAGAGTAGTTGTAACATGGTCAACAGTTGACATTGCAGGCCTTGTAAAAAGAAATATCACTAAAGAATTGAAACATTAAACACTTTTTAGGTATATATAGTTGACTGTATCTTCTATATATTCTTATTCTTTTGGGATCTGTTCAGTATGAACTAAAGGAACGCCCTCAGATGAACGATGCAAAAGCTGAGCGTAGGTTTGTCACAAGATCTTTCACTGTCATGCAGAATTCCATATCCATCTGCAAATTGCATAATTAGTTTCAATAATTATTCACATTTGTAGTAATTTAGTTGGTTTATTTGAACTTTCTGCTTTCAACCAATATAAAAGATACAAAGGTTACCTGAGCCATAACTGTTATATCAAGTGCGCAGCTCCCGAATGTCATGACACAGCTGTTGATGACTTTTAGATGAAGTTTCTCAATTTCTTGGATTGTTTTTTCCAAAGCTCCTTTGCTTTTTTCACAGTGAATTCTTATGAGTACATTTCTATCACAAAACCTTGCTTCAATTTCTGGCAGTTCCTCGTCGAAGAGACTTCCAGATTCTGCAGAAAATTTTTCAATGTCATTCGATAGTTGAGATTTCTTCACAACCACCACATATTCCACGTTTTTCTTCATGTTCTGTTCTTCCTCAAGAACCTTCACCTTCTCTTGCAGTTTCTTCAAGTACTTGATAGCATCTCCAAGAACAGTAACTTTGTCCATCTGTTAGTATCACATTAAAAATCGAGACCACGAAAATTAATACAGATAGTACCTTAAACACATTTTTAATATTCATCGTGCGTCCTAATAGTGAATACCTTTTGTAGTCCGGGAACAAGGGCAGAAAGAGCAATGAAGCGCTGGCTGAGCTTCTCTCGCCGCTTTCTTTCAGCTATTATATGGTCTTGAGGTAGAGAGACTTTATGACGCGTCGATATCCTTTGTGCCTCCATGATTCCTCGAGAGACCGCATCAGAAGTTGTGTTATTGTTTTGAGGACAAACCATCTCGTCCTTAGGCTTCACCAATCCCACCTGATTAAAATGATTTGAATCAACGTACGAAAGAAGGTTCTGGTACGAAACAAATTGAGTCTCTGGTGACTGATCAGTTTCAACCGAAGCTCTGAGGTTGAAGTTTGGATAAATATATGAATGGTGTTGCAAAGTGTCTCCGAAAGCAGAAGCTATCGGCAGCATGTTAGGCTCATCGATAGAGTTTAAATGCCATTGATGAAGACAGAGAGAAGGATCCTCCATTATTTCCTGCAAGATCAAACACATGCTTACAAAATGTTCATGAAAATTTCATACATTCATCATCAACTATATATCTTACCTGATCAGGAAACCCTCTGATGAATGAAATATTCTCCATATGAAAACTAACCTTGAAATCAAAAAGTATTAAGGTAATATTCAACTATATTATTCAGCTCGTGCATTCATAGTGTAAAGTTTTTAATGATGGAATAATGTAAATATTGACATGAAACTAGTCTTATATATAGATAGCATCACTGCATTTCAACTTAGAACAGTAAAATGCTCACGGGATTTTATTATACAACCTAAGATAGCCACAATTTCTTAATCAAGAAAAATTGACGTAACATTGTTTTTTTTTAGTTTTTTTTTTTATATATTTAGAGGCTCAAAATTCTACTACACCTCCAATTTCTGTTTTCTTGTAGACTTTTGGGAGGCTTTCATCAACAAGTCATTGAAATAACATACAAATGAAAAGGACTATTCTTGATTAAACCCTGATCTCTCATTTTCTTAGTCAATGATATTTTGTAATTATCACTAATATAGCTTATTAGCCAATCTGTTAGCTATTAAGAAACTATAAACAAAATGGCTATCAGTAGATTTATGTCATGAATTAGCCACTGGATATTGATTGAAACTTCAAAAAAAGTAATTTATTTTGGAAAAAATTGTTCGTCTAGAAACACATTTCCACAAAATGACGCGATAATATGTGATTGGTTCTTTAAATCTATACGTTTTCAATGTTGGTTCTCCCTTTACACATTGTAAATGTATTACTTCACAATTTTGTGATCAAATTTCTTTGTTTTTTGAGTTGTCAAGTTAATTAAATCGCTCTAGAGAACTCACTGTACAGTTGATGAAAATTTTAGCAAGCAGTGATAGTGTGCATATATTATATTAAAGTTTACGCGTATTAACGAAATAAAAGTTGATATTTGAATATTAAAAGGTTAGTAGCACTAGTAGTAGTAGTAATAATTTATATGGTCGTTTGGTAGGAAATAAGAAGAGAAATGTTGGTGTAATAAGAGTAAGATATGGCTGTGTCCAGTTTTGTTGAAGCTGGTTTACATCTTTTGCTGCCTGGAACAACTCAGCTCTCAGTAGCTAGCTATCTAGAAACCTATCAAAACGTGTAAACTGTAGAACACTAACCTTAATATACTCTAAATTAGTCGTACCATTTTATGGCGGGGATCAATGTCCACTAGCTAATCTAGAGTATATTATGATTGTTACTCCCTCCCTTACAAACTACTATTAAGATTTGTTAGTTGTTAATTGTTGACTTTAGGAATAGCTCCAAGTTAATTTGTTTGATAATTCAGCCAAATCGATTTCGGATGGATTTATGTCGGCCCTATTGATTCCGGCTAAGCACTCAGATAAGATATCACTTCATAAATCTTTTTAATATGCGGAGATTATCATCCTAGTGATCATCTAAGATCTCAATTGTAAATATCCAACGGCTCTCCGCATTCCACTCCTAATTAATAACAAGTTAGTTATTCTCTCTCTATTATCTATAGAGAAGACGCTGAAATAAAGTAACAAGTTTTAAATACAATTCATTTCACTATTTATCATATACTGATTTGAGCGTTGGAGTACTAATTTTGCAGGTTCCCCCACTTCACTGCATCTGAAGCCGAATTCTCCATCACTATTGTTCATCTTTCATTTCTAGTTCCCGAACGGAACATTGACGTTGCATGTGGAAATCGACTGTTATTTCCAACAATTTCCACAAATTCACATTCTTCCTCCAATTTTTGCAGTTCATAACGTCTTCCGATCATCAGTTCAAATATTTGTACTCAAGCGCGAAAACCTATCATGTTTTGATTGGATTCAGTGTTATCTCAATCTTCTTTCCTAAAATCTCCAAATTCTCAGTTCTTACTTTCATCGGTGATGGTTGGATCTAAAGTTAACATATTTATTTTTGCCCGAAAAGTTGTAGTTGTTGCTCTAGAAATAAGGAATCAACCACCTCTTCCTCCATCGCAAAATGGCGTAGATCCTAAAACATTCATTTCTCTCTATCCAGATCTAGTTGGAGCTTCACAATTATTTAGATATGTTCAAACAAATCAGTTAGAGATTCTTGTTCCACTTTCGGAAACACTACTTAAAGACTTGTCTGGCCTCAGAACTCTACAGGAGAACCTCAGTATGCAAGGTGCTAGCAAACTATTGAATAAAGTTTCTAACATCGTTCGACAATAGAATTTACATGCCTTTGAAGTAAGGCCTCAACGCCTAGAAGAAAGCCTTCACAACGCTCTCTCCCTTGAAAATATAGTTAAAAAGTTGCTTCAAATAATAACACTCATGTTGCCACCCCGAAACCAGTCGGGAAAAAAAGAGAGACGGGGTCTTCACTCAAAATACCGACATATAAGTAGGAAGCATCATACTCCTTCTCCTAGTCCCGCTGGAGATCGAAGCATCCATGCACCTTCCCCAACTCAAGCAGAAATTCATCTAAGAAAGGTGCAACCGAAACATCCGTTGTTTGTAAGAAAATTGGAGAGAAAGATTCAAAAATCTATGGAGAAACCACCCAAATTGAGCAATTATGACAAGAAATGGGATATAGTCGAGCATATGCAGCTTGTGGATGACCGACTGAGTTACTTTAGTGCTGATGATGCATCCAAATGCAAGTTGTTTTCGCACTTACTCTGGTCATATTAGCTTGGTTATGGTTCAACGGTGTGCTTGACAAATGTATTAATTCTTGGACGGAGTTTCGAAAAATATTTTCTATGTAGGTCACTGCTAGGAAGAGATGACATGTAACCGAAGTTTCCCTAAGCAAGACCATGCAATAGAAGAGAAGAATTTTGCGATCATATATAGACTGATTCGTGCAAGTCTCTATCAAGGTGGGGGGGACTCAAGAAGGTCTTCGGTGTTGGATCTTTGAGAACGGTCTTCTGAGAGACCACCCTTTAAAGCAAAAGTTAGAAAAAATGAAGGTAAAATCCGTGCAAGAAATGTTAATTATGGTCGAGCCTTTCGTGATCTTGGAAGAGTAACTTCCTACGTGTTTTCATAACCCTGTCTCCGCCATATCTCACTTTAGTTGCCCGGTTAGGTAGGAATCTTATCGGTGTCAAGATGATCCTAATTGGCGCATGCTAGAAAAGTACAACAAGTACACCCATCTGTCAGTCTCCCGTGAGAAAATTTATCAGAGCTGTATAAATATTGAATTTTGGAAAGTAGGAATCCAACCCTTATACCCCATCATAGTCATCTCGGACAAATAAAACAAAATATTATTGCTTCCACGTAAGCCACAACCATAATACTGATGTTTGTATTTAGTTGAAATATGTCATCGAAGAGCTTATAAAGAGGGGTTGTCTAACCAAATATGTGAAAGGAGGCGAGCGGGATAAAGAGGGATGTAACATCCCGATTTTATTATCTATTTTATTATTTATTTTATTAATTATTATTATATTATATAGTAATTAATTAAATTGTGTGATTTGGTGAATATTTAAATTATTTGAATATGTGTGATATTTGGATAATTGTGTTTATGAGTAAGAAAGAAAATAATTAGAATGAGGCTTTATGTCATATTTAGAATGAGTAAGTGGAATTAGGCCCATTAAGGGGATAAGTTGTAAGAATAAATATTAGTGTTGGTGTTGTCATCAAACAGAAGAAGAAAAAAAGGAGAAAGAAGAGAAGAGAAAAGGAGAAAGAGGAAAAGAGGAAGAAACCTAAAGGAAGAATCTATAAGAGATAAGAGGGATAATCCTCATTATTATTGATTTGTATGTGATTTGGTAGTGATTGGTAACTGACTTTAGAAATGTGTATTTCAATTTCTAGGTTTTAGTTCACTCAAATTGAATTAGGAATTTGGAATTTATGATGAGAAAATTTAGATTTGGTGATATAAATAGGTTCTCTATGATGTATACATGTTAGATTATGTTTAATTAGTGAAAATTAGCATTAGAACCTATTTTGGTAGTGAAATTCATGGGCTTAAAAATCGTGAGACCGTTGAGCGGGACTTGTGTCGCGTAGTGCAATGGGCTGAATACAGAAAAATTATTTATTTCTTTTATGTGTGAATAGATTAGGATATTGCTTGCTTATGATTTATCATTAGTTTACATGAATTTTAGTAATTATTTTCATGAGTTTTTGATTGTTTTTGGATGTGTTTTCGATGAATTCATGACACTTGTTGTGTTATCATTAGTATATGTATGTTGTGTTTGTGTGAATTATTGGGAATAACATTTATTTGCTTAAATGCTATATGTTATTTGTGATATGTGATGATGGTGAATACTATGTGTATTGTTTTGTTGGTGATGATACCATGATACATGTTGTTTGTGCAAAGGTGGATAATTCAAACTGTTGAATTATTATGATATGCTTGAATAATTAAGGCTGGTGAATAATCTTAATTGCATATCTTATTGATTAATTGCACATGCATCCATGGGGAGATTGAACTCTGGAATTGGTTGCTTTGATCCTTGTGTGAAAATAGAAGTGGTGAACTATATGTTCATATTGATGGACTTTGGTCTTGTCTGGATCGGAAGCGTGACTCTGATTCTAAATATTGAATCGGGAGCGAGGTGAGCTTGATGTTCACGACGGTACCACATATATGGGTCACATTACATTGCATTGATGTCTCATTTGTAATTAAAGAATGTGTGTTTAAATTGGAAAATGTAGTAATTGGTTAAGTGATCATTTGATCTATTATATTAGTGATATTTATGCTATATGCGATAAATGTGAAAATATATTATACTTGGAATGTTTGTATAATGATATTCTTTGATACTTGGATTATGGGATTATGTTATAAGGAATATCACATGAAGTGTAGAGAATTCTTTAATAGATGTTTGTTTCTACATTACTTCCGATTATATACATTTTGATAATGGTTTGATTTCTCACCCTTCTGTTGTATGTGATGTTTTATGCGACACCGTGCAGGTTCCGAGGATAGTGGTGCTTCGCACGAGACTAGTTGAGAAGTTTTAGCTCATTTTATCTACTTTCCTTAGGTAGTGAGTCATTGCTCTAGTCTATGTAACACGGAAGATATATATATATTCATGAATTGACATAATCTATCTCTCTCTTTTGAATCCTTATTTTCTCTCTATTTCTCTCAATTCTAAATTGACAATCTCCACTTAAATAAGTGAGACAAAAGTGAGACAACCGGCTGAACATCATCCGATAACTATATCAATGAAGTCGCCATCGAACGTTTTTTATCTCACAAAAGGAGAAAGGTGAACGCATCGCGAAAACCTGAAAGGGATAAGGCACGGTCTTGCGACCGAGAGATAGGGTAAGGGAATCTATTACGCGAAGGGAAGGTATTAGCATCCCACGCGCCCGTAGTACTCTACGGTATCCACTTCTACTTTCTGTCTAATGGGTGTGTTTATATTTATTTACTGCTTAATTGCTATATCTGTATGCTAAAAGAAAAGAGAAAATAAGAAACCACGGGGAAAAGAAGGAAATATTTACAAAGTTCGCTCGGTCGAGCCCCGTGACAAGATGCCTACGTATTCCCGCGTGCAATGGGAAAGTCAGAGCGCCGTAGTTCGGCTCACTTGTTTTGGTGTGTTTTGTGTTTTTTACTTGTGAAAAGGTTTTAAACACAAAAAGAAAGAAAGCGCGCAAAGGCGAAAAGGGTTAGTGTTGGTTGTTTTTACCTTGAGAAAGGAGTTTAAACCATTATTAAGTGTTTTGTTTTTGAAAGGAAAAGCAAGTTTTAGTTTTAATTACATGCAAGGATGCAAAAAGAAACTAGCAAAACAAAAGGAAACTAACTAGTACTAGCCCTAATGTTGTCATGCAAAGATTGGACTTATGGTTGAGGATGTAAGGAATCTCTACCTATGTCAACATGCAAAGGATGTAAATCCTAATGTCTAGGCTCGAGAATCTATCCTAACAGGCCCCTACGGAAAGCTATCCTATATCCGTCTTGGTTGTGGAACCAAGGGATGCAAGGATGAAGCAAGCAAGTGCTTTGGCAAAAGCACGCAAACAATGCAATGCAAGCAAACAAATGACACACAAGCGGGAAAGGAGGAAGTCCCATAGCCTCGACGATGAGCATACCGTGAGTCAATCGGAGCCGACATCCAATTCCTGCGAAGAGTAAATGATGCGAGTTCTGCGAAAATGCGAACTCGAAAGCGTGGAGAGTCGAATAGGGAACTCTTGCCACTTTTATTGTTGACTCAATAAAGGAAGCAACACGATTCGCGTGTCTTGGTGACACGGACTAGAACGTGCGGGGTTCGTTCGACCCTACCTTCCGCTTGCCCATATATCAATGACTCGATGACATGAAATATAAAAAGCGGGACTTTGCTTAGTGGTACCACGTCGGGCGTCTAACCACTCGACCTATGCAAGCACAAATATAAACACTCGAGAATTACCTCCCTATGCGGATGGAGGATTTAAAACAAACCAAACACAATTAGCACGTAATTGCCCTAAACGGGTCTTTAAATAAACCGGAGGGTTCCCGAACATGCTCCAACTACGGAAGCCCCTTGCATCTCTATTCCTACTTCTCATGGTAAAAGAAAGTCAGAAAGCCCTACTTCTCATGATATCTAGGAAAGTGTAAGAGAATGCGATAAATGAAGTAAAATAAATACCGACGGATATTAAATCAAGAGCAACGCAAGCTATAGAAATACTCGGAAAACTTCATCTGCCAGCAATAAGAGTAAACCGTGAGAATAGCTCAGGCGTCAAAGCAAAGGGATGCGCGCATGTGAAGCAAACAACGCGCAAGAAGGAGTTAGACCCAAAAGTAAACAAAAGGATGTACACGTGGTGTACAAACACAAAGCACCTGCAAGAAGGGAGTTAGACCCAAAAAACAAGTATAGAAATGCACACGTGGGTGTACAAATGCAAAACACCTGCAAGAAGGGAGTTAGACCCAAAAAACAGACAAACGGATGTATACGTGGGTATACAAACGTAGCAAACTGCGGAAAGGGAGTTGGACCCAAGAGGCAAGTACAAGGACGTATACGTGGGTATACGAACATGAGAAACCTGCAAAAAGGGAGTTAGACCCAAAACGCAAGCAAATGAAAAGTGTGTGAATATGGACAAAGCGAGCCGCATATGTATGCGTCGTGTGTCCCTGCAAGAAATGGAGTGCAAACAGTAGCCAAGCATGACTAAGGTGACTAATATTCACCATCAGAATCGAAAAAAATCAGAATATATTCTAATATTAAAATATATTAAAAAAAAGTAAAAAATGTTATAATATCCTAAAATGTCAGAATATATTTTCTATGGATTTTTTACATGTCAAAACAATCGGAATCGAAATCGAAATTGAAATAAATGTCAAAAATATAGTACATGAAACAGGGGGGTGTGAAACTGAATTACCAAATGAACTAGATCATGTGTTTGGTGCGCTGGGCCCAGGAAAATAGGGGTATGAGACAGTAATTCGCTAGGTCCTTGTCTGAATATCACTAAGCCCAGTTCAGTTTTTTTTCTAAGTCCAATTCCTTTCTTCTTTTTTTTTGTCCAAAAGGGATTGATATTATATTTTTTAGTCAGAAATATTAATATGTCACCTTTATTTTCTTATGGCATGTCACGTTTTATATTCACATATAATACAAACTTATCAATTGGTCAATACTACAATTAAGTGAATTCAGATTTTATTTTATTTTTTAATTAAAACAAAACGCCACGTGTCAATATCTGGACGGCTGATATGGGAAAACGCATGAACGAGTGATGCTGTGCCACGTGTGGGGTTTGACGGAATAGGACCGAACATCGCCGGAAACCACCGTCTTCTCCGATGAGAGGACCGCCGTTCTACTCGTGATCTCGCGAGGATTCCGAATCTAACCTTAATATCAACCAAAGCCTACTCTATCTTGATGAAAATTGAACATGGAATTCAGATCTTGGGATTAAAAATGCATACACTCGACGCTCACAAGCATGTTAAGACTGAAAGTCAGAAAGCTTACCGGACGGATGAACCAACCGTCGTGTTCTTGAAATCACGCAGGGAGTAGAGGAAAACTTCTATAAACTTTCTGATACTCCTTGATTGACATGAACGTAGATAACGGAAGAAATCCCCGAGAACTCTACAAACAATGGAGGTATACGCTGCGTAATTTGATGATCGTTAATCTGTCTTGCTTCCTATAGCGAATCCACTCGTCGATGCGTTGTGTTGTTGTTGCGAGAACTACGATCTTGAATCGGCGTATATTGTACATGTTGATGTAACTTGCAGATGAATCCCATGGATTACGGCGATACGGAGGCGTAGACTCAGTAATTGCTCAGATTCTTGTCATCGTCCATCTCAAAGCAAAACGACGAACTCAAGATAATGACGAATGAAGCGGAGGAGAGAAACTGTTGAAGATGAGAACGATATAGCGCGAAGATGATGATGCTAAGCCGCGAGGAACACTGTTGCAGTTACGGTGATGCGATGAAGAAAAGCGGCAGAAAATAAAGAGAGGACGGCGGTGTTGATGAGAGATCCGCGGTAGTTATAGTTCTTGTCATGGCGGAGGTGAGTGTAATCATGGTGATGGGGTTGAGTGGATAGCAAGAGAGAGAGCGTGACAGCGAGGCAAGATGAAGGTGGTTTTACTGCTGTTTTGTTATGGCTGTTAGCAGTGAGAGGAGAAGAGTGATGAGAGGCGAGAGAGAAAATGAGTGTTGCTGTGATGATGGTTTGTTACAGTGAGAGAAAGAAAAATGGCGAGAGTGGAAAATGAATTCAAGAAAAAGAATGGTGAAGGTGATGATGATGAGGTGTTGTTAGAAAAATGGCCTTCTGTTAGCAATGGTGAAGGAGAATGGAAAAATGAGCGTCAATTGAAAATGAGAGTGAATGGTTTTTGTATGGTTTTTGTTTTTTTGTTAGAGAAAAGAAAAGAAGTCTTTTATGAGATGGTGTCAAAAAAATGATGAGAATTGTATCAGTAAGAAAAAAAATGGAAGACGTTACTGTATGGCTAGTTATGGAAAAACTCATGCTGTCATTATCATAAACCGTTGGTTTACTCAAGAAAATCAACACATGCTAGCTACTTTAGATGCTTCCATCTTGATGTGTAGTAGCCCGATTGATACAACCAACGCGTCGAATCGAAGAGCGTACTTGGTAGAACAACATTGATGTTGAGCACTCGATGAGGAATCAATTGTAAGCTCGCCGTAATTAGCTTCGAAGTTACGCCGACACAAGCTGACTGCATGTTTGCAAAATTTCTCTAAGTATCGAGTTTAACACTCAATCCATGTACACCAGTTTACGGATCCGTAACCCTCTCGATACTCGATCAAACGATACAAACCCGGTACTGTTGGAAAGAGTGCGTGTGATACAACAACTCTTTAGTTCGACAAAATTCCGAATGAGGCCTTAATCATCGAATAAAAAGTGTTTGAAAATTATACCGTGACTGTTCGATGAAATGCTTGGCCTGGCTGGGCAAGTATTGCACACAACATGTAGCAGTTTTCCAACTTCAAGTCTTCACTTACGGCGCTCCGTATCTTTTTGCTCCGACGTCCGAAACGAAAAAGTTTCTAAACGAAAATTGTAGAGTGCTTGGAAATCTGCCACTTTCATGTTAGGAGTTTTTCCGTGCGGCGATCGAATCAACGAGAAAACAGCCCCGAACATACGCACGCCAACTGTTCGATGAAACGCGTCTTGACCATGGCAAAAAAATTGCATGTGCTGTCTTGCATTTTAACAACTTCATGCTGTCACTTACGGCGTTCCGTATCTCCCAGCTCCGACGTCCGAAACGAAAAGTTTCTAAACGGAACTTGTAGATGGAATTACGAACTCAAACTTTCATGTTCGGAATTTCTTCGTGCGGCGAACGAATCATTGACGAACACAGCCCTGAACATGTGCACAAAAATACTCGAATTTAGCAAACATAATGAGTTCTTATTTTCTGAGCTTTATAACTTCCGATCCGAGTCCCTAACGAATTCGACTCCTTCAACAAAGTTTTATATCGCCGTGAGATGAACAACTTTTCAGTTGAATATTTTTCGATTCGGAGCGATGAACTATGACATAATCGACCCTGAAGCTGTCAGCAAAAGCATAGAAACAAACACTTCACATTTTTTCTAAGTGTTGAATTTTGAGAGATGATAAATCGTAACTTCCGAGCTCCGTAATTTTTCATCCGTTTCCCGAATGGATTCGATTTCTTCAGCAAAGTTGTAGATTGCCATTAAATGAGCAACTTTGATGTTGAACTTAATTCGAGTCGATGCCTTGAAACACGTGTAAATTGCCTTCGAAGTCGAGTACTTGAACACATTAAAAACACTCAAAATTTTACCAAGTGTAAAACTTCAAAAGTTATGAACTTCAAATTTCGGTGCTGTATAACTCGAAATCCGGGCATTTCTGAAAAAATCTTCATAGTGACAAAGTCGGAGTGCGAAATGCGCTCTTTCCAACAACTATCAATTCACAAACTTCTGACCACAGACGGGCAAGATACGGTTGCGGCAATATGGCTCCGTGAACACAAAGTACCTTAATCTTAGAAAAATTTTCTAAGTCTAAAATTACTTAAAATGCAAGAAACCTCATTTTTACCCGATTCTTTCGACTTTTCTCGACAAATGACTGCATTTTCTCGAATGTCGACTTTTGACCACAATTTTGACCTGAAATTCCGCCCGGTCAAACTTTGACTTTTTGTTGACTTTCTGATACACGCGCTCAAATATCATTTTATCTGTTCGTTCTTGATTTTCTGATAAATCGCGTAGATCGATAAGCCAAATACCAATGCTTCACAACTCACGGAAGGCCATAAAATCAGTTCGGGTTCAAATATCCGACCACAACACACTGTAGCTTGAAATTGTAATCAGCATCCACCTGATAGACGATTAGAATATCAAAACTTGCAAGATAATAATCAGAAGCTTCTAGACACACATCTTGTATACTAAGAGGATGCTTGAATTGACAGAACCTCAAATATTCAACTTTTGAGGAACAAACCTCTTCTTCAGAATTGTACAGATTCATACGATTGGAAAATCTCAGACCCATGATCAATGCATGAATGATATGTATGCGATGCACCTATTAATTAAGTGTTAGCCAATTATTTATAAAAAAAGAAGAGGGTAAATTTTGGGGTACAACAAAAAGGACTATTCATATCTGGATCTTTCTCCACATAAGAAGGGAGCTCAAGCATAACAATATTCACCTCTTTATCCCATATGTGACGAGTAATATGAGAAGTCAAGCTTCTTTATGGTCAATATGTTTTGATGAATACAAATCTCTTAGTGATAATAAGGTAAATATGATATTCAAAGATAAATCATTTTGTTCAAGACTTTGGATTCAAGAACTAAGTTTCAAGAAGATATAATGATAATACTGACCTTCATTAAAGTCTTAGATGTTCAAATGATCAAACCAACATTTCATAACTCATTCATGTGCATGACATAATCAAAAAGGAAATTTTTCAAGTTTTAATTGATGTAAATCAATTTACACTTTGGAGCAATCAATTTGCACACGTATCAATTTGCACACGTATCATGTTTAAAATCCCTTGGTAAAATTTCACATTTTCAGTGTACAGGTCGATTTGCACTAGATGCAAATTGATTGCATACTGGGAGTTTTTGAAAAATTATAAATTTTTCAGTGTGCAAATCGATTTGCCCATGTTCAAATTAGAAGGAAAAAAACAACAATTTTTTAACACCTTTCCATGCCTCTTTTCATGAAACCTTTTCATTTTAATTTGGCATTTGTTCATAATATTTTTCCATGACCTCACCATGATTCATAAAAGTGTCATACTCATATCAATATATATATTTTCAAATTATAAATCACCTCTTCCAATCAAACTCTTATATTTTCAAAATTCACATTTCAAAGGCATCAACTTTTATTACAGAATGAGAAAGGCACGCATTCCATTATCTTAGAGACACTATTGTTGAAGTTGATATTCGTGTTATTAGAGTTTGTTTGAAATCTCACATTACTTAAATTTTCGAACGGTTGAATGTATAAATATATGAAGGCAATCTCGTCCTTTAAATTAATTTTTTTGGTTGAGATCTAAACATATTTAACGTATTTTAGAAGTTTTTTCAAGAACGAGAGAGAGAAAAGTTGGCGGGACTCTCCTAAGATAACTTTTACATTGAATGTGTCCATATGCTTAGTTTTGGAGATGAGTAATTTCTGAGAAATTGCATAGAAATATTAAAAAAATATGAAGCTTAATGAAAATTGCATCACTAATTTGTGGGGCCACACCATACTTTACCTAAAGTACAAATGGATGATACCATATGATTAACACTTATCCCATAAACCCAAAAAAAAAGAAAAGAAAAAGGAAAGAAAATGGAGTTAAGGGAGCTTGGAAGAACAGGACTGAAACTAAGCTCAGTGGGCTTCGGAGCCTCCCCTCTCGGCAACGTCTTCGGTTCCGTTTCCGAACAACAAGCCAATGCCTCTGTTCGTCTCGCCTTCCAATCCGGCATCAATTTCTTCGACACTTCTCCGTAAGCTAAATTCCCTTTCCCTCTTCTTTTCATTTTCTTCTTTCATTTTAACATTTTTTTCAATATTTGAAGCTACTACGGATCAACACTATCAGAAAAAGTGCTGGGTAAAGCACTAAAAGCCCTAAATGTTCCGAGAAGTGAATACATTGTAGCGACCAAGTGTGGACGCTACGAAAATGGGTTTGATTTTAGTGCAGAGAGAGTGACGAGAAGCATCGAAGAGAGCTTGGAAAGGTTGCAGCTTGATTATGTCGATATTCTTCAATGCCACGACATCGAATTTGGATCGCTAGATCAGGTCTGCTGTTTGATGTTGTTGTTGTTGTTGTTGTTGTTGTTGTTGTGTTGGTGTTGTAGTGTAATCAAATTTGGTAACTGTTTGGTTTTTTGTGCAGATTGTTAATGAGACAATTCCTGCACTTCAGAAACTGAAGGAAGCGGGGAAGACTCGTTTCATTGGGATTACTGGGCTTCCGTTGGAGATTTTTACTTATGTTCTCGATAGGGTTCCGCCTGGAACATTGGATGTTATACTTTCCTACTGTCATCATTCTGTCAATGATTCCACTTTGGAGGATATAGTGCCTTATCTCAAGTCCAAAGGTGTTGGTATCATTAGTGCTTCCCCGTTGGCCATGGGTCTTCTCACTGAGGCTGGGCCTCCTGAATGGCATCCCGCTTCGCCAGAACTTAAGGTCTTATCTTATTGTTTACCAGTCTTGAGTTTGATTGTGAAAACCCAATCATGCTTTTGTGTGAGTGTGTGGGTGCGTGCATTTGTGTGAATAAAAAATTTGCATCGATGTCAGCTTTTGCAAACAAAAAGATTGTAATTTGTTACTAAATTTCATGGGCACTGGTATTTTCTTATACAAAGGATAATGTTACTTGGTGTATAAGGCAGACTACAATAAAAGAAAGTTGAGCATTGAAATTTGAAACCGAATTCACATATAGCGAAGAAACTGAAATTACTTTATAATCTGAGAGTAGTTTAATAGATGACAGAAAACCACGAAAGAAAATAAAAAAATTTAATTTGAGACTGCTCATGTAGTCAGAAAAGAAGACTCAAATTAGTTAGCCAGTCTACTGATTTTTCTTCTATATGACATTGAATGAATGTTCATGGCCTTCAATATTTTAGGCAGATAAGCAAATTCTCACTAGTACTAATGATGTTCCTGGACATTTTGAATGTCTCTCTCATGAATCTCTGTTTTTCTGTTTATAGTCTGGCATATCACATAGTATTTCTTCAAAAACTAAACTGGTTCTATGAATTTTATTTGGAATTTGCAGTCTGCTTGTAAAGCTGCTGCTACCTATTGCAAAGAAAAAGGAAAAAACATTTCAAAGTTAGCACTGCAGTACAGCTTGTTAAATAAAGAAATCACATCAGTGCTTGTTGGCATGAAATCTGTTGAGCAGGTTCTGTTTTATCTTCATAAACTGTCATATTCTGTTTCATGTTCATAAATTGTCATATTTAATTGCATTACATCTATTTTATGGAAGTCTGTTATTTGGTGGATAATGCATTAAGCCTTGCTCCAAAGCTTTTGTCATTGTATAGCTTGGTCTATCAGATAAGATGTTACCTCTCTCTTTGATAGTTTCAATAAAGCATATATGGGGACTTTCCTCGGTAAAATATGTACATACTAGTATTTTTTATCTTTTTCGTACTCACTAATCACGTGTTAAAAGATTTATGCTAGTGCAATATTTGTGACAACATTTTATTTATATGATTAAAATAATTGCCGACTAAATTTCTAGGCTTTAATTGATTGTAATGTTGTGAAGTGTATATGTAAGAAGCACCCTTTTTATTGAATTATATGTCTGTGTTCATGTTATATCACATTATCTTTTGTGTATCAATTGACTTTATAGAAAATATTGTAAGAGTTAATGTTGCTGAGCTATGTTGATTGAGGTGTTATAAACATTTTGTATTATTCCTACTCTAGAATTATGAACCTATACTGTGTTCCAGCTTTTTCTTTCATAGCTTCAACTTTCATGAGAAAAATATTCTTTATTGATGAAAAGTCCGTTTTAGATCTGAAGAACAATTTGTGTAATGTAGACCAGTCATTTGATAAGGATGAACTGTTCTAAATTTGATAAAATATAGGTGGAGGAGAATGTTGCTGCTGCAAGAGAACTCGCAGCTTCTGGAATCGATGAAGAGGCTCTGTCAGAAGTTGGAGCTATTCTAAAGCCTGTCAAAAATCAGTCGTGGCCTAGTGGAACCCAGCAGAGTTGATTCCCTTCTGTCTGACTCTGCCTATCAAGACGCCGCACAGTTGTTACAAATGTTCTTTATTTCTGTTCAATAAGAGAAGTTAGATCTGTCTGTATAATTTGGAAGTTCCTCCAGTGCTGTTGTAACTTGGCAAAAAACATCTAGTTTCGCCCATTCATGCAATTTTTGGAGTTTTAATCTTTTCTGACCTTCAAACCTCTTTTTATTTTAAGAAAAAGTTGATTATAGTATGATGATTGTGTTATTTAAACAAATGGGATTTGAGATATGCATCTGACATTACAGTTATATGTCGATCTCGTACGTTTTGGGTTAGTCGTAGCAAAATCCTTCTTTAAAAGTTTAGCAATTATCCTTCTTTTCATATTTTATCTTATGACTGAGAATTAATAAAAATTAATTAGATAAAAAGATTTTAAAAGGTAAAAATTAATTAAATTAAAAGATATTTTAAAAGGTGAGAAAGAAAATAGATAAATGACTGAAAATTAAAGTGATGGCCGATTGGAAGCAGTAGGTAAAACAAACACGGCAGAAGATATAAATCTGAGATAGATAAAAATTATTTAGATAATAAGATGTTTTAAGCAATTGGTGTTTAGTGAAGGATTTGGAACATTTTGATCCCCACAACTGTAATTAGTTGGTAGGTTGAATAATACCGAAACCATTTGATGTCAGAACTGAATTTAGAACCAGATTTTAACCAGAACTGAATTTAGAACCAGATTTTATCGGTGGTAAAACCCAATATAAATAATTTTACATACAATCAATCACAAAATTTTAATTAATTAAAAACTATATATAACATTTTCTTTTTTTCATAATAACAACCACCCCATAAATTCTATTAAAAAAGAAATTAAAATTTCAATAAATTTAAAAATTAATTCTATTAAAAAAAAATTAAAATTAAAATAGATTTAAAAATTGTTCGCTTTTTATTGAATGTTTTTCTGAATATAGATTTAGGTGTGTTTCATGCAAGAATTTCTCTTGCTATTTTCTATAATTATTTCTACAACCGAAGCTTTCACCGTTGCACTTTAAATCTAAAAGACATTTGTTGCGATGAAACACTATTGGCATAAGTGAATGCAATGTAATCAAATAATGTGATTACTGAGGACCCAGAAAAGGTTGTTTTATTACTTTGTGCTGTAATCCAATGTACATGTGTCAGTAAATAAACAGCCATCAAATGACTGATATATATCTGAATTAGAACCAAGTAATAATATAACAAAGGAAGTATAACAGCAATGGAGACTACTTTATATAGCCACCTGCTGTAATGGAGGCCAGGCAATATCATCAGTGTGGCCCAGAAAAAGAAAATCAACACAGTTCTTCCACCAACCACGATTATATGGATTTCTGAACCGCCCATCAGGACCACGAAGATAATCATAACGTAAGGAATTTGCTAGTTCGTTTGTGGTCACATTCCGTGCTATCTGCAGTATAATTTGCAAACATGAAATTACATAACAGTCTTCAAATTGTTTGTAATGCAAAGAAATGGTGTGCGAGTGAGATGGTTGTGCAGAATTGGTGAAAGGTGTTACATTTAGGATGTTATATTTCTTTCTTTGGTAAAGATTTATCAACAATTCTTTTTGGAAATTTCTCTAACATATTCTTGACAATAACCTCAGCGATTACTCATAAAAATTTGGCCGGTATGGTTTACGCAATTACCATGGAAGCCTGTGTTACTGTTAAAGTTGTAGCAGCAACAACGACAATGGCGTCCATCACCAAAAATGCAACAAGACCTGGATTTCTTACAAACACCTGATGAATCCATGTTTCTCCTGCCACTGGTAATGCTGGTAAGGATGTCCAAATTCCTGTCATGGAAAACAAGGCTGTTATCTAGTTCAGGTGAAACAAAATATTATTCAGCTTCAATTTGTAGAACATTGTAAAAAGAGCTCCGTGAGGCATACTATGAACTGCAACGGCAGCACTGACGGAAGACGTTATAGTTCCCAAGCAGATTAAAATAAAGAAATCCCTTTTGTTCCTCTGCAAGATGAATATCAATTATGATATTAAGGCTCATATGATACGTCAAAAGAAGAATAGATGTTATTGCTTTTACTAGATATGTCGAAGACATCATATTGTTTTACAAATGAAATATATCTAATGAGAGAAGAAACAATCCCCACTTCATTTATCATATATCAATCTTCAGAAGACCAGGAATAAAAGAAGTCCATCATAAGAATGGATTTTTCTTCTAATAGGTAAAAAGATTAAAATAACACACTACTTACCTTCCCAACACAATTAGATATCCACGGACAATGGTGGTCGAACTGTTCCACGCAACGCTTACAAGTAGGGCAATGCTTAGATCGGACAGGTCTTATTATCTGATTATACAATTCAATAAAACCTGATAAGTGATCACTTTTGGGAATATAATAAAATAACACATAAAGGAAAGTAAGGTATCATCATTAGATTTTCCAAATACTCAAAAGAATGCACATGAAGTAAACCTTGCAGGTAGGGCAAAGTTGAGACCAGTTTCCCATCCAAACAGAGGAACTGTTCAGCTCAATATTCAACAAAGGATCCTGCAGAATAAAACAAAGTAACTTTCACTGTACAATGTTAAAACACAAGAAAACATGTCTATGTTAAAGTATTAATTGAAGTATAAAGTGACATTTATAGGAAAAAACAATAAAAGTATGTTATAGTCAATGCACTGGAAATATTTTGAAGTTGCATGAAGTATTTAATTTCCCTGACATGCGATAGAATTCGCCACACATACATTTTCGGCTGAAATAAATTCTAGTGATTTTTCATCTAGGGGACATCTAATTTATCTACCTCAAAGTCAATACTCAGAAAGATGACCTATGTAAATATGACAGTTCTCCCTTGATAAAATTTGGCCTAGGTGAAAGTCTTTGTATTGACAAGACCCGCACTTACAAGCAACATTTTTTAAACAAAAATCATGAATGGGCTACATACCTCTGAATCGCTGAGAGTACCCAAGTCTCCTGGCCGTTTTATATAACCTGGATCTCGTCTGCGTATTATTTAAGGTAACATCAAAATTTTACGGCGATGGTAAGTTTAGACAAAATCAAGAAAAAAAATTCTGATATACAAGAACACATTTACGTGTTTAATAACATTAATTGTGTATAGCAGGCATATATTATATTGTGTGCATATGAACAGAAAATGAAATTATTACTGTAGTATTGAGGCAAAAATAGATGCTCCATCTTGCCAAGAAAATGCGACATGAATAAAATTCATGCTAAATGTTCCAATATCATTTTTACATTCGCGTGAATATGTGATAGAGCAGGGAAAAGGAATTGAAAACAATACAAAAATGGAGAAATTGATTGTATTAGAAATCAAGGAAAAATAAAGTATGAGCTCTCTACAAGCAAACGAGAGCCAGGCTCTTCAATAAGACTTCTCTTCCCCTGCTTTCCCTCTTGGGTTGTAACAGAATTCTTATGTCCATAAGGTTATTCCCATCTCCCCTATAATAACCCAAATGTAACTAACTTCCAGCTAGGCAGCCTCCCAATTCTCTTATTTCTTAACTTTCTTTTCTTACACTCATACATCTTACATACATATACACTCTTCAAATAATATGGCTCTGTCCCTCTTAAAACCCAGCAATACACCCCTTTGTTCCAGCCTTTTCCTGCCCCTTAATGAGCCTAGTAAGTGTCTTATCAGTTTCAGTCCTAAATCCAATTTATGGGTTCCTCAAAAACTTAATGGAGTATTCACACAATAACAGACATGCATCAGAAGGTAGAGCATCCAAAGTATATAATGTCAAAAATAGGAAGTCAATACACAGAAGCAGAAAGAATGCATGACACAGGAACTTACCTACTACACCTATAAAACATAATCAAGGAACCAACAGATGAAGAGAGAGCTATCCATGACCAAAATCCAACAACAGCTGTAATCTTTTTAAGGTTAGGAGCTGGCATTAACGGAAAAGATTTAGTAAAGGTAAGTAATAGGCATATAATTATTCAAAGTAATGCGAGTGCATTGTATGAAGGATATTGCAAATTGGAATACAGTTTTGAAAATACCTGCAACAACTGAATTGATGAAGAGGATCGAGAGAGAAACTATAATACACAATAAAATTGGTGCATAGCCAATATCTGTCACCATCCCACAATAAAGTTTCCCACTCCAGTGGCTACTATGAGCCCGTTGTTGATTAGACTGCAAAAATATAAATGAACACTATAGTCAATTACTGAGACAATAAGAGTATAACTGCATAAACAAAATGCAACAAGGCATTGTTCCCATGCAATATCCAAAAGCAAAGTATGATGGTTCTAGTTAACGAAATCATTATTCTCATTTTAATTTAACGAGTTCTGCCAGATAAAAGATTCCACTCTTTTTCTTCACCTCACCAACATCGAAAGAGTAAAGACACTCAAAGTAACACCAGTTAATTAATTTAGCTGTTTGTCACTCAACGGAAAAGGAAACATAAAACAGTAATAACAATGAAAAGTATGCAAAAACAGATCAATTGATATGATTGATAAGTGCATTAGTATGAGCCTACCATGGTATAAGCCTACCGGACATTACATTACTTCTATTATACAACAACAACCGAGTCTTATTCCACTAGGTGGAGTCGGCAACATGGATCAAATTATATCACAATGTTCTATTGAAGACCATGTTTTTATCCGACTCATTAACCTCAAGTTCTTTATTAATAGTTTCTCTTATAGTTTTCCTAGGTCTTCCTCTACCTCTAGTTGTTTGAGTACTCTCCATCTAATCTACTCTCCTTACGACATAAACCACAAGTCTTCTCTCTACATGCACAAACCACATATGTCTATTTTCCACCATTTTTTCTACTAGAGGTGTTACCCCAACACCCTTTCTAATATTGTCATTTTTAGTTATCTCGCCTAGTTTTACCACATATCCAACGCAACATCCTCATTGCTGCTAAACTTAATTTATTTTCGTGGTGATTTTTTACTGTCCAACATTTTGTCTCGTACAACATTGTCGGTCTTATAGTTGTCCGATAAAATTATCCTTCAAATTGAGCGGTACTTTCTTGTCGCGTAAAACATGTGAGGCCTTCCTCCATTTCAACCACCCAACTTGGATTCGATGATTTAAGTCTCCTTCTATTTCTCCATCGTTTGTACATTAGATCCAAGATATTTAAACCGTGTAACTTATGGTAAGATATGATCTTCAACTTTAACCTCTAAGTTTGAAACGTTTCTCTTTTTGCTAAACTTACATTCTATATACTCCGTCTTACTTTTGCTTAGACAAAAGCCATACGCTTCTAAGACTTATCTCCAAGTCACCAACTTCTCCTTTAAATCTTTCTTCGACTCTCCAAATAGGAATATATCATCTACAAAAAACATATATCTCCCTGCTAACTTGCGAATATGTTTCGTAAGTATATCCAAAACTAAAGTAAAAAGGTAAGGGATTAGGATTGGACCTTGGTGTAATCATATTATATGGGAAAATTGTTCCTCTCTCCACCCTGTATCAGCACACTAGTTGAAACCGCCTCATACATATTTTGGATAGCTCGAATTAAATATAGGAAATCCTAATCTCTTCTCCAAAACTTCCACAAAATCTCTTTAGAAACTCTACCATGCATCTTCTCTAAGTCAATGAAAACTAGGGGCAAGTCTAGTTGATCCATCCTTTTTTTTCCCTCCAAAAGAACATTACTTCTATTATATGATCTATAATTCACCACCCGCTAAAGTATTTTGCTTATAAGGATACTAATAGGATCAAAGTGATATTAAGTGTAGACAAACACAATGTAATAGTGGAAAAAAGGGGAAATGAGAGTATATTATATCTGTAATGCAAGATAGAGTTCAAATGGAATCTAGGAATAGTGGAAAATAGGGGAAATGAGAGTATATTATATCTGTAATGCAAGATAGAGTTCAAATGGAATCTAGGCATCTAGCTGATAAAAACAAGGGTGAAAACGGAAAAGAAAATACTGGAATAAAAGATAAGCTCTTCGAGAGGCTTAATCTCTCCTGAGGCGATGGCCACTCAGTTCATGCCTACTCCAACTGAACATTCCCTCTGCATTTAAAAATCAGATCAGATCCGCTTTCTCTCTCTGCCAAGTGCCACCTATCACACATCATGTGCTTTCCTCCAAGTTAGTTATAAGGGAATTATTCCCTGCAGCCAGGCACCTTTCCTCCTATACACCTTCCCAAATCTACCAGATACCTTCTTTATCAATCAACGGGCATCCTTTTCACTTGTTGAATACCTGAAGACTGAAATAGCTCCTTTTGCCCTCTAGCACAGCTATTAGTCCAGTATACAGGAGTATACAGGGACAACGTGCAGTAGACACTTAAACATCTAATACTCATTATAGTTAGCAGAAAGATGTTCATACTCAATTGGAAAGTATTAAGAAATGTTGTTGGGTCTAACTCAACCCTACAAAACTGGCTTGTAGGGTGAGGATTGCCCCCACTTATAAGGACGTGTTCATGTCATATTTTGTCCGATGTAGAACTCTTAACACACTCCCTGACGCCCAGGATTGGACATTTGGAGTGTGGAAATAAATGGTGGATGGCTCAATAGAGGAAACCTAATAGCAGGTGGTCCACCGGATTATAAATGAGACTCTGATACCATGTTAAAAAATGTGGTTGAGTCTAACTGAACCCTACAAAACCGGCTTGTAGGGTGAGAAGTGCACCCACTTATAAGAACATGTTCATGCCATATATTGTCCGATGTGGGACTCTTAACTGAAAGTCATCAATATTGAACAAATCTATATATAGCCAAAGCTTGATATTGAAATTTTAACAATTAACCCATTCTTTGTATATTTAACTATCAAAATTCTCTTCATCGAAAAGAAAAATTAAAACTATCAAAATTCTCAATGAAAAATCCATGTATCTTTCATGATTTCTTTTTGTTATTTATTTATGCCATTGATTTATTTTCATGTTTAGAAAAATGCATGGGAGGCAGTTTAACGGTGAATAGAAAAACAAGGCAAGGCACATTCTAGGTCGGCGTCATTTACTAACCATAACTTTTGAGCCAGTTCGTTCGTGGCATAGTATCAAAGCCTCTCCGATGATCGCAACCTAGAGTTTAATCCATGTTTCCCCACTCTTCTAAACTAAAAAAGTTATAATTCAGTTAAAGGTTAGGTAGGCTTGGATATTGTCCTCAGTCCATGCCTGAAGGGCTATTGTGCATTGGACATCTTAGACATAAAAACCATTAATATGCCTTAACAATGAGATGTCATGTAAGTCACCTTATTATCTACTACTCATAGCAAAAGTAATGTTCCTGAAAATCTACACAACCAATGGTCTTATCAATACAATGGTACGTACAAGGAAAGGGGCGACATGTCGATGACCTTTATCATATGCAAGCTGTACAGGAGTAAATCCTGCATTGTCCTTCACCATCAATTCTTCCTTTGTTCCAGCATGCACAAGCACAGCACACGCCTCTGAATGTCCTCTTAATGCTGCCCAATGCAACGGGGTACAACCTAAGCCAGTTTTATTGAATATCATCTCATCAAAATCTAAAATAAGCAGAGCTATAAATTTATAGCACAAACGACTTGCATTTGCAACAAACAGAAAAACACAACTGACCCCTTTCAAAAGTATTAATTAGAATATTTCAATCTAATGTACTAATTAATAAGAACATTCAAACTTTTATGGATTTATCATCAAAAGTACGCAATATATAATCTCAAATTAGTGCTCCAAACAAAATCAGACTGTACATGAGTCAGAAACACCCTAAATTTCAAAAGTTGTTCAACTAGCAATTCAAGAAAATAAAAATGTGTGCATGATATTTAACTTATGCATAATAATAATGATGATAATAATAATACTAAGTTATTATTATTATCATTATCATTATGCATAAGTAAAAATGTGTGTTGGGATAAGAAATCCTTAGACCAGAAAAAGAAAACCAGAACAAGTACAGAAAGTCCTAAACCAAAGTCTAGTAGAATAATCAGTCTAAAAGAGTTGCCCATCTCATATAGCATATTTTATTTTTGCAACGCCTGTCTAGTACCCAATACCAAAATTATCAATTCAATATAAGTGATATTTATTCTAGCATGTGATAGAATGATCTCAAATATGTATATTCCAGGCTGGTTTTACCAAATATTGAAAGCTAGACATAGAAAAGGAAAGGATAATATGACAGAGTACATAACTGAGTATATAACTGAGAACTTAAAAAATTCAAGGGATATTAAATGCCAGCACAACATACCATCTTTATCTTGTCTTCCTTGACTCGCATCTCTAAATAGAAGCAATCTTATTGTATCGGCATATCCCTTATACGCAGCCCTGGTCGTAAGAACTTAAGAAACTAAGTAAAAGAAAATAAACTTCTTCAACAAATGTAGTTTGCTGAATACAGAACCAATAATTAGTTAGGGGGGAGGGGAATATTTAGAGTGAACTTCAACAAATAGACATAAAAAATTTAGAAACCTAAAATACTTAAAACTCTTTGAAACGTGTTAAATTAAATGGGGCCCCATTCACTGGTTAACACTCCATTAAATTAGTTGTTTTTGAAAAAAGAGCTATACATTATGTATTGTGTAAGCATTATGTACATTGTGTACTTAGGAGAGATTTTAATTAATTTAATGGGTGCATTAAAAGAACATATGTTGAAATATAACATTCACAATCAATTACGTTCAAAAAAGGGTTTCATCACAAATATATAACAATCTAGAGCTTTGAGGCATACCAATGTAGAGGGCTCCTTCCATCATTATCAGGCACATCAAAATCAGCATGGTATTTTACAACAACGTGATTTAAGAAAGCTGTTTGTCCATACTGTGCAGCAACATGAACTGCCTGCATGAACCAGTTAAATTAGGTAAATAGAATAATACTCGCAAATGTATTCAAGTTTAATCAGTCTGTTGAAAATTTACAGTGTATTTGACTCTGCAATCAAACCTATTTGCTCTCATTGTTAAATATTTGAAAGCAATATATAAAGCAAAAATAAGATGGCTTTTGGTAATTAAAAACGAGAAAAATATCTGAAACCAAATAAGACTCAAGTGTTTCTCTCCAACTCTATCTTTGTGTGGGTATCATTAGTTAGACTACTATGCAAACGAAAACAAAAAATAATTAGAATTAAAACTACTCACATCAATCAAGAATGTATATATTGATTAAACAAAATTCTTATCTAGCTTCCTTTTTCCAAATAGATATTTAGCTAGAACAACTTAAATGCTTATACATCTTTCGGAAAATTATTATGATTTTGATTAACTAGTAAGCTGAAGCTGCAATATTCAAATATATGTTGGATCAGATAGAGAATAAAAGGTAAAATGTGGTATACAGTTGCTATTTAAGTACATAAATTCGGATGTTGGTGGTTGACTTCAGTTTACAGCTAGGAGTACCAGACTACCAGTTAACAAATGGCCACTACTCACTACTTCAAATTTGTGTTTGGTTTTAAATGCACAAATTTTAAATGGAAACTCCCAAGCCCTTCCAGATTGGGAACATCTCTAATTACACAGAACAAATAAACCCTCCTGAAAAATGTTATGGAATCACTAAAACAATCAAAACAATAATTAGGCACGCACATACAATTAAGAATGTACATCGGAGGGGGGAAAAATACCCGGTATCCATTGATATCAGCAGCTTCAACCCGAGCACCATTCTCCAAGAGCACGTCAGCAGCCGCAATTGAACCACGGACTGCTGCCCAATGTAAAGCAGATTGTTGCATGTTGTCTTTAGCATTGACATCACCACCATGCTTCAAAATAAGCCACCGACGTACAGTTAAATTAAAGATCATTCAGCACAATTCCATGTTATAAGAACAATCTAACTTCATCACACAGAAGTCCCGTAAAGACACCATTTTCTGGCAATTTGATACTCCAATTTAACGAAATACCAAACTGCACCACTAAACTGTCAATTGGCAGTCAAAATGCACCACCTACCAAGTAGCTGTGACGGAGGAGCTGATGTGTCACGATAATGACACGGACTAGTACAAGCCTAAACGGGTAACCGCGAGTTTCATTTTGGTTAAAAAATTTAAATTTAAGTTTTTAACTAGGTATGAAACTTATATTCAAGGCGTCGTCACTTAATGCATTTATAAGAACAATCCCAACATAACTCTATTCCATTCCATTCCACTCAATTTCATCCTATTCCATCAATCAAAGATACCTAAACTTAGAGTCTTAAATGCCACACTTTACAAACACTAGTATTTCCCAGCCTGACCCATAATCACACCAAAACAAATCAAGAAAAAAATTAAACTTGATGCAACTTGAAATTTTACAAGAAACTAAAAACCCAATTTTGGTATGATGAATAGAAAAAGGAGGTGAGCTACCTGAATGAGATAGTGAGCAATTTCATGGAAGTTATTGAGAGAAGCCCATTGAAGAGCATAATAACCATTAACATCAGGAACAGAAACAGAGGCACCATCTTGTTCAACGAAATATCTCAATTTGTGAAATTCGCCATGAGAAGAGGCAGTGAAGACGTCGAGTATTTGAGGTAGCAGGTGGTCCTGGGGTTTGGAGTCCGTGGATACGAGTTGGATCTCCGATGAAGCCATCGGGAGGAGAGTGAGGAGGAAGATGCTAGAGCATTCGATTGTTGAATGAAAAGGGAAATTGATGTGACGTTAGGGTTTGAAAAGAAGAAGGTGATGTAGGGTGAAAGGGGGTAGTTTGTTTCAGAAGCTTCTGTTGTTTTGAACTGATACAACCTCCCCCATTTCCACTCACTCCATCGTTTCTCAATTCTATTTTCTCTTCCTCTAATCAAATCAATTTTTCTTTTCTTCTTAGATTTCTTTCTTTTTTTTTTTCTTTTTTTTTTTTACTTTTTCACTTCCTATTATGATAGTATAGTATTTGAATTAGAAAATACAATTGACTCTTATTTTAATCTTAGATCTCTAATAATGTAACAGCTTTAAATTTTATGTTGGGCGGTAAAACAGGTCATCCGTTCCGCCTCGACTCATTCTTTTTAAGTCTCTTAAAAAATAGTCGGACAAGTCCACTAAAAAAATGGTCACAAAAGTTTAATTCGTCCCGATAAAGTGGGGGGCGGTGGACTTGCTCCCCAAATCTTTTATTTTTTTTTTCATTTTTTAATAGATTAATATGTTTTTGTTTATAGATTTTTAACTTATTTTTTAAAATAACTTTTTATAAAACATCTTTTTAACATATTTTACTTAAAAAATATTGCATATATTTACAAATAAATATATAAAATAAAACCATCAAGAATAAAAAAAAAAATACTAAAATTAACTAAAACGTGGAGAACTTAAGGTGAGACAAACTAAACTTATGTATTTTATATTGTTCGTTCGTGCAATGTTTCAAGGGCATAAGAAATTTAAGGAAAACATTGATCGTAGTTCGGTTCTACTTAAAGTTGACTCAATTCTAAGTGTAAAATTGTCAAGCATAAAAATGGGGAGATTGAAGTTGCATGTCTCTACTACATTAAGAGAGAGAGAGAGAGAGAGAGAGAGAGAGCTTATGCTATATGGTTTTGTTGCTTGTCCTTTAAGTTTTGTTTTGGTTTTAGTTTATGTCATTGAGTTTGCTCTTCATTATGCATTTCTGGATAGAGTTTTAGATATGTATCATTTAGCATGCGTAATTCAAAATGTTTGTATTTGAGTGTGAGCAATATGTTTTAAGTCACTTAATTGAGTTGTTGAATCGAGAACCGTATTTGAGATTGGTTCAAGTCATGACATAAGTAGAATCTTAAAACATATTTAAAAATTGTAAACTTTGAGATTTTAGGTGTGTGATTTGAATCACCCATCCGTTGAGTCGAATCAAATGTACTAGAGGGACTTCAAGAAGTTGAATCACAAGTAGTACATGACCCGAATCATGAAACCACGTAACTCGAATCACAAGTTACTCGTGACTCGAATCATGAAATGATGAAACTCCAGAATTTTCCTTTGCCTTGTTTGAGTCGAATCACCTTGTTCAGTACTTGAATCATGACTTATTCATATGAATCAAATCATTGTCATATCATGACTTGAATCATAAAAATGAGTTTCTGATATGTTTTAGATCCTTATTCAAACTACTTTGTCACTTGACTCAAATCATACATGTGTTTATGACTCAAATCAAGCATGATTTTATCACTCATTTTGTGCTAAATCTCCAACACCTATAAATAATTTTTTTCTCAAATTTTTTCACAATTATAAGAACACACATACTTCCTATATTGATTTTAAAACTCATAAACTACTAGTTCTTTCACTTTTCAAAAGAGTATTAAATCTTTTGTGAACACTTGCAAACAATTTCTTTCATCTTCTACCTTTTTTTTCTTTCATTGTAACATATATTTAAATCTTATCTTTAGAGATTTGTGATTGTTGAGGAGATTCGGTTTTTAATTTAACATTTCTTTGAAGATTTGGTCAAGAATGCAGAGGTTTGTAAGGTGTGTGGTGTTGTGACTGATTGTGACAATTCCAATGGAAAAGAAGAATGTTCTTTTCTCTAGGTTTACCTTGGTAACGTAGTGTAGAAGCCTACATAAATGGTAGGACGTCTTCTTAATCTTCTAACAAACCAATGTTTAAGATACAGGTGGAATCGAGTAAAGATTGCGGCAAAATGGAGACTTAGGAGCAGTTTGTTGGCGCTGGAAGATTCAAGTGATTTTGCGTGAAGATAATGCGTAGAGTCTAGTTCAAGGACTGCGTACATGTCAATCATCCATAAAGAAGATATTGATATTTTCAGCGTTAATTTGGATATTATGATTGTACGAACTCTTTGTAATTTAGTCGTAACTATTATTGAAAGCGGATAATTTTCAACGAGGAACTATTAAAGAATAAGTTAAGCTTAGCAAGAACTATAGTTGAACCACTATGAATATTAATGTACACGCTTTTATCTCTCTCGTTTTAATTTTGTAGAACATTGCATGATTATATTTTCTTTATTGCATTATAGAATTGCATGTTGTTAGAAATTTTTTGCAATAATTTATTATAAAAGTGTAGATTTTATTATAATTCATACTTCAATTTTGTCTTGTTTTAGTTTAAACTGGTTGTAAAATCCATTTAGTGTTGTTGTTAAATCACACTTCTTATATAATTTGATAATTATTCAATACAATTAATAGTTTGTACATTTTGCTTTCGTCGGGCGAAATCTCTTTTGTTTAAAAAAATTTGATAAAAAAATTTCAAACCATTTTTAAAAAAAAATTAATTGAAAGATTTATTCAACCGTTTCTTATCCATATTTTCACCCAACATCTTATTTTATAAAATATGTTTCTTATTTAAGTGTCATAACACTGTTGTATATTGTGTTTATATTTACACATGTTCTTTTGGGGACATTTTAGACAAAATAAATTATATAACGATTAATTTATTACATAATCGTGTTTTATAAAATAGTTTTCTCTAAGTTTATTGAGTGGTCGTTGTAGACCAAATGAGTTATTTGACTATCAATTAGTTGGTATTTTGTAAAGGTTAAATTTTAAACAAATTCGCTATTGGTTGAATCATGAATTTCCAATTCTCATAAATTGGGATAAATGATTTAAATTAAACTTAATTGTCTTAAGAGTGTTATTTGAACACTCAATCTTTAGGCTACATCCTACTTTTTTTTAATTTTGTTTAATAAAATTCAACAACTTACCTCAATACCATTCACAACACACTAAAAATTTAAATAATTACAACAATCAATAAGATTTTGTAAAATTTTGTATGTGACCCTCACTTTCTCTCATTTAACATGTTGAATCTTTTCAACACTAATTAATCCACATCATATTCTACACATCATTGTAAAGATTCAACTATTGAATAAATTATTTAACACTTTCATCGGACATTGCTTAACACTATATATGATACTATATATTATCAATTATATGTTAATGTCTCTTTCTCTCTTACTTCTTTAATTTATATATTTACACAAATTCTAATAATATAGTATTACAATAAAAAAAATTCACACCTTTTTAACCACTAAATTTGATGTGAAAATATCATTTATCCAATTGCTTTTATCAGCGTATACTCGCTAAACCGCTAGCCTAGTTCATTAGTTTTACGTTACAGCTCAAATATTGTATCTTATTTTCACATCTAACAATTTGTATAGGAATCCTAAATTTGGAATTTGTAATTACTACACAAAAGTTTGCATACATTGGAAATTATTTTGAAGTACAAAAGTTATTTCATATTCATAGCAACAGAGTTATAATTACAATAAATAAAAAGCATAATTACACAAGGAACAGCTGTACTGGTAATGAAATTAGAGAGGTAGTACAAAGTTGAAGTGGTTGTTGAAAGGTGTTTTCAAGCCTGTAGACTTATGAGTGTGAATCAGGTGATTTTTTTTGGATCTTGGATTGTATGTATTTGGTGATCCATTTTAGTGGTGGAGAGCCTTTCATCCCAGAAGAAGTGGTTTCATCATGTTTGGTTTCATGTGAGGGAGTGATGGATGATCTTCCAATATATTGAGGGAGCATAAGCATTGCCGCTGTAGGTGCCATCGAGAAACTAAAGTGAAATGATTTCATCAAAATTTGTTCATATTATATACACAAAGATAGTGGTTGAGGATAAGCATTAGTGTCTGTGGGCTCTGCTAAACCACTTTGAAAGGATTTAAAACCATGGAAACTGAAAACTATTGACTGCCTCTGTTTCTCCTTATAACACTTACTTAAAAATAGTATTATTTTATTTTTCACATTCAATAATATGAGATTTGAGTATTTTCGAATACATTCTCGGCTGCTAATTGCCTCCTGCTGCCATTCTGCCATTAATCTCAGCCATCTATTAATCTATTTCTCTTACTTCAAAACTAATTTCATTTATTATTTAGTTTTCATGATTTTTATGACCATTACATGAGAGATGGTTGGATGAAAAAAAAGTAGGAGAAGATCAATTTCCATTCTCTCACATATAGCAATATTGAGTATAAATTCTTGGTGTGTTCAATCATTAATTAATTAATTAATGTGAGACTTGCGTTTTTTTTATATACCTCTCACGTCTAATATTATTGGGATTAGTGCGTGAATATAAATGGCGTGTGGTCTGAATTATCTATGTTTGAGACTTGATTTTTTCAATACACTTCATTGCGCCTATTATTACTTGGTTTGGAGTACATATAAATGGTGGGTAACTCGAATCGATAAGTTTGTGATACCATATTAGAGTTTGACATAACTCATCCTTATAAAATCAATTTAAAAATAGACTTTTTCACCTCGAGCAGGGTCATCTTCAATTAGCTTTGGCTTCGTGAAACCCAACGATCTACCTCCACTTCCCGCCTTTCCTGCCTTTTCCACACCACCAAGTATTTTTTACAAATTTTTTCAACTTATAAAGTGTAAATTAGCTTTGATACTTACATATTACTCTACCCCAAACTGTGACTTTCAAGAAGAAACAACCCAAACTTTTTCATATTAGTATGCTGATGCACGATTTACCAGAAGTTTTATTGTTGTTACTAGAGTTAGAAGAATGTTTTTTTCTTCTTATCGGAAGGAACATTATATTTGAGTTGATTCAAGTCATGTTAAGATGAATGTTGCTTATAGAAGCAATGTTAATTGACCATCAACGGTATGCATTGAAGTTTAGTTTGTACTTTTGTTGGTACAATAATTCTCCTATTTTTGTGGTCTTAATCTAAATTAAGTATTCTTTAGACTATAAAATTTGTGATTCAAATCATTTGTTGTCAACGCCATCCAACAGTCTAAATCTCTATCACTTTTCCATACAAGTTATTAATATCTCTTAGTTGTGCATCATTTGTACAATAATCAATTATTTTTGTATTTTGTATAATAATCAGTAGTGTTCGGTGATCAGTAATTATGCTTTATTGTGTGTCGAATTTACAAGAAATTGGTCTTTTGTGTGCTATAAAATAATTATACTTGGAAAAAAATAATGTAGTCCTCCTCTCAGCCTGATTCACTTTGTTGGAAAGTATTCAGTAGAGTTTTTAATGTCCATCTCCACTAGTCATTATAAAAGAAAAGGAGTTATACCCTTGAATGTTTGCTGCTACTAACAGATGAGCCTTGATCAAAACTCAATTGAGTACATTTAAATTTGATTTACTTTAAGTAATAAAATAGATATTTTTATTAGCTTTTTATCTATACTTCAAGACTAGGATAATTAGTAGTAGAAAATTATGAAGCTACTGGCGGAGGCAAGGAAAATTTGCCCAGACTTTATGATTTTTCTGGCTTCGCCACTGACTCTATATAAACTCTTTCAAGACTTTATTGTTAGAAAATGTGGAACTTAGAACCTTTCCAAATACACTCTTTCATGTCCAACACTATTTTTAAGTTTGATGCATGAATGTAAATGATGGACGACCTATGGCCCAATTTATATAAGCTTTGATACCATGATAAAATTGAAGTTTGGTCTAACTCATCATTATAAAATCGATTTATAAGGTGAGGATGACATTCTTTATAAATGTTTTCTAAATTTTGTTGGGGACTTATTAGGAGCATTGACACATAGTGCAGTACTAGGTACCTTGTGAGAGACATCTCACTTGTTCATCTAAAATCTCAAGGTGATAGTAAGTTCTTCCAATTATATATGCTCAAGTCTCCACGTCCAATGTGGGACTATTTCCTCCCTTATTCACACTTGCATTTCTCAAGTGAGTCCACAATGCTCTCTCACTTGTACCGTCGTTGACACCTTGCAACATGACACCTCTTCTTGGTTTTAATCCAACATAAAAAAAAGATGTTGAGTTTACAAAGTGTGACATAGACTAGACTAGTGTTAGTACTTTGGTTTCCTAGTTGCTTCGTCTACACACTTTCTCCATGTTTCACCTGCCAATTAAACTACTCTAATTTGTCTATTTTCCTTTTACACACATGATCCTCTATCTTTCCTCCAATGTCTGCTTTCTCTGCTCATTCATAGCTTGAATTGAATCATAGATAGGGCGTGAAAAAGACGGGTTACTGTGCATAGTCTAAAATTTGACAGAGTTAATTTACAATTAAATAGTGCTTCATAGACGGATTTCTCGCTTTTTGCTGCTTTTGCTACAAACTCTTGTTCGTTTTGGTAGTATTTTGATTCTGTTTAATTACCGCATTATATTTACTTTTCCCTTGCCATGAGAAGTAAGATAAAGATGCCTGTTCTGGGAGTCCTTGCACTATGCGTAAAAATTTACTTTAAAGACCTTTAAAAGGCATTCTACTTTTGTTTGCCAACTGCTACTTGTGTTTGCAAAAGGCTCCGAAAGGGAGAAACTACGTGTTGTTTATTTTAAAGATCCCAGTGGCATTATGTCAAGTCCTCAAAGAAGGTCTTCCCATTCCCGTTCCTTATTTATTTTTGTGCTTGTTATCGAGTCGATAAGTGGAAAGACAAAGGGATTTGCAATCGATCCCCATGCATTCAAGTCCAAGTCGTTTGTTGGCTCGTGTTACACATTGACACCTCGAACTGCGCCTAAACATCTTGTCCTTGAGTCAATAAAGCGGGGAATAAGGGATTTGCAATCAATCTGTCGCACATTGTCATTCGCTTATGCGATGTTAGCTCACGTATGTCTAAATGTTTGATGCTTACGAGTCTTATCTTGATTTGTAGGCTCGAGAAGATAAAGTGGAAAGAGTTCCTTACTCCCACTTCAGAATCCTTTGAGATCTGTTTGTTTTCTATTATTAGCTCGCACCCAATATTTGTTTCGGTTTTGATTTGGTGTGATCGTACTTATTATTGTACCCCAAAATTTACCCTCTTTATTTTGGTATTTCTGGCTTATAATTGAATTATCATAAATATACATGCATATGTATGCATAACATTGATCATATGGTTACCAGGTTCTAAGCATCTCAATTTGCGAAAGAAACTGTGCGTTTTGGCTATCTTAGATCATTTCGAGACCGATATTGATATTTTTCGGTTCGTATGCTTGATGCAAGATTTTCTGGTTAGAAAGCTATTTTGGTTTGGTCCCATAGGCATTGGTAACATTTCAATATATTCTCCAGTTTATCTGTTCAGATCGGAGTCCGTTTCATCAAGAAAAAGACTTTAATTGTTTATTTCTCAATAAAGTGAATTTTGAGTTTTTGGTTTGTTACGGGCATTCCGGAAGGCATATCTCTCAGCTCGTCAGGTATTTTTTGGTGATTTCGACTGGAAAGTCCCTCTCAATATTATCTACAACTTTCATTTGCAATCCGGAAGCAAATTGTGTGAAGCAGGTCCCCAAAGAAATTGATCTTTCAAGTGGGATAAACTGAATTTAGTGTTGTACCGTGTTCTCGGCGCACTATAAAATTCGTAACTCCTAGCTGGAACATCGAAACTGAGCGGGTCTAGTGTCTTAAATTCCGTATCGAAGTCCTCTACAACTCTCATAAACAAGTCCAGGGCCAATTCCTTACCATTTAAGAGCAGTTTTTTATTCTATGGAGTTGATTTTGAGACGAACCGAGCATTTTTCATCTGATACGCGAAGTTCGAAAAATCATATCTCGCTCAATTTTTATCAAAACAAGGTGGGACCAGTGCCAAAAGTTCACAAATTCTGTTGGCTTCATTTTCTACAAAGACGCCACGTTTGAATTTTGAACAAAAGACCCTCGTTCGAGACAATTTCTCCGAAGAGCGCAATAAAAATTCTGCACGTGTCAGATGCCCAAAAAATGTGCTGAAACTTCAAAAATTCGTATCGCCTGGACCGTTCATCTGATTGAGTCAAAATTTTGACTCATCTGAGCAATTTCACGTTCCGGACATTTTTTCGTTTAGAGTATGACTTTAAATTGCGCACGAATTTGGTTGTTTTGGGCTGTGTACGGAAATATTTTAGATAACTGCAATTTGGGCTTAATTGTGGATCCAAGGCACTCCAAGGCCCAAATTTTCACACTATAAATATATTTTCCCCTTCACAAAATGAAAACACATAATCATTTGCTAAATTTTGGTCTCAAATCTCAATTTTTTTCTCCTAATTCTCTCTCAACACTCAAAGAAGAAAAATCAAATTTCTTTCTTCCCTTTCAAGCAAGCCTTGTCGGATCTCCTTCCTTCCTTGGCCGACCACTGCACGCCTCACCGGACCTCCACCCTACCACCGACCAAGCTTTGTCCGGACCACCTCCCAACCGACTGCCCTCCGTCCAGTTTGCTCCACGCCGCCCTCTCCTTCCGGCCGAATGCTCCTCTTCTCTCTCTGATCTCCTCCTCGGTCTTCATTCCCATCCGGCGGTCTTTTCCTCCTTCAACCGGCCATTCCTTCCCTCCACCTCTTTACTGCTCGGTCGGAACTCCCTGCGTCGCCTTCCCTTGCTCGGATCCACCTACTTCTTGCCCTTGCTAGCTCGGTTTGATCTCTTCTAAGGGAATTAAGCCTTTCCTCTTCAATTTTCTTCCAATCTTCATCAAATTCAAGGATTATTATCATCAATTCTCATTGATTTTGGTATTTTCTTCAATAATTCAAGTCAAACTTCAAGAACAAGTAAGTAGCTTATTCAATTAAGTGCTTATTTTAATTGATTTTCTGATTTTAACTTTTATTGAAATTGAATTGTGGAATTGATTGCAATTTTGTGTGGATTTTGATTCTTGAATTTTTGTTTGTGAATTCTTTGATTTGAATCCGATTTGCAAACGTTATTGTGTCGGTGTGAAGGAAAATTGTACATAACACATACATACACTTGTGTAATTCTTTTTCTTTGCATTTAAGTCACTTTTATTGAACATTTGCATCACCTATCACATGCTCATGCATTAGATAACATTCAGGTTGATGATTTGCATTGAATTCATGTGAAATAAGACTTGTTTTGCATATGTAATTGTGTTGAAATGTAGTTTTAGGTGCATTTTGACTTGTAGGTTTCATTTGCATTGTACATTATCTATTTATGCTTGCATTTAGATCACATCTTGCATCTTCATGCATTGATCTACTATAACACGGTGAGAGAACTGACTTGTTTGTTTTGCGTTTGATCGCAAATGTTGTGGATAGTAAGAGTCGCCACCGACTTTTCTTTTATCCAATTAAGGGAAGGCGAAAAGAACAGGAAAAGACCTTCGTTAGATTCTGAGTAAGGGAGGTGGTTATGAAAAGGGAAGGTATTAGCATCCTTTCCATCCTTAGTTATCTACGGGCTCTTAATTTCTTAGCTCACTTTAATTATTTTTTGTGTGTGTGTTTGAAAAGATGTTTTGAAAAGGCATTTCGCTTTGACTTCGTAATGATTCACGCTAGAATGTATACGAAGTGTTTGGAAATGTTTTGTTTTGGAAAGGACTTTGTAATGATTCACGTTGGAATGTATACAAAGTGTTTTGAAAAGATTTTGAAAATGTGAGGTGTGAAAAGTATTTTGATTGAGCAAGCAAAAGAGACTTATTTACCTACTCAGAACGGTCGTTTCCGTGTTATTTTGCTTTCCTTTAGAATAAGGCCATTCGTACCATTGATTGATAGGTAACCTTATTTGTTGGATGTAAAAGAGACATTCGAAGGGACATCGGATGGTCAGAGAAGACAACTTGTAGGGATATCCTAGCATATTCGTAGGGACGATCATCACTTTTCGTAGGCAACAATCGAGGGACGAGGTCATATATTCGTAGGCAACATCGAGGGACTATGATCTTTTAAGTCGAAGGGACTATGATGATATATTGTAGGCAACCATGCTAAGATATCCGTACGTTCGAGGGACTTGACCATTATTCGTAAGGCAACGAGAGAGGACACCCTAAGGTGGGTGCAAGTGTGAAGAATGTGTTGTATTCAGATATTTTATCATATGATTAGAAGTTATCTACGTTGTTTTTAATCTTGTCATACACGCCTAATTACTAGCAGTTAATAGGTGCAGAAAATAAATTGCGGAAATATAAAGGTCTTACGCTATTACATGGCTTTGGGGCAGATACATAATAGGAGGTGCAGAAAGTAAAGGCAGAAATATAAATCTACGCTATTACATGAAAACAAACTTTCAACCTATACATCCTTTCTAGAATTTAAATGCAAAAGAAATAAAAGAAAAGAAACTAAATCCTAATATTTTTTGGTGTTTTTGAAAATTAATGTTAATGTGAGAAAAAGCCTGATTCTAATTGATTTTAATTAAAAAAGATTTAATGAAAATTAACCTAAATTAAACTAATTAAGTTAATTAAAAAGCATGGAGGAAATTATTTGTGAAATTACCTAATTAAACTAATTATTTAACCTAATTACTAATTAATTAAATAAAATAAAAGGAAAATAAGAAAAAAATAAATAAATAAATAAAGCAAAGAAAAATCATCGAGCTTACGGAAAGCCAAGCCTTACGTGGTGGCGTCTTGGGCACCAGCTGGAGTTTTGGGGAGAATCCTAGCGTGGCGGTGGAGCTTTGCATGGAAGGGTCTATAAGTTGGGGCTTCTGCTGCTGGGGACGTCCAGAAGCTGGAGCTTCTGGGGATTCTGCTGCTGGAGACGTCCAGAAGCTGGAGGCTGGAGCTTCTGGGGATTCTGGTAAGGTAGTCAGACTCGAGATCCTACACAAACTCGGGTTGGTATAATCAAATCGTAAATCGGAGAATCGTAACACGGATCGTAAGATCCTACCAAATTTAAAAATTCATATATAAACATGACATAAATAATATAATATAAAACAATATTCAAAACAGTAGCAAATATCTAATAAAAACTTAAAAAAATATGAAATTTCATAGGATAATATTGATTTCAAAACAGTAGCAAAACTTCTAAACAGTAGCAAAACATGATAATATTAATTTCATAGAAATTCAAAACAACATAACATTCAAAACAGTAAAATAGTAGCAAAACTTCTAAAAAAAACTTGAGGAAAATTCACTTAATTTCCAAACAATTCATGTTGAAGTTGGTCATAATCACTCAATGGATCATCATTGTTTTCTTCATTATCTCCTTCTTCATTTTCATCTTCAAAGTCATCCTCAAATCCATTTTCATGTCTTCCTTCATCATGTTCATCTTCCAAATTATGAAGAATATCATCCTCTTCAATTTGTTCTTGATTCACTTGAACAAATTCTTCATCCAGAATTTCAATGTCATCATCTTCATCCATAAGCCAATCATCATCCGATCCAATGTCATCAAACTCTACCTCAAATGTTCTTCTTACTTTCTTTTGTTTGAACAATCTTGAATTAGCCATGACATAAACAACATCATTCATTATTTTTTGTTTTAAGCGGTTCCTTCATTTTGTATGGACCATCTCAAAAGCACTCCAGTTTCGCTCACAACCCGATGAACTGCATGTCAAGCTGAGTATGCGGACGACAAACCTTTGGAGCTCTGGACATTCAAACCAATGAATCCCACCAATGGGTAGATTTCTCAGTGTTAGTTTGTTGTGTGCCAAAATACCCTAATTGTTTCTTGAAGTCATGCATTTGTACTTCAATCTTAGCTTGTTCTTCAGGATCATCCACCATCTTAGTTAAACAGTCCATTAAGCCTTTTCTAACCTCAATATCAGCCTTGAATCTAGGACCGTAATGCATCTGCGGGTTAAGATAATAGACATCTGATAGCCTATGTAGCATTTTGTCCCATCTATCATCTATGATATTCCAAATAGGCTTGTAACTACAATACAATAATTTGAGTTACTTTAACATTTGTACCAAGAACAAACACAAACACTTCAATAAAATTAAATATAACAAAGATACCTTTTCTTGACACCATTAAAATTCTTTTGAATCTGTTCCTTAGCTTGGTCCATTCCCTCGTAGATTAATCCCATGGCTGGTTTTTGATCTAAATCAACTAATCGAAGCACTTTAATTAGAGGTGTCGCACCCCTCAAACAAATAACAATGTTCTTCCAAAATGTTTTGTCCAAAACCACATCTTCAATTGCTTTCCCATCTCTTAACTTTGCAAATTTGCTCGACTTCCATTCTTTTGAAGTGAAAAATCTTATCAAAGCTTCCTTGTTCTCATACAAGCATCCCAAAGTGAGGTAAGATGTGGCAAATCGAGTAGCGCCTGGCCTCACCAAATCTCTGTTTTTTGTGTGTTGATACAAAATAGAAATCAAGGAAGTTCTTGAATAAATAAAAGTTGTAATTTTTTTACCCTCTGGAATTGTCTCTTCATGAATTGATATCTTCTTCTCCAAATCTTCCAGCATCAAATCAAGGCGATTATGCAAGGTGTCCAATATAATTTGTTCCTCTTTCGCATCGACATCTCACCGACCTTGTAGATTCTGCATTATCGATCACTACACGAACGACGTTATCTTCTCCAACCTCTTCAACAAACGCATCAATCATTTCAAAAAATTTCTCGGCTATTTTGCATATGTTGGATGCATCTACCGACTTCAAAAATACAATACCCTTTGGACTGTTAACCAAGAAATTCAAAATGGTCCTCCTCTTTCGATCCGTCCATCCGTTCGTCATTATTGTGCAACCAATGCTACTCCATTCCTTCCTATGTTCTTCCAAAGCTTCATTTGTCAACTTCACTTCTTGGTTTAACAACTTAATTCTCAAGTCATGATAAGATGGCGGTTTGAATCCATTTCCATGTCTTGAAATCATATCACACATAGTACTATAATCCTCACTCCTTGCTACATTGAATGGTATTGCATTGTTGTAAAAAAACCTTGCAATTGCTTGGCATGCATCATCTCTTAAGCCCTTTTTTAGAACCGCATTGATGCTAGGTTGTGAGCTAAAACACCTTTTCTTAAATATGTTTCCGGAGTTGTTACTGGTAATTCTTTTTGAGCCCACCTCTGACTTCTCCTCCTCCACCAATGCCTCTATTTTTTTGATCAAATTTTCTTGCAATCTTGAACAAATTTGCAGTATATCTCTCTGGATTTCACCTAGGAAAGCCTTACACGGTTCAACATATTTTTGAGTTCCAGCCAAATGATGCTTTAGCCGGTAGACACCTCCGGTTACCCACTTTTGACAATACTTGCATTGGATTCTCCTTGGATTATCAGGATCTGCAACACCATGTTTCCATGCTATATCTGTTCGGTTACCAGCAGTATTTTTCGGTCGTGTTTTCTGGAGTGGTGGTGGTGCAATTGCAGGGGGAGCAGTAAGGGCACCAACAACTAATGTTCCAACACCAGAAGCCATGATTGAAAAAGATTTCAGAAAGACTTTTTTATGTGAGGAGAAGAAGAATGAAGAATGAAGAATGGTTTCACAGTTTTTTTTCGTGAGAAGAAATAGAATTGATGAAAGAATTGATGTGTTTAATGAGAGAGATATGAGTGAATTAGGGTATGAATATGTATTTAAAGAGAATAACGTGTGAGGAATTGTTTGAGTGATTAAGAAGGAAAAATATTAAATTTCTCTAATCATGAGATATATTTGGGAAGTTGGAGAGAATTAAGCGTGGGAGTTATTCCTTAATTCCTTAACAGCCTGTAATGTATTTATTATTGCATAAAAGGAAGTTTTAAAAAAAAGAGAGAGTTGAAGCGTTTTTTTTTTAAATTTTAGGGTTTTCTGAACCGGGTCGCGGACACGACCCGCGGACCCAAATCCATGGGGATTTTTGGGGATTTTGGATCGTCTGAGCGGTTTCGGCGATTTCACGTGTTCGGTGACGATCCCGCGCCTACGTTCCGATTCTACCCATACTCCAGCACAGCAGAGGGCTAAAGATCGTAGAATCGTCCGATCCTACGAGTTGGATCGCGATTCTGTCTACCTTGGATTCTGGAGCTGGAAACATCCAGAAGTTGGAGCTTCGAGATCGTCTTGGAAAGGGTCCGGTGGAGCTTCTAGATTGGATCGGGGCCTGTGGAGCTTGGGGCTCTGTTGAAGGGATCCAGTTGGAGCTTCTGGGGGTGATGCCTCCTCTTGGGATCCAGAAGCTGGAGCTTATGAGGGTGATGCCTCCTATAGGGATCCAGAAGCTGCTTCTGGAAGCAGTGCTTCGAGAGATCTAGAAGTTGGCACCAAAACGCACCAAGGGTGTCATCTTTTTCATTTGAATTTTTAAACTTTTACCCACGGTTCTGTTTCGTCACTATACCCCTGCAAGAAATCAAAACTGAAAAATACGCAACATAAATTAGTTATGAGACCATGGATCAACTCGGTTTGATCCCCTGAAGGTGATAGGGTCATTGGTTTCGTCCAATTTTTCCTAATTCGCAAAGCCCTAATTCCAATCTTGGAACCCTAGGCATGGCAGATTCATATTCCTGTACTCAAACTTAAATTGAACCATGTAGAAAGCTTCGAAATAGCATCAGGAACACAAACATATAATCAAATCATGTTAAAAATGCATGAATCATGGAAATCGACTTTGAAATATGAAGAGCAAACCGTGAGTATGGATATTACGATTCTGGACGTTTCAAGGCTTTGTGAATGGCTGGATCGATTTAGAGGACTCCTAGGAACGTGTTGGGATGCTTGGAATGGCTTGAAACAAGCTGAAACTCTGGCTGCAAGTTGCTTGTATCACACGGTTTTCTTGAGCTTAGTTAGGGTTCTTCAAGCTGCCAAAAAACCTCCTCTAGGGTTTAGAAACCCTCTGAATTTATAGAGGATGGATTGAGGTTGAGCATTGATGAGAAAATATATCTCATTCAATGAGAGTATATTTGATTTGCCATTCTTGTCAATTTTGATCAAATATTGCCAATCTTGTACCAATCTCTTGCCAATCACTCAATTTCGAATTTCAGGCCATTTAATAGGTATCTTGGACCTTAAGAATGTCAAATATACAGCCTTGCATTGATTGATTTATTTTTTGCTATTTTATTTTAATTAAATTGACTTTAATGAATAAAAAATCAAAATAAATATAATAAAAATCTCAAGGGCGTGGCATTGGGCTTGGAGGTTCTAATTGTGATTAGAAACAAGTTTGAACCAAGAAAAGTTAAGCCCATTTGGAAAAAATTGATTTTCTCAAGTATTTCTCTTTATGCACCTCCCTAAAAATGCACAACTTGTATCTTGCTTAATTTTTAACATTTTTGGGTGTTCTTGGACTTTTTAGGAAGCTCAAGATGTCCTCTAAACATCCCTTTTGGTTTCATATTCATTGAAGTTTCCATGCTCATGAAAACGTCTTTGCAAAAAGATGACTTTTTGTTGACTTTTTAAAAGGACTTGTAATGTTTTGATCTATAACTTCCAAATGAAGCATTTCCAACCCAAGCTTGTGAGACATGAAGTTGTAGAGAAATTAATTCCCTTTAAAATGAACTTTGGTGAAAAAATTTCTGATAAAGTATGTGAAAGTTATGCTTGGTCAAAGTTCTATTGATTTTTGTCTGAAGAGCCCTAATTTAGAAACTTTGACTTTTGCTCAAATCTTGATTTTTCTTGATGAATCTTGGTCAACCCTTGATCAAATGATGAATATTACTTCAAAATATTGGTGTTGACCAAAAAATTATGAAGTTTGACTGCATGTTGACCACAATTGACTTTTTGTCCAATACAGTTGATTTTCAACTATCTGAGCCATTGGATGGACAATTTTGACTTGTAAGGCTTGAAACTTGATATGGTGATCCTTTGAAGCATATGATGAGATATGATGACCACTTAAATCACTGGTGACCCATCTTGACTTTAGAGGAGAAAAACCCTAGCTTGGATGGATTGCTTAGAAGAGGTTTGTGTCTGGTCAATCCTTATGAAACTCTTGAGTATGGAGTTATGGATTGTCTTGAGAAGTAGGAGGGCAAATTTTGGGGTATAAAATCTACAAACATGTCAACTAATTGAATTGAATTCATGTGTCAAAACTTGATTTTGGTGACATTAAAGTGTGTCGGTGTCTCATATTTATGCACATTTTCACGTGTTTATTGATGCATCTTTAATCATTTAATTCAAGCATCTGAACACGTTGAATTCTCAATTCGAATTTATTTTAATTCATGTTTAGCATAGTGTAGGTAGAGTAATCACCTTATTTGCATATTATATGCCATACATTTACATTTCATTCATGAACATGTTGCATTTTCATTTATAAATATGCATTAAATACATGTTTCAATGTGAATTTTTGCATCCGTTTTTATTCAAACTCCAATGAATCTTGTACATAACTTGCATCTTATTTTATTTTGAATTACTTGCTACATGTATATGAATTAAATTCCAATTCATCTCTTATTGCATAATCAAAACAAAAGTGAATTGCAACTTAATTCGGTACATGAATTTTGTTGTTCCATAAGCTTTTTCAAGCGTTTTTGTGCATCGAAACTCACTTTTCCTCAAAAGTCCAAAGTAACGATAGTTGTCCCCAACATTTTGGCGTGTTTTAAAATTATTGGTGATGGTTTCGGAACCAAATTTCAAGTGCAATATGCCTAAACGGAGTTGCTGCCTCGTTACTTTAAGGTCCGAAAAACATCGCTTCCACTCGGAATTAATTAAAACTGACCAAGTTTTTGTATCCGTTGACGCCTTTGCAAGCAATTATGCGATTTTGAATCGATTTTGAGAAGTTGACTTTTTTGCTCTGATTTCGGAAAGTGCCTTCCCAAGCCAATTTTTGCGATTTTATTTCACTTCTTACATGCTTATACTGGTTTATTATCATAAATACAATCGATTTTGCATTCGGTGCTTTCTTTCTTGCATTTGCTTTGTTAATTCTGACACTTTATTTCATGTGCGAGGTACATTGAGCATTTATACTTGAGATTTGGATTTGTAGCATCCTTATCTTGTGCTGGCACACATGCGTCTGCATTCTATTGTGTGTTTGCTTTGGTTTTCACCTTTCTTGCAGGTTATCCAATTGATTTGAATGCTTACAAACACACATTCTATTACTTGTTTGCGTACGAATGCACATCATATTGTCTGCTTGCTTTGGTTTTCACCTTTCTTGCAGGTTATACAATTGATTTGAATGCGTACAAACACACATTCTATTACTTATTTGCGTACGAATGTGCGTCATATTGTCTGCTTGCTTTGGTTTTCACCTTTCTTGAAGGTTATCCAATTATTTTGAGTGTGTACGAACGCACATTCTAATATTTATTTGCGTACGAACGCGCATTCTATTGTCTGCTTGTTGGGTTTTCACCTCTCTTGCAGGTTCATTTGATCGAATGTGTACGAACACACATTCTAATGCTTGTTTGCGTACGAACGCGCACAACTTTTTTGCTTGCTTCGATTTTCACCTTTCTTGAAGGCTATATTGATTTAAATGTGTATGAATGCACATTCTAATGCCTATTTGCGTACGAACGCGCCATCTTTGTCTGTTTGTTGGGTTTTCACCTTCCTTGCAGGTTCATTTGATTCGAATGTGTTCGAAAACACATTCTAATACTTGTTTGCATACGAACGCGCATCTTATTGTCTAGTTGTGACTTCTTGCAAGTTATCTTGTTTCGAATGTGTATGAACGCATATTCTGATACCTTTTTGCGCACGAACGCGTATTCCATTGTCTGTATTGTGTGGATTGTAATCTTTTGCAGGTTTATTTGCTTTTGATGTGTACGAATGCACATTCCGACCATGCTTTGATGCCTCTGCGCATTACTCACCGATTTCTTTATTGTTTGGAAGCAGCACTTGAAGTTTTTCGGAGTATTTCTTAGCTTGCTATTGCTTACAGATTGTTATCCGTTTGGTATTTGCTATACCTTTTTATTGCATTCTTTTACCGTTTTTCTAGAGAGCATGACAAGTAGGATTTTACCGCTTTCTTTTGCCATGAGAAATAGGATTAAAGATACATGATGAGGCTTTTGTAGTTGGAGCATGTTCAGGAACCCCTCTGGTTTATTTAACGACCCGTTTAGGGCGATTCTGTTTGCTACTTGTGTTCGGTTTGTTTAAAGCCCTCTTCCATGCATAGGAAGGCACTTTAGGTCGTGTGTTTACTTTTGTGCTTGCATAGGTGATGAGTGGTTAGGCAAACCGCTAAGCGGCACCACCAAGCAAAGACCCGCTTTAATGAGACCTACAGGTGTTGTATGTGATGATGATATGATGGGCACGCGGAAAAGGTTCGCAATCAACCCCTGCACAATTCTAGTCTATGTCAGCTCAACACACGCGAATTGTGTTGCTTCTTTTATCGAGTCAATAACAAAAGTTGCAAGAGTCTCCTATTCTAACTCTCCACACCTTCTCTTGGGGTTCACATTTATTGCTGATACTCGCACTTATTGCTCTTCACACCGGACAATTCATGTTATGTTGTGATACCTTTCTCGGGAATCAAATGTGTCGGCTCCTAGTTGACTCCGATATACTTGTTACCGTCGTAGACTATGGGACTTCCTTCTTCTCCTGCGCATGTGTGTTCATTTGTTTGTGCATTGCATTGATTGTGTGCTTCTGCCAAAGCACTTGCTTGCTTCATCCCTTTGCATCCCTTGGTTCTACAACCAAGACAAATATTAGGATAACTTCCCTTAGGACCGCTCGATTAGGATAGCTCTCGAGCCTAGACATTAGGATTTACATCCTTTGCATGTCAACATAGATAGAGATTCCCCTTCATCCTCAACCTTAGGTCCAACTTTGCATGATAACATTAGAGTAGAACTAGTTAGTCTCCCTTTACATGTTTTCATGTTTCTTTTGCATCCTTGCATGTAATAAAACTAAAACTTGTTTTCTCTTCTTTTTACAAATCAAAACACTTAATAATGGTTCAAAACTCATTTCTCAAAGGTAAAAGCAACCAAACTCACTTCAAACATTTTTGTCTATGGACTTTCTTTTCTTTTAAAATCTTTTCATAAAGGGCGTTCCCTTTCAAATCCAAATAAGTTGCTGAGTGTGCGAGCGACCGAGCATAAGACTTCTTATAGCTGCAACGCCAAACACGAGTGGCAATTGTGAGGATGAGGAATCGAACTTCCCATAAAAACAATTGTAACCCACCAAAACATGTGAGCCGAACTACGGCGCTCTGACTTTCCCATTGCACGAGGGAATACGTAGGCATCTTGTTACGGGGCTCGACCGAGAAAACTTTGTAAATAGTTCTTTCTTTTCTCCGTGTTTCCTTTATTTTCTTTCTTTCACATGCATTGTAGCGATTAAGTGCTAGATAGATATATCACACCCCTTAGATAGAAAATAGAAGTGGACACCATAGAGTACTACAGATGCTTGGGGTGCTAATACCTTTCCCTCGCGTAACAGACTCCCTTACCCCGATCTCTCGGTCGTAAGACCGTGATTTCTTCTCTTTCCAAGTTTACTCGATGTTTTTCTTTCCTATCGCATGATAGAAAATGTTCGATGGCGACTTCATTGATATTTCTATTTGATGATGTTCAACCGGTTGTTTCACTTATGTGCGTGCTTCTCTTAGAACTTCTCGACTTAGGATAATGTTCAAGTTAGACATCAGGATTTTTATCCAAGCATGTTAACTTAGTTAGAAGCTCCATTTATCCTTAACTTTAAGATCAATCATTGTATGATAATATTATGGATAGAACTAGATAGTTTCCCTTAGTTGTTTTCTTTTCTCTTTTGCATATTAAAATAAAAATCTTTTCTTTTGAAAACTTTAAGATACTTAATAATCATGATGCGAATCGTGTGTTACGAGCCTTAAGCACGTGCAGAGTATCTTGGATGTGAGGCATCTGACTCGTCCATCCAAGGCCTCTCATGTCATAGTCTTTAGCATTATTTAAATCTCAAATCATTTTCTCAAGGTAAAAGCAACTAACCAATGCAAACTATTTTGTCTTCAGACCTTTTTCTTTGAAAACCTTTTTGATAAGGATGTATTATTTCAAATCCGAGCAAGTTGGATACATTAAGTGTGCGAGTGGCAGGACATGATTTTTGTTACAAACTGCAATGCTAAACACGAGTTGCAATCTTTATATCAAAGACGTGGAATGATATTATCCATAAAAAAAACATTGCAACTCATAAATATTTTTGAGAACTATGATTTGCTTTGATCTTTTATTGCACGAAGAAGGAGGTACGTAGGTACAAAGGTTCATAAATGCGGCAAACACGAATAATAAAATCTTTTTTCCAATACTTTTACTTTTATATATATTTATAATAGACAATAATCCAACATAAGAAATAACATAAAAAAAGCGTTTGAGTTTACTAAGTGTGACATTGACTAAACTAGTGTTAGTACTTTGGGTTTCCTAGTTGCTTCGTCTACACACTTTCTCCATGTTTCACCTGCCCAATTAAACTACTCTAGTCTGTCTGTTTTCCTTTTACACACACGATCCTCTATTTTTCCTCCAATCTCTGCTTTCTCTACTCATTCAGAGCTTGAATTGAATCACGGATATGGCTTTTTCATTCTTTCTTAAACTATCTTTCAAATTCCTTCATCATTTTGCATGGTATTCCTCCTTTATCTCTCTCATTTTTCTCTTAAATCTTTACATTATTATTACCTCCAATTTTATGCTAATCAACAATCATCTTCTCTGTTTCCTTCACTTTTCTAGGCCTCTTCTTGCTCTTCTGTATCCTCTGTAAGTTCTTGTTCTATTCTAGGGTTTTCTTGTACCCAAAAACTTTCTACTTTTTTCATTATTGTTGTGATCATGGTTTTTGGACAGGTGTGCTTCCATACATGCAATAGAGACTGATTCTTATGCAGAAACTAAGAATTTGATCTCATATTGGATACTTCTTTCATTCATTTACCTCTTTGAGTATGCTTTTATCAATCTTCTACCATGGTAAATTCTTTACTCAATGTGCATAAATGTTTCTAATGATTCATGAGTTTTTACTACTTGATTCCCATGTTTCGTATCAGGTTGCGGCTCTGGCTGTACATTAAGCTAATGATTGTTTTTTGGCTTACTATACCGGACTTTGGACGGGCTTCTTATGTTTATAATAACCTTTTTCGCCCCATGAAATTGCAAATAGTCGTGTGGAGGTTTAATAACTATTGGAGGAAGTGTTTTGTTGAGAAAGATGAGTTTTTAATGCATGCAGAGAGATATATGAGGGAAAATGGAACTGAAGCCTTGGAGAAACTCATTGCTAGCAAGGTATGTGATATGTCTCTATCTACATATGATTGAAGGTTTTAGCTAACTCTTCTTTTTTTCATCATATTGTAGAACACAATGTGTATGCCTGATGCAGAAGTGACTAATGAAATCATAGCTACTCGTAATAAAGAAATGCTAAAGGTAAAGTTTTGATGTTAAGTCACTTGTGACATTGTTATAGTTCTTGTTATATGTCGTTGTATACTTAATGAGGGAGCTTGACTTTGTACAGACAAATGGAGAAAGACTCCATACTGAGCACCTAGACATCAAAGATATGGAGGCTGTTGAGAAAAGAGAAACTCCTGCTACCAAGCAAGTAAGATTTCATTCGTATTCACTCCTAACAGAAATCTCCTAAGCACGGATATTTTTTTAGACTTGAGGCTTTCTAAGATGTCATTTGTGAAAGGTTTAGTCTTACAAGTGCATATAAATGTGTGGATGTGATCGTGATTTTGTTGGATTGTTATGTTGTGGCGTTTTAGACTAATTCTACTTTTATTTGAGGCGTTTCTACATTTTCATCTACAACTAAAATAGTCACAATGTCCTATTTAAGTGACTGCTATAGTGGTTGTATATCATTCACATGACAGTCTTTGAACTGTGTGAACTAGTTGTAGCATCTTTTGTTTTTCTTGTACTTTTCAAAATTTTCATTAATTCTACAATGCTTAACCCTCAAGGGTTGGCCTGTTGGTGAAGGCTTGGGACCTGAGATTGTACTCCTCCCTGGGTCTCAGGTTCAAAACCTATTATGTGCTAACAACTATTGTGTTGAATCAGTCCATACAGAGCATTGCTCTGGCTTTAAATTGGGGCATGATAGAATTGGTCCTCTTGGATTAGTCGGTCTCATGGCAGAATACCAAGTTTTAAGAAAAACAACAATGCGTGTAACCTATGTAGCACCGACACCTTAGAAAAAAGGCGTGTTAGTGTCAGTGTCCGAAACCAACACTCACACTTGTGATTACATTTAATTTATTCATTTTTCAAATTATTACTGGTGTCAACGTGTCAGTGTTGGTGTCGTGTTTCCACTTTCCGGTGTCTGTGCTTCATAGCTTGTAACTGTTATTACAGTATTCTTTAGTTTCTTCTTATATTTGGATGTTGCAGGATATTCCTGTCCTCCCTAAAGTTGGGCCAAGTCAAAGTGCATCATCAGCCACAGTGGTAACCAAAGGAATCAAGGAGATTGACAAAGCTGTTGGAGATGTTCCTCAGAGTTCTTCTACACAGAAGGAAATGCAGAAAGAGTGGAATTGTTCTTTGTGTTCAGTAACAACATCGAGTGAGATAACCTTGAACTCCCACCTCAATGGAAAGAGACACAGGGATAATACTGAAGCTTTAAGAGCAAAGAAGGAACCTACTCTTCAGAAACAAAAGGACGCACAAGTGACAAATGAAATCTTAGTTACAGATAATAAAGAAATGGTAAAGGTCAAATTTTGATATTTAAGTATTATGAAATTAATATAATTCTTGTCACTATGTCTTGTATGAGTCAATCTACATGTTTCAGTCACATGGTGACATTTAAAGAACTTAAAAGGAGTTTCCTGTGCAGGCAAATGGAAGGAGACACAGTGCTGCTACTGAAGCTTTAATAGAACAGAAGCAACCTACTCTTCAGAAACAAAAGGATGCTGAAGTGACAAATGAAATCTTAGCTACGGATAATAAGGAAATGCTAAAGGTAAAATTTTGTTATTTTAAGTGTTGTGAAATTAATATAATTCTTGTTACTACGCTTACAAGTATATATTTATTATATATAAATTGCGTGGATGTGGTCATGATTTTTGTTGTCATTGTTGTTGTTGCTAGAGAACCTATGCTAATAATACTGTGGCAAGTCAAAAGGCATCACCAGACATGGTAGAAACGAAAGGAGCAGCAGAGAGTGACAGAGCTGGTGGAGAGATTCCTCAGAGTTCTTCTACACAGAAGGAAGTGCAGAAAGAGTGGACTTGTGCTTTATGTTTGGTAACAACATCGAGCGAGGCAACCTTGTTTTCGCACCTCAATGGGAAGAAACACATGGCTAGTTGTGAAGCAGCTTTGAAAGCAAAGAAGCTAACTGCTCTGCAGAAGCTGAAAGTCTATCAGCCCAAAGAGGAGGTGAAACAGAAGAATGTTAACAATATGTTAAATTCCAATGTCAAGAATGGAAATGGTATTGTTAACAAAGTGTTGAAGGTAGTGTTGGATAATAAGGTGGAAAAACTTCAAAAGAACATGTCTGAGCCTGTTAGCATGCACAATTCCAAATTAATGTGTAGAGTCTGTGATGTTGTCCTTCATTGTGAGAGTAATGTTGTCTCTCACTTAAATGGGAAGAAGCATTTGGCTAACATGCAAAGCAAAGTTGATAGTTTAAAGAACCTTAGGGATATTGGCATTGCTTGAAATGAAGCTGAAAAAGGGAATTGGGGTAAGAAGCCTCCTTGATATTGTTGCTGAGGATTCTTAAATGGAAGTACTTCATTTTTAGAGATTTTAGAAAAATAAATTTTCATAAAACTGACGTAAGTTTTTATTTTATTTTGTATAAAAATATTAGAAGTTGAGCTCTGGTTGATAATAGTACATAATATTTTAAAAGTGAGTTGAGAAAATGTTATTTTTGATAGTTTTTTTTCCCATTCTGTTGGTTACTTCTAAGAACTACTGTTTTTTTTTTTCCGCATGTATAAGTTTAGAACGAATTTGAAAGTTAGAACTAGTTCTAGTAATTCTATAAGTTTAAGGTCTAAAAATTCTGGATTTTAAAATAAGGGGATCAAAACTCAAAAAAACTGAAAATAGAGGGACTAAAATTACAATTACGCATAGTATTAATAGATTCTGCTCCTAAAACATAAGCCATCATTTTAGAAAACAATATGCACAACACGAGAAGGATTTGGGGATTAAAAGCAGGAGAAAAAAGAAAAGAAAATACACCAAAGCTATGGCATTTTATTGAAGAGAACAAAGATTCCATAATAGAAATGAAAATTATACACATGACTCTGGCAATCAAGATTTTTGAGAGGTTGGCATTGCCAAGTTAATCTTGCTACCGCCTACTGAATCCTTCCACTGCTGAGTTATTGTTTTGATCTGTGTAAAAAAGTTAACCCCTGCCTTGCCTGCAATCCCATCAATGCATAACATCAAATTCAAATCAAACACTTTTACACTATAGCCTATACCATAAGAAAAATGCAACTCTTGAACAATGCAAGTGATAAATGATTGCATAAGAGTCAGGTTTTTAAATAAATCACTCTACCGTAGAAATTGAGATCGCCAGCAAATGACGCCTTGTTGCCGGTAAATGAGAAAAATGGCAAAGGAACTGGAATAGGAACATTGACACCGACCTGATTCAAGATTCATGTTAAAATGCAATGTGATTGGTTGATAAATAAAAACTCCTAATGCATATACTTGTTGAAATTACAAACATTATTATTTGTTGACATGCTTCCATGAAGTAGTAAATTTTACCTGCCCGGCCTCAATCTCGGTCTGAAATTTCCTTGCAGCGACACCAGAAGTAGTAAATATTGAAGCACCATTTCCATACCTGTTAGAAAGGTCAGAGTAATTAGAAACAAATGGTATAGCAGTTTAACAAAAGGCAATGACAATCGCGGCGTGTTAAGTAAGTACTTGTTTTTGTTGACAATGTTTATGGCCTCTTCCAAGCTATCAGCCTGAAGATTAAAACAAAACAGAAAAACAATGTAACCATGAAATACTTTACAAATTTTTTTATTTTGGTATTTCTGTATTGAACAATAAGATTCTAAGGAAGAACTAAAGACACGCACCTCCATAAAAAGAAGAACTGGGCCAAAAATCTCCTCCTGCATGCGCGACATGTTAAACAGTTAAGTTTAATATACATCTAAACCTCAAGTCTCTATTCTGAAGGAATTCTTTTAGTAGAAACCTTGAGATCAGAGATTGAAAGAAAATACCTTGTAGCACTCCATGTTGGTAGTGATATTAGATAAGATGGTTGGGCCAACAAAATTGCCAGATTCATATCCTGGGACCTATTTGTCATGCACATATGAACCGAACCGTACCAAATCATTAGAAGACATTTTTTTCCAAACCGAACTGAATCAGATATGCTATTTAGGGCTTCAAACTACTACGAGTTTATTAAAAAGATGTATATGCATTTAATGTTTCAATTTATCTTGCTGGTATATTTCGGTTGACAAGAAGTGGAGCTTCCTTAGATAGTGAATCAAATTATACACAATAAAATGCTTAGTTATCTCTTATCATGTTTTTCTTTTTTCTTTGAAAAGAATATAATAAGATGGTTGAAAATGGCAGTTAATGGTATAAACGTTACCACTATATTTCTTCCATCAAGCAGCAGTTTGGCACCACTCTCGACTCCGGATTGAACTAATGAGTGTACTCGCTCCTTTGCCTGTGAATCCAATTAGAATGTTTAGGAAACAAATAGCTAAAATATACACAACAATTGGTGTGAAAATGAGATTGAATTGAATAGCCATAGCAGTAATTCTTGAACGACATATTTGAGAGATTTGTAACCCAAACTTTTAGTTAAAATGCACCTAGGAAAAAAGTAAATGAGGAATCATAAGCTAACCTGTTTGCTGATAACTGGACCAAGATCTGCATCAGGTTCAGTTCCAGCGTTTACTTTAAGAGCTTTCGCATGCTCTATGATTTTTGTTTCCCTGCATAAATAATGCGAAGGATGCATTTAGTTAACAAAAATTAAGGTCATAATGAAAATCAAATTTCCAAGGTCAAAAGATGATAAAGTTGAACATGGTTTTTTCTAGACAATCTTTTATAGTTTTTTTTATGAAATTGGAACTACGATAAAAAATTCATCGTTTGTGATTATACAGTAAATGCAAAAACTCCATAATAAAAAAATGCAAACAAAAAATTAGTGATAAACACAACTGAGTCAAAACAGAATGGAGTATGATACCATTGTTGGGAGCCTCCGACAAAAACAACTGTGCTGAGAGCCATGCACCTCTGTCCAGCCGCTCCAAAACCAGCAGCAACTAAAGCATTTACAGTGGCGTCGACATTTGCATCTGGCATGACAATTGCATGATTTTTGGCCCCCATATTAGACTGAAAACCATACTTTGTATATTATTACATGAACATTAACCAATATTTCACAAAGAGGAGGAAAAAACAAATTGCACTTACTTGAACACGTTTTCCTTTAGCTGCTGCTCTTGAATATATGTGCATTCCAGCCTTTAATACAAATAATAACGTCAAATACGTTTTTGCAGGAAATAGAATTTAAAGGGGATAATAGTTTGCAAATTCTTAGCATTTGAATCACTTTCTCTCTTTTAATTATCTTTCTATCTATGCACAACCGAACGAAAAAAATCAATCAATTTTCGGACAACAGGTCACAAAAAGAGGAAACGATAAAGTCAATGAAGTGAAAAATGAAACAATGATTAGAACACTTACAACGTTAGAACCAACAAATGATATGGCTTTAATATCGTCATCATCACAAATGGCATTCACAACATCCTGTCTCCAATAATTAAGGACATTAAATCCATAAGAAAAATAAAGCACAATTATTTCATTCTAAACATATCATAAAGTAATAAGCCGTCGCCCATTGAACAATTGTTATATGGATGAAATCAATTTTATGATAGTATCATTTACTCTCTTTATAGTACGATATTTTATGCAACTTTCAGATTTAACTTGAAATATGATGAGCTCATCAGATGCAAAATGAGCACATTTGATTAATGAGCATCAAATAAAACGTGCGAGCAACAAAAGTTTAGTTAAAAAAGGGATGATGGCATACATGAGTTCCATGAACAACATTTAAGACACCCTCAGGCAAACCGGCCTCCAATGCCAATTGTGCAAGCATCATAGAAGCACCTGGAGAAAACAACAAAATTCAAATTACAACCATGCGTCATCCTCTAAGTGCTTTGGAGTAAAGACATAACACCCAACAACATTGAAATATAGAAGTTGGGAATGGCTACAAGAAACAAAGTCATGAAAAAAAAAGAATGTCGATAATACTATTTCTTGGAATTTGCTCAGTGTCCTGCATGTAATTTTCAAAATCTGCAATTTTCAAAATTTCCTAACACTTTCTTTAGAAGAGATCATATTAGAGGCAACTGTTTAACTAAATTTCCAACTCATGGTGTTTTCAGTACAATTTGAAATGCCTTAAGTTTGCTCCGAATAACAAACAATGATAGAGTCGGTTTTTCCATTATAGTATTACACTATGCTCCAAATTGAGAAGATGATTCAAGGATATTGATAGAATGCAAAAATCACCTGGATCTTTCTCTGATGGTTTTAGAACAAAGGTATTACCACATGTAACAGCCACAGGAAACATCTGCAAATGACAGACATTCCAGAGTTTATTTTAAACAGAATTAACCATTATATGGAGATAGGTAATACAAAGTTCTTCTCGATACTGTTTCTCGAAAATTCTATAAAATATAAAATAGACTTTTTCTGTTTCATATATGATGGACGATATGGATCCAAATTAGTGAAAGGCAATATATCAATCCAATAGCCAAAAGACAGAAGACTTCTTACCCACAAGGGAATCATAGCAGGAAAGTTGAAAGGACAAATTCCAGCACAAACACCAATTGGTTCTCTAACGCTGTATGTGTCGACCCCGTGTGATACATTTGACACGTACTCTCCCATTTGTAGAGTTCCCATTCCACAAGCATGTTCAACCACCTCTAAATGATATAAATTAAAAGTATTCAATAACCGCGTTGCAAAATTTTATCAAGCAACATATTGTAAAAGACGAACCTAAACCACGAAATACATCGCCTTGTGCATCCTTGAGTGTCTTTCCTTGCTCAGTAGTCACATTAAGAGCAAGTTTATCCTAAAACAAATACAAAGTCAAAATATGACAAACTTTTTAACGTGTGTTCTAGAAAGTCGTAAGATGCATACCATATCTCTGCGTATGAGCTCCTGGAACTTCAACATAACTCGTTGGCGCGTCGTAACGGGAGTGTTACGCCAAGACGGAAATGCCTTCTTTGCCGCCGATACAGCAGCTTTAAACTCTTGATCTGTAGTCAACGGAACTTGTGAAACAACTTCTTGTGTTGCCTATGATCGAATTAGAGAAACATTAAAAGTCTGCATTTCCCAAAACCACAAACAAACCCAAATACACACAACTATAAAAAAAAAAACAGCTACCGGGTTTATAACAGGGATGAAATTGGATGCTTTGGAGTCAAGAAGCCTTCCTCCGATAAGATTGGGAACCCTCTGATAGAACAGAATCAAAAGAAAAAGTCAGTAACAATGAAGAATGAATGAGTACAAGTTGTTGAAATTACCGGAGCATTGTGGTCACTGGGAGATGGATGAGCCGCCGTTGAGAAATGGGAATTTCCCAAAGCAGAGATCCGAGGCATGAGGAACTTCAACTTTGCTGAAACACAAATAAAAAAGAATGATAATTGGAAGTAATGATCGATGAAAGAAACGATTAGTGAGGAATGAATTGGAGAATTACCGCGTTGAATTGAAAGCTGCAACATCGTGGTACTGGTGTTTGGAGTTTGGAAGGAAAGAGGAGAAGATGAATCAGCACACAGTCAGAGTCTGTTATATATATAAAGGACAAATGAAATGATAGGAGTGATGCATGCATTTTGAGATTTTGGTAATTTCTTTTCTATTCAATTCAATCTTTCTATTGTTAGAATATCATTTAATCTCTTTATCGGGTTTTATGGATATGCACTACTCAATTAATCCTGGTTGGATTATTCAAAATGTTTCATTTTAAACAAAGAAAAAAGTTTTTTTTAAAAAAATATTTTTATCCTCTCATCACAAAGATAAAATGATTCTATATTATTTCATTCGGTGTAATATTTTTAAGTTCTATTTGATGATGACTTTGTGAAAAGGTCTGCAAGATTGTCACATGAACGGATTTGTTGGATGTTTATATTGCCGTTCTTTTGAAGATCACGAGTGAAAAAGAACTCTGGAGAGATATGTTTTGTTCGGTCTCCTTTAATATAACCATCTTTTAATTGAGTGATGCATTCAGTATTATCTTCATATATGATCGTTGAATTTATTTTTCCTAAAGACAAACTACAAGTATTTTGTATGTGTTGAATTAAGCATCTCAACCAAACGCATTCTCGACTTGCCTCTGCTAAAAGTTTTGTATGATTAAATGAAGTTGCTGCTATTGTTTGTTTCACTGATCTCCATGAAATAGCTGCACCACCACATGTAAACAAATAACAGTTTGGGTACTTTGGTATATAACAGACTCATGTCTATTATAGCTCTAAGATAACGAAGTATATGTTTGACTCCGTTCCAATGTCTTTGTGTAGGTGAAGAACTGTATCTTGCTAATAGATTGACCGCAAATGATATATCAGGACGTGTATAATTAGCAAGGTACATCAGTGCTCAAATCGCACTAAGATATGGTACTTCGGTACCGAGCAATTCTTCATCCTTTTCTCGAGGCCTGAAAGAATCTTTCTCTACATCTAATGATCTAACAACCATTGGAGTAGACAGCGGGTGGCATTTGTCCATATAGAAGTGTTTTAACACCTTTTCTATATATCCTTCTTGATGTGCAAATATTACTTTGTCCAAATGCTCAATTTGTAAACCTAGACACAATTTTGTCTTTCCTAGGTCCTTCATCTCAACTCTTTCTTTAAGCAATTCATAGCTTTTGGAAGCTCTTCAGGAGTTCCAATAATATTTATGTCATCAACATAGACAACTATAATTGCAAATTCTTTTCCTGATCTTTTCATAAAAATACAAGGACAAATGAAGTTATTTGTATACCCCTCTCTAAGCAAATATTCACTAAGACGATTAAACCACATGCGTCCAAATTGTTTTAGCCCAGAGAGAGATTTGTTAAATTTTATGGAGTAGCTTTCTCCATATCCAAAATTATGTGTCTATGATATATTAAATTCTTTAGGGATTTTCATTTAAATGTAACTATCAAGTGAGCTGTATAAATAAGATGTCACAACATCCATCATATTCATATTAAACCCTTCATGCTCTTTAAGGCTAATCAAACATTGAAAAATTAATTAAGTCCGCTGCAGGTGGATCTGTTTCATAAATAAATCTTAGATCTTTGAACAACAAATAAAACTTTATGCAATTCATATTTTGATTTTTCACAAAAACTCAGTCATTATCCCATTGATTTTACACCTTGAGGCGTTTGGACTACAGGTCCGAAATCAAGTCACTTGTAAAGTGAGTTTAACAATTCATAATTCTTCAATGGAGTAGAAGATTTCACCGGAAAAATGGAATCGGAGGGAGCCTCACCGGAATGGTGCAACGACAGAGAAAAATAGAGAGGATTCGCCGGCGAGTTGTGCAACAGCGGAGGTGTTGCGTTGCGGTGAAATAGAGGTCGGAGGGGGATCACGGTGGTCGTCCGAACCGGTGGTGATGGTTTCAGTTTTTGGAGGGAGAGGAAGCCCTTTGAATTTTTGCATTGTAGAGAAAAATAGAGAGAATGAAGTTTTATTTTGGGTGAAATTTGACAAATTAATCAAGTGTTGTAAAAATAGTGAGGTAAAATCAATATATAGTGTGACATTTGGGTCTGGTTTGCTTTGGGTTTAATTTAGACCTTATTTGAATAATGTAGAATTTCTCAATGTCAGATACACAGTGCGAGAACGAACAACATGGTCATCGATTTCCGTACAAAATTCAGACTCAATCTTTGAAAAAAAATCGAAGATGACGAAATTTGTGACGTCTGGACGAAAGAACCGTCTCAATCGGATAAACAACAAGAAAGTTATGAATTTTTGAAATACGAGAAATCCAAATTTGAATTCCACTACTTTAGCTTGCGCCGTATTTTCAGCTTATTTCACCATTCAGTTTGGAAAGAAAGCCTCGAACGAAAATCCTCCGAGCAAAATCCAAACTCGGAGCCTGAAGCAAATTTGAAGCTAACAAAATTCTTGAAATTGTCCTGAAAGAATCGCCTCGATACGATAAAAATCGAAGAAGATATGAATTTTACAATATCAAGAAACGGTGGAATAGAAATTTGATTCAGCACAATGATTTCTCTGGTAATCCGTATTTCCGGGGGTCTTTCTCAAAGAATCAGCCTTCGACCCGAACATACGAATTAAAGTTGACATTAAGACGGAATTCCCGCCTCAAGAACCACTCTAAAACGGTATTCTGGTAAGAAGTTATGAATTTTTAAGTGCCCACGAAACGACGATTCAACCATAAAATTCAGTGCGCTATCTTCAAAAGATTAATATTTCCGGAGACTCACAAAATTAGCCTCCATTCCGAACACGAGAAATGAAGATAATATTAAGACAAAACCGATGCTCTAAGAATCAACCAAAAATACCAAACTATATAAGAGTTATGAATTTCTAAACACCCGAGAAACAAATAACCAATTATTAAATTGAATTATGTTTCAAGGAAATCCCAAACTTTGGAGACATTCCTCACGAAATTGGTTTTCGGTTCGAACATATGAAATGAAGAAAATACCAAGATAGGTACAATGCCTGAAGAACCACTTAAAAATAGTATTCCACTCGAAAGTTGCAAATTTCTGAGCCTAAACCAGCAAAATTGCTATCTCTGATCCGAACTGACTTAAATCAACTAAAATGCTTGGTTTTCCCCGCATTACAAAGCGTGTTGGAACACATGAGAACTTGTCAAGATGATGACTTGATTGAAGATTGTCTGAGACGTTCGGGAAGCACATGAAATGCATATAAATCTCGAAGAAGCAGAGTTTTGCTTCAATTGTCTGACGCAACAAATGCCCTTTTTGTAACTTTTCAACAGGGAGATGACTCAATCTCATGGTTAATGCACAAATTACGTGTATGCAATGCACATGGTGATTAAGTATAAGCCAATTAGTGCTAAAAATAAAGAGGGCAAAATTTGGGTGCATCAAAACCCTAAAAAAACTTTTAACGTGTTTTTGAGGACTATTGGTTACTATCCTTTGAGAAGTTTTGGAATTTTGACATTGGACTTGGGACTGATTTTTCCCTTTGCATGAAGTGGTTACTTGATTCTTGAAATTTCATCCGATACATTGAATTTCATTTGATACAAGGAATTACATCAGATACATTGAGCTTCATCTGATACTTTGGATTTCATATAATATTTTTAAGATTCATCTGCATGTGTGATTTTTCATCTGTTACGCTTGACTTGAGGCTTAATCCAAAGGGAAATGAATGCTCATTTTGACTAATGTCAAATGTTTGTTCTTCTTGTGGTTAGTTCGCTTGCACACACAAAGGCTTTCTCTTAGGCTATCTTACACTCTTAGGCGATCTTACAATGAAACCATTTATTTTATGTCTTTTACTTTTATGCTTTAGGATAGTCTCTTCATATCCCCCTTCTTTAATTTTCAAAATCTTCTTCCTATTTCAAAAGCTTATTGTTTTCAAACTTCACCTCTTTTCTTAAATAAACATTGACTGTGTCAAGTGGTCCAGAAAATATTTTTCTTAATAAATGTTTAAACACTTAAGCATATTCAAACTCTTTTAAAATTTCTAAAAAAGACAAACTTTATCAAAAAAAAATTTGTGTCTTAGAGCACTTCTCTTTTTTAAACCAGACTTTTTCTAAAAGAAAGAATATGTGTATATTTTTGAATGCAAATTTCTATACTTCTACAATATTTTGATAAATTGATTGACATTTTTCACTTGAATGTTGAGTTATGCTTGTTGAGTAAATTCAAGAAAATTTCCCCATATCAAGATGATGCAAATGCCCATTTCCTCATATTTATGGATAATAAGTTGGGTTTCCCACTCGAATATGACAAAATATCTTTTATTTTTATCTAAAATCAATTAACAAATAAAAGCTCATTTCATAAACAAAAACAAGTCGTTCCTATAGAGTACCATAGATGTGAGAGGTGCTAATACATTCTCCTTGCATAACCAACCCCTGTACCTGAATCTCTCTTTTGTTTTGGTTTTCAAAATTTTGTGTAGATTTTTTTCTTTCGACCTTTTCCCTTTTTCCTTTGGAAACAATTAAGTCCGATGGTGACTCTTATTTTTTTATAAATTAAGTTAATCAATAGTTTAATCGCAATTTTCCGCACCGACATCTTTGCTTATAATAATGACCAAAATTTAATGTCACTTTTTTACTTATACTAATAGTGAACATGAGAATATTTAAATTATCAGGGTCGATCTTGGACCTGGACAACCAAACCCACAATTCAAGGTTTCTAAAAAATAAGGGTCTCAAAATTATATTTTATAAATTATAAGTATGAAATAAATATATAAATATTAGTTGTTCAATTTAAAATGTAAAGAAATTATTTCGTGAAGTGATAAAGAAGCTTGTTTTTTACTCAAAGGTCAATGTAATATTATTTTTGTACTTGAGACCAATTTTTAAAATTGACAAAGAACCTACTGGCATATGAACTAAATATTTGTAAATTATATTTTTTTGTTTTTACAAAAGATCATAATTTAAAAATATTTAGGCATACATAAAATTCAATGTCCATATTTGAGAGAAAAGAAGAAAGAAATCAGTTCATGTTTTTCTACAACTACTCTTACTAAATCGGCGATTCCAAATTCATTAATTATTAGATCAAGCTCATTTTTGAAGGGCATGTTTGCAACGTCAATGTATATCTTTTGATTATTGAGGTCTTCAAAACGAAGTTTAAACATAATGATTTTTTTATTTAAAAGTTGTTGATTTATAAATTTCAACAAGTTGTTTACATTTTGAAAGAAAATACAAATAAATGCTACTGCCAATATTCGAATCATGAACCAACAATCTCCCCTTAACCCAGCTAACAAGTGCCAACGGAGAATTGCTTCTCACCGAAGTTGCAGATTTGAATATTTTTCGGCTTCTTGTTTTTTGTTTTTTATTTATAAGTTAGTTTATTTTGTGATTTTGCTCTTGTTAACACTAGTTTGTGAATCATTTTGAAACTCTCTTGTATTTTTATTTGATTATAGTGAAATTATTTATTTGTTTTAGATGACCCCTAGTTTTTTACCCTTGCCTTGAGAATGTTGTAGTTTTTTACCCTTGCCTTCAGAATGTTGTATTTCGTATATTTATTGTTGATCCTCATTGATTTCCTTTGTTGTTGATCTTTATTGATTTTTACAAGTATAGGAAATTTTATATCCATAACATATTGGTTTGACATTGTTATTTTCCTATCGAAAAGTTTCTAATTGAGTTACTACATATAAAGCACATACAAAAACAAGACATTAACATTAGTAATAATTTTAAAAAATTGAACAATATCATGTGTCATGTATAAGTGTATGATTTTATTTGGGGTGTTGGTGTTTCAAAGGCTCCTAACTTATTACCAACCAACATGTATGTGGAATTTTTTGATTAGTTCTTACCAAATTACACTGTACACCAAAAGTTCTAACTGATAGCAGAGAACCTGCTAAACTTTTAGTTTCATCAAGCTCTTATGGGCAAGCTTTGGAACTTGGTGAAGCTCTAATTTTGACAAACTATTCCTAACTAGTTCACTTGAAAGACATCAATTACAATAATTATACCATATGTAATATCTTTTTTAGACAAGTTCTCGTGGGTGCTGTAGGAATAAGCATTGAGGATTGCATTAGTTTTGCTAGGAGGAAGAGGATGTGCATCTTAGAAATGTTATTCATATTCATATATATTGATCCATGGTAAGATAAGAAATGCAAGAGACCCTGAACTTGCCCACCAGTAGAATTCAAACAAAGGGGAATATGAAACTAATGTAGCTTCATGTGCATAGATTATTGATTTTTTTGGTAGGCTATCCATGTAGAAAGACATATTTAAAGAATGAAGTGTTACCTATACGATCATTTCAACAAAAACAACGACAGCAATATACTTGGATCCAGCAAGATACAATCATTTTGTTGATAAATCAGTGAGAAGACTTTGTTTGGAAGTGGATTTGTAACCATATAGATGCATAATTTTCATTTAATCCTTAAGGATAACAAAGAACACGATCATTTTGTTGAACAACAAGTATTACTGCAACACTTTGTAGGCTAAGTGCAAGTAGGGAGAGGATGAAAATGATACAGTTCATCACAACAGAAAGGTTAATATGTATGCAGTTCTGCTGTAGTGGGAGAAATGACACGTGACTTGTGAGGCAAACAAAGAATGTTCTCTAATAATACCATGTATTTAAATTTCTACTAAAAATTGAAATTGATCTTTCTCTCAGATCAAAGAATATGATCGAAAGTAAAGAAAAGAAGGATAGAAGTGGCAGAAAAATACCGACAAATTAAACAATAAAATGACCGAGGCTTTATACTAACTAACACATTTTAATTTATCTGTTTCTAGGAAATCCATTATAATTTACACAGTAAACCTGAAATTAAGACTACTTTAATATACAATCTGTGTTTGGATGCATTTCATTCAGCGAAGTTATAATATACGCAAACCTAAACCTTGAAGCTAGACACTTATTGTCATCTGCATATCCCAGCCTGATATTCAATCAACAAAACTACACTAAGTACATGTTGGATTCATGGTAGAAGGGAAGGCCCTATTATTGCTACAATTTGGAGCTTCCTAATATTTATGTCATGTTTACATTTGGGACCAGACCTAATAGACCTGAAAGTTGAGCCTAACCCTAAACCACTGCATAATAAATAGTAAAAATTACCAAGCCTGAAGATAGACGTGTTCGGTTATAATGTCAAAAAAGTGTTCTGTTGTATGCGAAAACATCAATATCAATTAATATATACATTTAGGCTCAAGATTATCGATACTAAAGTTATCGATTAATACAATTTACACTACACAAAAACAGGTCAAAAGAAAAGTGAAGTAAAAGCATTTGTTTGTATATAACACAACCTTGGGAACTTACAAGCTATGTGATCCAGTTTCAGAAGTGCTAACTACAGAATCAACTGCTTCATTCTTAAAACTCCTACCCCTACTAACATTGGCTTCAACTTGTTCTATCCCGGAATGAACAGCTTCATTCTCAAAACTCTTACCCCTACTAACTTGGGCTTCAAGTTGTTCTATCCCAGAATCAAGAGCTTCGTTCTCAAAACTCTTATCGCTACTAACTTGGGCTTCAAATTGTTCTATCCCGGAATCAAGAGCTTTGTTGTCAAAACTCTTATCGCTATTAACTCTGGCTTCAAGTTGTTCTACCCCGGAATCAACAGCTTCATTCTCAAAACTCTTATCGCTATTAACTCTGGCTTCAAGTTGTTCTACCCCGGAATCAACAGCTTCATTCTCAAAACTCTTACCCCTACTAACTTGGGCTTCAGGTTGTACTATCCCAGAATCAACAGCTTCGTTCTCAAAACTCTTATCCCTACTAAATTTGGCTTCAAGTTGTTCTATCCCGGAATCGACACCTTCATTCTCAAAACTCTTGCCCCTACTAACATTGGTTTCATGTTGTTCTATCCCGGAATCAACGGCTTCATTCTCAAAACTCTTGCCCCTACTAACATTGGTCTCATGTTGTTCTATCCCGGAATCAACGGCTTCATTCTGAAAACTCTTACCCTTCCTAAGACCGGCTTCAAGTTGTTCTATCTCATCCTCTTCAAGATGTTGATAGAGCCCATCCCTATAAACCCTCAACTGCTCTTCCAACACACTCCTATGAGATTCATGCCGTGAGATAGTCCATTGCAAAGACTCAATCACTTCATCATCATACTCTAATCTCTGCTCAGCCATTCTGCGAAACTGATTAGCTTCAATTTCAGCGGAGCTCTTCTCATTCTGAAGCCGGAGAATCATCCACATTGCCTCATCCGCGGATGAAGAAGCAGCTGTTCGTTCCTGGTCAAGCTCCGCAAAAGCAGCATTGGCTTTCTTGCGCTCAAACTTGATCAACTTTCTCAGAGTCTTTACATCAAACACCTCATCCACATCCCCAACCTCCCATTCACTTTCCGACCCAACCTCCGAACTATCTCTCACGCTCTTGTTGATCACAGAATTCGCATTCGGGTCAGACCCATTTTCCAAAGATGGAACCTTTGGCTTAGAAACTTCCCAAATCATGTTCTCGAAACAGATACGAATCCTGGGCATGCCTCCAAAATCACAGAGGAAACGTAGTGTACCCTTAAAACGCCAACCCAAGTGAAGAATCTTGAAACAGAAACCCAGCATCAAAACCATGCCGAGAAATTTGAGAAAGCGATAAAGACATGTGTAAAGAACGAAGCCACATCCGAGTTGGGTGAATAAATTAAAAGGGAGAGCGAGATTCATGAGAGGGAAGAGGGGGGAAAACCTCTGATGCAAGACAATGGAGGGAGAGTCTGCATCTGAGGCGGGACAATGAAGAAATGAAAATGTGTGAAACAAGGGACAGAAGAACGATGATGCGAGTGACGGTGAGTGCAGAGAGATGGTGGATGCGGACAAATAGAGGGTGTGGGATCGGTGGTTATGGCGAAATTAGACCATTTCAGACACAAATCTTCTCTTTTTTGGTGCTATACTGCATGCTTCTGTTAAATAAATTTTGTGCATATTTAAGTACTACTTATATAAATATTGTTTTTGAGAAAACCATATCATATACTTTACATTAAATAAATTTGTAGTCTTAGTCAAAGTTTTTTTTTTTTTTTTTTTTAAATCTTTTTTAAAGAAAAAATGTATCAATATATCTCGGAATATTTTTGTCAAGGTCGAGATGTGAACTCGGGGTAAACAATGGTCAGGAAATGATATGCAAGACTAGCTATAGAGAATGATTCCAGTTACATGGTCGGTTCCTAGCCGAGTACGAAGACGGGCTGCGTCACATAGTCAAGTCTCGTCAAGAAGGTCCAGGGTCAGTGAAGGTAAGTAGGGTGTCATGTATGAGCTTGGCTCACCAAAGTCGATTTACTAGATGCCGGACTTAGGGATGACAAGAGTTGCAATCAAAATTTAATGAAGAGGCACACATTACATTACTTTAAATTACTCATCATTCATGGAGATGGAAGACGTTACATGGCCATAAACGAGCAAGGGATATGAAAAGGTCCCCATCAATGAAGGAAGACCTATATAAAGGAACCCGCGGGATGCGATCAGGGGGATTAAAGACAAACAAAACGTATGGGTACACATAAGAAAGAGGGAAACCCTTGAGGTCACCATCCAACAATGGTAACCCTTTACCCTTATACTAAAACACTCCAAATACAATATATTTGAGACTCTCCCTAACCTATATTAGGGAATGTAACCTTTTAATGTTTTAGCAAGAACAATATTTATTCATTGAATATTGCCATAAAGGTTTCCTGGACATTTAGATTGGGCATCTCTAGCCTGGTAATTATCGATATTATCATACACATTAATTATCGTTATTATCATATACATTACTACAACATTGTGTCTAAGATCTTGGAATTCTAAGAAAATAATTTCAATTGGCATTAAAACAAGCATTATGTTCCGATTGGGACAACTTCGGAAGATCTATACATTTTGTTTAAAATGGACAATTCTAAAGAAAGAGAATATGCAAATCGGCCATGTATTATAAATGTCATAAACTATGATTATTGGAAAGTCCGCATGGTTGATTTCCTCAAGTCAATGGATATCAAAACATGGAAAGCAAACAATAAAGGATGGTAATTCCCCAATGGTTACTACACAAGACGTCACACAATCGGTCCCCAAAGCAAGAAGAAGACTAGTCTAAAAAGGAATATGAAGAAGCTTATGAAAACGCTTGTGCTCTCATGTCATTTTCAACGAAGTTGACAAAAATATCTTTAGAGTCATCAATATGAGGGACTCTTAAAACTTCTAATGAAGGCACTTCAAAAATACACATGTCAAAGATTCAACTCTTCACTACCAAATTTGAAAACCTAAGGATGAAAGAAGATGAAACAATTACTTATTTTAATGTTCAATTTTGTGATATAGCCAACAACTCATTTGATCTTGGTCAAAAAAGTTATGAAGAGAAGCTAGCCAACAAAATTTCCAGATATCTTTCAAAAAGGTTTGACATGAAAGTTACAGTAATTAAAGAAGCTCAATGCATTGGAACTATCAAAGTGGATTAACTCATAGGCTCATTACTTACCTTTGAGACGACTATCAACGAAAAATCATAGAAAAGAAACAAAGGTGATGCCTTTAAAGCTGACATTGAAAATAGCGAGGAACAAGAGAATAACATACTGATGATAACGTATGTGATTCTATTACATTACTTGCAAAAACATTGGTAAGGTTAAGATAAGACTTGACATAAGATCAAGGAATAATGTCACAACTAATGTTAAAGACAATCTACCATCCAACTCCAAAGATTTTGGATCCAAGCATAAAGGCATAGAACGAGACAAACCAAACAAAGGTAAAGGAGTCCAATGTCATGAATGCAAAGAATTTGGACATATTCAATAGGAATGTGCCAATTTACTCAAGAAACAAAATGGGATACACTCCCACGTTATCAGATAAAGAATTAGAAGAAGATGGTGAAGGAGAAAAGGAAAACAACATAGTTGCCTTCACAACCCATGTAATATTAAATCCAAATATCTAGGGTGATGGTGAATCCAGTGATGAAGATCTCTCAAATAAAGATGTTGCGAAAACATATAAGTTATTGTATATCAAGTGGAAAGAATAATGCATGTATGGTGAGAAGCAAAAGGCGAAAATAAATATTCTACTTCAAGACACAAATGTCCCGTCACAATTGTTGATTCTCTATTTTTAGGATTGACTTTATGTTTGGAGAAACTAATTTAGCAGCAATAGGTTAAATAAGATTTATATCTTGTAAGGAGAAAGCAGGTTGAAGTTCTATTTAATGGAGAAACATGTTGTGTTGAAAAGTTTCAACATCTGGAACAACATGTCATATGAGATGTCGAGACATCAGACATCAGGACATCACGCTACAGAAACTGTTAAGTTTGTTACAGTTCTATTTTAATTAGAGCAGAATATTCTAGGAATATTATGCATCTTATGTGGCGTGACTTTGAAGGCATATGTGAAGGTCCAAGAGATAAGGAGAAAGATTAACAAGGAACTTGATTGTAGCATAAGTTATCTGCTTGTTTATCTCTGCAGAAAGTTTGTTACAACTTATGCTGTTATTTTGAAGGCCCAAATCCAGTTGGGTAATAGGTTATAAATAAGCAGCTGTAGCCTAGTTTTAGCAAGCTAGCCGGTTTAAGAAAGATATAATCTTTAGGTTTAGACATGTAAGTGAACCACCCGGATTGTGGCATGGTCACTGATTTGTACCTCGAAGCCTGTAGGCAAGAGGGTTATTTTACCCACTCATAAGCTGTGAAACAATGAGTGTAGTTGTGTCCTTGGAAGAAGCTGTGAAGCAATTCCAAGTTTTTTTTTGTGTCACATGTGTGACTTCTTTATATTATGTTTGAAGTGTGGTATCTTCAAACTATTTTAGTTGTGTTTGGAGTGAGGCATGTCCAAGCTGATTGTGTTAGGAGCCAAGCAGTTAGTGCAATTACTGGTGTGATAGTGATTGATAGACATCACTGAGGTGATTGGAAGTGAGTGGGGGTTCTCATATCTAAGTGTGGTATCTTAGGTAGAAGGGTCATTAGGTAGTCTGATTAAGTGAGGAGTGTAAACATGAAGGTTTCCCTCTGAATTAATATTGTTGATAATGAACTTTATTCCTGGCTTGGTATACTCCCAAATGTAGGTTGGTTAGAACCGAACTGGATTAACAACTCCTTGTATTCTTTTGTTTCCTGCATTGTTAATTGTATGTTCTACCTTGTCTATTTTATAATGTCAGATCAGATGTCACGATATCCTAAGTCCGCCTGTAACTAGAATTTCAACAATAATCATTGACCTTTAGGAAGAAGTCAAACAGCTAAACTCCAAACTTGAAGGTATGGCCAAGTCGGTTTGCATGCTAAATTATAGTTAGGATAATCATGATGAAATCCTAGGGATTATCAAGACTGCTAGAGATATGAAAGGAAATTGATTTGGTTGCAGCTCCATGAATGGAGAAAATAAGTTTGTTCCTTCTGAACAAAAGACTGAGTTCTTAATGCCAAATTACATGTCACAACATTCGGCTCGACGTCTTTAGCAACACTAAAGAGTGTACCATAGAGCATCATGGGTATGTCACTACTGTGGGCAACAAGGACATATACGAGCTTTTTGCTACAAATTGTATGGAAGATATCACTATCATTATCGAAGCCATCCCGTAAGAAACAATTCAAGGAATGGTTATATTCAACAGATTTGGAAAGTTAAAGAGGCAACTGCAAGTCACATTGATTACATCTCACTAAGGGCTTCCTCTCATTATAATTGGTATTTTGACATGACTAGGGATAAGAATTACTTGAAAGATGTAAAATCTTACTCAAGTAGCTATGTTACATTTGGTAATGATTTTAAAGGAAAGATCATCAGACAAAGGGAAATTGGACTATCCAATTGTTCTGGACTGCCCGAATGCATGTCGGGCTGATCGCTCCACCAAGATCTATGATGAACCACTATGAATCGATGCTATACTGGGAGCTTTCACCTGTCTCGTGCCCCATGTGGTCGCCTCTGCTCGACATATGTCGAGCAGATCCGACTTATTTGTATCACCGAAGGCTATACCCGTTCTAGCCTCTCTGCTCGGCACAACGGCTAGTTTCGAGCAGTCTTGCCTAGTCTGACTTGGTCATCCCGGATCAGCGATATCCAAGGGTTCGCGAATCTCGGCCCAAAACCAACAACCAATGAGAATCCTCTTGAGATCATTATATAAACCCTCATATATTTGAGGGAAATGTATCACATTCTTACTCTCAAAATCCTAATATTCACTATTCTCACTTTAAACACTTGCTTACTTTAGCATCGGAGTGCCTTGCAAGTACACCACCCCCTCCTCAACATCAATCTTGCTTGAAAGATCTTCATCTGTTATAACCATCTCCAGTTCTGATCAAAAGACCAAATCACCAATACTTGAAACTCACTCCAATAGTTCCAAATCCTCCTCATCTGGACGCTTGGTACTACAATGCTTATATTTTTGCAATGCATTATGTATATCTACTTTTATAGATTGGTGTTGTTTTTTCTCACCTTTATCTGATGGAGTTGGAACAATTGGATTCATCAACTCATGAGTCAAAGTAACAATGAAACTGACAAAATTTCAAACAAACACATCATCACATAATTTTAGTTATAGCATAAATGGTGGTGGTGGTTCAATTAAGACCGCTCAAGTTCATCCTAATGTAACCTACATGAATGGTGGTGGTGGCTCTCAAAGAACCTACAGAAAACTGAAAAGCCTAGCACTAAGTCCATATATTTCAAGGGTTTATAAATCTTAAGTATGCCTTAGAAACTGTTTGAATAGATTGGGATGACAATGGACTGGAAACTACTTAGTTAAATCCCATTAAATGCTAAATAAATTTCAATTAATTAATTTTTCTTAATAATTTATTTCATAAAAAATTAATTAAAATAAATAATGATTAATTTATTTATTTTCTAAAAAAGATATTAATTAATAAATTTTTAATACCATTTTACAAAATAAAAAACAATTAATTTTAATTTAAAATTTTAAAAAATGTGACATGACTTTACAACAACACTGTCTCCCAGCTGTGCAGAGGCGATAAAAATCTTAAGTGAAATAAAATTTAAAAACCAACTTTTAAAATGAAGAACTAAAATTTAAAAATCTTGAAAATTAGAGGAGCAAAAATGTTTTTTAATTTTAAAAAATAAATGCGAGTGATGGATACAGATAAAGTTGAATTGACTTTGTAATGATTCCTGATCATATTTTAGGGTCGTCGATGGCCCACGAACTGCGGTTGGAGAGAGATGGGGTACCTGCAAGACACTCCGATGTCAAAGTGAGAAAGGGCGAGAGAAGAATGCAAGTAGATAAGAGAGTGAAAATGAATACCTAACCCTAGTCTGCAGCTCCGAGATATAAGAGGCAGTTGACCCGTTATTCTCGGAGGACATGGTGACGGTTACGCAACCGTTGGCACGTAGCCCTAATACGCACGTGGGAGAAATCCCTAACGGCTATGGACAGATGGGCCTCTGGACCCTCAACGCCCACTGGACTGGGCCTTATAATTGTGGGCCAGATGCCGGTCCAATCCAGAGCAATTCCTATTTCTAATTTTAATATATCATAAATACATTTTAGTTCAATTTTTTATTTTATTTTATTAGATATTTTAACAACATTGCTAAGGTGAATTTTAACTTTTTAACTTTAAATTGCATGAAGAAAATGCATTAGACAATTAAACATAAAAGATTATGTGCAACACTAATCAACAATCTCAATTCAACAAAAAATAACAGTAAAACAAAATAAGAATTAACAAATCAAAACATCAAATGGTGTTGTATGTATTTAGAAGAGCAGCTGAAGGAGAAATGACTTCAAATGCTGTGCTTGATTGTGATGACCCTGTGAAGATACTATTGCTTGAAGTTGAGGTCCCACTTCTGTTATTTTCAAAACCACTAGTCTTGTTTTTAAAGGACACAGAATTGAAAGATGAATGCATCTGTAATGGAAGAGTTGGCAAAGGAGCATCAAAATTAAGAACCTGCACAACTTGTCTAATCGTAGGCCTTTGAACATGATCTACAAGAGTACACCAAAGTCCAACAATCATCAACCTCTCAATTTCCTTCTCATTAAATTCACCATATAATCTTGAATCACCTGCTTTAAGAATTTCACCTATACCATAAAGCTCCCAAACCCAATCCACCAAGTAAATATGTTCCTCACTAAGACTTGATTCAATTGCTTTTCTACCACAAGCTATCTCCAAAGCAACAACTCCAAAACTATACACATCAGATTCTCTACTAGCTTTACCTCTAGTTGCAGCCTCAGGTGATAGATATCCATATGTTCCTGCTAGAACAGTTGTCTTTGATTCTGTCTCGTGATTCATTAGTCTCGCCAAACCGAAATCTCCAAGCTTTGTGTTAAAGTTACTATCCAACATGATATTGCTTGATTTTATGTCTCTATGAAGTACACACTTCTCACATTCTTCATGTAGATACAATAATGCTGAGGCTAAGCCTCTAGCGATGTTATATCGCACCGTCCATGTCAACAAACCTTTACCTTTGAAAAGATAAGAATCTAAGCTTCCATTTTCCATAAACTCGTAAACCAATAGAAGATCATTTTGTTTGTGACACCAACCGAAGAGTTGAACCAAATTCTTTTGCCTCAATTGACTAATAACTTTGACTTCAGATGCATATTCCTTTACTCCTTGGTTTGATCCCTTGGAAACCTTCTTAATTGCAACATGAGTTTTTAAGTCTCTTATGAATCCCTTGTAGACTCCTCCAAAACCACCTTCTCCGATTTTATGTTCCTTTGCGAAGTTGTTGGTTGCGGTAGCAAGTTCTTCATAGGTAAACTTCCTAGGTAGAGAGCTTCTTTCAAAATCATTATCCATTTCGAGATCGGTCTGCAAAACATCCTCCATTCTGTTATTCCTCAGCTTCCGTTTCGCAAAACAAACCAAAATCCCGATAACACAAATAAAAACAGCAGCACCACCTATAACACTAAGTCCTATAACAAGTGCTGTGTTTGTTCTGTTCTTGTCAGCTTCAAAATCTGAACTTGACTTGAAAGACCATGAGTTAAGAGTATGATACTCCCACCAGAACCCTGTTGCTGAAGTGAATCCAAATTCAACCCAGTCAGGTAGATTATCTTTCAGATTAACAACACTTGACAAGTGCTGTTGAATTATGTTGTTATCTTGATAACCTGTGAAGGTGACAGTAATGTTGTTTGAACTCGAATTGTAACTAACTTGAGCATCATATCCTCTTTCATCCATACTAGTAAACCATTGCGTCGTGTAAGAAGTGGCGATAGAGTTAACATCAATTCCTACATGATCATATTTAGGATCCCAATCATTAGCAAAAGTATCAAATTCCACAGCCACATATGGATTTTCTTTTGTGTAATTTGGATTGCTCAACTGGTTTCGGCTCACGAGACCAATACCACTTCCGTCTCTTGGAACAGGTAGTGGAAAATTCGGGTGTGCCAAGTAGAAGGTGATTCCATCTCCATGATGGGTTTTGTTGGGGGTGTTAATAGTAAACGAGAAACGAGTTGTGAAATCTGTGACTTGGCCTGTGTTTATGTCCCAAAGATGAAACAGTTTTGAATATGTGACTCTACCTAGACTGTCTTTCTCGTATCTTGTGAGGTTGAGAACTTGGTTGCCTTGAGAGACATCACCTGAGAAATTGAAGGCAATTGTTTTGTCACTACTAAGGTTGTCATAGTTGAATGATAATGGAGCTGCATGAGATGTTAGAACTAGCAAGAGTGATAACGTTACGAAAAAGAAAGCAAGAAGAGGAGTTTTTTTCTGATAATAAAAGTAAGATGCTGCCATAGTTGTAAATGTAAATGTAAATGTAAATGTAAATGTAATGTTGGATGGGAAATACTAATAATCGTACAATATGGCATGGCAAGAAGTGGTCGCATGTAGGTATAGTAATTAATTACTAATAAAGGTTCATTGATTGTGTTTGGTGGTTGATTGAGTCAATGGCTTCGTTTACCTTTGAATTAGTCTTGGTCAATTTGTTTATGAGTCTTATGTTTCAATGAATCCATCCATATATAAGTGTAAAAATGACCTAAGTTTTCCAAAAATTATTTTTCTAAGATAAGATGGTCAAAAAGTAAAACTATAAAGTTTGATGAATATACTATTTTTTTAATCAACGTTGTAGAAAAGAATTGAAGCTTGCTATGCAAGGTAATACTAACAATTAACCAAAGAATTGAGTCAATTTGAATAAACTAATGAAAAAAATCTGGCATAGAAAAATGTGATTAACAAGGAAGTATACATGAAGACAAGTTCTAAATACATTCAAAAAACAGAAAGATGGATTAAAATAAAATTAATTTCTTCTCGAATACAGAAGTGACATAGAAGGAGAAACATCAGAAGTAGAAGTAGTTGAGTTTGTGTTTGAACTAAAACTTATTATATTCTTGCTTTGACCTTCCTCTGAACCACTTATGCTAAATGGAGTTGTGAATGAATTAAAAGGGCCTTCAGCATATGTTGGTACAGGCATACTTGATGGAAGATTAGGCAGTGGAGCTTCAAAATTAAGCACTTGAATAGCTTGTCTCATTGAAGGCCTATTATTAGGATCAGGGTGAGCACACAAAAGACCAACAATCATCAAGCACTTTACTTGTTCCTCATCAAAATCTCCACTTAATTTTGGATCCACTGCTTCAAGAATTCTCCCTCTTCCATATAGCCCCCAAACCCACTCAACAATATGTACTTCATTTTCTTGAGCCTTGATATCAACTGGTTTTCTTCCACAAGCTATCTCTAAAGCAACAATTCCAAAACTATACACATCTGTTTCTTTACTAGCCCTTCCGGTGGTAGCACATTCTGGAGCCATGTATCCCATAGTCCCTGCTAAAGCTGTTGTTTGTGCACCTTTTCCATGATCCACAAACCTTGCTAAACCAAAATCTCCAAGTTTTGCATTAAACTCTGAATCAAGCATTATGTTGCTTGCTTTTATGTCTCTATGTACAACACATTGTACCCATTCTTCATGCAGATATAACATTGCAGAAGCCAGGCCTTTAGCTATTGTATATCTGACAGCCCATTTCAAAAAGCTTTGTTTTTTGAAAAGATGAATGTCTAAACTACCATTTGGCATGTACTCATATACAAGCAATAACTTCTTCTTTTGATGACACCAACCAATCAATTGCACTAGATTCCTATGCCTTAATTTGCTAATAATTGTTACTTCTGATGCAAACTCCTTTATCCCTTGATGAGAATCTTCTGACACTCTCTTAATAGCAACATAAGATTTTGTGTCTTTAAGAAAACCTCTATAAACACCTCCAAATCCTCCTTGTCCTAGCTTGTGCTCATCTTTGAAATTATTAGCCGCGTGTGCTAGTTCTGCATATGTATACTTCTTGGGTCCTGTCCCTCTTCCAAAATCCTCACCCATGTACTCTTCAAATTCACCATCTTCCTCTTCTTTTCCTTTCTTCCACTTCTTCCACAAGTAAACCGAAATAAAAACGAACACACAAATCAAAACAACTCCACCAATTCCCAATCCAACTGCTAGTCCTGTCTTGGTCTTTTTCTTCTTAGAACTAGGAGCAGTGATTGTTTTGTTGTTACCATGTTCTGGTTCTAAAGTTGAGCTAAATTCCCATGAAGAGATACTATGAATAGCAAATAAAGTTCCCGTGGCAGCTGAGAAACCAATAGTAACAAATTCTGGCAGATAAAGTCTGAGATCAACTATGGCTGATAAAGATTGGTTCACAGAAGTAGATGTTAAATTGTTGAAACCAGTGAATATAATACTTAGATTTAGTGAACTAGCATTATAATTGATCCAAGCCTCATTAGGTCTACCAGTTTTTATATCAGCCAGCCATGTTGAATTAGCAACAGATTTCACCGAGTTGATGTTGATTCCAGCATGTTCATGAGCTGGATGTGGATCCCATTCATTCGTAAAGATATCAAACTCCACAGCAACAAATGGATTGTCAGTTGAGTTCAATGGTTGGTTATCAAGTGTTAGACCCATAGCACCTCCTTGTGTTGCATTAGGCATCTCTGAACCATAAGGGACAAGAAAGAATGCAATTCCATCTCCATAATCTGGCCTATTCTGTGAATTTACTGTAAAAGTGAAATGAGATGTGAAATCAGTGAGATTCTGTGTGGTTTTGTTCCATAGGAAAATTGGTTGAAAATATGTGGCTCTACCAATACTTCTATTCATTTGCTTGCCTTGTTGGTTTATTGTAAGTTGAATAGTTGATGATGCTGGAGTTGCTGATCCATTATAGATTATGGTCTTGTCATTAGGATCAAAACGAGTGAAATTAAAGGACAAAGAGGATGCATTTGGAATAATCAAGTTCAAGAGTAAGAAAATAGATAAGAATATTTGGATATACATTGCTTTTGGTGGTGCAAATAGGTGAAATTTGCAGGGATTAGTTTATATGAAACTGCAAAAGTTAAAACTAGTTTATGAGCTTTTTATAAGCCGTCATTGTTTACTAATTCTTCTTCTTCCAAATGATGGATTTATTGCCACTTGGAAGGAAATACCAAAGTTTTCTAGAACGAAGACAAAGGAATGTGTCTCATTGTATATTTGTAGCTAGTTTATTGCCACACATGATGTAATGAATTGTCGTATAATTGTCGTATAATTTTTGTAGCTAGTTTATTGCCACACATGATGTAATGAATTGTCGTATAATTTTTGTAGCTAGTTTATTGCCACACATAGGAATATTATTTGGATTTTTTCAAACTTTTGTTCATAAAAATTGGAATGGAGCAACAGTTAGAATAAGTCATTTGAAAGATGTTAAGGTGAAACCGTTGAAAACAACAGGTAAAATAATGAACGTGCTTTTATGCAAGGAGGACTTTTACTAGTTCAATAGAACTTTTGGATCATGAAACTTTAAAACTTGACTATTAGAGCTCAGCATGCAAACAAAATTCTATGGTTTGAATCCTATGTAGCACCGACACTCTATCCGTATTTGTATCGGTCTCGCTGTGTCAATGTCAGAATCAAGTTCGGGTGTCGGTATTCTAAATAATTTAATATGAGTTAGAATTTAACATGCGATGTGGCGTGGATCTTTACGGTTTATAATGGGATGTGAATTGGATTTTGATGGTGAATTCCGGATTATTATTGACATATCAGCTTCAACAGGAACGGTAGATTAGGATCATATGCAGCTGTCATGGTCATGGTTTTGGTCTTTTAGTACAAGTCAACCAGTTTATGATTCACATACACAAAATTCTGGAAAGTTCAAAACACATTAAATGATTTCATTCTTTTTCTTTCATACACACACAGTACAGACTTATACTTGACACCCCATTTTCCATACTTTTACCATTGTATTTTATTTAAAATTATTAAATTAAAAAAAATGCAGTTTATCGAAAATTTTTAAAAATTATAGAAGTATTTGAAATTTCTTATCGGAAATGTCAAAAATGTATCAGAAATTTTAAAAAAAAATATTGGATTTCTTGAATAGCTCATATTTTTTTTTAAAAACAATTGTGTACTATCGAAAATTTCAAAATTTTCAATAAATTACAATTTCTTTTTATAATCGATAGTACAAAAATTAAAATTTCCCAAAAATTTAGAGGGTGAGAGATTCAACTATAAGATGTCAAGTTAAATTCTCGACTTTGAAACCCGCGTCCTTTGAATTTTGCCTCCAACGAATCATGTGCGGCATATTAGGAGGCAGGCTTAAAATTATACGACATCTTTTCATAATTTTAAAATGTCAATAATTTCTCTTATATAATTTAAATTTCAAGTTTTTACGATTTTTTAAAATAAAAGTTGGATGTGATATAACCACCGTCTAGTTGAGGATTTAGATGTGCATAACATACTAGATCATTTAAAACATGAAGAAAGTTAATTTGTGAACGACGTAACAAAGTACAATATGACTCGATGTACATAATAATTGCAATGAAATACATGAGAGTTGAGTAATTGTAATAAGAAACATTTATATATTGGTATATTATTAGTGGTTCATTAACATAAATGCAACATCTGATGAGCCTAATTCATAATAAGAAGTATTTTCTTAGACCAAAAACCAGAAAACTTAGATGTCATGGATTATATATTATGGATGTATCATGATTCAATGAACCTTTTGAGTATGTTTCAATTGATTTTGATCTTTGAATGCACGTATAAAACCAATAGGTATAAGCAACTGCTATTTGAGATTGTTAGTGTTGCATCAATCGGATTGACATTATTTATTGGATTTACTTACTTGGAACAAGGAAAGAAAATTTTACATGGACACTAGAGAAAATAAAGGAGTTGTTCACATCCAAAAATTTATTTTCCAAGATCATATTTACTAATTAGAATTTTCCCTTATGAAAGCCATTTAATTTTTTTCGAATCCTCAATCTATATATTACGTGTTTTCCATGTTGCGAGCAATGTTGGTGCAAAGTGCAAGAAGTTTGTCGAGGCTAATAGACAAGAACACATGATCTAATTTGTTTTCGCATCCTCAATCTACCTATATGTATCTTTCGCTGGTGCATAGATTGCTCACGGTGGTGAGAAACCCTGTTTGATGGTGTTTTGGGGTTATGGAGAGATCAAACTCAGGTGAGGTGAAAAACTATATTTTTAGATATTTTGGGTACATTATGAGACCTCATTTCCTCATTTTAGGGATGAGGTATTTATAGGAGCTCATGGGTCCAAAGTTATGGTTTCTGGAATAATCGACCACTTACTCATAGTAGGGGTATGTTGGATCCCTACTACCTAGGCAGACGCACTTTAGTTTGTTGACTATGAATTCTCATTATTTGACACATGTATTTTCCCATTTTTCCATCTTTGTCTCTGATCCTCACTTAAACATTACCAAAAATTAAAAAAATATGTTCTACTAGAAATTTAAAATTTCCGATATTTTTCCAAAAAATATGAACTACCGAAATTTTTGAGATTTCCGATACATGCTATTAAGCTTCGAAAATTTTGAAATTTATGGTACAAAAGATAAACGTATTAACCGGAAATTTCAAAATTTCCAGTTCAAATATATCGGATATTTTAAAAATTCCAGTATAAGGGAGTCAAATATATCAGACATTTTTTATCCCGCGAGAGGAAAGGAAAACATCGAGTAAACCTGAGAGGGAGAAATCATAGTCTTACGACCAAGAGATCGGGTAAGAGAGTCAGTTACGCGAGGGGAAGGTATTAGCATCCCACACGCCTGTAGTACTCTTCGGTATCCACTTCTACTTTCTATCTATTGGGTGTGGGTATTTATTTACAATTTATGTTTAAGGCAAAATGAATGAATGCAAAGTGTTATGTGCAAAGAGAAAGTTTTTTTAGTCGTGCTTGCCGCAATTGCGAACCTTTAGTGCCTATGTACCCCATTCGTGTAATTAGGGATCAAAGCACTATGTAGTTCTCCTCAAATATTTTGGTGAGTTGCAACGTTTTTCATGAGAAATTGATAAGTGCCAAAATGTAGTTATTTTGTATATATGTTTTGTGGCACTTATCCGTTCTTGTTTGTGAATAATCGTTTAATAACCCCATTTTTTGTTGTAAATATGTTTTATGGCGTTTTGTGTATATATTGTACTGATTGATTAGTTTTGTGTATATTTTGTAGGTATTTGTCGCATTATTGGAGCAAGATGAATAATAGCTCCAAGATGCATTTTTGGAAGAATAAGGCAAAGAAAGAAGCCAAGAAAAGTAGAGAAGAAGTGTTGTCAAAGCACCACAGCTGGGCGATGACAGGGCTCTGTGAGCTCTGGAAGCTTCGCCGGGAGGTGCAGGAGCGGTGCAACATTGAGAAATCCATTAGTTCCTGACTTTGGCTCTCCAGCAGCTCGCTGAGCGAGAAAGAGAAGCAGCGGCGAGCGATGATTTTGGTCGTCGGGCGGTGTTGAAATATTTTGCCCAGATGCTTACGTGGAGCATCGTGGGCCAAGTAATAAGGGTCCAGCGCTGGGCAGTGCAATTGGAGCGCCGGGCGGTGGCTGTGAGACAGAATTTGTATATAGTTTCATTTCAGTTCATTTTTGTGTTTTATGGTTTTTGGGATGGATTCTTGCTTCTAAATTCCATCACTTTATAGTTTTTGATAGATTAGCTTAGACAACAACACTAGGGTCTTGCTTATGGATGATTGGAGGTGGATTTCTCTTCGATAGGCGTTGACAAATCGGTGTAAATGAGTAGTTTATCTCTTCTCTTCTCTATGTATTTCTCTTTTGTTGGGTTTGTATGTATTTCTACTCATAACTCATGTATATTTGTCGCCCTTGGCGTTGTATAAAGTTTGCTTTACGAATCTGTGTTGGTGGTTATCTTAGGTTTTTACTCTATGTTAGAGATTTGAGCTTTGCTAGACATAGATTGCTTAGATTCTTACCTAGGATGATTATCTGATAGTTTCTGAATGCTAGAAATGAGTTTAGAGCTGACATTCACTTAGGGTATCTAAGCTTAATGCCTATGTGTTGGTTGTTTCGAGCTAGAGATAGTCGTTACGAGTGACGCGGTTGACTTCTGGTTGTCGAGGTATGCCAGACATGGATATCGAGGTGATTCGGTAGGATTCTCAATTTGGGTTAGAGATAGCTTAGGTTGTGAGAGAAATGTGATGACACAGAGGAGTATCGTAGGCTGTGTATGACATGGACGGTAGATTTAAGTCTATGACGGGTAGTATGCATTCGTTCTGGACAAGCTGTCTATCCTTTATACTTTTTGTACATTTACTTTTTGTCTTTTATTTTCAACCCTTTAATCTCAAACTCATTAACGGTATAATTGTCGAACGAAGAATCAATAACAAATCTCTATGGACACGATATAACCTAACCGATATATATCACCCTATAAAAATAAATACCAAACTCTTTGCTTGCCGCTTAACACCGCAACAACAAAATGGCGTCGTTGTCGGGGATTGGTTTTATTGTTTTTGTATTGCGATACTTCCGTTGTTTTTGAGTTTTGTAATTAATGTATATGTTGTATAGACTTTGTATATGAACTTGTATATTGTTACTTGTACATGTTATGTGTTTACTTTCTATACTTGTGCATATTTGTGATTTTCTTAGTTTTCACGTATTGTTGTGAATTGTCTCGTTATCGTAACGTTTGTTGTGTGAATGTTAGGACACTTTCTTTAGGTTTGCGCGGTGTGAAAATAACATGGCATGACGAGGGGAGGTTACTAGCTCGCACAATAAAGGCGTCGAGCTTACGACGTAAAACAAGCATGTTTTTGTTTGTTTTTGTTTATGTTTGTTTATGTGTGTGGTGGCTTGTGTTTAACAAGTTGAAATAGGACTTGCTCTTAATTTCAAATCTTCACTTTTCAACTTGTTAATTCATTTTCACCACGTTTTCGCAAGCTTGTCGTGTTTAGCTTGAGAATTTTTGTTGGTTGTAAATATTGTAAATTTTGTTTTTCTAATTCTTTTGTTTGTTGTTTGGACTCAAATTTTGGTCTGGTAGCTAGAGGTTACATTTTGTGATTTTCTGAGTTTGATCGTTTCAACTCGCGGATGTATGATAATGATAGTTTCAAAGTTGGTACACGTCAGATACTCGTTTATCGCTTTCTATAGCATAACATGTTTAGGAAATTTACCATTGGTATAATTACTATGTCATTCATTCTTTTTGCATTACTTGCTCATGAATTGAATCACTTTAGTTCTCTTTTTACCATAAATGTGAGGAAGCTTTCCATTGTTCACATATGAGAGGCCATCATTCTTGTTTTAACTGGATTTTATTATGCTTAATATTTTATTTTGTGTTGATTGTATGGTTGCAAGAAAATGATCAAGGCGCTTTTGTTTGATTTTGAGCATAACTACCTTGGCCAAATTTTCAATTCACATTGTGAGTGTGCGAACCTTTGTTAACCTCTTTGAACTTTTATCAATATCCATGTGTATTTGAACTTGATGCTTGTCTATGAGTGTCAATTCACTTTTTTTGTATGGATGTTGATTTCTTTGTTTCTTGAACCCTCAACTATATGTTGTTGTATGAATTTTTACCTTGCCTTAGAAAGTACGGAGTACTCACATAATGATGTTGGTTGAATTCAAGTTGGGGATAGAAATGTTTATGTACTTATGTTGTGATTGATATGAGGTTGAGAAAAGAAAAAGAAAAAGAAAAGTGAAAAAGAAAGATTAGAAAAAGAAAGAAAAAAAGAAAAAAAGCTTTGAAAAACAAAAACAAAAAGAGTATGAATAATGTTGTGTTAATAAGTGAGGTGTTTTGATTTTATAATTTATGATGAAGAATAATTTTGATTGAGATTTTATGCTTGAGTCTTTTCGAGTTGATCACTCCCTTAGGTTTCGACAAGTTTTTGTCTCGATTAGCTTTAGGACTTATCACTTGTTTGTTAACCAAGCCACATTACAACCTTGAAAAGCCCTTGTGATTCTTGCATTTGTATTTTCAATACGTTTTTGGATGAATGCATAATTTAGTCTTTTGTTTGCAAGATTGTGAATGAGTGTTTTTTGTCCCTCACTTTTGTGTGTTCTTCATCTACCGATAAATTTTTGCTAGGTGTGATTCATGATTGAGTTTGTTTTGTTTTAGAATGTTTTGCATGATTTTTATACTTAGGATTTGTTTCGTTTATATGTTATTGTTGTAGTATTGTGGTAAGTATGTATTTTGTCGTGTACGTTTTTGTTTGAACCATACATTTGTTTTCCGTTTTAAAATTTGTTGATTCGTGATTCTTTGATTATCATCTTTTGTTTCTTTGAGTTATTTGACTTTGTTTGAGGATAAAAATTGTGTCAAGTAGGGGAGAGTTGATAAGTGCCAAAATGTAATTATTTTGTATATATGTTTTGTGTCACTTATCCGTTCTTGTTTGTGAATAATCATTGAATAACCCCGCTTTTTGTTGTAAATACGTTTTATTGCGTTTTGTGTATATATTGTACCGACTGATTAGTTTTGTGTATATTTTGTAGGTATTTGTTGCATTATTGGAGCAAGAGGAATAAAAGCTCCAAGATGCATTTTTGGAAGAATAAGGCAAAGAAAGAAGTCAAGAAAAATAGAGAGGAAGTGTTGTCAAAGCACCACCGCCGGACGGTGAGGTGGCGATGACAAGGAGCTGTGAGCGCCGAAAGCTTCATCGGGCGGTGCAGGAGCGGTGCGACATTGAGAAAATTCATTAGTTCCTGACTTTGGCTCGCAAGTAGCTTGCTGGGCGAGGAAGAGAAGCAGCGCCGAACGATGATTTTTGTCGCCTGGCGGTGTTGAGATATTTTTCCTAGATGGTTACGTGGGCGAAGTAATAAGGGTCCAACGCCGGGAGGTGCAATTAGAGCGTCGGGTGGTGGCTGCGAGACAAAATTTGTATATAGTTTCATTTCAGTTCATTTTTGTGTTTTATGGTTTTTGGGATGGATTCTTGCTCCCCAACTCCATCACTTTATATTTTGATAGATTAGCTTACAAAACAACACTAGGGTCTTGCTTATGGATGATTGGAGGTGGATTGCTCTTCGATAGGCGTTGATAAACCGGTGTAAATGAGTAGTTTATCTCTTCTCTTCTCTATGTATTTCTCTTTTGTTGGGTTTTTATATATTTCTACTTATAACTCATGTATATTTGTCGCCCTTGGCGTTGTATAAAGTTTATTTTACGAATTTGTGTTGGTGACTGTCTTAGATTTTTACTCTATGTTAGAGATTTGAGCTTTGCTAGATATAGATTGCTTAGATTCTTACCTAGGATGATTATCTGTTAGTTTCTGAATGCTAGAAATGGGTTTAGAGATGACATTCACTTAGGGTATCTGAGCTTAATGCCTCTGTGTTGGTTGTTTCGAGCTAGAGATAATCGTTACGAGTGGCGCGATTGACTTCTGGTTGTCGAGGTATGCCAGACATGGATATCGAGGTGATTCGGTTGAATTCTAAATTTGGGTTAGAAATATCTTAGGTTGTCAGAGGTATGTAATGACACGGAGGAGTATCATAGGCTAGGTATGACATGGACGGTAGATTTAAGTATGTGACGGGTAGTATGCATTTGTTTCGGAAAAGCTGTCTATCCTTTATACTTTTTGTCTTTTATTTTCAACCCATTTAATCCCAAACTCATTAACGGTAGAATTGTCGAACGAAGAATCAATAACCAATCTCTGTGGATACGATATAACCTAACCGGTATATATCACCCAGTAAAAATAAATACTTTACTTTTTGCTTGCTCGCTATACCGCCGCAACAAAAATTCCCTTTCGCATCCTTACGATTAGGATTTCAATTCGTGCTTGGCGTTTCGGCTTATCGTAAGACTTATGCTCAACCACTCGCACACTTAGCAACTCACTTGGATTTGAAAAGAAACACCCTTATCGAAAAGGTTTTCATAGAAAATGGTCCGAAGACAAAAAGGTTTGAAGTTGGTGGATTATTTTTACCTTGGCAAAAGGATTTGAGTTTATTAACATGTTTTGAGATTTGATAAAGAAAATGTTTTAGTTTTATTATGCAAAAAGGGGAAGAAAAAAACATCTAAGGGGAACTATCTAGCTTTATCCCTAATGTTATCATATAAAGGTGGCCCTAAGTCAAAGATGAAAAGGGAATCTCTACCTATGTTGACATGCATGAATGACTATCCTAGTGTCTAAGCTAGAAAGCTATCCTAGCCGAGCGGTCCTAAGGGAAACTATCCTAATATCCACCTTGGTTGACCATCCAAGGGATACAAAGGGAGGAGGCAAACAAATGCTTTGGCAGAAACACACAAACAATGCAATACACAAACAAATGATACACACATGTGCAGGTACAGATGAGAGAAAGACCATAGCCTCAAGGTAGCGAATTACCGAGTAAATCAGGAGCTTTCTTTTGGAGAAAAATCTTAGCCACGACGAGACAAACCGCGTCAACCAGGAGTTTTCTCATGGGAGAAAGGGATTCACGCCTTGATATAAATTACCAAGCGTGAAGAGCATATGAGTGTGAGTATCAGCGTGTCAACGTGAACCCCATGACAAAGTTTGGAGGGTCAGAATAGGAAACCCTTACCACTATTTATATGACTCGACAAAGGAAGCTTCACGATTCGCGTGAGCTGAGCTAACACAGACTGAACTGGGCGGGGTTTGGTTGCTAACCCTTTTCCGTGTGCCTTTCTCATTAGGACTTAATAGTGGTGCAATATTAGGTTGCCTAACCATCATACCTCTATGCAAGCACAAAAGTAAACACTTACTGAAAAGTGCCTCCTTGCACGACAGGATTTTAAACAAACCAAACACAATTAGCACACAATTTACGGAATGCCTGCTACAGGTCTTTAAACAGCGAATTTCGAGCCCACGCTCTTTTACTACTTCTCATGATATCTAATAAAGCGGTAAACACTCTACTTCTCATGACATCTAAGAAAGCGGTAAAGGAAAGTTGTTAAAGGGTAAGGAATATCAAATGGATAACAATCCATAAAATCTATAGCAAATAGCAAAATACTCCGGAAAACTTTGTGAATTGCTGACAAGCAATAAAGAAATCCGATGAGCAATGCGTAGAAGCATCGTTAAGCATGATCGGAATGTGTGTCGTACACATCCGAATAATAATAGAAAACCTGCAAGGGATAACCATCCACACAATACAGAAAAGGGGTGTGCATATCGTATGCATGATCAGAATGTGTGTCGTACACATCTGAGCCAATGTAAAACCTACAAGGGATAATCCACACAATACAGACAAAGAGGTGTGCATATCGTATGCACAACCAGAATGTGTGTCATACACATCTGAGTCAATGTAAAACCTGCAAGCGATAACCATCCACACAATAAAGACAAAGGGAGCATGCATATCGTATACATGTCCAAGATCGGGATTTGTGTTGTACATATCCAAATCGATCAAAGAAACCTGCAAAAGGTAAACACCAAGCACTGTAGACAAAAGGTGCACACACATGTGTCCAAGATCGGGATATGTAGCAGACATATCCAAATCAATCAAAGAAACTCAATGTACCTTGCACAAGTAACAAAGTGTTAGAAATAACAAGGAAGAGTGCTTATCGGAAGCACAAAGCTCAAAAGCGATTATTCACAAACTAACATACACGCATAAGGATGCAAGAAGTGAAATAAAAACTCAAAAATTGGCTTGGAAAAGCACTTATCCGAAGTTTAAGCAAAAGAGTTAACTTGTCAGAATCAATTAAAAATCACATGGTCGCATGCAAACGTGCCAACGAATTCAAAAATATGATTGGTTTTAATTAATTCCGAGTGGAAGTGACATTTTTAGGACCTTTTAGGCGGTGGGGCAGCAACTCCGTTTAGGCATGATGTGCATGGAATTTGGTTTTGAAAATGAATGAAAATGCATAAAAAGAATGAAAATCATTAACCGATTTAATTTCCAATTCTCACTTTTGGTGTTTTGAAATGAAGTAGAGAATTGGATATTAAATCAATTACATGACACGCAAACAACTCTACATAATGTATTCTATAATTGATATGCCAAAATCGAAATTGTTTGAATCAAAACAAATGCATAACAATGCATATTTATTCTTGCATTAAATGCAATGCCTTATAGATTATGGTTGAAATTCACATCAACATGTAACCACATGTAAGCACTCAAAGAATCAACCAATTCCACATCTCGACATAACCTTGTACATGAATTAAAATCAAATCACAAGCCAAGAGTTAGCCATGTTTTAATGCACTAATTCAGTTAATCAAGAATATGCAATTTAACTCATGAATATGTGCATTAAATCAACAAATAGCATACAATTTCGATTCAATTATTCAATGCAAGCATTAACCAATGCATGAACATGCTATTTGCAATTTAAACAATGACACAAACACTTTATGGGCAAAGAAATTAACTCATGAATGTGCAATGTTCATCAATTTTACACCTCGACAGAATCGAGTTCAAGAACCAAGCCATAATCATACAATTTCAATTCAATTAATCAAGATATGAATCAATTAATGTATGTACAAGATATTCCAAAATTCAATTTCAAGAATAAGCAATTTTGCAAAATCACTTAAAATAAGCACTTATTGGAAGAAGTGCTTACTTGAATTGAAGCTTGAAGTTGAATTGTGACAAGGAGGAAGGAAGATCTCACAGGAACCAAGCAAGGAAGGCCAATCATGAAAGGAGGTCGTTCTCGAATGAAGGGAGCTCAAATCGGACGGTGGGAGAGCTTCACGCGAGAAGGAGAAGCGCCACGAGGAAAAGCTATGCAAAAAGCAAATGGAGCGAAAGACCGGCGGAGGGAGCTCGGTTGGAAGGGTAGACCGCGAGAAGGCCGCGTGGCGGTGGACGGTGAGGCGATCGGACGAGGTGGCGGTCGGTGCTCGAGGCCCGACGGGAGGAGGAGGCCAACCGGGGGTTGCTTTGGAGGGAAGAGATAAACCTTTGAATTCTTTGACTTTTGGCTTTGTGACTTGAGAGAAAAAGAGTGAATTTAGAGTGAAATTTTAACAAATGAATCTTCCTCCCTGAATTTGAAAGGACGCCGAGACGGAATTTTAGACACCAGAACCGCTCAATTTTGACATTCTAGTCATGAGTTATGAGTTTTTTAGTGTACCGTAAACACTGTTCAACCATAAAACTCAATTTATTTCACTTGAAAGATTGATTTTTCCGGAGACTTTCTTCACACAATTAGCTTCTGACCTGAGAATGAAAGTTGGAGATAATATTGAGAGGGACTCGCCAGTTGAAACTCGGCCAGAAATATCTAACGAGTTGAGAGTTATGAATTCCGGAGCGTCCGAAACACAGAAGAAACCAAATTCCACTTTATTAAGAAATGAACTATCAGAGTCTTTCCTTGATGAACTGACTTTCACCTAAATTGGAAAACATCTGAAATGGTTCCAATGTCGTAGAACCAATCCGAGATAACCTTGACCGAAATAGCGACGATCAATTTCAATTCAAAAAGTCCAATTGAAAACGCACAATTTCTTCCACAAGAGATGCTCTTAACCTCATAACCATGAGATCAATGATATGCATGTATGTTCATGATAATGGAATTATAAGCCAAAAGATTAAAATGAAGAAGGTAAAAACAAATAAAATTTCACAAATATACCTTACTGGCAAAATTTGAAATTAGAATTTTTGTGCATAATAATTTTTCATAACTTTCGAAATGGCGTGTTTAATTAATTTCTTTAACCTCATATACTAAGTCTTTTGTGGTATATTAATGAGATTAGGTGGTGTGTATGCAAGATAAGGGTTGTGGCTTGCTTGAAAGTGCATGAAAGGAATTATCCGACTCATGATTTAGAGGTGTTGTGTTTGTTTTGAAGTGGTGGAGACATTATTTATATGGTTCTCGGTTTGAGGTGTTCGGTGATCATAAGAGTCGAGGTATCTTTCGAAAAAGAACATGACAGAGAAGATGGTTAGAATTCTTAAAGGATTATGATTTCGGTTTGAATTACCATCCCGGTAAAGCAAACGTGGTTAAGCTTTAAGTAAAAGTCCTTGCATATGTCGATGTTGATGGTCCGTGATTTGGTTGGTTCGAAGATCCGAGTTTGGTTTGTGAAACTACTCCAATAGTGTGAAATTGGGTATGTAAGTCGACTAGTGGTATTCGGAAGAGATTAGAAATGGGCAAAAATCGATGTTGGTTTAGTTGATAAGTTGACATTGATCAACCAAGGTCAAGGAGGCGAGTTCCGATGCGAGAATGGTGATGATTGTGTGTCCGGATGTTCTTTGAGATTAGGAAAAGCATTTTGGAAGAAGGACACCGTAGCGGGTTGAGTATTCATCCCTGCTACCCATGATTTGAAAAAGTTGTTTTGGTGGAAAAAGGAAATTTGTGTATATGCTTGGTTTGTCGGTCGAATCATAAACCATCGGGATTGATGGAACCGTTGTTTGTTCCGAATGGAAGTGGATGGAATCTCAATGGATTTTGTGTGCGGTTTGCCGAGAAAATTGTGATTCTATCCGGGTGATTGTGGATATTGACAAAATCGCTCATTTTATTCCGATAAGAATGGATTATCCGATGGAGAGATTAGCAGTTGTAAAAGGTTGTGAGTTTGCATGGTATTCCTTCTAGTATTGTGTCGGATCGAGATCCGAGGTTTACATCTAAGTTACGGATTGCAAGAAGCTTTGGGTACCAAGTTGCGGTTGAGTTCCGCTTATCATCCGCATGATGGTCGAAAGAACGATTCAATCATTGAAAGATTTGTGTGTTAGAAAGGTGGAGCTTGGGATAGCTATCCAGCAGTTTACCTACAACACTTTCACTCGAGTATTGGTATGGCTCCGTAGGCACACCATTGTGTTGGTATGAAACCGGAGAATCGTGATTGGACCGTAAATTGTTCAACAAACGGAGAAGATTAAGATGATTCGAGAAGATGAAGACTTCTCGGACTCGTCGAAGAGTTATCATGATAAGAGGAGGAAATACCTTGAGTTCGGTGAAGGAGAGCATGTGTTTATCCGGTTACTCCCGAAGTCAAAAAGTTGACTCCACGATTTATTGGTCCCCATTACCAAGAGAGTTGAAGGTTGCATATCATTGCCTTGCCGCCACTTGAACTGCATGATGTTTTCATGTGTCTCGATTGAGGAAGTACATTCTGATCCGTCTCATGAGGGTAGATGACATATACGGAGAATTTGATCGGGCGATACCCGAGAGGATCGAAATTGAAATAAGGGCATTGCATTGGTAAGAGTGGCTTGGGAGGACCATGGAAATGTTACTTGGAAGTCGGATGAAGGACTCGTATCCCGAACTATTCGTCGAGGTATGTTTTCGAGGCGAAAACTCTTTTAAGTTAGAGTTGTGACACCCCAAAATAATGCAATAATTAAATACTTATGATTTTTAATTATTAAATTAATTGAGGTCATAATTTATTTAGTTTATTGGATTATTAAGTTTAATGATGGAATTAATTGGAGAAGAAAATGATATTTATTTTACTTATGATTAAAAGGAATTAAATAAGGAAAAGAGGAAAAATAGAATCATTTGGAGAAAACAAGACTACGTAAAAGTGAGAAGAGGAGAAAGAAGAAGGAAAACCTAGAAGCGTCAGAATCTCGAAGAACCCACAAGGTAAGGGGTGATTTCGATTGATTATTGCTTATTATGGGTTTTGATGTTGATAATATAGGTTATAGCATGTTAGAGAATTGTATTTGTGAATTTATAGGGTTCCATGAATGTGTCCCTATAGGTGTCAGATTGTGTCAGTTGATAGGTATGAATTGATTAGGGTGTCAGATATCAATCATGACTGATAGGAAGATGATAATTGATGTGAGAAATGATGCGAAATGATGTATTTTGGTGTTTCCTATGATGGGATTCGTATGGGTATGTGTGGATTGAGTTGTAATAGAAGAAATCTGTCAAAGCGAAATTTTGGTGCGAGCGTCGTGAAACCGGTTCCCAGTGGGAGAACCCGGTTCCACTTTTAAAATAGTGAAAATGACATTTTGAAATGAGGAACCGGTTCTGTGGGAGGAACCGGGTTCCCATTGATTTTCAGAGGATGAAAATTTTACTGGAACGGTTCCCTACGGAGGAACCGGGTTCCCCTACATTTTCAAGTGATTTTTGAAATGCAGGGAAGTTACTCGAGGAGGAACCGGTTCCATATTTATTTTGAAAATTTTAAAACTTCAAAATTCATAACTTTCAAACCGTAAGTCCTTTTGAGCGCCGTTTTGGACGTTATTTCCTAAATTTTATGCTCTACCTTATGAAATGAAAATATTTTAGAAAACTTGAAATTATTTTGGAAAGGGGTTGGATTTGAAATAAATGATTTTTAATGACACATAAGGATGTATGTGTAGTAGAGGAACCTTGGTGATGAGGACACGATAATGTGTAGGTGTAATAGCATGTTTATGCTAAGGTTAGATGTATGCATGATTGGTTGATGTATCATGTTGATTGGTTTGCATGTTTATGATGTTGATTGTATGCATGATTGGTTGAGATATCATGTTGGATGGTTGCTTGATTATGTTGAATTGATGTATTACATAGGCGATTAATGTTGCATCTATTGATGTGCGTGCATATGCATTGTTTTGGTGAAGTTAATTCCCATTGTGCGAATTTGACTTGGATTGCCAATAACCGATACCAGTGAGGATGGGTGGTTAGTGGATTCGTGTCCAGAGTGGTTATGGACGAATCGATGGTACTTGTCCGGTTGATAATGGATCGGTGTTGGGTGACTTGGTCACGAAGTCGGTACCGCATGCATTGAGTCGCATTTGTGTTTGTATGGAATTGTAACATGTTAGGATGTTTTCCAGTGTTGCAATTCTTTTATTGTTTATTGATTATGCATGATGAATTATATGATTATGGTTGTGCGTTGGATTCTGAATGGTGTTAAGTGGTGGAATAATATGCTTGTATTATATTATTGATTGAAAGACTTATAATATGCTTTAATTATGAGAAGTCTCACCCTTACTTTACCATTTCAGATTGAATTAGCAGCTGAGGAGTCGGTGAGGATGGCTCTAGAGCTATCTTTTAGTCCGTGTGTCAGTGTCATGCTCTGATTAGATTGTAACACTGGGGAACGCTTAGTTAAGAGAATCATTATTGCTTAATAGTTTTGGATTTGAATTCCTTGAGAACTATGATGTTTTATTAAATTGATTAATTTTGGTATTTCCGCTGTGTAAGACATGGTCTTATGATGATTTGAATTGTTGGATGATGATCCTCAGTGTAGCATGGCTACTGTTTGATGAAGTTTGTTTTAATTATTAATTGTGACATCCCGTGATTATACCGTGTTAACTCTGACTAAAGATGATTCAGATATTAATTTAATTAATATATTCGGGGTATCTAGATGGGGTGTTACAGTGGACGACCGAGATTGGACGATCGACGCGAGGTGGCTGGTCGGTGCTCCGAGGCGAGCCGACGGTCGGTACGACGGAGGAGGGAGGCCAACCGGGGGTTGCTTTGGAGGGAAGAGATAAACCTTTGAATTCTTTGACTTTTGGCTTTGTGACTTGAGAGAAAAAGAGTGAATTTAGAGTGAAATTTTAACAAATGAATCTTCCTCCCTGAATTTGGAAGGACGTCGAGACGGAATTTTAGACACCGAAACCGCTCAATTTTGACATTCTAGTCATGAGTTATGAGTTTTTTAGTGTACCGTAAACACTGTTCAACCATAAAACTCAATTTATTTCACTTGAAAGATTGATTTTTCCGGAGACTTTCTTCACACAATTAGCTTCCGACCTGAGAATGAAAGTTGGAGATAATATTGAGAGGGACTCGCCAGTCGAAACTCGGCCAGAAATATCTAACGAGTTGAGAGTTATGAATTCCGGAGCGTCCGAAACACAGAAGAAACCAAATTCCACTTTATTAAGAAATGAACTATCAGAGTCTTTCCTTGATGAACTGACTTTCACTCTGAACAGATAAACTGGAAAACATACTGAAATGGTTCCAATGTCTGTAGAACCAATCCGAGATAACCTTCTGACCAGAAGATCATACATCAAGCATACGATCCGAAAAATATCAATTTCTAGTTCAAAATAGTCTGAATTGACCGAAAACGCACAATTTCTTCCACAACCTGAGATGCTCTTAACCTCATAACCATGAGATCAATGATATGCATGTATGTTCATGATAATGGAATTATAAGCCAAAAAGATTAAAATGAAGAAGGTAAATTTTGGAGTACAACAAATGTGCCGAAAATTTCACAAATATACCTTAATTTTCTTACTTTTTGGCATGATACGAAAGATTTGAAATTTTTGAGAATTTTTTGTGTTTGGATAATTTAATTTTTTCATAACTTTCGGGGGATGGCGTGTTTAATTAAGGGTGAGATGCTAATTCCTTAAAAAAAAAAATTGTCTTAAACTTTTACTTTTAATCTTAATCTTTTTAACATGTGTTCTTTCTTTGTAGTACAAGCTAAGCAGGAACGAAGAAAGTGATGCAGAAGCAATCACTAAGTCTTAATTGTCATAGTCAACTGTCTCCTTTTTCTATTATAGAACACAATATTTGTTTATATTCCAAGCAGTTAAAGGAACCTAGATTTATCAAATATAATTATATAATTCAAAAGTACTAACTTATCTGTTTGGAACCACGGTAGATATAAGGAAAAGCGCGTTTATTCTACAAAATTTTGGTCTTATGCTTACAAGTGGCAATAAACTAGTACTCAATAATTGGAAAAGAAAAAGGTAGGACAAATATAATAGTTAGTAAACAATGGCTGCTTATAGGAAGCTCATAAAGTAGTTCAAGTCTTGCAGTTTCATCTAAACTCATCCTTGCAAGCTTCAGCTGAACCATAGTTTCCAATAATGGCTTTTACAGCATCAAAAACAATGCGTGTCTTGTTATCTATTTTCTTACTCACGAACTTTATTCTTCCATATGCATTCTCTTTGACCTTTAACTTCACTACTTTTGATCCGAATGACAAAACCATAGTCTATGAAGGATCAGCGAATCCTGCTTCATCAGCTATCCAGCTTACAATAAACGAACAAGGTAAGCTCATGAATGGAAGCATTGGTAGAGCCACATATTACCCACCTATCCACCTTTGGAACAAAACCACTAACAATCTCACAGATTTCACATCTCATTTTACCTTTACTATAAATTCACAGAATAGACAAAAATATGGAGATGGTATTGCTTTCTTCCTTGAACCTTCTGGTTCCAAGAAGCCTAATGCAACAAAAGGAGGTTCTATGGGTTTAACTCTTGATAACCAACCATTGAACTCAACTGAAAATCCATTTGTTGCTGTGGAGTTTGATATCTATCGGAATCCCTGGGATCCGCCTCTTGAACATGCTGGAATCAACATCAACTCTATGAGATCTGTTGCTAATGTGACATGGTTGGCTGATATCAAAGAAGGTAAACTCAACGAGGCTTGGATCAATTATAATGCCAGTTCACTAAATCTAAGTATTGTATTCACTGGTTTTAATAATGTAACTTCTACCACTGTGAATCAACATTTATCTGCCATAGTTGATCTCAGACTTTATCTGCCAGAATTTGTCACCGTTGGTTTTTCAGCTGCCACAGGAAATGCAACTGCTACACACAGTATCTCTTCTTGGGATTTTAGCTCCACTTTGGAAGCACAACAAGATAACAACAAAACAATCACACAGGACCCAGTTGCAAGTTCTCCATCCTTCAACACATCTACTAGTAAGAAGAAAAAGGCCAAGACAGGACTAGCAGCCGGATCGGGAATTGGTGGATTTGTTTTGTTTGGGTTGTTGGGTTTTGTTTCAGTTGTTTTCTGGAAAAAGTGGAAGAAAGGAAAAGAAGAGGAAGATGGTGAATTTGAAGAGTACATGGGTGAGGATTTTGGAAGAGGGACAGGACCCAAGAAGTATACATATGCAGAACTAGCACACGCGGCTAATAATTTCAAAGATGAGCACAAACTAGGACAAGGAGGATTTGGAAGTGTTTATAGAGGTTTTCTTAAAGACACAAAATCTTATGTTGCTATTAAGAGAGTGTCACAAGATTCTCATCAAGGGATAAAGGAGTTTGCATCAGAAGTAACAATTATTAGCAAATTAAGGCATAGGAATCTAGTGCAATTGATTGGTTGGTGTCATCAAAAGAAGAAGTTATTGCTTGTATATGAGTACATGCCAAATGGTAGTTTAGACATTCATCTATTCAAAAAAGAAAGCTTTTTGAAATGGGCTGTTAGATTTACAATAGCTAGAGGCTTGGCTTCTGCATTGCTATATCTACATGAAGAATGGGAACAATGTGTTATACACAGAGACATAAAAGCAAGCAACATAATGCTTGATTCAGAGTTTAATGCAAAACTTGGAGATTTTGGTTTAGCAAGGTTTGTGGATCATGGAAAAGGTGCACAAACAACCGCTTTAGCAGGGACTATGGGATACTTAGCTCCTGAATGTGCTACTATTGGAAGGGCAAGTAAAGAAACAGATGTGTATAGTTTTGGAATTGTTGCTTTAGAGATAGCTTGTGGAAGAAAACCTATAGAAAATAAGACTCAAGAAAATGAAATAAACATTGTGGAGTGGGTTTGGGGGTTATATGGAAGAGGGAGTAGTATTCTTGAAGCAGTGGATCCAAGACTAAGTGGAGATTTTGATGAAGAACAAATCAAGTGCTTGATGATTGTTGGTCTTTGGTGTGCTCACCCTGATCCTAATAATAGGCCTTCAATAAGACAAGCCATTCAAGTGCTTAATTTTGAAGTTTCGGTGCCTAATCTTCCATCAAGTATGCCTGTGCCAACATATCTTGAGGGGCCTTTGAACTCATTCAGCATAAATGGTTCAGATGATGGTCAGAGCAAGAATGTAATAAACTTTAGTTCAAACATAAACTCAACTACTTCTACTTCTACTTCTGATATTTCTCCTTCTATATCGGTTTTGTATTCTAGATAAAATTAGTTTTATCTTAATTTATCTTTCTCTTCAATGTATTTAAAGTTCACTTATTTGTTTGTGAATTCTTTGATTTGAATCCGATTTTCAAACGTTATTGTGTCGGTGTAAAGGAAAATTGTACATAACACACATACACTTGTGTAGTTCTTTTTCTTTGCATTTAAGTCACTTTAATTGATCTTTTGCATCACTTATCACATGCCCATGCATTAGATAGCATTTAGGTTGATAATTTGAGTTTGATTCATGTGAAATAAGACTTGTTTTGCATGCATAATTGTGTCGAAATGTAGATTTAGGTGCATTTTGACTTGTAGGTAGCATTTGCATTGTACATATGCATTTATACTTGCATTTAGATCACATCTTGCATCTTCATGCATTGATCTACAAACATGTTGAATTCTCAATGAATTTAATTCATGTTTAGCATGGTGTAAGTAGAGTAATCACCTCATTGGCACATTGTATGTCATACATCTACATCTCATTCATGAACATGTTGCATTTTCATTCATAATTGCACATTAAATACATGTTTCAATGTGAATTTGTGCATCCTTTTGATTCAAACTTCAATCAATCTTGTACATAACTTGCACCTCATTTTATTTTGAGTTGTTGAATACATGTACGTGAACTAAAATTCATTTCACTTCTAATTTCAAAACCAAAACAAAAGCGAATTGGAACTTAATTCGATACATGAATTTTGGTGTTCCATAAGCCTTTTTAGGCGATTTTATGCATCGGGACTCACTTTTTCTCAAAGGTCCGAGGTAATGATAGTTGCTCCCATTGTTTTGGCACGTTTTAAAATCATTGGTGATGATTTTGGAACCGAATTTCAAGTGCAACATGCCTAAAACGCTTTCGCTGTCTCATTCCTTTAAGGTCCGAAAAACGTCGCTTCTACTCGGAATTAATTAAAACCGATTACGTTTTTGAATTCGTTGACGTTTTTACAAGCAACCATGTGATTCTTAATCGATTTCGAGAAGTTGAATTTTTCGCTCCGATTTCAGAAAAGCGCTTTCCCGAGCCGATTTTTGTGATTTTATTTCACTTCTTACATGCTTATACTGGTTTATTATCATATACACAATTAGTTTTGCATTCGATGTTTTATTTCTAGCACTTTCTTTGTTAATTCTAACACTTTATTTCATATGCGAGGTACATTGAGCACTCACACTTGAGATTTGGATTTGTAGCATCCTTATCTTGTGCTTGCACACATGCGTGTGCATTCTATTGTCTGCTTGCTTGGGTTTCCACCTTTTCTTGCAGGTCTTTGTGATTCGAATGTGTATGTACGCACATTCTCATGCTTGTTTGCGTACGAGTGCACATCATATTGTTGTTTGTCTAGATTTACACCTTTCTTGCAGGTTATCCATCTGTCTGAATGTGCACAAACGCACATTCTCTTGCCTATTTGAGTACAAACGCGCAACCTTTGTCTGTTTATTTGGATTTACACCTTTCTTGCAGGGTTTTCCATTTGTTTGAATGTCCACGAACGCACATTCCATTGCTTATTTGCGTACGAACGCGCATCCTATTGTTGTTTGTTTGGATTTACACCTTCCTTGCAGGTTATCCATTTGTTTTGAATGTGCACGAATACACATTCCATTGCTTTTTTGCGTACGAACGCGCACCATTTGTCTGCTTTCTTGGGTTTTCACCTTTCTTGCAGGTTATCTTAATTTGAATGTGTACAAACGCACATTCCTATACCTATTTGCGTACGAACGCACATCTTTTGTATGCTCGTTCGGTTTTCACTTCTCTTGCAGGTTCATTTGTTTAGAATGTGTACGAACGCACGTTCTAATACTAGTTTGCGTACGAACGCGCATCCTATTGTCTGGATTGTGATTTCTTGCAAGTTCCTTTGATTCGAATGTGCACGAACGCACATTCAAATACTTGTTTGCGTACGAATGTGCATCCTATTGTATGGATTGTGATTTCTCGCAGGTTATCTTGTTTCGAATGTGTACGAACGCACATTTTGATACTTTTTTGCGCACGAATGCGCATTTCATTGTCTGTATTGTCTGGATTGCAACCTTTTGCAGGTTTACTTGCTTCGGATGTGTACGAACGCACGTTCCGTTCATGCTTTGATGCCTCCATGCATTACTCACTGTTTTTCTTTATTGCTTGGCAGTAGTACTTGAAGTTTTCCAGAGTATTACTTAGCTTGTTGTTGCTTACGTATTGTTATCGTGTGGTATTTGTTATACCTCTTTACTGCGTTCTTTTACCGTTTTACTAGAAAGCATGAGAAGTAGGGTTTTACCGCTTTCTTTTACCATGAGAGGTAGGATTAGAGATGCATGATGGGGCTTCCGTAGTTGGAGTATGTTCAGAAACCCCTCTGGTTTATTTAAAAACCCATTTAGGGCGATTCTGTTTGCTACTTGTGTTTGGTTTGTTTAAAGTCATTTTCCGTGCATAGGAAGGTGCTTCAGGTCGTGTGTTTACTTTTGTGCTTGCATACGTCATGAGTGGTTAGGAAAACCGCTAAGCGGAACCACCAAGCAAAGTCCCGCTTTGATGAGATCTATAGGTGTTGTATGTTATGATGATATGATGGGCACGCAGAAAGGGTTCACAATCGACCCCCACACAGTTCTAGTCTGTGTCAGCTTAACACACGTGAATCATGTTGCTTCCTTCATAGAGCCAATAATAAAAGTGGAAAGGGTCCCCTATTCTAACTCTTCACGCCTTCTCTCGGGGTTCGCACTTGTTGCTGATACTCACATTCATTGCTCTTCATACTTGATAATTCATGTCATGCTGTGATACCTTTCTCGGGAATCGAATGTGTCAGCTCCTGGTTGACTCCGGTATACTCGTAACCATTGCAGACTATGGGACTTCCTTCTTTTCCTGTTTGTGCATTGCATTTTTTGTGCGCTTCTGCCAAAGCACTTGCTTGCTTTATCCCTTTGCATCCCTTGGTTCTATAACCAAGACGGATTTTAGGATAGCTTCCCTTAGGACCGCTCGGTTAGTATAGATCTCGAGCCTAGACATTAGAATTTACATCCTTTGCATGTCAACATAGGTAGAGATTCTCCTTACATCCTCAACCTTAGGTCCAACTTTGCATGATAACATTAGGGTAGAACTAGTTAGTCTCCCTTTACATGTTTACTTGTTCCTTTTTGCATTCTTCCATGTAATAAAACTAAAACTTGTTTTCTTTCCTTTTCAAAATCAAAACACTTAATAATGGTTAAACACCTTTCTCAAAGGTAAAAGCAACCAACCTCACTGCAAACTTTTTTCGCCTACGGGTGCTTTTTGTGTTTAAAACCTTTTCAAAAAGGGTGTTCTCCTTCAAGTCCAAACAAATGGCTAAGTGTGTGAGCGGACGAGCATAAGACTTCTTATAGCTGCAAAGTCAAGCACGAGTTACGATTGTGAGGATGCGAAATCGAACTTCCCATAAAAACAATTGCAACCCATCAAAACGTGTGAGCTGAACTACGGCGTTTTGACTTTCCCATTGCACGAGAGAATACGTAGGCATCTTGTCACGGGGCTCGATCGAGCAAAACTTTGTAAAAACTTCCTTTTTTCCCCTATGTTTTCTTTATTTTCTTTCTTTTGCATGCATTGTAGCGTTTAAGCGATAAATAGATATAACACACACATTAGATAGAAAATAGAAGTGGATACCATAGAGTACTACGGACACGTGGGGTGCTAATCTCTTCCCCTCGCGTAACAGACTCCCTTACCCCGATCTCTTGATCGTAAGACCATGATTTCTCTCCCTTCAAGTTTACTCGATGTTTTCCTTTCCTCTCGCGGGATAAAAAACGTTTAATGGTGACTTCATTGATATTTCTATCCGATGAAGTTCAGCCGATTGTTTCATGTGTGTGGACCATTTGAAGTAAAGTCAAATGGAGGAAACATGTATTTCCTTACTTTTATTGATGAATTCAGCAGACATATGTGGATTTACCCTATTGAAAGGAAGAGTGAGGTACTCACACAATTCAAGAAGTTCAAGTTGCATGTTGAAAAACAAAGTGGCTGCAAATTGAAGAAGTTAAGAACTGATGGTGGTGGTAAATATAAGTTTGATGAATTTGCCAAATTCTGTAATGAGGAAGGAATAGAGCATGAGATTATTGCACCCTATACACCTCAGCACAATGGCATAGCTGAAAGGAAAAATAGGATTATATTGAACATGACGAGAAATATGTTGAGAGCTAAAGATATGCCTAAGAGTTTTTGGGCTGAAGCAGCTTCGACAACAGTATATATTCTAAACAGGTGTCCAACAAAGAAGATAAAAGGAAGAACACCTTATGAGGCATGGACAGGGTCGAAACCAAATGTGAGTCATCTTAAAGCTTTTGGATCAGTGTGCTTCATGCATGTACCTGAATAATTGAGAAGGAAACTGGATTATCGAAGTGAATTTATGGTTCTCATAGGTTATCACTCGACTGGTGCATACAAGTTGTATTAGCCAATCAAAGATAAACTAGTAATTATCATAGATGTTCTTGTGGATGAAAGCAAAGGGTGGGGCTGGAGTCAAAGTTCAGTTTGACATGAATCAGACACAGTCATAATTATGTTCGAAGAAGATCAACTGGATGAGCCCACAACTATTCAAAGTGAACAAGGCAACGCTTCAATTAGTCGAAATGAAGAACCACCTGAACAAAATGAAAGGAGGTCAATAAGAGCAAGAACTGAATCAATAAGGCTAGCTGGATATGAAAGATTTCTAAATCAAGCAATTGATGTAGATGGTGACCTAGTTGAAGAGGCTATGATGATGGCTGAAGTAGAACCAATTGACTTAGGTGAAGCCATGAAGAATTCGAATTGGTGTGAAGCCATGAAAGAAAAACTCAGAGCCATTGAGAAGAACAAGACCTGGGAGCTTGTCGAAAGAACGAATAAAAGGCCGATTGACGTAAAGTGGATATAAAAGGTAAAACGAAGGCCAAATGACGAGATTGTAAAATATATGGCAAGGCTGGTGGCGAGAGGCTTTCTACAAAAGTCAAGTATAGACTTCGATGAAGTATATGCACCAGTTGCAAGGTTAGAAACAATTCGAATTGTTGTTTCGACAACAGCCTATAGGGGATGGAAGATGCATCAGTTGGATTTAAAATCAACATTCCTGAATGGTCCACTAGAAGAAGAAGTCTATGTTACTCAACCACTAGGATTCGACGTAAAAGGGTAGGAGTTGAAGGTGTACCGATTAAGGAAGGCTCTTTATGGTTTGAAGCAAGCTCCTCGAGCTTGGAATAAAAGAATATATAGCTTCCTGATCGAAGCAGGTTTCACAAAGTGTGTCTCTGAACACGGAGTATATGTAAATAATGTCGACAGTGTCATTTGAATCATTTTATGCCTCAATGTAGATGACTTACTCGTTACTGGAGTAGACAAAACTGAGATAATGAAAGTCAAGTCGAAGCTAATGCAAGAATTCGAAATGTTCGACTTAGGGAATCTCTCATATTTCCTAGGGATGGAATTCAAAAATACTAAAGGAGTATTCTTGCATCAGACTAAGTATGCTCAAGATATTCTGAAGAGATTTAACATGAGCAACTGTAATGAAGTTGTCACTCCGCTAGAAACTAGAGCAAAGTTGAAGAAGGAAACGAGTGATGAGTTTGTAAGTTCGACCCTGTACAAATAAATCATTGGATCATTGAGATACATGTACAATACTAGGCCAAATATCTGCCAAAGTGTAGGACTGTTGAGCAGATTTATGGAGAAACCTCAAGAATGTCATCTCATCGCAGTAAAGAGGGTGTTGAGATACTTCAAGGGAACTATTGATCATGGCGTGTTGTTGCCCAGGAAGTTGAAGAACAACACTAGCGTCGAAGTCCATGGATACACTGATTCAGATTTCAATGGGGATCAAGACGAAAATAAAAGCACTGCAGGTTACATCTTCATGATCAAAGGAGCTCCAATCTCCTGGAGTTCGAAGAAATAAAGCATTGTGGCGTTGTCATCCTGCGAAGCAGAATATGTAGCTGCATCATAGGTTGTCTGCCAAGCAGCATGGATCGAAATGTTACTTGAAGAACTCAAGATAATGGAGTCTAAGAAAATAAAGCTATTTGTCGACAACAAATCAGCCATTAATTTGGCAAATCACCCTGTGTGTCACGGTCGAAATAAACATATAGAAAGAAGGTATCATTTCCTTAAGGATCAGGTCAACAAAGGGAAGCTGGAAATAAAGCTATGCAAGACTGAAGTACAACTCGCTAACATATTCACCAAACCTTTGAAGAAAGTCAGATTCGAAGAGTTAAATAGAAGCATTGGGATGAGAAGTCTCAAGAACATGAATTAGGGGGTGCGTTAGAATGCATAATTCTTGTTCCGTCGATCAGAATAAATGTGTCGAATTAGCTTGTGTCGAAATGCTAGAAATCGAAATGTTAGATGGTATGCAATATAATCTATTACTATATGCAATATAATTGATAAGCAATATAATCTATCAACATCAATCTTTCTTGAAAACCTTTTGATCCAGAAACCTCTAAATAAAAACGTAGAACATTATTCTGCCATTGCTTGGCGCAAAAACAAGCAAATGGTTTCGAATTTTGTGTAAACACTGGATTGTTACTGTAAATACTGGATCACGCATCGGCCTGCAAAGCGTCAAAGAATTTCTAATCGCTGATTTCGAGTTTCTTCGGTGGAAGAAGAAGCGGCGTTTTCGATCCATTCTACAATTCCTTCCCTGATAATGCAGCATTGGTGAGCACACGTGTGGACTGGAAGGAAACTCCGGAGACGCGTGTTCAAGGCGGATCTTCCTGGATTGAAGAAGGAGGAAGTGAAGGTGGAGATTGAAGATGATAGGGTTCTTCAGATTAGCGGAGAGAGAAGATAAGAACGATGAATGGCATCGCGTGGAGCCTAGTAGTGGCAAATTCATGAGAAGGTTTATTATATTACAAGAGAATGCTAAAATGAGTCAAGTCAAAGTAAACATGGAGAATGGTGTGGTTTCTGAAGTAAGGTCTTCTCCTTTTCCTTTATTTGTTTTCCACAATAAAATGATTGCTTTTGGCAGATCTGAACTTGCAAGGAAGAATGCCAAACCATCTCCATAAATACTGTGATTTGAAAATATAGTAAAGGAAAACTTGGATATAAAGTCATACACTTGATTTGCATTTGTGTCATAGAGTTTGATAACTTTGGGAATTGTGACTCGACCAATGCCAGAAGCCTTATCTGGGTCATCAGGGTACCCAGTGAGCCGAATAAGGTTGTTCGATTCTTCAATATTGGCATCTCCATCGAGCTCTGGCGGCTCTTTACAATTGTGACTAAACATAGGGTAATCAAAAGACACAAAGTGAGGGTGTGCAAGAGGAACTACCAGAAAGAGCAAAATTATTCCCCTTGCATAACAAAATATAGAAACCATTTGTCTAACTTAGCTATGTCAGAGTTGTTTAGTTTTATGTTTGAAGCCTAACTCTTCCATGTAGTACGTATTTATTTACTGTTCTTTCTTTGTCATTTATCTAACTTCCTTTCCAATGTAGATTCTGTATTTTAATTGTTACATAGTGTATGTCTAGATTTTGTACATCCACAACTGTTGTTGACGGATACTATGCATGAGGGATAAAAATAATGCTCATAAGAGTTAACGTATAACAACATTTTAAGTTGTAATATCCTACTGAGTAGGAACAAACTATGTTGGGTTGGAGAACAGAAACATTCAGAAAATAAAATATATGGACAACCAAAATATAAAATTAAATTGGTTCATGCAGGATGTAGCATTGTAGAAATAGATGAACATGTTTTGTCTTTTGGCCAAGGTTAAGGATGTCAAATAAATTCCTTAAACATCCTATGTCATTTTGCAATGTTGCCCTTAGCACAAGTTACCAGACTTCATCATCATTTAGGACACTTGTCACACCATCTCTCTCAAAAGCCACCCATGCTTCCCATGTATACATTGGCAGTTCAACCAGTCCGAGGAAGATTTATTTGTCATCTCACATTAGCAATGCAACATTCAAATTATGTATGATTGTCTTTTGACAGTGTTTTCTTAGACAGAACTGAGCTCGTGTAGCATTTAGCAAGCTGATATTGGTATGCAGTGTCATCGTTGTTTTTAAAAGAAAAAGTAAGAGTGGTATATAACATGATTTTTGGTAATATACATTAGTCATTTGTATGCATATTTGCTCAGGAAAATAGAAATTGAACTTATATGTTACAAATAATAATGTTACAGTCTTTGCTCCTATATACAAATAGTTCTCCAATGATTGTTACACTCTGCCTATTTCTAACTATTTGTCCAATAGGTGGACGAAACTGAAGAAAAAAGTGCTTTTATTGTTGGAGGAAGATAGGTTGGCACAGGCATTTTTTCTGGGAGAATTGGTACAGAAGACTCGAATTTGAGCACCTGAATCACTTGTCTTATAGAAGGCCTAAATACGTAATCTGGATGAGCACACCAAAGGCCAACGATCACCAAACGTTCCAATTGCTGTTCATCAAATGCCCCACCTAACCTAGGGTCAGCTGCTTCAAGGAACTTTCCCGATCCATAGAACTCCCAAACCCACTCAACAACACTTATTTGACCCTCCTTTTCTTCTCTTTCAATAGCTTTCCTTCCGGTGACTATTTCCAATAACACTACCCCAAAGCTGTATATATCAGATTCCTTAGTAGCTTTTCCTGATGTGAAATATTCAGGGGCAATATAACCTCTTGTCCCAGCTATAAGTGTGGTTTGTGACCCTTTCTCATGATCCACAAGCCTAGCTAAACCAAAATCACCAAGCTTAGTATTGAAACATGAATCCAACATAATGTTGCTTGATTTAATGTCCCTGTGAAGCACACACTGCTCCCATTCTTCCTGTAAATAAAGCAATGCTGAAGCCAAGCCCAATGCAATGTTATACCTCGCCGTCCATGTCAAGAAGCTTTTCTTATTCTTACCATACAAATGAGAATCTAAGCTTCCATTTGACATGAACTCATATATAAGAAGAAAATCATTCTTCTTGTGGCACCAACCTAGAAGTTGTACTAGATTCCTGTGTCTTAGTTGACTTATGACCTTCACTTCAGTCGCGTATTCTAGTATTCCCTGTCTAGACCCTCTTGATATCCTCTTGATAGCAACATAGGAGTTCATGCCTTTCAAATAACCTTTGTATACACCACCAAAACCACCTTGGCCCACCTTATCTGACTCTGAAAATTTATTTGTTGCACTCACTAGTTTACTGTAGGAAAGCCTCTTGGGTCCGGAGCCCTTTTGGAATTCATCATCCATGTCGAGATCAAAACCAAACTCTTTTTTTCTTCTTCTACTCCTCTTCCATAATAGAGTACAAACCAGCCCTGATAAACTCACGGCCAACCCTGTACCAATTCCAAGCCCTACCTTGAGTCCTATCTTGTTTTCTTTTTCAGAAGTTATAGAACTGGGAATTGGGGCCACCATCTGATATCTAGTCTCATCACTTAATAGACTCGAATGAAATGACCATGATCGAAGAGTATGCACCTCGTACAATCTTCCTGTTGCAGCAGAGAAGCCAACAATAACCCTCTCTGGTAACAAATCTCTCAAATCAACCTTGTGTGATATGTACCCTTCAACTGGTTTATCATCATCATCATCATCATACATGGTATATGATACACTCAAATTATAAGTGTTGGAATTGTACTCAATGCTGCAATTGTAAACTTTCCAATTAAGAATATTTGTCAACCATGGTTTAGTTATATTAGATCTCATAGAGTTGAAATTCAAACCAACATGAGGGCCTTCACCTGAAGGGTCCCATGATGGATTATTGAAAGTGTCAAACTCCACTGCCATAAATGAATGTTGAGTTGATTTTAGTACTTGGTCTGCATCCACAAGGCCAAGACCACCACCTTCTTTGATACTCTTCAAAACTGGAAGGTTTGGATCAGCCATGAAGAATACCATTCCATCTCCATAATTTTGCGTGTTTGAAAAAACAACAAAGGAAAAATCGGTGGTGAAGTCAGAAAGGTTTCCAGAGTTCAGATCCCAGAGATGCATCTGCTTAATACTCGTGACTCGCCCGACACTGTAATTGTTGTTTTGATCAAGGGTGTTGGAAGTGATCTGAATAGCGCCTTTATAAGGAGAAGCATCTCCTGCCCAATTGACATCACCATACTTAAAGTAGGGGTAATCAAATGATAGTGAGTTTGCAAGATAGATTGTTTGGAAGGTGCAAATGGTTCCTATTGCATAACAGAAAACAAAAGTTTGAGTATGAAGACTAATATGCAAAGAAACCATTTGATACTGTAAAATAAAATAACCTGTTCAATAAATTGTGTGGAACATTATCATCTATCGTATGTGAGTAAGACTTTAAGGTTGCAGCAGCGTGGTACTGGGACTTGAATATTTATTATCATTAATAATCTTTTTCTTGTCTGCCATCCTTGCAGTATGGAAGAATGAGCGATGACTTCAATGATTTTGGTCCATAGTGATAAAAGCCACTTGAGCTAAATAATCCATTCATAATGGTTAGCTTATTTTTATCCCGTTAAAAATAAAAATTATTTCGTTGAAATTTATGCGCGTACTTATTTATTTATTTTTTTGCAAGCTAAGTAAAATGATGATACACCTATAGTTTACATTGTTAATCAATGATGATATATATCATATTAAATTAGATTGAAAGTTTTAAAATATTTATATGACATTATTTATATGATATGGTAGAGTGATATATTTTAATTGGAAAGTGCATCACCATTAAACTTGTTTCTTTTTTTTTATATATATTTTTTGTTATATCTTTGCGTCTTTCTTGTAAGTTTGTCAACAAAACTTTATTTTCTAAAATTATTCATATCATATTAAAATAAGTGAATTTTTTAACTCACTCCATAGAGGTGGATCGAACCACATGAAAATCTCAAAATGTCATTTCAAAAATCGGAAGTTTATTTCTGATTCGCACTCTATTTTGTTCAAACCAGTCAAAATGTGGTGGCACCTCTGAATTAGTAAAAAATCGTATCGGAGATTAACTTTCGGTAGAGATCCGGAAGTATAACTTCAGCCATAGAAGCGAGAACATTGAATTATATGCCACCTGAATATTTTGTATGGAACCGGAAGTTTATTTTCGGTTTTGTCACGAATATAAGCAGCAACCATGATGATCAACACCATTTTACACTTTCTCTTCAAACCTCTCCAAAACCCTCTCCATTGCCAATCCATTTTCCACTCCAAATCCATATTTTTCTGGTTCATATCAGAAAAAGCTCAACAAAAAAGAATTTCATGTAAACATCATCCCTTTAATCCCTCATTCCATGCATTAATCTGGTACATTTTGCTGAAAATAAGGTTACGTACCAACCAGAAGTTTATATTCGATTTATAGTTGAAATAAACCTGAAGTTTATTTCCGGTTTTGTCTTTGTTTTGAAATTATGCAGCAGATTTCACTGTATATGTGTATTTATGATTTTTATTATGTTACATAGGTATGGTGCACCCTGATAACATTCCTAAGCCCGATGACACCGAAGTTGTATCGTCGGTTGTAGTTCCGCCTCGCGTAATTAAGGCGGTCGAAAGGTAGAGAAGATCGAGTACCTCTCACCATCAATCGACAATGAAGAGAATCTGCAGTTCATGAACCTTGAATTGAAGAACGACGACGGTTTATTGACTATGTGGTCGACTTATCGAAGTTTTCAGGAGAAAGTTCCAATCGAGCTAGATGCGACTTTATCAAGAATCGTCGATGACATTATGAGGATGCTGCAACGTCCTCCAGAATATTGATTTGTAATGTTCGATTTATGTTTAACTTTCGGTTTGTATTTGCTACGTTTATGTATCTCTATGTTAGACAATGAAATGAAATATTCTGAATTTCTGTTATGAATGAAACATAAAATATAGTTACGGTGTATAACCGAAAATTAACTTTCAGTTTGTTGCAAACTTTATCGGATGGTGGTGCGCCCCGAAAATATATTTTTGATTTTCAGAAATAATTTAAGAATTTCACAGAGGTGGGTAAGAAAGTCATGGAGTGGATTAAGAAATCCACAAAATAAATGGTCGGCATAATTTTGAGAGTTTTTCCTTTTGTTACTCTTTTGATTTTTCATAAGTCATTTTAAAATCTTAGATTATAAAATCTGCAACGTATTTTTTTTTTAACCTTTTGAAATTTTGAATCTAAAACATGTTAAATATGATGAAGCAACCTCTAAAACACATGCAATACATTAAATTAAATTAAATTAAATTAAATCAAATCAAATTCAACAACAATACATCAACATAAATTGAAAATACCTATTAGACAGAAATAAGAACATATAACTAATAAACTAGTTATTTATCCATGAGATTATATCCTGCATGTTGTTATTTCATCACATGTACGTTTATGGACAATTCAAGTTTAAACAGATAATACAAACAAATCTTACTAAGGTAATCGACCCGTCTTTTGACAGTAATCAGATATTGAGAACATAGTTTTCACATTATTTAAAGTTAAAGTTGCATATTGGTGGACTGAATTCTACCATCATTTCCATTAACAGAAGACGAAACTCAATACTAATCACACCTTTTGTGCCGTGGTGGTTGAGATAGACAATTAATTTGATTCTTTAGATCAAGTAATATGGTCATTGATTCTAAGAAAATAAGGAGGAACTCTACTTTTTTTGTTATATAAATTGCAGTTAAGTTAAAATTGATTTTAGATAATATGAATATGTCTAGTCCATTGTTTTCCTTATATAAATTTTAAAAAATTAAGCACACCATTGTACAAATTCTTGCGCAAATAAGGATTAGGCGGTGCCTTTCTCTTCTTTTAACTCTTATGTTAAAATTAGTTAGTGTGTGAGATACTTTTATTGAAGAGAGAAAGAGAGAATAAAAGAAATAAGGATTATATTATTCACTTGAATTATATAAATAATGATAGAAACTATGACTATTTTATATACAACTATAATTTGGTTTGGATTTTACCAACTTAGATTATATTTGATATAATGTTTAATATCTCAACATATCTAACTTGGATTATAGTTGATTGTTATGAAATCAGATGCCTTGATGTTCATACCTACATCAAGGATATGTCATGCACTTGCGCATTCAACCCACTTAGAGGGAATCAAACGATTGAACCTTTTATAGTGTATCTTCGCCGTACAATAACAAATGATATACACTTCCAATCATACAAAGATCATTGTCAGACACGTCCTTGAAAGATATAGCCTTATATTGGATGATTGGCTCGTGGGTCATGTTTGATGTATCCAAATTTGCTTGAGCGCGTCATGCACAAGTTTGGGTATATGCAATTTGTTACAAGATACCATTCCTATTCTGCTCCTCCCACTATGCCCATGCGAAGATGTAGATGCCATATATGATGAATTTCTTAATCATATGATACTGACTAAAGCATGAGATACTGACTAAAGCATGAGATACTATAGCTCCCAACGATTGGAGTTGTACATTCAGATACGTCCAATGGTATCTTAGAGTGTCACATCCTTATGTGACAACAGATGCTTTGGGAGATTCATCTAGGCCAGCTCATCAGGAGATACTAGATGAGGAGTAGGTTGGGGAATATCATGATGTTGATGTGTTGCCTACATGTTGTCGTACCATGGATCTTTTATGAGCACGTATAGACATATGAGTTTTTTCGAAAGGCTTTCTTGGAAGGGACATTGTAGATGTCGTTCTTACTAAGACATAAACAACACAGCAGTACAAGAGGCAGCATAGAAACAATGAGGTCCGGCATACACAATAGTTTGGTATTTGTATTAGGGAAATTGTTATCGTTTGTAATTTATTTTGACTTTATTATGGATTCATGATTTATTATTTATATATAGATTTTTCATCTTATTTACTAAGTGTATGGTTTAATTTATAAAAATATTACTTGATAATACATGGTTTAATACAATAGTGTATTTCTATTAAAAAAATCAAAAGTATTTTATATGTCAAATCCATATATGCATTTTTGTATTATGTCTAGGTTAAATATGGAGATGCATCTCCAAATTAATTTATGTTAAAATGAGGATGTCTCGGTTAGGAATGCATGGGGTGCATATATGATGAATACGGAAGTATATCTTCAAATTAATTTCAAACAAAAAAGAGAGGTGTGACTCATTTATGCGTGTATTTAGGATAAAAATGTGCATCTAAAAATATAATTTCAAATTTGATGAGTATTTTGAGATTTTTTTAGTGTGTTTCTCCTTCATTTGAGGTGGGAGAAGTAATTCTCATCCATGCATGTCTTTTACTCCAATACATAACTCGAATCAATCGAAACTATTTTTTGAATTTTCAGTCAAATCCGTGAGATAGATGTATTTTGTCCCAACTTAACTTATAATAATTTTTTTTGTTTGTGAAAAAGAAAAAATTTAGAGTAATTTTTTAAATTAATGTCTTTATTAAGTCTCATTAAATTTATACATAATTAATCTTTAAAATAAAAGGCACATTAGTTATGTACTATGGTTAAGGAGGATTATATAAGAAATAGTATTAATAATTTGACATGATTCCTAATCAAGTAGGGTTTCTACAGTCCCATTATACCACACATTATTGACACGCCATAATATATTTGACATGGTGTCCTTTTCCTACAAACAGCATATGTACTATAATGTATTCTTATTTGTAATTTTTGTACTTGCTCAACCCTCATTGGCCCACACACCAAAACCTTAAACTCCTCGATCAGCACATCAAAAAACAACCTTGGACTTCTACAAAAACCACTTTTCCTTCCACCCGTTTTAGTTTCAGCTTCCCCTCTCCTAACGATGGGGAGAGGAAAGATTGTGATTCAAAAGATTGAGAATTTGACTAACAGGCAAGTGACTTTCTCAAAACGAAGAAAAGGGTTGAAGAAGAAAGCTAAAGAACTATCTGTTCTTTGTGATGCACAAGTTGGATTGATTTTGTTCTCCTCTACTCATAAGCTTTATCACTATGCAAGCTCCAGGTACACCAGATCCAATCATCTCTTATGTTCCAACTTCATTTTTGCTGGATCATTTCACCTTGTTCATTGACTATATTTTCTCTCAATATATTGTTGTTGTCACTTTAATTGTAAGGAATTTACTTTTATAGAACTTGAGGAAATAACCATTGGATAGAAGACATTTGATTACACTATTGGTAATAATTTAGATTCAGAAAAATTATATTTAGTACTAACATCAGCATTTTTTTGCAGCATAGAATCAATTATCGATCGTTATAACAAGTTAAATAAGGATCACCATCGGGCAATAGATGCTACTTTGGACGTTAAGGTAATACAAACCATGATGAAAAGGTGTAATTTATCTTTATATATGAACCCTCTATATTGTGTCATTTATAGGCTATAGTGTTTGGGATTATATTGTATTTGGTTTTAATATGTAACGTAAGGGTTTGTTATATCTTTGTGCTTAATTTTTTTAAAAAAACCTTATATACTACTCCTCCATACACATATTACCGTACATTATATTTAAATGTGAATAGTTAAGTCTCATATCTCATATAAATGGGTAGAAACTTAGATTTACAAAAGAGGTGATTCATATAATTAAGTTTATTTTTTGTGTGGAGATTGAAATGTGAATAGCTAAGTCTCATATCTCATATAAATGGATAGAAACTTAAATTTATAAGAGAGATGATTCATATAACTAAGTTTTTTTTGTGTTGATATTTTCTCTCTCTCTCTCTCTCCCTCCCTCCCTCCCTCTCTAAACTGGATGCCTTAACAAGTGAATAAACACCTCCAAACTTACTACTGACCTTCTCTCTAATCCTAATTCCTTTATACGAACACCATGAGCATTAGTGACATCAACATCTATTTTGGAGACTTTCTTCTTGAAGGTCTTCTTGTCTTTCCAAGAAATATATGTTCCTTGCCTTGTTCCCACCATGTTTGTCAGAGCAATTCACAAAGCTCATAGAGAAAGATGAAAGTTATAGGAAGCAGATAGGTTGGAGGAAGATTTTAAGGACAAAATCAAAATATCACACAAATGGTCTTTTTGAATACTTATAAAATGTGACATTTTTTGAATACTTTTTTAGACGAATATTAGGAACATGTTTCTCATTCTTCAATTTAAGCTTGAATCCAACACCACTTTCATCCAAACATCTCTCATACCAACAATTTCACAAACTCCCTCATTTTCCATTTTTACTGTTCCATAATCACCAATCATATAAGATGAGAAATAATTATGTCTATGAGTAACATTGTATGAGGCATCTGAATCAATAATCTAATTTAAACATTGACATGCAAGGTTATGGAATTATCATCATAAACAATGTAGACATCATTGTCACGTGCAACTAGGGTTGTATTTGGACCGGGTTACTTGAGATCCATCTGGGAACCAGTCCAATGGAACCAGACCATTGGACCGATCAAAATGCTACTTGGTTCGGGAATGGATAATTTTTTTATCCGATATCCGAAATAAGAACTGGGTCATGTATATAATAAGTACTCGGTCGTGCTTAGTATATATTATTATCTTGAGTATCCAATAAGTTTCTCATTGTGAACAAGTTATCTAGCAGATTACCCGAGAACCAGTCCAGTGGAACCAGATCAATGGACCGACCGAAATGCTACTTGGTCCAATTTCGATCCTAAAAAATTATCCATCACTGTTTCAATCCGGTCCTGGATTACCCGATTACAATTTCGGTCTACTTCTTGGGAGGGCTTATATTCGGACCAGACCAGACCAAAAATAACCCTACGTGCAACTGATGTCGTGTCTTTAGAATTTTTGTTCTCATAAGCTTTATCTTGTTCCCTTGAATATTATCTTTTGAGAAACCTACAATTGATTTTTATGTGTCCCACCTTGCCACAAGTGTAGCATATAATTTCTTTATTTAGTTCTTCACTTGCTTCTTGACTTGTCATGACTCTCAGATTTGTCACACTTATGAAAATTTATGGTTTTCTTCTCCCCTTAACTTAGTATAACTAGAGCTTCAGAATGATTATTATTAACAATCAAACCCCATTCTTTTCTTATAAATTCTTCATTTAGCATTGACATTACCAATTTTTCATTCGAAGCTGAATTAGGAAGTGTCACAACAAGAAATTCCTCATTATCAGGCAAGGAACTAAGCAGTAATAAGCCTTGCAACTAATCGTCCAACTTCATATGATTAGCCACCAACTGATTCACAATATTTTTAAACACTCATATTATCACTTGGTTTAACTTCAATATGATCATACAAATATTTGTTGTATAACATATTTTCCCTAAGAGACTCCTATAGTATATAATTAGTATAGTTGAGCTTAATCATATTTGGCTCTTGTTTTTTCTCCATTTAAAATGACAAAACAAGCTAACCAGAGTTCTTGATACTATCTTATTGGAAAGTTAATCAAATAATCATAATATTTTGGGTTAAATATACAACACCCTCTGCAATGTTAGCGAGATTTAGTTTTAGCCCTCTGCAAATATGTTGCACTGCTGTAAGAAAGCTTTATTGTTTGTTTAATCAGTCACAGTATAGTTGTGTTTAGTTATTGTATTGAAAAGAAGTGATGATTATATTTTGGTTACTGTTGGATGCATGTGCACATTTTGTTAGTTATTTTATATATTGAGCTTTAAATTTGTTAAATTATATTAATTTATTCATTCTGTTTTACAAATTATCAATGAATACAATGAGTTGCTTGCTACTCAACTCGAAAACCAAAAGTTGGTGAGTGTATTCCATTTACCATTTGCAGTATATCAATCAAGATTTCCTCCTGTCTTGTACAAACTTTAAATTTTTGAACCTGTTTAACTGTAGTATTTTGAACATGAAACCTACATTACTTGAACATGTGGTGCCAAAATCCAACATGATGATGAAGATTTTTGAAGAGAGTGAGAGAGTGAGAGAGAGAGAGGGGTTAGAGAGAGAGAGTTTTTGTTATTGTTGGATTAATATGGGACAAAGAAGAGATGAATCGTGTTGTTGACTTTTGTTATTGTTGGATTAATATAGACATCACTGAGGTGATTGGAAGTGAGCGGAGGTTCTCATATCTAAGTTTGGTATCTTAGGTAGAAGGGTAATTGGGTAGTTTGATTAAGTGAGGAGTGTAAACAGGGTGGTTTTCCTCCAAATTAATACTGCTGATAGTGAACTTCATTCCGGGCTTGGTATGCCCCCAGATGTAGGTTGGTTAGAACCGAATTGGGTTAATAATTCCTTGTGTTCTTTTGTTTCCTGCATTTTAATTGTAATTCTACCTTATATATTTTGTAATGTTGGATCAGATGTCACGGCATCCTGAGTCTGACCCAACACCATAATTTCAATTGGTATCAGAGTAGACATCATGTCTGTTTCTGGATGAGATCTATGGGGGATACTTTTTGGTTATGCACAAGGTAGAAGATTGTTTGAACAAGGAGTGTTCATATTGTATGGTCTCTAAAATTGGAGGATGGATCTATTTGTGGATTGTTTGAACAAGGAGTATTCATATTGTATGGTCCCTAGAAGTGGAGGAAGGGCCTATCTTTGGAGGACTAGACCAACCTGACTAGAACCTATACCTTCTTGAAGAAAGAAGATGAAGATGTTGGAATAAGAAAGTTAAATTCAAAGACTTCATGCGGGAGTGAGGATTTTGGATTGTATTGTTCATCCTATAATCAACACAGAGAATTGTCAAAACCTCATATGGTAGTGAAGTTATTGATAAGGTAACTTCAGTGTTTATATATTGGTCAAGATATTGGTTGGGTCTAGTTTGTTTCTTGGAGAAGAAGCAAGCGTTTTGTAGGGTTGATTTATTTTCAATCCTTGGATTTCATGCTTACAAGTAAATTATAGAGTAAGCATTGTGTACATTCTGTTGAGGTATGACTATATTCCGCTGCATAGCCTCTGATGCAACCCCTATAGTGAGAGAAGGATCCTAGGGTTATTTTGTCAACAAAATATTTGGCAGATTATTACAACTATATTAAAAGTGTCAAAGATACTTGAGATATTCCTCAAGTCCACTCATAAGGCATATATTAATAGATTTTATGAGTATCAATTATTCAATCATTCTCATATAAATCTGCAAGTTTGAAGACCTTGAAGAATATCAAGGATGATATGTTCTCAGGATATGGAACAAATGTTCTATAGGATGTTAGGACATTATTACTGGTATGCAGCTACCAGTTGAAGAACAAATGTTCTGGGTGCTAAACAAATGTAGTGTGAGTACATATGTTTGGAACCTACTCCTGATCTGGAAGAGGAGACATATGTTTATTAGTTGATCATGACACGATCAATAAGCTCTTATACTCCATATGTCAGCTTATTTCTGACCTAAGCTTATGGGAGTATAGAAGTCAAGCTCAGTGAAAGTAAGAGACTCATAAAGGTATTCCCCTCAATCCCTTTATGCGATATCAAGATGAGCTTATATCTAGTACATCCTTCTAATCAAAGGAACCAGATATGTGAAATTCCTCACCATGAACAGATTGGAGCTGAATATTGTGTCTCAACCACAGTGAAACATGGTCATGAATATTGACTACCCTAAATATTGTCCAGGAAGGGTATTGTCAAGAAGAATCAAGGAAGTCAGATTGCTATGAAGAATCTGAATAATGCCATAATTAACTTTGTTCTAGAAACTTAGTTAAGGGAATCTCCTCTGTAGGTAGAGACTATGGCATCCATCATCTCAAAATCAGAAGTGAAAGTCTAAAGAAAATATTATTGAGATATGGATCATATCATTCCTTGAAGTGTAAATTTTTTGGATGAAAAGTAGACAGTTATAGTCCTTCCTATGTTCCCCTCAAGTGTTATGAACAAGATGTTATGGATGTTTACCCCAAAAACCATATAGGATGATGTTGTATCAGATGTCAAAACATCATCTTAAAGTCTTCAGTTATTGAAAGTTGTTTTATTGCCAAGAAGCTAATATAAGTGTGAAGATGTAATCAGTTAGAACGATCTAGTGTGAGTAGTTAATTCTAATTGGCTAACTGATAGGTACTTTGACAGGAGACTTAGTACTTATTAGATGTGCAGCCTGAATGCAAAATTCATATACTCTGTCGGGATCTAAGTATCTGTAGGAAGAATTCATGTCCTAGTGTGAACTGAATATCAATATTAAAGTTCATTGTTATCTTCACAAGCTTTGGATGTGTGGAAATGTAATCTGGTGATTATTTGAAAAGTTGATTCATCCTAAAGAGATGCATACAGATGCTGTCAAATATCTTGATGGGAGCTAGATATTTGTGATAACTGTGTGGAAATCTGAATCAAGAAAGAGATAAAGACTGTGATGTATAGAAGATAATGTTCTACATGAAGATGTAACATCACAACTGTTGAAGACACCAGAGATTGAAGAAAGATGATAAGGTTCAGACTTATCTTTTGAAGACATAAAATTAGTTATACATGATTAACTATGAAGTTACTTCTATTGCAAGGTACAAAGTGTGGTAGTCTAAAACTTGTATAGCAAGCAAACTAAGGATTCCTAATTTGGAAACTGTGGCAAGTCCAAATGAAGAATGCTTCAAGTATTATTAGGACTAGCTTCAAAAGTGTCCCAAATTTGTATAACTCAGGGGGAGTAAGAGCTATAACATCATCTTGGAAGATAAAAAGAAGAAGTCTAATATTAAGGGGGAGCAAGACTCTACATGAGAAGCAACTATGTATATGAAGAGAAATTGTTAATTGTCAATTGTGAAAGCTACCTTGTCTAGTACGAATGGATATGTTTATTAAAGAAGGAAAAGCTATTATATATGTTGATGACCAGCTAATGTCAAGGGGGAGATTGTTCATTAGCTGATGTAAAGAAGAGTTTATACTGCTATGTGCTAAAAATCTTAAAGAAGCAGTATTGTTGTTATCTCAGAGCCAAGGCAAATGGACTTTGTGTGAATGTCCCATAAGATGTTGAAACATCATTCTTAGCATCCTTAAACTTCACTGAGTGTCATCAACTGTAAGTGAAGTATACAAACAGAAGAAATAAGTATCTGTCAGGTATTAAAACGAAGATTCTTCTATTAACATAATCTGAAGACAAATAAATCTCAATCAAGCTAATTCAGATTATGGAAGCTTGACTTATTCAAAAGAAGTCATGAAAATATGGGGACATCTAGCAAACAGTGTCGTTTCTAGTTGCTGAAGGGTAGATATCATTAAGAATCTGGTCAAAGTCACATGTTATGGTATCTCTGGAAGAAACTATCTTGATTGGTGGAAGAAGAGGTGAATTCACATGTATTTGTAGGAGGTAATTCGAACCTTTGTCGGAACTAACTCTTCTCAGCAGAAGCTGTCAAACTTCTTTAAGAATGGTCAGAGTTAGTCTGGATGGTACACCCTTGTCCTTAGTACAGTCCCTTAAATTAGAATCATTGTCACCTTGACCAAGGACTACAAACTGTGGACTCTAAAAGTATCAACTGTGGTATTTATAGAGGGCTCCTTAACCTCTATTTTTTCAGAAAGATGGTGAAAAATAGATCAAATGAAGTTCATTCGAGTGTGGTTATCATGCCACTGGATCTGGTTTTCTGAAGGCCTCTATTGTCAAAATTTTCCTAAAAAGGGGGAGAGAAAATGTAATTGTATCAATACTGCACATATGTTAAAACAAGAAGGAATACAATTATATCTAAGTAACAACGCTCAGGTCCCATCCTGAAAGAAGAAAATTAATTGTGACTTGTGATCTGAGTTTTAAACAGGCCACTCTGAGCTTTGGTTAGGCTTCTCAGGCGGCAGTATATCCCAAAGTCCAACTCTGAGTCTCTCCATTCACCACCACACTAACCCCGTGTTAGTGCAAGGTAGGAGACAAGATGTCAAATGGGATATCCTGACATGGGCAGGAACTCAAGATCTGAAGATGTGTGCAGAAGACAAAAGATGTTTCTGCTGGAGAAGATGTTAATTGTTAATTGTAAATTATTGCTGTTAATGCAATGTAATGCTTTATTATATATATTTGTTTTAGTCAAAATTTTCCAAAGGGGGATATTGTAAGTTCCTCATTTTTAAGGGTTGGCTTAATTTTGTAAAACAAATATAAAGCAACAATAATGGAATGCCCAAACATGTTGTGTTGAAAATTTCCAACATCTGGAACAGCATGTCATATGAGATGTTGAAACATTAGACATCATACATCAAGCTACTGAACTGTCAAAGTTTGTTACAGTTCTATTTCAATTGGGAAGAATATTCTGGGAATATTATGCATCTTATGTGGAGTGATTTTGAAGGCATGTGTGGAGGTCCAAGAGCTAAGGAGAAAGGTCAACAAGGACCTTGATTGTAGAAGAAGTTATCTGCATTTTTGTTTCTGCAAAAGTTTGTTTCTGCAAAAGTTTGTTACAGCTTATGCTGTTATTTTGAAGGCCAAAATCCAGTTGGGTAATAGGTTATAAATAAGTATTTGTAACCTAGTTTTAGTAAGCTAGTCGGTTTTAGAAAGATGTAATCTTTAGGGTTAGCCATGTAAGTGAACCACCCGGATTGTGGGATGGTCACTGATTTGTACCTCAAAGCCTGTAGGCAAGTGGATTGTTTTACTCAATCAGAAGTTGTGAAGCAATAAGTGTGGTTGTGTCCTTGGAAGAAGTTGTGAAGAAATTCAAAGTTAGGTTTGTGTCACTTGAGTGACTGTTTATATTGTGTTTGAAGTGTGGTATCTTCAAACTATTTTAGTTGTGTTTGGAGTGAGGTATCTCCAAGCTGATTGTGTTAGGAGCCAAGCAGTTGATGTAGTTGTTGGTGTGATAGTAGCTGATAGACAACACTTAGGTGATTGAAAGTGAGCGTAGGTTCTCATATCTAAGTATGGTATCTTAGGTAGAAGGTTCATTGAGTAGTCTGATTAAGTGGGGAGTGTAAACAGGGTGGTTTTCCTATGAATTAATAATGCTGATAGTGAACTTCATTCCTGGCTTGGTATGCCCCCAAATGTAGGTTGGTTAGAACCAAATTGGGTTAACAATTCCTTGTGTTCTTTTGTTTCCTGCATTTTAATTATAATTTTACCTTGTCTGTTTCGTAATGTCGGATCAGATGTCACGACATCCTAAGTCTGGCCCAACACCAGAATTTCATAAACTACCTTTCAAACTCATCACTCATTTAAATAACATATCTAAACTACCTATTACATAACCTAATGCTCAACTTGAACAAATGTATATAGAAATTTAAAAAAATAGAAAAATTAAAAAACTTATTAAATGTGAGTTCAGTTTGTTGTTGAATGAGATCTTTGATCAATTTGAAATTGATGGAAAAATATTTGAAGTGAGTTGAATGAGTTTGAAAGAATGTGAGTTGAGAGAGTTTCATACTTGAAAGGTTGAGAGTTTGATAGTGTGTTTTGAGAAGTGAGGAAGGAGAAAGGGTCTGATGCCCTTTTGAGTAAAACAACATCCAGAGATGCATCTCTGTAATTTACACAGAGATGCATATCCGTAATGATTTTACATATGGTCTTAGGGCTTGATTCAGGAACAAATGTGTTTGAGATGCGTCTAGAGATACATCTCCTAAATTTAGGAGTACTTATGGTTTTTCACAAGGGTATGGTAGCAATCCTTAAGATCACTTAAGCAATTCCCTCTCTATATATGGTTGTACCAACATAAGAAGGGATGAAAATTCCCTTTATCACTTTCAAAACATTGTATATTTGTATATAGTGTATTACATGTTGTTGGAAACTTGTAACAATTTTTGGGAAAGCTTAAACAAATTAGGAGTAACTTGGTAGAAAGTCTAGAACTAGTTGAAAGATTGTACTAAATTACTAAAATATTGTAACTTTCTATAATTTTCCACATTTCCTCTTCAAAATTGAATTATGAAAATATGAGAAATAAGTAAAGATAAGTTTGAAATCAAAAATCATGAAAATAATATGAAATTGAGGGTAAAAACCATCTTTAAATTCTACAAAATATGAACTTAACTAACAACCTTGGTAATGAGAAATCTATTGAGATTGTAGATAAAGGATATGGTTAAGATTAAATTGATAAGTCTGGATGAAAATTAAAATTTTCGTTCAAAAAATTTGATCTGATTAGGCTTGTTGGCCAATGACGAATAGACAACAATCTTATGGATTGATGTTTTGAAACTTATAAAAGATGAAAGGAAGATTTCTCATATTAAAATGTGTGGCACTTTTTACAAGATCGTTATTGAAAAAGTATTTTATGTATAATGTTGTGTATCTAATAAAACCACACTAGATTATATTTATATTCGTATGAGTTGTATACTACAATAAATATTATTGATTATAATTCATACACATTGATGATGATTGGTTCTTAACACTCCCCCTCAAGTTGGATCATATATGTCATATGAGCTAAGCTTGTTACAAATATAATCCACTCGAGAACTCCTGAGAGACTTAGTGAACATATATGTTGATTGGTCTTCAGACTTGAAAAAATTTAAGGTTGTTTACCAGGAAAGTATCTTGTCTCTTACATAATGGAAGTCTATTTCTATGTGTTTGATTCGTTCAAGGAAAACCAAAATGGATGCAGTATGAGTGTCGCTTGATTGTCACATATGAGTTTTATTGCTTAAAGATCTCCCAACCTGGCCTCTAAGAGTAAATTTTAAGCCACATAAGCTCCTTTGATGGTAATTCTATAGCATGGTATTCAACTTCAACACTAGAAAGTGCAACTATGTTTTGTTTCTTGCTCATCCATGAGATTATATTTCCTCTAATAAGAATACAATATTCATAAGTGGATCTCATATTTGAAGGGGATCCGGACCAGCCTGCACCTGAATAATAAGTAATTTTAGCATCACCCTTATCTTCATATTATAATCCTCTTTCTAGTGCATTCTTGATATATCTAAAAATCCAAATAATTACGTTCTAATGACTATCACAAAGGGCGTTTAGAAATTGGCTTACAATGCTTACTGCAAATTTAATATCCAATCTAGTGACAGTAAGATAATTGATTCTATCCATAAGATGTTGATATATTCCCGGGTCTTTCAATGGCTACCCTATACCAAGAAGAAGCTTGAATTTAGGATTCATAGGAGTATCAATAGGACGATAATAAAGCATACCAATTTCACGTAGGATGCCTAATGTACACTTACGCTGGTTAATTGCAATGTCTGATGAGGGTTGGGAAACTTCAATGCCCAATAAGTATCTGAGTGAACCCAAATATTTTGTTTTAAATTTTTGAAAAGATGAGTTTTGAGTCACTAGATACCATCAGGGTCGTCTCCAATGATAACAATATCATCAACATAGACAACAAGAAAGATATGTCGACCAGTAAAGGAGTGAAGAAAGAAAACAAAGTGATTTGCTTCACATATAGTCATTCCAAACTTGTTGTGAAAATGATGCCAAGACCAGAATATAAACGGGTTCTTGAATACTAAGAAACCTTAAAGATTCAAAAGGATACCATGAAATAGGTTATAAACTGATATTCATTACTTTCTCTTTGAAACAAGATTACAAGTGTTACAAAATAACAAATAATCTCTCTCACGCTAATTAGGATTTTCCTTGTGCAATGATGAAAGACCAATATGTTATTTATATAAAAACTAACACACTAAACTAATGGGATTTACACACAAGCTAACTTAGGGAATAAGCTAACTTTAACAATCCTAGCATTTCTACTACGGCATACTTGAGCATATTTTGACTACAACATTGTAGGGCTTCAACTAAAACATATGAATAGACTTCGACAACATCCTAAGATCCTTTTGGATTTTCGAACCAAGAATCTACCCTTAGACCATACTAGAGTTCAATCCAATATTTCATAAACCTCCACCTTGGAATAAACTGTATAACATCAAAGGAACAAACTAGCTTTCTTCATGTTGATTTATCAATTGCATATAGCGAAAAATTTTGTAAGATGGCAATGTCTTAGTGATCATATCAACAACATGGTGATATGTCGAAACCTTCAGGACTCGGACTTCTGCATGCTCGATTACCCCTCTAACAAAACGCAACCTCACGTTGATGTGCTTGGTTCGCTCATGATAGGCTAAGTTCTTTGACAGGTGTATTGCACTTTGACTATCACATTTAACACTGATAACTCGACATTGAAGTTCCAACTACTTAGAAAAAATCTTCAAGCCACAATGCTTCTTTCAGGGCTTCAGTGAGGGCAATATACTCAGCTTCAGTTGTTGATAAGGCAACAACCTTCTGAAGTGTTGCTTTCCAACTTATTGTTTTGCCAAACATAGTGAACACATATCCAAAAATAGATTTTTTAGAATCAATAGAACCTGCATAGTTAGAGTCAACATATCCTTCGGTTACTAATTTCCTATATTTACCATGGGCTCCAGTATAAATTATGACATTGTTCAGAGACCCATTGATGTACCTTAGAATCCACTTCAATGCTTGTTAGTGAGCCTTTCTAGGATTCGTCATGTACCTGCTTACAAGACTTATTGCATATGCTATGTAGGGTCTAGCACAGACCATATCATTAATCAACAAACCTACTATGTTAGCATATGGGATATTCCATTTGAATGCGACATACCAAACTTGTCGAGAATATTCTGTAGGTATGTCTCTTGAGATGAACATAATTTCGACTTATTTCTATCTCTTTGGATGTCAATCCCAAGTATCCTAGATGCAGCTCCCATATCCTTCATTTTGAACTCCTTATCGAGTACAATATTCACCTTCATTACATCCTCAAAAAAATTTTTTGCTATGAGAATATCATCCACATCTGACCCTCTTTCGTTCATCGTGGTTGCTTTGATTACTCTGAAAACACCCTTCTCACTCAGGGGAAGCGAACAGATCTTCCTGCTTCAGCGGTTGCGACAACAAAATAAAAAATGAATTTTCAGGTCAAAATCTAAATTAAACACAGTGCTCGAACTGACTTCTAATGAAACCTATGTGTGACATGAACTTATGAAATATCATATTCCACTATCGAGGAGATTGTTTTAGGCTATATAATGACATGTTCGATTTGCACACATAATCTTCCATGCCCCTTTATGCATACCATCCAGGTTGCCTCATTGGGATGTTTCATCTAGATCTCCCTACAAGAAAGTAGTCTTCACATCTATTTGTTTCAATTATAGGTCGAACTGTGCCACTATGGAAAGTAACATTTGAATAGACATGTGCTCCACAACATGAGAGAACACCTCATTGAAGCCGACACCTTCTTTCTGAGTGAAACCCCGTGAAACCAAACTTGTCGGGTATCTCTTTAACGTCACTCATTTGATTCATTCCTTAACTTTGAAAATCCACTTACACCTGACTAACCTGGCTCCATCCAGTTTCTTGATCAGCTTCTAAGCATGGTTATCATGAAGATATTTCATCTCATAATCTAAGGCCTTCATTCATTCTTATTTTGATTCTTCATAACTTCCTTATAGTCTTTAGGTTCTTCATCTAGAACCTCACTTGTAGAGATTAAGGAATAAACTATGAGATTTGCATCCCCAAGTCTCTAAGGTGGCTTGATGACTCTTCTCGGCCTATCTCTTGCAAACGGGTAGTCATCAACAGTTTCCTCAACTTTCTCAGTATCTTCAGCATCTTTTGCTTCTTCTTCAACCTGATCTGAGATACACAATTTATCATTGACATGCTCCACCTTAATAGGATTCTCTTCCTATTCCAACTCTTCTTCAAATGCATATGTACTTTGACCAACGTCATCATTTTTCTTGAAATTCATCTCAACTTCATTGAAAAATATATCTCGATTGGTGACACACTTCCTATGACCTGGCTATAGGCACCAGATCCTATAAGCCTTGACTCTTTGAGAGTATCCCATGAACATGCAACTTAGAGCTCTAAGTTCGACCTTGTCTTGCCTAATTTGAGCATAGGCTACGCAGTCAAATACTCTAAGTTTTTCGAGATCTAGTGGATGTCCCGACCAAACTTCTTTAGGTGTTTTAATATCTAACACAGTCGAAGGACATTTGTTTATAAGATATGTTGTTGTCAGAGAAACCTCTGCCCAAAACACCTTCTTGAACCCAGAACTAGTCAGTATGCATCTAAATATTTCTAAAATGTCTCGATTAAAGCTTTCTACTTAACCATTTTTTTAGGGAGTACCTGCAATAGTTTTGTGTCTTACAATATTAGAGGAAGCACAAAAAATGTTGAATGCATCATTGCAAAATTTAAGGCCAATGTCAGTTCTCAACCTTTTGACCTTTCTGCCAATCTGATTTTCGACTAGAGTGTTCCAACTATTGATATTATCAAAAGTTCCATCCTTAGTATTCTGGATAAATACCCATAAATTTATGGAATAATCGTCAACTATAGATAGAAAATACATTGCTCCTTGCAGGCCCCTAAATATCACCATGGATCTAATCAAGGGATCCATGTGATCTTTGTTTGCTTTTATTGAATTTCACTCTGCATGATTTTCTAAGTACACATGAATTTCACTAAACTTCAATTTTTTGATTTTGTCTCCACCAAACAAGTTTTGTTTCCCTAGTTCGATCAGACCCCTTTCATTGACATGGCATAATCTCATGTGCCAAATTTCTGTCTTCGACAAAAGTTTCGTGGATGCAACATCTGCAGAACCACTTAGAACTTTAGCCTCATGGGTGTACAAGTCTTATTTCTTCATGCCTCTCAATACTTCCTTCGACCTCTTCATGACTCTTAGGATATTTTTCTCTCCTTAGAAAATATTTCCTTTCTTGTCGAATTCACTAAGAGAAGTCAAATTTCTCTTTAAATAAGGTACATACCCGACTTCAATCAACAACCTTATTGACTCATCATGGAGATTGAATCTCACATTTCCAACCCTTGAAATCTTGCTAGCTTTTTTGTTTCCCAGCAGTTCAAATCTACAATCTTGATCACATAGTTCCTCGAACAAGTCTTTGTTTGGAGTCATGTGTTACGTGCAACTTGAATCCATAATCCACTCTTTACTTTAGTCAATGCTTGAAACCACAAGAATATCATATGAGTTGAAATCATCTTGAAAAATGGATGCATTGTCATTATTCTTACCTCTATGATCTTTTAGGCATTCAATGCACACTTTTTTTTATATGACCCTCCTTCTTAAAGTTATAACATCAAATACTAGATGAATCGCCACTACAAGACTTCTGTTGACTTTTATCCTTCTTCTTTTCGAACCTGTCTTTTCTAATCCACTTGAATTCAACAATCTCCCTCACAAGTGTGAGTCACCCACATCACCAGTCTTGACTCATATTAGGATTTCACTTCTGCTCTCCCACCGAAGTTAACCCATGCTCTAAAATAACTTTTTGCGGAGCCTGGGGAGCACCGGGAGTGTCAATGGACTAAATGTTCATGATCCAAGAGACTTTTACATTATTTATTCACCAAAAACCTTAAAGTATGAGTGAATCACATTATTAGTTTTGATCCATACTAGGATCTCACTTTTGTTCCTCCACTAAACTTAGTCATGGCTCTGATATCATTTGTTGGGCTCATGACCGTCTTAAGTTTTTGGAGGTTCTGTATAGTCTAGTCTCAAGTTAGCAAGGAAAAAATAAATAGAGGTCCTATATAATCACGATTTAAGCTGAAAAATATTTTATGAGACCCCATTTAACCATAAGTTAATCTTGAAAATTTTGAAAGCATGTGCGGTAGACCGCCTTGCACGCCCTCTAAGACGATCCTAGTTGGAGTTCGGGATGCGAGAGGAGTGTCAATGGACTAGATGTCCAAGATCTTAAGAGACTTTGACACCACATATTCACTCAAAACCTTAAGATTATATTGGGTGTATGGGTCATCTCTCTTATGAGTCCAACATTCCCTCAAGATGAAAAGAATATGTGATGTATAGGAAATATGTGATGTATGGGGAATATGTGATTCATCTCTCATTTGTGTGGTTGCTCTTGATCCATTATAGACGCTTCTTCTCATAACCCAAAATCGTAGACAAATAGAAAGATTTGACTGAAAACTATTATGAGTTTTTGTATTTTATGATTCCGCCACTTATTAACAGTCACTATTTTGGCTATGGAAAAATTATGCATATTCCCTCGCATATATGTGTTCTGATAGAGGATGTAGTACAACTAATATTGTTATATTATTGTTACTATAATTGTTATTGTTATTAACTTCTATTGAAAAGGTATTTGTTAGACTAAGGTATATTTATATTCATATCAGTGATATACAAGAGGTAATTATAACTGATTGTAATTGATACACCTTAACTACACTTGATTCTTAACAACTTCTCAAGTAAAAAGTAAGATTTTTGACTGGTGCAAAAAAAATTCTTTGATATCTGATTACCTTCAAGACAGATACCATGAAATTAAGCTGAGTTTCACAAGCTTTTATGCAAAGCTAAATGAAATGATTAAGCTGTCTCAAGTGTCATGATCAATATTTATGTTTTGCCAAAGACTTGTTTAAATGTTTATTTCATTTAAAATAAGCTCTACAAATCCAAAAGTACTATTGCTTAAATATTTTGTAACACATACATCTCATATTTGTACTACTACTAGCTTTGGCAAAGAGAAGTAACAAGCTTGAGGCAACAATTGCAGCACTTGAATGATAGCCAAAGGTAAAATATTAAACTCCTAATAGTTATTTTCCTCAGAAAACTGTTTTTGCATTAAAGAAAGAGTTCCAAACTTTCTTTTTGGTGAATGCAGGCAATTAATGGGCCAAGAACTATCTGGTTTGGATTTTACTGAGCTGCAGCATCTAGAAAGTCAATTGGAGATGAGTTTGAAAAGCATTCGCACGAGAAAGGTATTTCTTGTAATTCAAGATGATCAAAGTCTTTTGGTGATCCTGATTTTTAGTATTGTAATATAATGTAACAGTCATTTATTTACCCGCAGGGTCAAATATTTAGTGATGAGATCAATGAGTTACACAAAAAGGTTTCAAGAATCAGGCTTAACTTGTTCCTTTCGACGATTTAAAGGTTTTCACGAAACATTTACCGATTTTCATTGATGTCATTGTAGGGAAGCCTTAGTAGTAAAGAAAATGAAGAACTTCATAAGAACATAAACCAAATTGGCAAAGAAAATGCAGAACTAGAGAAGGTAAACAACATATCAAGACTACAAATAGTATAATTTAAGAACATGTCATTGATGATAGTTTGAGAATTGATTACTAGGTTACCGGAACAACGCGTGGCAAATATGCAATATCCAATGCTTCGCAGAATAGTATCAGAATCAGCTATGGATATGATATACATGATGAACAAATCAGTCTCCAGCTAAGGCAGCCACAACCACAATAGTGAACCAAATCTCTGGTATTCTCTCAAACTGAGAATGTGAAAACTAAAACGTAAGCAGTAATAGATTATCACAGCTACAGTATTACGTACTATATATAAGCTTTCAACAATCTGTCTAATAGTCATGCATGTATCGTAGTGGAATCTTGTGCTTCAAGAATCAACAACCCTATTCAACTATATATCAAACTTAATGACTACTTCTGAATTATAAATTGTGTACTAGCTCAACTTGTTTTTAATCCTTGTTATCTTATAATTTATTTTACATTTATATTAATTAAGCGAACAAGTAATAATTACTTAATTATCAGAAGTTATTTTGAGTTTGTTGAAAATAACATTACCAAAAAAACAAGAATATAAAAATGGAGAGAGTAATGTATGTCTTCTTTGTGCTGTGTCTGGTGTGGTTTTGTAATTTCCGATGCCTTTATAATGATCGAATGAGACTGGTTTTGAAGTTTGAAATAATTCTGACACACGGCGCCGAGATTGAACAACTGTTCTAAAGTTAACTCCCATACAATGTTGTACATCATGACCTTCCCTTCAAAATAGAAATAAGGACAAAATAGAAAACACAATGCTGTTAAGAACAGTGCCATCTCATGCGCAGTAACTAATGAAGTACTTGAAAAGTGATAACTCTCCTAAGGAATATATTTGTACTTAAGTACAATTTCTGTAAATGTTTTATGGTTGTAGCATGAAGCGCCCCCACTCCACCATGAATCACCAATGAGCTTAACACACAGTATGGATCGAAAATGCTCGTGCAAGGCTTGAGTGGGTTTCATCAATTCCACTATTTCACAATATATTTTACAATCGGACAAATATTTTACGATCTGTTTGAAAATATAATACGAACATAACAATACGGTCAATAAATAATATTAATAGATGTTCATAAATAATAATATTAATAATTGTTCGAAAAGTAAATACGGTAAAAATATTACAACAACAACATCAAAAAAACATAACACAGGCTATTGCGTATGTCTAATCCTAACCCCATGCGTCCTCCTCTGTCTGCGGTACTGCGATGCATCGGATGTCTCACTAACGATCCTCTCAACTACAGCACGCACCTCACTACCGCCCGTATTGATAATCCTTGTATCCAACGCCTCCTGTCCAAGTTGGCGAATCCACTGACAGATGGGGACTAGATCAATCGCATGGTCATCTAGGGCCTGCTCGTTCTCCAAGAGTTCCTCGTGTGCTGGCTTCGGTAGACGTCCAGGACCATCTGGTGTCATGAGAGGGTGTGACACGTTAAAAAACCAAGTCGCATAACCCTCAAAGGACCATGGGACGACCACATCATCCACGGTCTCATAATTCAGATTAGTCCCCAAGTATAAAGAGATGGGATCCGAGATAACCTTCCCTCAAACGGCATCCAGTTGATGTCATCATGGTTGGTGCAATCAAGATACATAATGAATCGGAGATGAATGTGGCAAAGTATAATCATCATATCATGAATCCAACAATAACATAATATGTAAGTACAAATTAATCAAAACAAGTTAAAGTTAATCGTTGAAAACAAAAAATGTATCGTGAGGAGTGTGCATGAGCCAGTGAGCGCTCTCGCCCTCCAATTTGAAACTTCATTCAGCTTCTAGTAGAGGTATACCAAAATAGCGACCCCCTAGTTCCACTCATGAATTGTAGTCAAATCCATAAAATACCGCAGGTAGGTCACATCGGTATAGGTCCCACCGGTGTCCACAAATACGGACGTGTCGGACAAAAACATCAAGTAACACCGAATGGAACAGTCTCGATGATACTGAATAAAAAAATCGTCATTTTCTTCATCGGTTTCTGTTGCTGCAACCAGATGCTCCTCATACAAATCCTTCAGATGGGAAAATCTTATATGCACCCCATTAGATGTCTTGTAGTCCTCAGCTTCCCTAAATGGATTAGCTCCCAGATAATCGACCATCCACTCAATCGCCTCATCTCTTGTTATCTTGTGATGGTTAAGTAACCTATCTCTAATAGGTAGGTGGATCAAGCAGGAAACATCATCAAGGGTGATGGTCAGCTCCCCAATAGTAAAGTGGAAAGAAGAGGTCTCCTTGTTCCACCTCTCAGCAAAAGCCCCATGCATGTCATGGCTTATAGTGTTGTAACCTGTACAACATAATCCGTAAAGATTGGATCCAATCACAGCATCATGGAACCACCGAGCCCTTGGCATGAACAACTCAAAAAACTTCCGGGAGTGATTCACATGCTTAAAAGGCAATCGTTCCTGAAACAAAAAAAAAGTAATAATTGTTACAATCGTAATTTTGCGTAAAAAATATAAAATAAAAAATTGCAACGAAAAATATACCTCTCCATCTCAGACATGGTGGGAGGTATGGTCATGATAGTAAATCAATAGGGAGGTGACAAATGGTCCTCCCGGATAGCCTTGCTCCGCCTGCTCAGGAACCGACACATCCTCAAGTACCTCAAACCCCCTCAGGTGCCGCCAACTCTTGTAGAATCTCTGGCTCATCAGGCACCTACTCATACATACGAGAGAAAAAAGCCTGATGCAGACGGCTTCTCAGTGTATACGAGGAAGCTACATCCAACTTCTCCCTTTGTACTTGACCCTGGCCTCGAGGCCGGTTCACATGATCTGCCTGCCTCTCTCGACGTGTCCAGGCAGTCTGGGATGACCTTCCTTGTCTCAAACGCCTGCTTTGGTCCTGATTATCATCCATGTTCCTGAAATAAATAATTATAATTGTTAGGTTTAAAAAAAGAACTCATGCAAGAATTTGCAAGTGCACTTGCGAAACTGGTCCATGGTGACTTCGCAAGTGCACTTGCGAAACCCCATGCGCACATCCATTTTGGAATCTCAGTTTCAACTTGACCTAAACAACTCAAACCTCAATTTTTTCACCCAATCAACTACATTAACCTAATCTAACACTAACATACACAATCTAATTACTACAAACTAACCTAATCAACTATTACAATATTGCATTGTTATTCAACATAAATAGAGAGAAAAATTACAAAATTGATAGAGCTTGAAGATGATTTGGAAATGAGCTTGGAGTTGAATTGGAGATTGGGGCACAAATTTGTGAGTTTGGGTTTTAGAGTAGAATGTGAGAAAAAGGGTTTGTTTGAATAGAAAAGAGAGGAGGTATGGATGTTCTGTTTTGTTTTCTAAAACAACACACAGACTTTGCAAGTGCACTTGCGAAATAAGGAATTATGGGTGAATTCGCAAGTGCATTTTTGAAGTCACCTTGTTTTTGATAAATTGTGGGTTCATTCGCAAGTGCACTTGCAAAACCTACTGCGAGATGATTTCGTAAGTGCACTTACGAAACCTTGGGTATTTTGGGGTTTTCACCGAAATTCTAGAAGAAGCCCACTAGGTGGAAAAAGAAATTCCCTAAAAGGGTTTGTTTAGAGGAGGTTTTTAACCCCCGGTATTCTAAGGCATTTTTCAAATTTTTTCCAAAGTTGTTTTACACGTGGTATGACACATCAGCTTCCATTATTAAGAGTTGACGGCCGAAATCAAAATTATGGATGGAAAAATTTATGAAGATAGTTGCTTAAAGGAATATTTTAGAAGGACCAAACTTGAAATATAGTATATTTATAGGAATCTAAAATATATTTAAACATACAAAAGTCGTTTAAAAATACACTTATAGAATATTTCCTTACGCTACTACAATTTATTGTTTATCATCATCATCTCTTTTCAAGTTTCAACTAGAGGTTTTTTTCACTTTTATATATGATTCCTAGAAATAGATCACCTCTTGATCCCTCTCTCATGTTTTTGGTCCTATTTTAATCTAAACCCTCCATATATTAATTAATGGTGTTGACTGTTTGAATTAATTTAAAATGAATAGTTGTGATTGAGCTGGACCATCCAACTATTGCAGAGGATCCATATTTATGTTTCCTATAAATGGTTCCTCTCTCACTCTTGTTACTACTCTAGACATAATCATCTACAAAAACAAAGTGACCGAAATTACATGCCTTGATGTTTTTATTATTCTATCACATCAATTTCCATGGTATGCGAAATTAGAAATATCTTAGTTTTTCGCCATCCATTTTCATGATATTTAAGTGATTTTAAAAAGGCTTAAATAGTTTTTTTGTCCCTGTAATTTAGCGTATTTTTGTGACTAGTCTTTATATCTTTTTTCATGTATGAGTCTTTATATCTCTAATGTGTGTTAATTTTCATCTCTGACGTTAGTGGTCTGTTTTTTATTTATCTTTTCTTAATTAATGAGCATATGTGTCCAAAGACTTAAGTGAGGTCATTTAAAGGAGGACCAAATCTAGAAAAACGTAACATTTTCCTTCTTATTCCTCTTCAAATAGTTTTGCCACATTTTCTTCTCTTCTACTAAGCGTTTTTTCTTCTCTCTAACATGGCAACATCATCAGTAAGTAATAGTTATGAGGCTGAAATCCCAATTTGTGGTTGCAATAGGGCAATATAGATGTTCATCTCCAACTCACGTGAAAACCCTAAATGAAGATTCTAGAAAGGTGATCATTCAGGTGCAACGTCAAGTTGCAAGCTTTTGTTGTGGATGATGAAGTTGAGCACAACATATCAAGTCAACCTAAATAAATAATTGGTTGTAATTGCTCAGAAGTTGTGCCGGAACTAGGTTGCATAATCAAAGACGTTGAAGCTAGGAGAAAACAGAAGATGAAAATGAAGTTAAAAAATGAAAGGAAAAAGTCTAATTTGTTTAGGATGTTGATGATTATGTCTTGGGTATTGTTTTTTGTTTACCAGAAATGGTAGTGAGTTCCATGTTCATGGTGTCTGTAATTTGTTATGCTTTAGTTCCTATAAGATGTCTGCTTATTGAATTTCATCCTTATGTAGTGTTGTCAATTTGAATTTTGTCCATGTTTTATGTTGTGATGTTTGTATGATATCCCTTAATCTTAATGAAATGCTTCTATTTAATTCTTGTTTCTTAATTATTTTAGTGGATTGTCTTTGTAGTTTTCTTAATTCTTTAGTACGTAAAGACATAAACAATACTTAATGATAAAAGGCATAAGGTTGCAATTTACACAAACAGAACATAAGTTGTCTTAGAATTACATCAAAATAACATAACATAACATGTCTCTTGTACCATAAATTGTCTAAGAGTTGCACAAATAGAACATTACTTGTCTTAGCATTACAAAAACAAAATTATAATTTGTCTTAGAATTACACAAACAAAAAAAGCATAACTTGTTTTAGAATTACATAACATAATGTCACAAGTCCAAAATGCACAATAGCCTTCTTCATGATAACAAAAACAACTTCATTTCTTCCTTGACCTAGAACTTCTCTTCAATTCCAATTTTCTTGTAACCTTAGGTTTCGTAGGCTTCTTCTTCTGCAAAAAATACAATAATTAGAGTATCTCATAAAACACAAATCATTATAATAATGTCATTGAAGCAGGTTTTGGTACTCAATTGGTTTAAGACGTGTAGGAGTTGAACTAGAAGGAGCATAATGTACTTCATTTTTTGTTGGAACATGGGATGATAAAATATAGTCAGGAGCATAAAGTATTATTCCAACATGAGCACTCTTAGATGATGCAGTAGAAGTACTCTGATTTGATGCAGCATGAACACTCTAATTTGGTTCAACGGTGATACTTTGAGATGATCCAACAAGATTTGGTTGAGTTTGAGTAACCTCAAATGTTGTTGTAGAATTTGCAGTTAGCATTTCATACTCAATATCAACATTTGAATTTCCTTTAGGGTGTTCATTAGTTACAGCCTCAGTTGGTTGAGTGGCTTGAGTTTGACCCTGCGTTGGTTAAGTTTGTTCTGGAGTAGATTGAGTTGTATCTGTATAGGGTTATTTTGTTGCAACATTTTTTGGTTTTCTCTGTACATTGTGCCCATGTACACCACATGTTATGCAACAATAATTTGTTTGTGTTCTCCCCTTATTTAGATCTTCATCTGGATGAGATCAAAGAAAACATTAAATATTAGGGATGAGAGCAAATTAACCAGAACAAATATAAGGATGCAATATACCTTTTGTTGATCAGAAATAAAAACCCATCTTCTTTCTTGACATATGTCCTCCAAAAGCAAGGTAAGAAACCACCTTCATGACTCCTTGCAAATTACCCTTACCCTCACTTTGTCATTTTTCACCAACTTTATCTCTCTCCTATTTAATACTGACCATTCAATAATTACCTCTTTGATTTCATTAAGTGTTCAAAACTCTAAACCAACTTTGAACTTGTAAGTCTTGCTCAATTCCTCCATCTTAAACTCGGGATACCTCAGCTCCTTGTCATAACCAGAATCATCAGGGTCACTACTTCCAATTTCATCACTAACATAATTAGTATCAAGTTCATGGTCCACAACACTAGATGAAGCTTTATTTTCAACACCATCTGGAGTTTTTTTGGAGTATCTATATGCTTTCTTGCTACAACTTTGACCCTTTTCCTTGGAGTATTTTCTTTTTCATTAACATCGAAGCAATCATTCAACCCAAGTGCCATCTCATCTGCACTATCATCAAGTGATAAACCATCAAATTTAAAGTCAATATCTTCACTATCATCATCTTCATTATCATCATTATCCTCATTTTCATCTGCATCACTACCAAGTACCAACCACATCAGCAGCATTACCTAGGACATCATCAGCAACATTACCTTGGACACCACCAGCATTAGTTACTTGAACTCCATCTTTAGGATCAACATATAGATGCACTTCAATTTTCATTCTAATGGCATATTCATATACATCATCAACATCTATATCATTAAACATTGTACTATACTTATCCCGTTCATTATTATACCACCATAACAAGTATTGCGAATAATCAAACTGAGTAATATCTTTCACTATACTAAATGCCTCAAATAAGCTTCATCTATCAAGGTTAATCTCTACTAAGTGTTCTTTACCCCATATGTAGTACACTACACAGTCCTTAGAAAAACACACATGTAATGGAATACAAAATTGAAACTCATGACTTAAATGTAACAAGAAATTGAAATATATATGCTACATGCCACAAATGAGGTGATCAACTAGAACGACGTCGTCGTTGTCGCATGGTTATCTCCTCACAATGACCTCCTTCGTTCTCCAAAGGTCACAACACTTTACCTCCCAAATTTGGAAAACCCTAATTTACAAGGATTGGTTTCAAAACTCTTTTTATGAACAATTTATTAGTTTTCAAGTAAACTTAAGTCTTTGGCCACGTATGTTACATAATTAAGAAAAAACAATTACACGTCAGTGTCGTTTGCCAAATTTTCTAACAGACCACTATCGTAAGGGATGAAAATCAACACACATTAGAGATATAAGGACTTAGATTTGAAAAAAAAAGATATAGGGACTAATCACAAAAACAAGCTAACTTGCAGGGACCAAAGAACTATTTAAGGATTAATTTAAACAAATTGACAACGTGTCAATGCCACGCTGCTAATTAGGTGACTTAATTTAATGAAGGATAAAAACAGCGGAATATTTAAATGTTAAGGTGAAAATTCAAAACTTTTTTACGGTTTTTTTCTTCAAATCTTACCCAAATAGCAAGGGACAAATTGCCTATTAACCCTACAATTCATCGTATGTTAGAGAAATTCTATTGTTTGAATTTACATATATTTTCATTTCTTTTCAATCTTCCATTTTTTATTTTACCGATTTAAAATATATGCAATAAAATAAAATATTTAAACAATAAAGTAAAATCTATGTTTCATTTGATTCTTTTATATTTCATTTCACTCCATTCTTTCACATTTATATTATTTCTAACATAATCCTTAATATATTAAAACAGAATACACATTTAAACGTTAAAATTAGAGTAAAATTCCGCCTAAACACGTGCATCGCACAGGATAAAAATAATAGTGTAAAAGATTAACTTAAGACAACAATTGTTGTTAAGAATTTAATATTTTAAAAAAAAAATGATATTTAAAAGAAATTTTTGAGAAAGAAAAGAATAGAAACAACAAATGTCAAATTTTAAATTTTGAGTAATTTTGTGCATAATTAATTAAAATGATTTTTCTAGTTAAAAAACAAATTAAACAATGTTCATACGAAAAGGGTTATTTCCCAACAACACAAACAGTGGCAATGAAATGGTGGCTGGTTGGAAAATGGGGGAAGAGGACCATCCCATTCTCATTCTCATTCTCCCATAGAACCTTACGTTCAGATGCAGCGTTGGAAGCCATAGCCAAAGCTTCCGAAGATAAAGTTCCCACCATTGTTCTCTACAACTACCCATCCTTTTCTGGAGCATTCTCCTCTCTCTTCGCTCACCTCTTCCACACTCGTCACAATCTCCCTTCCCTTGCTCTTCCTTTCTCCTCTGTCCCCTCCCTCGCTTTCACTGTTGAAGATTTGTGCATTCAAGGCCTCCAAACATGCTATCTTCTTGACTTTCTTCCTCCCAAGGAATTCCTTTTCCAACTTTCCCATCATTCAAATTGCAAGTAGGTTTAATGCTATTGTTTTTTTTATAAACTTTTATGTGATTTTGATTACTTCTGAATGTAATTGTTTTTATGTGTTTAGGATTATTGGGTTTGATCATAGGAAATCAGTGCTTACACATGTTCCTTCTGCAAATGAGTATCCTGAGAATGTTATCATTAATGTTAACCTTGAAAAGAGTAGCTCTAGAGCTGTTTATGAATACTTTACCAACAAATGCAAGGATTTTATAACTTCTGATGTAAGTTAGAATTTTAATTCTTTTATTCCCTTTTTTGCAACAATGGCTGAGATAGAATGATGTTTGGATACTGTTTAAGGGCGCGGTTTCAAGTTTGGTGGACGAAAAAGATAAAGACCCTGTGGAGAATATTCTTAGGTATATTGAAGACGGGGATCTTCGCCGATGGAGTTTGCCTGATATTAAGCCCTTTAACATTGGACTAGGTGAATGGCGGTCTAGGTTTAGCTGCATTTCCAATCCATATATGTTTAAGCAGGTATGATTGATTGATTAACTTTCCTATATGTTTCTGCGTTCTTATTATCGTTGTTTTTAAATGAAAATTTGGACTTTTAAAGACAATAAACAACTTATAACCTTTGGTTGTTGATATGTCATCTGTTTGTTTCCTGCTCGGGAAGATAATAAACAACTTCATAGGTTGAGTGGTTATTTGAAGTGACCGTGACTGATACATATTCGTAACCTTTATATTTCATTGTCATAAAGTAGTACTTCGACTTTTCAGACTATAGAAACCATCTATTTTGTTGTTTCCTTGTTTTTATATGCTTAGCTATAACTTTTGAAAGATGTAAACTGATGTTAATTTATCTCTGATAATTGTCTTCGCTAAATATTTCCTATCCTTTAAAAAATTTGTATTGCAGTTGATGGAATTGAGTGTTGAAGAATTAATTGCTAAAGGAAATTCATCTATTTATGCTCGCCGTAATGCTGCAAGTAAATTGCTGGAAAAGGTTTTCAGAGTTCGGCTGGGTAGAGGATTCTATGGAGAGTGCCTGGTAATTTTTCAGGATATAATCAGAGTTTCTATTTTCTTAACATGCTTTTATTTTTTATTTATTGCATGTTTGGGTTTGCTCAATCAGGACAATAGCTCTCTTTTTTGCCATTTCCTTTGATAACTTTGGATTTTTGAAAAATAAGCTATCTTTTCCTCAAAATAATGTGTAGTCAAACTTTCACTACAAGTCTCTATTCTATTAACCGTGTAGTAATAAATAAAATTCAAATTTTACCATGAAGTTTCTCTGCTGCTTGCTTCTTTTTTTAGCACTTAATGCATAACTAATAGTTTCCAGTTTGTTTGTTGTAATTAATTATAGCAGCATCATGCAATGGTAATGTGGTCACCCCCGACCCACCCTTTGTGATTGAAACATGCAATCATGTTTTATTGCCTTGGTTACTGTGTAGGGAGTTCGGGCAGATGGGAACTCTAACTTAAGTGATGAAATTGGCATGCTTCTTAGTGTAAAAAGCGCTGCTATTGGTCTGAGGTGAGGTAATTTACTTCGAACGTTTAGTGAATTTATGTTCATATAACCTTGTTAGAAGGCTGTTTTTCTGAAAGATTGTCTAACAGACTAACAGTAATAAAAGTTGAATTAGAATGCTTCTTCTGATTGCTTGTTGAAATCTGATCCAGCGAGTGATTTTATCGATAACAGGCCCATAGGAGCTGTGATATTTTTGCAACGGAATAATCTCAAAATGTGCTTGCGCAGCTCTGATAGGGCTACTGATACTTCAGAAGTTGCTAAGGTATGTACTGTTTGGTTCTATTATTTTTTGTCTTATTCATTTGATATTTTTAACACGTTGACATTACCGAATTTTCTGCACTGTCATCATGAAGGCATATGGCGGAGGAGGTTCCGCAAGTTCAAGCTCCTTCATAATAAGGATGGATGAGTATAACCAATGGATTTCAGCTAATCCGTTATAATAGTTTCTGGGTTTGAGTATCTAACCTTGGCTGGCTGCATCCAAATGATATCATTTGATAAATTTACTAGCGGTGTTTATTGAAATTATGATGGCTTACGACACTTGATGTAATATATCAAATTTTGTTGCAAAAAAGGGATCTATTGAGGCAGAGACAAAGGATGTGATGACTGTAGAACATTTGCATTCCCGTCTAATGTGAAGGATGGCAGTAGTGTTTTCGTGACATCTGTAGAATGTCCTGATAATTGATGCTGTGTGTGATATGCGTTGAGAACAAAGCATTGGGAGTAAACAAACTACTGTTTATGAGGTTGATTTCAAGGATTGAAGAAGATGAAATGGAAATAACATTTCCAGTGTCTATTTTCTGATAAGTCTTAAGGGTCTAATACTCCTGCCACAATTGTTTTTCCAGTCAGTTATTGCCAACTTCACAACTTTTAGTTGGATTATCTTTCACCAGTGTTTTTTTTCTTTACATATTCTTTTTCCATTTTCAGTGCTGACCTGAAAATAAACATATCTAAGTTGTATTCAATTATTAATTTATGTGACTTTTATCTTCACTTCTTATACTCTTGCATCCTTAATTCCTATGAGAAAAGGATGATACTGACAATGTAAATTATTTTTCTAATGACATGGTTGACTGTTGGTTTTTTATTGGATGACGGTGTAAAACTAGTTTAGAGTGTTAATGCATATCCATTAAACCCAATTCCTATATACTAGAGTTTCCTGCATGAGGCAATTAAATAGCTCCACTTTATCAATCTAAGGGTAAAAGGAGTTTAAGTATCCGATGAATTTGAAAATGCTAACATAACAATCAATATATATTGTTTATCCAAAAACTAAATTACAAACCAAATAAAAACAGAACATAGTAACACTGTTTCCTGATAAAACAGTGTCTCCATAATTACAAAATGAATTTTAAATACTAGATAATAAAGTTCTGCAATAAAATAAAATAAAAAACATAAAAAGAGGCAATGTCATTGGAAGACAGGGCAACCATCAACCTCTATACCCTTGGCAGTTGGACAAGTAGCCAAAGGACAATGCTCACCAGCAGTTCCCCACCAATTCAGACTCACATTTTCCAGTCCTAATGCAAAGTAAAGCAGCACAGCCATAAAAGCCACTCCTGCATCAAGTGCTGCTGATAAAACATAGTTGTATCTCTGCCACCATTGCTTTCGGTAACGGAAGATAAAGAAGTTGAAAATGGTTCCAACCACAATCCAAGCATTGTAGTTCAACGCTGTTGCTGGCGGCATCATTCCGGTTGCTCCCAAGAGTACTGGAAGATTAATCAATGGAATCCATGACTGTTGTGGAAACGCCTTGTGCAATAGCCAAACTAGTATTGGTCCTATGGCACCTCCAAGGAAAAACCAGTTCAATGCTGAGTACTCTCCTAGAGTACCAAAGATCCTCTTAGGTCCTACTAGGCCCCAAATAACTGATGCATCGAAGAAAACACGGTCACTCGGACATGTCCATGGACTTCCTTTGGGAAGAAGATCTTCATGACATATGTTTTTGACAGATTCTAGCAACCACCATGCTACACAAATGTTGATAGTTCCAGCAAGCATTGTCCCAATGAACTAAATAATTTTTAGCACAACAAGTGCATTAGATTAGATACCATATACGAAAGGTAAATGTGAGTAAAACCTTCAAAACACAATTATAACAGCTGAATAAATAAATATACCTGCACTAAGAACATTGACCTTGGAGGGATTTTCATGTAGTGTCCAAGCTTGAAATCACTAAGAAACGAAACAGCCTGAGCCATGCTTATATAACCATATGTTTTGAAGCATACATTTGCAATTGGTCTTCCAGGGTAAATGATACCGAATATATACTCGGTGATGATATTCAACCCCGGCGTCTGCATTCAGAGCATTAAGTTATTTAGTTTAAAAACAAATTCTGTTTCTTTTTAAGCAAAAGTTTCAAGATATATTAATTAACCTGGTTTGTGGTAGCAGTTATGATGCTAATTGGGAGGGTAAACATAAAAGCCAATGCTGAAGCAAAGAGAAGTCCCCACCAAGGCATCTGAATCTCATGATTTAGAAAAATGCAGATCAACAAAGAAACAACAAGTGTCACTCCTAACAACAAATAAAACCACCAAGAAGGAATGTCTTTGTAATTCTTCATCAATCTCGTGTGAACATCTTCTTTGCCGTTTTTCGAAGCCCGATACCGCTCCATAATCTCGCTGACAACACGATATCATAAACAATTAAACATCATTAACTAATACTTAATCAAATAGTTCGACTTTGAGTAATGAGTAATGAGTCTAGAACATTGTATTGTACCTTCCATGGAAGCAAACAACATGTGTAATGGTGGAAGCTATAGTGGCAAACCCAAATCCATAAGTAAGAGAGAAAAACACACTTAAATGAATCCGACCTTGTTCTTGATACTTAGCAAGATCAATCTGAAATTTGTCATTAACAATAGCCGATATATCGTATTGTTGGCCATCTGCTGTGAACAAGTCAGATGAAAAAATCGAAAACTTATTCGCATCATACACATTGAATCCCCAATATGCTATAGGAATCACAGCATAAACAATCAATGCGTAGCCAACAAAAACATTCACAATGGCAAAGAAAGGTGAGATAAGAGGACTGAACAAGAAGGAAGCAACTGCGGCCCAATCAAGCGTAAAGGCACCAAACCCTAAACCGCTCATGCCAGAACCTAGTTGTTGAGCTGTTATTGACTTGGAGAATACCCAACATACCCATGATATGCTTGTAAGCGTTGTGAATAAGTATCCAGGGACTATATACCATAAGAAACTGCATACTAGTGCTATGAAGAAAAACTTTGCCCTTGAAAATTTGTGAGGATCTTCATCTTTCTCATGCAAAGTTCTGCATACATAAAAAAAAAAAAAAACTTAGTAAACTCTGAACCTCTGAAAACTTAAGACTTAACTGATAACTGCAATTCAAAAGGCGGGTATATACATATATACCGTTCTGGTCTCAAATATAAACAAAATTTCGTCTTTTTCGACCAAATTTTAATTATATATGAGACGAGATCGGAGGGAGTGTTTATTACCGGAAAATAGAGACTTGGACGAGGGTGCTAGGCCACCACATATGAGCAGGCTCAACGACGTATTTCTTAAGCAAGCCAGCCCAACCATAACCCAAAACCTGAGTGGTGATAATAAGAAGCCATGCAGCCAGAAAAGATATACTCCTTCCATAAAAAGCTTTAATAATATTAACAATTCCAACAGCATAAGGCGATCCAGAGCCAAAAGCAGAACCTGCATTCGCGAATATAGTGATAAGAACATGTTCCTTCATGTTAAACGGGCCGGGGTTAAGCGAGAATGGCTTCGAGCCGAAACCAGGAATGGTGAACGTGGTTGAAGGTAAGAGGGCGGCCATGAGGTTGCCGAGTGGGAGAGTGGCGACTTGAACGGTGATTTGTGTTATGATGAGTGGTTGTGATCTGTAGGCGAAGAATTGGTTGAGGAAGGAAAGGAGAGAGCATGAGACAAGACCGAGAAACCACATGCGGAATGTCCATACTGGAAGAGTTGGATCGTCGGTGTTTGTGACTGTTAACCTCACTTCCTCAATTGGTGACTCTTCATCTTCTTCTACCTTAAGTTTTCCTATTTCAGTGTCTCTGCTGTTGTTGTTCTCCATTGTTTCTCCACTATGGTTTGTTACACTCACTCAGGTTGTTTTTAAATCTGTTACCTATTTTTATGTTTGGTTTGGTAGGTTAATAGCTCTTTAAGTTTTGAATATTTGCTTACTAGTGTTGTTTCGATAGGACTCTTCTGGTTTGATATTTTTCAATTAAATTCTTCAAATGAAACAATGTTAACCAAATCATAACTTAATTGCAAAATATTAAATATTTGATCTATAAGTTCAAAGATATTTGTATCAGAAGTATCAACATAGTAATTAATTCTATTTATTTCTATTAAACTAATAATTTAATTATAACATAAATGTATTTAACACATTAATAAGACATTTGAATCAACGGGTTTCTTATGGTTGAATTGCACAATGCACACTATGATCTGGCATTGAAATAATAATTAAGGTGATCTTCTTATCTTCAAAGGGAACTAAAAATGGAAATTGTTAAGCTTTTATGGTTCATTACTTCATTCTAATAATAACTTGAGAAGAGAGTATTTTTAGTGGTTGTAATATATCCAATTTATATTCACACACTAGACTTATCTATACTTATTGAATCATTCCCTCTAAACTCTATGTATAATGTATTGTTGTTAGGGAAAAGATATATTGACACCCCAAATAATATACGGTTGACCATTTAATAATGTTTTTTTCTTTTTATTTTAATTAAAGTAAGAGTTGATGCAAGTGAATATTTGTTTTAATTTTAAGATGTCTAAATATCACAATATTACTATCTTTGTCTCAAATTATAAGATATTTTAGATATTTTACACGTATTAAAAAAATTAATTATTTTTGTATAGAAAAGAGAAATTGTATATAATTTTATATTATTGTCCTTCATTAATTATAGAGGAAACAAAAATTAAGAGGGTTAAAAGAAGAAAGAGAAATAAATAATAAAGGATATATTAGAAAAAATATCATTAATGTTATATTGAAATTATAAAGTGACTTATAATTTAAAACAAATATTTTCTTCAAAGCGTCTTATAATTGGGGACGGAGAGGGAATATTACTCCGATGACCAAAACTTATCAAATTGGCATTTGTGGCTAAGTTTTTGGCTAAGTTGTAAAGGGAGTGCGGTAACATCCTACAGGACAATGATTCAATTGTTTTCATCAAAATTTTATTTTCTAATTTAAATAATTTTCAAATGTTTTATAATTATGATATTTAATTAAAATTAAATAAAAATGACTTGTTATTAATTATTACAAATGTGTCAGTGACACATTTAAGTGTCACGTAATAAAATTCAGATTTTAGAATAGAAGGATTAGAATTAATTAAAAAAAATAAAAATAAATGATTAAATTATATTTAAGTCTAATAAATAATTTAATATTTTAAAATTAAATGGTATTTTGTGATTGATTGAAGGTATATTATCTAACTTTTGTGATGGGTAGAGAAATTGTCTTCAATAATTAAATGTATATTAGTTTCTATTTCTTAATTTTTTAAGTTATAAAATCTCTAATTTTTTTTTTGGTTTAAATGGAGGGCTGAAGCCCAAAAATGACCCAAAAAAAATACAAAATTGCCCTCTTATAAAAATGGGAAAACAAACTACAAAATCACCCTCGTGTGGAGGTACGCTACCCTTTAGCATCTTCTGTGAAGCACTTCCGTTTAGCTAACTCGTCAGCACCCATGTTTACTTTCCTATAAGTATGCTTAATATCCACATGTTCATGTATTTCCATTATATACTCTTATGCAGATTATTCATTTTGATGGCTTAACTAACTTTCATCGCGTCAACACTCAACTCCACATTCATTTAACATTTCAAGCAGTGATTTTAAGCCCTTCGAAGACACCCCATAATTCAGCCATAAACGAAATGCATCTTTCCACAAACTTGGAAAAACCACATAGCCAATTTCAATTTCCATGAGTATCTTTAATAATACCACCACACCCTACAACATTACCCTGGCCACTTACACCATCAACATTAAATTTAACCATAAGAAAAACATGAGGCTCCCGTCGCACACTTGTACTAACGGGGCACATGTCCAACATATAACCTTATTTACTTTCATTGCTTCACCATACTCTAAGTTTTTCATCCTAATAGTGTTTGTTTCATCTATTGGCCTTGTATAACCAACCACGTGCATTTCTTTGTTGCGTCGTGTCCAAATTCTATGACATCTCATACCCAATAATACACCAACCCTTTTCCTCCATATTGAGCAAGATCCAATCTTGGAAATTGGTAAAATATAAGTGGTTCTTCAGCCGCTGACATACTATGTTTTCCCACACATGTTTGACAATGGCACAGTCGCAAAAAACATGCAACATATCCTCACAAAAATTCCCACACATAATGCAACTAGCATCTCCAATACCATATTGACGTTTTTATAATTTGTGAGAAGTCTATCATAGCTCAAAATCCGCGTGAATCTTCTCATACTCTCATGGACCTCCAAACGCCACAACTTTATCCAAACTTATTGTTCCTCAATTGTATCATCATATTTTAGCTTAACATACATATCACCCACTAAGTAACCTCCTTTATTCAAAATATGGACAGTTAACATGTCTTCCTCGCGACCCTCATATGGAGGAAGAATTGCATGCATACTATGAATGATGTGATGAGGTAACCACCCTTCAAGAACTTGCCAATTCCAATCCCTAACCTCATCCACCAAATTAATAACTTTTACTTCATGAAGATCATTTGGTATGTTTAGTCCAAGATCCTTGATATGTAAATTTGGGGCTATCCAAGGATCACCCCACGCATCAATATTCTTTATATCCCTAATAATCCAAAGACTTTCCTCCAACAATAAAGGCAGATTCTTTATTATAACCTTCCAAAGGCTAGAGTCTGAACTTTTATAAGTCATGTCTTCATGCATATTTTTATTTTGAGAGTTTCCCAACATGACTTTGCACCATAGTTCATCAGAGTTATTCAATCGCTTGTAACCAATCTTCATTATGCAATCTTGATTTATATTATCTAAATCCTAGATCCCTAAACCACCATACTTTTTTGGCATGGCTACATCACTTAATGTTATGGCATGCATCTTTTTCTTATTATTCGTATCACCCCAAATAAATTTATGTTGAATCATTTAAATCTCTTTAAGACACGTTTTTGGAAGAAGATTTGCCATAATGGGATAGACGGGGACAACTTCCATCACACTTTTGGCTAATGTGATTCTACCTGCGAATGAAATATATGAGGCTCTCCAACCCGCAAGCTTGAAGGAGATTTGCTCCAAAATTATTGAACATCCTTTTTCTTTAAAGATCTTCAACTAAGAGAAACTCCCAAATATTTCTCTAAAACTAGAAGCCTGCACAATTTTGGATCTAGTTGCTCTAGTAACATTAGGAGATAACATGATACTTGATTTTTCCATGCTAAATTCATTCCCTTAAAGCTCACATAAGTTTTATTGACAATATATGTTGACCCATACTACTCTATTGATCTTTAAGATGGATCCGATAAAATACATATTTGAGAAACCTGCTCTCTCTGGAAGAATAGCAAGATGGAAAATGATTTTGACCGAGTACGACATTCAATATACTACTCAGAAAGAAATCAAAGGAAGTGTGGTAGCAGATCATTTGGCTCATTAAGTTGTAGACAACTACTAGTCTATGCATTCTGAGTTCCCCGACGAGAATATCATGCTAGTTACCGATTATGAAGAACCTAGACCGGATGAAAGACCTGAGTCAGGATCCTGATGGACTATGGTTTTTGATGGAGCCTCTAACTCACTTGACAATGGTATTGGTGCAGTAATTATCTCTCCCAAGGGTGGTCATACACCTTTCACCGCCAAATTATATTTTTACTGCACCAACAATATAGCCAAATACGAGGCGTGCATCATGGGTATCAAAATTGCTATTGATTTGAGGATCAAGTCCCTGCAAGTATATATAGACTCGGCTTTGGTGATTAGTCATATTAAGGGTGAATGGAACACGAAACATCCAAATCTCATTCCATACCGAGAACATGTAGTAAGTTTGATCCCCTACTTCGAAGAAATTACTTTTGACCATATTCCGCGATAGGAGAATTAGTTGGCGGACGCACTAGCTACCATGTCATCTATGTTCAAAGTCAAATGGGACAACGAAGCTCCTCAAATTACCATTGAAAGGCTAGACGAACTGGCATATTGTTGTGGGTTTGATACTGAACGAGTAGAAGAAAATCCCTGGTTTTACGAAGTAAAGAGATATCTCGAGGCTCAAGAATACCCTGAGGGGGAATCTATCAATGACAAGAAGTTTCTACAGAGGTTCTCTGCCAAGTTCTTTCTAAGTAACGGCATTCTATACAAGAGAAACCATTATTTTACATTACTTTGGTGTGTAGATAAGAGGTAAGCTGAAAGAATTATGGAAGAATTGCATGAAGGCACTTTTGGTACCCATTCTAGTGGACATACAATGGCTAAAAAGATTCTTAGAGCAGGTTATTATTTGTACACTATGGAAGTTGATTGCTATCGTTACTCTCGAGCTTCTCACAAGTGTCAGATCTATGCCGACAAAGTACATATACCTCCGGTTCCATTGAATGTCCTGACTGCTCCTTGGCGCTTTGCAATGTGGGGCATTGATATGATTGGAGAGATCAAACCTACCGCTTCTAATGGACATTGCTTCATTCTCGTCGCCATCGATTACTTTACCAAGTGGGTAGAGGCAGCCTCGTTTGCATATGTTATCAAGAATGTTGTGGCTCGATTCATCAAGCATAATCTTATTTGTCAGTACGGCATCCTCGAAAGGATTATCACAGATAATGACACCAATATCAACAACAAGATGATCACCGAACTCTGCACGCAGTTCAAGATTAAGCACCATAACTCTTATCCATATCGGCCAAATACGAATGACGCAGTAGAATCCGCCAACAAGAACCTTAAGAAGATCATACAGAAGATGACAATGACATATAAGGATTGGCACGGGATGTTACCATTTTCTCTTCATGGTTATCACACCTCAGTACGAACATCAATAGGGGCAACCCCGTTCTCTCTTGTGTATGGTATGGAAGTTGTCTTATCGATCGAGGTTTAGATTCCTTCATTAAGAGTTGTGAAGGATGCAAAGTTAGACGAAGATGAGTGGGTCCAAACTAGGCTTGACCAGATAAATTTGATTGATGAGAAAAGACTCGCGGCCATCTGCCATGGAAATATATATTAGAAGCGCATGATCAAAGCTTTTAACAAGAAAGTCAAGCACCGAGTATACCAAGTTGGTGATTTGGTAGTCAAACGTATCATCCTACCGCAAGGTGATCCCAGGGGAAAATGGACTCCCACATATGAGAGACCATTTGTAATCAAAACAATATTTTCCGGTGGAGCCATGATATTAACCACTGTGGATGGAGAGGACCTCCTGCACCCTGTGAACGTGGACATAGTAAAAAAATACTACGCATAAAAGAGACCTGTTAGGTTGACTGGCCTAGGAAAAAATAAGGGCATCCCAACGAACCAAAAGGGTTCGAGCAAATGTTATGGATATATATGAAAAATTGTACACCCGGCAAGTCGAAAACCTGCAAAGGCAGCTTAGGCAAAAAAGGGTATCCCGGTGGACTGAAAATCCGAAAGGGCGGTCTAGGAAAAAATTAAGGATTTAAGCGTATAACTATGTCCCGTCAGATCATCTATTCACATACTACATTGCTATCAACTTCAAGATCGAATGGGACAGATCGATCTAATCACCTTCTTCTAGAAGCAAGGAGATGAGATACTCGAAAATATATGAGCAATAGCAGAGTTGAAACTGGATGAGATTGTTTCCGCATAGTTGTTTACCACTTTATAGCTTTTTAATATTTTGGCAATTTTCTCTTACTAGGATATCCACCTCTTTGTACACAACTGGCTGTTCATAGGCCGACTTCTTTCAATCAATATAATTTCTCTTCCAATTTCAAAACTTTTATTTTCTCTATTTTGTTTGCACAAGTCCAATGATTGCTTTGAATGATCATATGCATTTGACAATAATTACCACTTACAAATATATGCAAAATAAACATAAATAACAGTTACTACAAGCTCTAGGAATTGGGATAACGACCCAAGTCACCAATACATCCCTACAGAGTTTGTATCACAAAAATACTCCCACAAAATGACTCTTACAACCCCCATAGAATCATTGCAACCTCGACACAGGCGGATCTCTCCAACGAGATTACTACACCATCCTACCCACAACAGGATTGTTTGATTACAACATCTACATTTCCTCTTGCTACATTGGATCCCGAGCAGTAGCAAGTCAACTTTCAAAACTCATCATGTTAGTCCCTGGGAGGTGATTACCTACATTTTTCCCTGCTACATTGGTCCCCGAGCGGTAGCAAACCAATATTCAACTCATCATGTTAGTCCCCGAGCAATGATCATCTACATTTCTTATTGTTACATTAGTCCTCGAGCAGTAACATATTAATTTTCAACTTATCATGTTAGTCCCCGAGCAGTGATTATCTATAGTTATTCTTGTTACATTGGTCCCCGAGAAGTAGCAAGACAACTTCAAACTTATCATGTCAGTCCCCGCGCAGTGATCGTCTACATTCTTTCTTGTTACACTAGTCCCCGAGCGGTAACAAATCAACTTATCACATCAGTCTCTGAGCAGTGATCATCTATGTTAGTCCCAGAGCAGTAGCAACTACCAACTTATTATGTCAGTCTCCGAGCAATAATAAGTTGCTCAAAGTCACATTATTCCTCGGTAGAGGGTTACTTCCTCACATGATTTAATTCCCCTAGCAGAATTTCATCCCCCACTTGAACACTACCCAAGGCTTATCATTCCCCAGTAAAGTCGATATCCATACCCGAAAACCTGGTCAGATAGTGCATCGGAGGAATCTACATCTCTTTTATCCCCAGTCAGGATCTTCAATGGTAATTTTTCTATCCCCAAGCAAAAGTCGAGGATCCCCAGCAGAACATTCTCAGACTAAAGCAAGGAATATCCAATAAGAGACGATGATTCATCTTTCTCAAGATGGATATGTTTTAAAATACAATAATATCTACATTCATACATCATTTATAAGACGTCATAACATATACATACAAGATGCACTTATCATTCTCGTTTGTTTCGGGAGCATCATTACACATTGCATGCATCATGATATACATAAAGCTAACCATGCCTTTTCAGGTCAGAATTATCCATCTATAGATTGATGCATATCTGGTTAAAAATCAAAGTATACAAATACTTTCATTCAAAGACGATCTCGTAATGCATTTCCCCTTTGAGGAAGTTATCTTTCCGTAGGAAGTCTAGCGTATGACTCCTTCCGATAAAAATCACAACATCAATTTGCTTCGGGTGGCATCTTTAGCCTATATCCGCCAGTACATCAGTGGTTTCTCTCCAAATTCCATCCTTAAGCACATTCAAGTATGTCTTCAGTCGACGACTTTATTCTGTGCACCAGCGAGTGCAAATTTTAGGGCACTTTAGTGTTCAATTATCTTCCACCTTCAGGTCACGAATAGCGTACACACCAATCTAACCCCTCAAGTATAAGAAGATTGAACAGGGGAAGTTGTTGCATCCCAAAATTTCCCCTCCCATTTTAAGACCAAGATACATCTTCATGCTCGAGAATTACTCAAGGGTTGATCAGACAAACCATCTCGTCAGCAATCAACCCACAACTAGGGTTTTGTTTTTCTCAAGTTAAAAATGATTCTTAATGGATCAAGTGAATATCATGCCTCCTCATATGCTTCAAAGTATCACCATGTCAAGTTTCAAGTCTCATAGCCCAAGTTTGATCAGTCATGGTTGAAAATCAGTTGTATTGCACAAAAAGTCAATTGTGGTCAACATAGAGTCAAAATTCATAGTTTTTGTCAACATTAAGATTTTTAAGTCACATTCATCATTTGATAAAGGTTTGATCATGATTCATCAAGAAAACTCAAGAATTCATCAAAAGTCAAAAGTTGCTAAATCAGATTTTCTTAGGGGGAAGTCAATAGAATTTTGACCAAGCATAACTTTCACATACTTCATCAGAAATTTCTCAACCAAAACTAATTTTTAAGAAAATTCAATTCTCTACAACTTTGGGTCTCACAAGATTTTCCCAAAAATGCTTCATTTGAGAGATATGGGTCGAGACATTATAGGTCCTTTCAAAAGTCAACAAGAAGTCATCTTTTCTCAAAGAAGTGTACACGAACATGGAAGCTTTAATGAATATGAAACCAAATATAGCTCTTAGAGGACACCTTAAGCTTTCTAAAAAGTCCAAGATCATCCTCAAATTTTGAAAATTGAGCAAGATATAGTTTGACCAAGTTTGGAAATTTTGAAGAAGTGCATAAAGAGAAGTATTGAGCAAACTTAATTTTTTTTCCAAATGGGCCTATGTTTTCATGGTTTTAACTTGTTTATAACATGGTCCATGACCTCTAAGCCCAGATACACGCCCTCCTACTATTTATTTCATTTATTTTTGGATTAATTCATTTAAATTCAATTTTAATTAAAATAAAATGCAAGGAAGGGTTGTTAGGCGTGCTGGCTTGATATCTGAATGCATTGAGGTCCAAACAACCCAAGAAAATATGGAAAAAATGCATGGAGAATATTGTCACAAGATTGAATCAAAATTGGAAGATTTTCATACAAAATATTAATCAATATTTTCTCATTAAAGGCAATATATTATCTCACAAGTCCTGACCTATTACACTCCTCAATATATATTCTACAAGATCACAAGAAGAGAACACGATTTGGCTGCACAAACAAAACCTATCCAAAGCTTAAAAAACTATGGAGCAGAGCTACATAGAAGACCAAATTACAAGCCAATTCAAGTTATTCCAAGCATCAAGCGAGCTTCATCGACCCTCTCTAAAGCGAAACCAATCATCATCATTGTCCAAAGCTCCCTGAATCGACCCAGTCAAGTACCACGGTTTGCAATTATGTTTTATTTTCGATTATAGACTTTTATGCATCATAAACATGTTTCGATTATATATTTGTGTTTGTATGAATGTATAGAAGCTTTCTGGACAGTTTTGAAAGAACCAGCCGAATATCAAAGAATATAAAAATATATATCAATGAAGTCGCCATCAAACGTTTTGTATCCTGCCGAAAGGGAAAGGTAAACATCGAGTAAACCTGAAACGGAGAAATCACGGTCTTGCGACCGAAAGGTCGGGTAAGGAAGTCTGTTACGTGAGGGGAAGGTATTAGCACCCCACATGTTTATAGTACTCTATTGTATCTGCTTTTACTTTCTATCTAATGGGTGTAAGGTATATCTATATATGTATATGAGGTATAATGCATGCTAAAAAGAAATAAAAATAAAGAAACACAAGGAAAAGAAGGAAGTGATTACAAAGATTGCTCGATCAAGCCCCACGATAGGATGTTTATGTATTCCCTCGTGCAATGGGAAAATCATAGCGTCGTAGTTAGGCTAACTTATTTTGGTTGGTTTTTGTTTTTTAGTTTAGAAGACGAGACATCAAACAACAATGACAAAACACCTCCATGATGACAAAACAACAACTACTGACGAGACGACGAAACATCAGCAGACGGGGACGACAGAACGTCAGCAACAGAAGGGACGATGGAGCATCAGCAATAGAAAGGACGATAGAACGTCAGCAACAGAAGGGACGACGGAACATCCTAAGACTCTACAGGATTTGGTTTGTATCTTTTACTTTAGAAAAAGCTTCCATGTTATTAGGATATTTTAATGCACTTGACAAATTAAAGTTTTAATTTTAAGGATGCAAAAGGATAAAGGTAAAATATCTAGGGGAAACTAACTTATTTCTAATCCTAATTATTATCATACATAATTGTTCCTAAGTTAGGGGTATGATCAACGAAAACTACTTAGATTATCTACCTAATATTGGTATGCATGGACACTTAATCTAATGTCTAAACTCGATGACAAACCTAATCGAGTGATCCTAAGGGAAATCTATAATATCAATCATATTGGTTATGAAAAAAAATGATAAGAGGGGAAGAAGCAACCAAAATGCTTTGGCAAAAGCACACAAACCAAACACTCACAAATGGCAAAGAAAAAAGAGAAGAAGATAATGTGGAAACAAGTGAGTGAATAATCATACAAGGTATTATGTGAAGTGAGGTCAGTAGGCATAACATACATATACAAGGTTCATACAAACCATAAACAAACATCAAACATTAATATGAAGACATTCATGCAAAGTTAGTACACAAGCTAGGTCAAAACTAGTGCTAAAAGCATACGGAAAACAAATTGTGAGAGATTTTAAGCATAGATGAGATGAAAGAAGAATTAAAAGGTAAAATGACATAAAATTTATTGTCTAACATGTTAATAAATCACGTACATCATGTGAATAAATCCATACAAAATTCGCAAATAAAACTCTACAAAAGTGCACAAAAATGCAACAATTGTGTGTAGTGAAGTGGGTACGAGTGTGTGATATACACAACATACAAAGAGAGTGTCAAGATGAAGTGATTACAGTAGAAATATCACATAAAAGAATCCAAAATCAAATTACAAATAAAATATCACAAGAATGCAATCACAAAGCTAGTACAAAAACTAGTAGAAACTTTGACCTAGAAAGCGCTCACAAGTCAAAAGAAGCCAAGAAAAGGCATAGATGAAAAGAAATGAACCATGAAAGGTTAAGAGACATACAATAAAGTAGAAAATTCATCAATTCATCAATCAAATCACACAAACATGCATAAATATTCATGAACAAATCATTTAAGGAAAACAAATTCAATACATACAAGTGCAGGCAAAGGTGGGTGGGTGTGTAAGTGCTTGAGCATACTTGTGCAAAGTGTCACATAAGAGTAAGATCACAAGAAATGAATAATGAATAAAGACTCATATTAAACACAATCGAGTCACAATAAAGTCAAAAGAACACATACACAACACTAGTACAAAAACTAGTCAAAAAAACTTGACCTAGAATGCATCTAAGAGTCAAATGAAGCATGGTAGTGCATAGATGAAGAGAAGGGAACTTTAGAAGATAATAAGAAATTAAAGTCAGTGGTTAAAATGGTAAGAACACATTAACATAATATTCACAAACATCATGAAGATTCACAAACAACTTATCATAAAAATGCATAAACATGCATCCCAAAAATGTGTGATGAAATGTGTGCAAATGTGCACTTGTGTGAACATGTTTCAAGGTGTCACATGAGAGTGAAATGATAAGCTAAAAACCTTGAGGTAACACTCATGCATAAAAAACAAAATCAAATATCAAGTATCACCACCACTAATAACACAAAAGCTTAGCAAAGGAAGAAGTCAATATTTAATCCTAAAGTCAACTTAAACAAGTCTACAAGTCAACAAGTAAGACATGGTCAAGAAACAAAGTAAAGAGATGATAAAACACATAAGGTAATTAGGTTAAACAAAATAATCAATGCATGGAAACAAACCACATTCAAAGCTCATACACAAAACATTCAAACAAGTTAGATCAAAACTAACACATGTGAACACAAACAAGCCTCTAAAGGCAAGGCAAACATAAACTAAACACCTATGAGTAGAGGTTAAGACTAAAAGAGGTTAGCACATGCAATAACAGTAGATTAAAATCTAATCAAAACACAACCAAAGACATCTTAAACAAAAGAGAAGACTTGCACTCAAAGGCACGCAAAATTAGGGTTTGAAAATAACAAAACTAATCCAATTCAAAGCATTAGATAAAAATTAAAAAAAATGGTCTTAATTGAATAATTAAGACATTTGTGACTTGTATAATAAGTTAAATCAAGATTAGATTCATGAGAAACAAATGTAGAAGGCAAGACTTCAATACACAAAACAAGTCACCTAATTGATAATCAACATCATGAAAGATGGGAAAACACTTGTATAAAATCAATGATGAATGATATAAATCAAGTGTGGAAAGAAGATTTGATACCTATAGGTCCTAGGGAAGTGTAATATCCCTATTATAAGTATCTATCATGATATTATAAGAACTACGAGCAATGCTACTAATCTAACATGCTAAAGTGTCATGACAATGTACAAATTTAGTCTCTTATGCATAAAGGCATACATGATCAAATTGCATTAAAATTAAGGTTCTTAAATGCTATAGGGATAAAACCAACATCAAGATACCTCAAGAGGGAAGTGATCACAAGATCAAGATTCACAATTTAAAGAAAAAGAAAATCAAAACTACAAGGGGTAGCCAATTTAGCTTCAAAGAAGAGACCAAGATGAAGTGACAATGGATGTCATTCATGGGTTCATAGAAGTAATCAAATTATAACAAATAAGACTTGCAAGATCAAAATCAAAAATGAATCATGAATAAAGAATGAACCAAACGAAGCTTGCCACCGCCAAAATTCTTCGCTGATCCTGAAATTCTGATCGGATTCCTAGACCACAAGTCCCAAACGAAGCTTATTAAATATTAATGATTCTTATGGTTGCATTTTAACGTTTATGTTGAGACCGTCGAAGTTGCAGTTGTCGTCTTTGACTTGCTTTTCTACCATTGTGTGGTTGTAATTCTACTTTACTGTAATCTAAATTAGAAAATGGTGTTCTAAATTTACATAATACTATATTGTAAGAATATTATATTCTATTCTACATTAGAAATTGGTTATTTAGATAGGTGACATTGATAGAATTCTGGTCATTGAGCATCGCAGAGTAGTACATAGGTTGTTAACGCCAAAGTCGGTGTCGAGCAAATAGATCTAGAGGTCCAGGTTAGTTTTACCGGACCCCATGGTGGGCGTTAAATGTTCTTACTAAAAAAATTATACTATATATTTTAAATGATCCAGAGGCTCAATTGGGTGACTTGGCCTCCAAGCTATAGGTCTAGCTCACCCCGCAGTTGGGAGCCCTTAGATATGAAGTATGGAGCCTCTCACTTGCGTGTGGCAGGGAGAGTGGTAATGAGTGAGGTTGAGAGAGTTCTCCCTTTTATCCATTCCCCACGGAATCCTTATATAGGCAAGTCCTTGGTCTAATGGTTATTAAAACTCATTTGTAATGTCTGTAACGTCCTCATAAACAATGTAACGTACATAACCGTCAATAATGGTATGTAACATTCGTAACTGTCACTAATTAAGTTATGTAACCACCTGGTCCTGGATACAACTCGCAGACACAACCCGACCTGCACAACTAGGAATGTACAACCCGACCTATACAGCTCGACCATGCATAGCCAAACTTGGATAAAACTCGGCAGACGCAGCCCAACCTGCACAGCTAGGCAGGTACAACCCGACCTATACAACTCGGTCAGGCACAGCTAGGTCAGGCACACCTAGGTCTGATGATCTTGGGTTATATGCCTTGTGGGGACACCCTTGATTTACTGGTCCAGCGGGTCGTATCTCTTTTATCTCTCCTAGTTCGGGCGGTAGATTTTATGTACGAACAATACCTATAACTGTAAACCAAAATAATGTTATAAGACCTTATGAGTAAGCGTCGATCCACCTTAAGAAAACACCTAACTTGAACAAATGATCAAAGAATGACCTTTAGACAAAATAACAAATTACACTATACCATCTGCCCATATGAACAACAATTATCCGTTCGAAGATTCTACACACAAACGAATTTTATTGAATACACTATTCAACTCATTTTAGCATAAATTTATTCAAACATAAATCACTTTACTTTTAACCAAAATAAAACTTAAAGTTTCACATAAAATTATTTTTTTTTCAAATAAAATCAAACACACACCAAATGTAATCAATTCTAGATGTTTGAATCAATTCTATTCATGATGAACCAAATACTTCAAAATCAATTATATATGTAATAATTCAAACAGTTCAAAATCAATTATACATATAAAAAAATCACCTTTAGTTCTTTCAAAATAGAAACTTAAATATGTGATCAACATGTCTCAAAGTTTATATGAGTAAATCTCAAAGACTGTGTAGGACTATTTTTTTTAATAAACTCAATAATTTGTAGGACTAATTTATATCATACATTTTTATCATAGTGTGTGGTTTGTGATGCATTGACCGTTTTTACACGGGCAGTGCATACGGGCAGTGCATAGCAATTAATCAAGGTATTTACTATTTACTATATTATTATGTTATTTATTTATTTTTTTGTCATAAATTATGTTATTTATTTAGTTTGGTTTGGTCTAGTTTAAACTAAAGCTAAAAATTCTCATGAATTTTTGCACATTTAAAGATTTTTCATAGAAAAAAATAAAAATAAAAACAATTCTGGCTTAAATACACGTTTGGTCCCCTTATTTTCCTATTTTTTAACTTTTAGTCCCCTTATTTTAAAATCATGAGTTTTAGTCCTTTTTTTAGTTTAGTTTTTTATTTTTGGTCCCCTTACTAATTTGACTCTAATTTTTATGACATGGCAGGTTGACTGATGACATGGCAGGTCCAAGTTCACCAATTTAATTTCCATGGCAGGTTGACTGATTAAATATTTAACAATTTGCACGATCATGAAACTCGCTTCTGAAAAATAATTAAAATCGTCTTCTTCATCTCAAATCAGCAATCTCACTTTAGAAAACAACTGACGTCGTTGTCTTTGTGCCCTTTCTCGTCTTCGTCACGCTTCGTGCCCTTTATCGTCTTCTTCAACACAATCGTACACAGCCTGAGATGTCAAAACTTACTTTTGTTTGCAGGTATTTACTAGGTTTTTATTTTGGTTTGGTTGAAAATCCTCAATTCATGTTTTTTGATAAGAGTTATGGTCCCAGACTTAGACTCGTTTTGTTTTGCAATACCCCAAATCATATTTCTGATCCTAGTGGTTACTAAGTTATGTTTAGTGGTGGTCCCATATTTAGCATTGTTGTCTTCGGTTGTGGTCCCATTTTTATCTCTTTAGCATTGTTTGTGTTTTGTTTTGCAGAATAATGTGTGTTTGGAACTGTTTAAGTTTGTTATGCAGAATAATGTCTCCTTGGCATTGATTATGTTTGTTTTGTTTGTATAGGCCAGCTGAGGACCAATTGGTTAAACTTAGAGTACACCATAGGGGCCATTTGGTTTATCATCCAGAGAAGTTCTATGTTGGGGGGATTATTTCAGAAATGAATTGGGATTGAGATATGGACCTAATGTTCTACATAGATATTGAAAGTTTGATTAAAGGTGAGGGGTATTGCAATATACGGTGTTTATGGTATCGGGACCCTAAGTTATCATTTTCTCCTGGACTTCGACCTTTGAATAATGATCAAGATGTGTTAAAGTTCGTGCAAGATGTTAGAGGGTTTAAAGTGGTTGACGTTTATGTTGAACACAAAGTTGAAGAAGTTAATATTGAAGATGTTACTTTGGAGGATGTTGATGTTAAAGAAGTCAATGATGAAGATGCTAATTGTGAAGATGTAAATGTTGAGGATGTTGATGTTGAAGAAGTCAATGATGAAAATGCTAATTGTGAAGATGTAAATGTTGAGGATGTTGATGTTGAAGAAGTCAATGATGAAGATGCTAATTGCGAAGATGTTACTTTTGAGGATGTTGATGTTGAAGAAGTCAATGATGAAGATGCTAATTGCGAAGATATTACTTTTGAGGATGTTGATGTTGAAGAGGTCAATGATGAAGATGCTAATTATGAATATGTTACTTTTGAGGATGTTGATGTTGAAGAAGTCAATGATGAAGATGCTAATTGCGAAGATGTTACTTTTGAGGATGTTGATGTTGAAGATTATGATGATGATGCAAATGATTACGAGGAAGGCGATGATAGTGATGAGTGGAACTTAGGTCCTGATGTTGGTGTTGACTGGACGACTATTCTTCCAAACGCTTCAACAGAGAAAATTTCAAGAAAGAATGATATTTCTGATGTTGAAAGTTGTGATTCGGATGAACTTCATACACCACCTGCTAGTGATGATGAAGATGATGTGGTAAGATTTCTAAAATTTAAAGAAACTACCAAATTTGAAATAGGGATGATGTTCAAGGATAAGATGCAGATCAGAGATGCCATAAAAGAATATGCAATGGAGAATAAGAAGAATCTCGTATTCAAGAAAAATGACAAAAAGAGAATGGTTGCTAAGTGTATGGATGTATGTCCATTTCATATAAGGTTTAGCATAGAAAAGCAAACCAGTCTCGGCAACTTGTTAGTTTCAATGATCAAAATAATTATCATAGGACAATCAAGAATAGACAAGCTAAAACGGATTTGTTGGCTCGCAAATTTGTGTATATATTAAGACACACACCTTAATTGAAAACTAAAGGGTTGATTGCAATAGGTATTGAGAAGTGGGGGGTTAAGTTATCAATGAATCAATATTTTAGAGCCAAGAAAATAGCAATAGAGATGATTCACGGTGCTGGTCAGGAACCATTCAAACATCTTAGGAGCTATGTTGAGGAATTATTAAAGTCAAATCCTAACTCCACCGTTAAAATTCAGTGTGACAACTCTGTTGGAGGTCTTGTGTTTGAACGAATATATGTATGCTTAGAAGCATGTAAAGCAGCATTTGCAATAACTTGTAGACCTCTAATTAGTTTGGATGTTTCTTTTCTAAAAGGGGAGTTTGGAGGTCAGTTGATAGGTGTTGTTGGTAAAGATGGAAATAATAAGATGATACCAATAGCTTATGCGGTTGTGGAAGATGAAACAAAAAATTTATGGCAATGGTTTCTCAATTTATTACTTGATGACTTACTGTCCATTCAACCCAAGGGTTATGGATTTATATCCGATCAACAAAAGGTATTTAGTTATTATTCATTTTGTTCATTATTCAACAGAATTGTCATTTGAACACAAGGTTTCTCAACTTTTTATGGGTTTAAATTCATTTTGTTACTATTTTTGCTATGAATTTACATGTAAGCTTTATTACTACAGGGTTTGGTTCCAACTATTCTAGAGACTAGCCAAAATGTTGAACACAAATTGTGTGTTAAACATTTATATTGGAACTGGAGAAAGAAATATCATGGGGAACAAATGAAGGAAGCTTTATGGAGGACGGCTAGGGCTACAATAGTCCCTGGGCGGGAGAGAGCAATGAGTCAAATGAAGGAGCTTTTACCTAATGCATGGAAAGACATGATGATTGTACCTGCTGCATGTTGGAGTAGATCCCATTTCAAGATAAACACACACTGCGACTTGCAAGTTAACAACATGTGCGGGGCTTTTAATCGAGCAATCATAGAGTATATGGACAAGCCAACAATTACATTGTTGGAAGGAATAAAACATTACATAACTATCAGAATTTCCATTCAAAATGATGTTATTAGTAGGTACAAAGGTGTTGTAAGTCCAAAAGTCCAAAAAAATCTTAGGAAAAGGCAAAGAGGGTTGCAGAAGAATGGATTGCAACATGGAATTCAGATGATGATTTGGCTACATTTGGGGTTTCAAATGGAGTATCTGCATATGCTGTCAACTTAAAGCAAAAGACATGTGCTTGTAGGAAGTGAGATCTAACGAGAATACCGTGTTGTCATGCTATCGCTTGCATATGGTTTAACAAAAAAGATCCGGAAGAGTATGTTTCATCATACTATAGGTAAATCTAATGTGTTGGTAAATCATGATTTATGAATTTCATTAAACTATCGCTTTCATTGTATTATTGGTAAATCATTGTATATGAATTTCATCAAACCAATACAACAATTTTTATGTGCAGGAAATCTACTGTGTTGGCAACTTATAGCCATATAATCATGCCTACCAATGGTCCACAACTATGGCCAACTGATGTTAATCAGCCAATCAACCCTCCAGTCATGAGGAGATCAATTGGTCGTCTGAAGAAGAATCGTAACAAATCAAAAGATGAGCCGAGATAACAAAATACATTGCCCAAGAATCTTTAAACTGTTACATGCAAAAAATATGGGAGCATAGACACAACGTGCACACATGTAAAGGGAAGCGAGCTGTTGAGAGAACAATTCCAAAAGGTGACAGTAAGAAAAGTAAGAAGACTACAAAAGAGGCTGGAGAAGTGGTTATATATGGAGGGTCGCAAGCGCCACAACAAACTCAAGACTAGATGTTTAGTTTCTTAATTTATATTAAGTTTATGCTATATTTTGTACTGGTTTATGCGCAATGTTTTGATACTAGTTTATGATCCTATTTATGACTATGAAGTACTTGTTTATGTAGTTCTGTATTATGTACTTGTCTATGAAGTAATTGTTTATGAAGTACTTGTTTATGTAATGTATTACTGTTAATGGCTTTAAGGCTATATTAATATTATGACAAACTCACATTCTGGCTTATGTATTACTGTTAGTGGCTTTATGGCTAGATTAATGTTATGACAAATTCACATTCTAGTTTATGTATTACTGTTAGTGGCTGGTTTATGTACATGTTCAAACTGGTTTATGGCTAGCAGAAACAATTTATGTACATGTTCAAACTGGTTTATGACTGGTATAGTGGCTGGTTTATGTACTTGTTCAAAAGGGATTCATTACAGAATACTAACAATACATAATAGTAAGAATACTTAGAAACTTGTTTCATCATTAATTTCAAACTGAATACTAACAATAATTAGAAACAGAAATCCGTTACATTAAATCAAATTCATGGGACAATACACACAAATCCATTACATTAACTCACCAAATTACAAATTACAAGTACAACAAAATTACTTCAACACATGTGCTAAAACTTAACAGTAAAAACACAATTGTTAAACTCAAAACAAAACTCAAATATTTGTTGTTCTTCTTCAACATTTCTTTAAATTTTTGATTTTCGCTCATCGCCTCCATAAGCTCATCATTTCGGTTTTTTAACGATCTAATAACCTCTTTTGCGCGAAAACTCATCTCTTCGTCAAACCATTCAAAGTGGTTACATCCTTTCTTTCTCATGACCTTAAAATCTCCATATCCATAAAACCTTCTTCCAGGGTTCTCATAGGTCCATGATGCCATCAATGGAGATTCTATGTCACACCAACATGCATTTCCTCTTTTTCTTAAATTGGTATGGTTTGATGAGGCAAAAAAAAATCTTGAGGAATCCACGCGTATCCGCTATTCGAAGGAGAAGAAGAAAAATTAATTACAAACGAAATGGAAAGCACACCGATGGTAGGAACGACCGCAGTAAACGTGAAAGAGAAGAAGATGAAATTGGACCCGCCGCTTGCACCTTAATAGATCTAGGGTTCATATTCTTTAATTCTTAAATATTTAATTTAATGCTAAAATTATTTGTAATTAAAAAATGACGTGAAAATTAAATTGGTGAATTTGGACCTGCCATATCATCAGTCAACCTGTTATATCATAAAAAATTAGAATCAAATTGGTAAGGAGATCAAAAGTAAAAAAACAAAACTTAAAAAAAGACTAAAATTCATAATTTTAAAATGAAGAGACTAAAATAAAAAAAGTAAAAAAATAGGAGGACCAAAAATATATTTAAACAAACAATTTTTGATATAGCTTGAACAACACGAATACGTTACCCTTACATTACATTTCCACCGCACATCTTCATGACCGCACTCGTCACCACCAAAACCCTAAACCCTATTTTATACCCCAACTAACTCTAACTCAAACTAAACCCCTCTCTCTCATTCGCCACTCCTCTCTCAATTCTTCGATCCACCATGGCCGCCGTGCTCCGTTCTCTCCAACGCCGCAACATTGCTTCTTCCTCTGTATCCGCCTTTCGATCGGTACATCTCTTTTGCTTCATTTCCATTTCCATCTTCACTCTTTCTGTTGTTTTTACCTTACATTTATTTTCAATGTTAGATGAGTTAGCTTTCGTAGATTGCGAATCAATCCGTGATTCTGTGATGATTTATGCATAAACTGTTGAAAATAGTTTATACTTTATTTTCTTCTATTTGTTGTGTAATTGATTTTTAAGATCTGCAAAACTGAGACTGTGATTCTGTGTTTATGATACTTTGTTGTGACTTTCGAAGGTAGATTTCGTTTATGCATAATTGAAGGATTAACTTGCTGACAAATCTTTGGGTTTTGATTGTTTTGAGGGATTTTTTAAACACAAATTGAAGCGCTTGTAAATTTTTTGTGTTACTGATTATTAGGTTATGTAATTTTGCTGGGTTATATGCACTACTGGATTTACTGTTACACAGTTGATATAATTTGCCAATTTTGGAACTTATATGTTTATATGTATATCAAACTGATGATATTATGGCATAATTCATAGAATAGTATTTGTTAGATTTGTTTCGGTTTTGTATGTGGTGAGCATTATTCAGAAGATAATTTCATTTTTTCTTTTGCGTGGCTGTGCAGTTGACAGCCAGCACCAAGGCATCATCATATGCCACTCACAAGTGGGCAAGTTTGACTCGACCTTTCAGGTGACTTGTTTTGTTGTTTTTTCATGTGTTACACTATTTGGTAAGTTGTTTGCTCATTGTAAAGTTACTTTGTTTCTACAGTTCAAGACCTGCTGGCAATGATGTCATTGGAATTGATCTGGGTACTACCAATTCATGTGTTTCGGTCATGGAGGGGAAGGTGAGACTCCTTCTCTTAATTATTCTCAGACATGTGTTTGCTGCATGGTTTTTTTAGTGGACTAATATTTGTGCCCTTCTCAGAACCCCAAAGTTATTGAGAACTCGGAAGGAGCTCGAACAACACCATCAGTGGTTGCTTTCAACCAGAAATCAGAGATTCTTGTTGGTACACCAGCCAAGCGTCAGGGTGTGACTAACCCTACTAATACTCTTTTTGGCACCAAGCGTTTGATTGGTAGGCGCTTTGATGATGCTCAAACACAAAAGGAGATGGAAATGGTACCCTACAAGATTGTTAGGGCACCCAATGGAGACGCATGGGTTGAAGCCAATGGGCAGCAATATTCTCCCAGCCAAATTGGTGCTTTTGTTCTCACCAAGATGAAGGAAACTGCTGAGGCATACCTTGGAAAGTCTATTTCTAAAGCTGTAGTTACTGTTCCAGCGTACTTCAATGATGCTCAGAGGCAGGCAACAAAAGACGCTGGTAGAATTGCCGGTCTTGACATCCAGAGAATTATCAATGAACCCACTGCAGCTGCACTTTCATATGGCATGAACAACAAGGAGGGTCTCATTGCAGTTTTTGATCTTGGAGGTGGAACATTTGATGTGTCCATTTTAGAAATTTCTAATGGTGTTTTTGAGGTATGCACACTTACTTATTCTTTCCTTCCATCCTTCTTAACCTATCATTAGGAATTATAATGGAAATGGTTGCTGATAACATCTTTTTCAGGTGAAAGCGACCAATGGTGACACTTTCTTGGGAGGAGAAGATTTTGATAATGCCTTGTTGGACTTTCTAGTGAGCGAATTCAAAAGAACCGAGAGTATAGACCTTGCACAGGATAAGCTTGCTTTGCAGAGGCTTCGAGAAGCTGCCGAGAAAGCAAAAATTGAACTTTCTTCAACTTCACAAACTGAAATAAATCTCCCTTTCATCACTGCTGATGCATCTGGCGCAAAACATTTGAACATCACATTGACTAGATCCAAGTTTGAGGCTTTGGTAAATAACCTGATTGAAAGGACGAAGGCACCATGTAGGAGCTGCTTAAAGGATGCAAACATATCAATCAAGGAGGTTGATGAGGTTCTTCTTGTTGGAGGGATGACTCGTGTACCTAAGGTCCAGCAGGTGGTTTCAGAGATCTTTGGAAAGAGTCCAAGCAAAGGAGTAAATCCTGATGAGGCTGTTGCCATGGGAGCAGCTCTTCAGGGTGGTATCCTTCGTGGAGATGTTAAAGAGCTACTACTCCTAGACGTAACTCCTCTATCTCTGGGTATTGAGACTTTGGGAGGTATCTTTACAAGATTGATCTCCCGCAACACTACAATTCCTACCAAAAAGAGTCAGGTAATTGCAAATACTCAAGACACAGTTGTTTCCTACTTGCCTTCTGAAGAAGTTAATTTGGTTCTTTCTATAGTAATGTAACATTAATCACAATTATTTGCTTAATCAAATCTACCCCACCCTGTTCCAACCAACAAATAAAGCAGGTATCTTACAGTAGGGGTAATTAAGAGAACCTGTGCATATAACTAAATTACTTTTTTTAAGCCAGTTTTTCACGTCAGATGTTTATCCCATTTAGATTTGTTTAATGTAACACGTGTGTTCTAAATTTTGACACCATTGTTTCATTCAGACTTTTTCGACGGCAGCTGACAATCAGACTCAAGTGGGTATCAAGGTGCTTCAAGGTGAGCGGGAAATGGCCGCAGACAACAAAAGTCTTGGAGAATTTGACCTTGTTGGCATTCCTCCAGCCCCAAGAGGTTTACCTCAAATTGAAGTCACATTTGACATAGATGCCAATGGGATTGTCACTGTCTCTGCAAAAGACAAGGCCACAGGAAAAGAACAACAAATCACCATTCGTTCATCAGGAGGACTCTCGGATGATGAGATCGATAAGATGGTCAAAGAAGCTGAGTTGCACGCTCAAAGAGACCAAGAAAGAAAGGCTCTCATTGACATTAAAAACAGCGCAGATACAAGCATATACAGTATCGAGAAGAGTTTGGGAGAGTACAGAGAGAAGATTCCAGCAGAAGTTGCGAAAGAGATTGAAGATGCTGTCTCAGATTTGAGAACGGCAAAGGAAGGGGAAAATGCTGATGATATCAAGGCAAAACTAGATGCAGCAAACAAAGCTGTGTCCAAGATTGGACAGCATATGTCAGGTGGTTCAAGTGGCGGTCCCTCTGATGGGGGTTCACAGGGTGGTGAACAGGCTCCTGAAGCAGAGTATGAAGAGGTCAAAAAGTGAGGCAACTTAGGAGGGGCTCTGTAGCAGTTTTTTTCTTATTAAACATCACATAATTGCTGGAATCATACAAGGTTGCTTATTTTTGTATGTACGTTTAAAGCCATTTTTTACTAGAATTTTGTAGTGCTTTTGGAGGTACTACTAAACACGGCTGTCTGAATAACATGATTGAAATTTATTCACAAGTTATCTACTACCTGATTGATGGTTAACATTATTTTGCACTTTGATTGGAGACTTGCATTGCTAGTTATATTGCTGTTTTAGCATTTTACCAAGGATATGATTGTTTTACATGTGCTAGAAATAATTATCACTTGATGCTAAGTGTGTTGACGTGCTAGTCTCAAAGACCATAAGTGCTAGGTGAGTAGTGCGCTGGAGCTTTCATTCAACTTATGGTGATCGTGAATAACACGAGGAAAATTGCACGTGCTGCTTTTTTAACCATAAATGTTTCTTTTGCGTCATCACTTTTTTTTGCCATAAAGGGATCGTGGAACATGGTTGTTGTGAAGAAATTGGATTCATAATTAAAGCAAGTTAAAAGGTAAGTAAGCAGTAACCACCAACAAAAACTGTTGATGGAGTTGCAGTAGGTTCAGAATGTTTCGCATGTGATTGGGAAAGAGATGGTTTAATGACAACATGGATGGTTTGTGTATTATGATCATAGTATTAGTTTGTGGTATGATCGCGTGCTTAATTAACTGAGGAATTTCAACATTCATTTTGACCATTAGTGTGTATTGCTTTTGCAAGAGTTACTCAATCCATCACTTTATTATGTCTTACTATTTGGCGTCGTATAGTGATTGAGGATCACTTTTGAAGCTGTTATACGATACCAAATAGTTTGTCTAACTTTCTGTTTTTGTTTGCAGTTGGCTATCAAATTATCAAAGTCTTATTGAACCAATCCTTGGAAGCTGTTATAGAAATAAAAATTCGTATGATGAAAGGTTATAATTTGCCAAACATGCTACCAAATCTGTGAGCATTTAGCCATCATTTGTTTTTCTTGTTGAAACACTCACATCCATTAAACTAGTGGTTGTCCATGATCTTTCCATTAGACTTTGTTTGTGAATTTGGAGGAGGACTTTGAGAAATAGGAAGAATCGAGTGAAAGACATAGAAATATTTTAGTTGGGAGGATTTTGGAAGATTTGTTTTTCTTCGTAACATCAATAATCCTCTAAATTGTTGAACTCAAAATTTGTATTGAAAGAGTGTTCTAGAGGGTTTTAAAAGATTTACATAAATTTTTCAAATATCTTTTATGTTTGTTATACTATTCTAAAAAATAAAAAATACAATAATAACAAACATTATTTTATAATTCTATACAAAATTATTTTTCAAAAAAATATCAAATATTTTTTTTATATTTTTGTAAAAATTCATTTTAGAAAGCCTTCTCTTCTCTGAGTTCATATTCTGAATAAGCTGTCGCTAGCTAGAAATACAAGCAACAACTAAACAATTTGAAGCAAAAGTGACTCAGGCATTGAAAAGAACAATAATGAAAAGGTTGTTAAAAATGACTGGCTTGGCATGAAATGAAGGATGGAAAAATTATTTAGTATTTTTTTTCCAAATAATTTAATGGATAGAATTTCAGTCTAACTATCAATTAAACTAATTTAACGAGATATTTACTTGACAACTTTATATCTTGCCGTTCAACTTTAATAGACTATAAATAGATTTGGTTTAAAGTTTTTTAATTTTTCTTTTCATATTTGGAGAGACAACATCATTGTTATAGTTTAGACTTTTACACGGTTTAAAAATTGTAATAAATGAGAGAATATGGATTTTATTAAATTATCTTTATCAATTATTAATGTAATTAAATTAGGATTAATGATAAGTGAATTTTTATTTATTAGATGGTATAATTAGAAGATTAAAAATAAAACTACATTGATAATCTACAATAATAAATTTTTTTGAACAATTTTTTTTAATGTGATAGTTATTTTGAGACAAAGAAAGTATATGATTACGGTGGATTAATGACCATAGTAATATTGTGTTACGAAAAATATTTTTCATAGCAATGAATTGATTAAGACACATAGTCATAGTAGGATTTTCATTTTTGGGATTAGGTTTGTTGTCATTTTGAAGCTCTTAATTGATTAATCTTAATATTTAATCGATTAAGTCATTAAAAGGTAAATTGATATTTTTTCTTTGAGGGTTTATTCCTAACACACTTTGAAAATGTATGAGATTTTGTATGTTGGTTTTGTACTATCCTTGTAATTTAATCAAGGGTTTTGTATCTTGTATAATCTCTTCATAAGAAGTTGTTGTTTTGTTCATGAGCTTAATTAGTTAAAAGCAGTGGCAGAGCCAGAAATATTATAAAGCTCGGGTAAAAATTGTAATAACAAAAATATCTTTTTTTGCATAGTCCAATTAATTAATCTATTGTAAAAACTATAGTAATAACAAAAACATCTTTTGCATAGTTCAACTAATCAACCATTGAAAAATCCAACAACATAATCATTAATCAAACAAATGAATCTCTCTACCTTATATTATATATGATATTTAAAGAATAACGTTGATTTATGTATCAAACAGATCAATTTAACCATTGAAGGATCTATTGATTTATACATCAAAAAGATAAAAAAGAATAACATATGATGTTGGTAATTAACAATTATACTATCAAAAAAGTTCCACTTCATCCATTTTTCTTCTCTCAAAACCAGTCTATGCAAAACAACCCGCCTATATCATTCTTGGTCGAATGATTCATGATGTGTAGTAGGTGACTTTAACGATTTTCTTTCTCAACAAGATAAGCGTGGTAGACATCCTCATCCAAACTGGCTTTGTAATGGCTTCTGTGAGGCTGTTAGCGGTTGTAATTTGATAAGCATGGATATTGAAGGTTACCAGTACACCTGGACAAAAAGTAGAGGTACCTAAAATGTTGTGGAAGAGATATTGGATCGTGCTTTGGTTACTCTTAGCTGGATGGAGATTTTCTCGAATTCCAAACTTGTTAATCTCATTGCGACGCATTCTAACCATAGTCAAATTCTGCTTATTTGTGAGCCTCGACAGCAGTGTAGGAATCATCAGATCTTTAGATTCGAAAACTTTTGGCTGAAAGAAGATGGCATTGATGAAGTGGTTACTTCGGGTTGGAATGTTTCGGCTGACCGATATATTATTTCGCAACTCAAACATTGCGCTGATGATTTATCCAAGTGGAGTAAGCTGAATCATAACTGAAGGAAGGGAGATTTGGTGCATAATTTGGCGATTATGGAATTGTCCAGATCCTGTCAAGATGAAGAGGAAACTGCTAGGTTCTTTAAAGCCCAAAGTGATTATGAAAAAGCTCTCCTTAAAGAGAATCTATACTGGCAGCAACGCACTAAGTTGCATTGGTTACGTGACGGATATTGTAACATTAGTTTCTTTCATCGTTCGGCGTCCGCTAGAAGAAAGATAAAGCATATTGAGTCGCTTCACTGTGAGAAAGGTGTCGCGGTTTCTGATAGAGCAGACCTTTGTGAGATTGCAGAGAAATACTTTTAGTCCCTGTACACGGATACCAGTAGCAACAACTGTCATACCCCAAATTTTGACCTAAGATACCATCTCATATCATTCACATCTGCATCATTGCATCACTAACAATTTCAGCCTAAGATAGATCGTGTATGTGCTCCTTAAGCCAAATTAGGGTTTTTGATCAAAATTTTCATCTGCTCAAGATGTGATCAATTAGTGTTTGATTCTTCACTCACCTCAAATTATCTATCTTCATCAATCATCAACATTTGATCTTCAAATTCTCATCATTTCCTCAAGATCTATCTTGAATCGACCAATTAGGGTTTTGATCGAGGATGGTGTATCATTGACTTTTTGCTCAATGAGTGACCTAATTGCTTGGATATTGATCTCAAAATCATCAATGAAATATCTTGACCTAATTTTATTGATTCAAAACATTTCTAATGCCATGATTGATTCTCATAGAAATTCTGAATCATCTAACAAAAAGTCAACTGTTCAGATCAGTTAGACTTTGACTTTTGGTCAACTTTTTGAAATTCAAATTTTTTCAATCATAAAATCATTTCAAATTATCCATCATGATCACATAAAAAATCAAAATGTGTTAAAAAGTCAACAAAAAGTCAAGATTTGAAATTTTTCTAACACTTAGAAATTTTTTCAAGTGTTTTAAACATGTTTTTCACCATTCTTATGGCCATTTTTCACCTAGATCCATACTGATTCAAGAAAAACTCAAAACATGAAAGTTTTAGATATTGTTACAAGTTTTCCAAAATGTCCAAGAACTTCTATAAAAAAAATTGTGTAGCTAGGGTTTTGAATTTGAAACTTAGAGCTCCATAACCATAATTTTAAAGCCATTTCACCAAAATTTTCAAGTCTTTTTGCAATTTCTTCCTTCTAGAAGCCTTGTCACCATAAGAGATATGCTTTGGCTTGGAAATATCTAATGAGAATTATTGAAAAGAGGTTAAGATCACTTGAGTGATTTAACCATGGTTTGCAAAATTAACCATGTGCATTTATGGCAAAAATTTCTTTCTTACCCCTTAAGGCAACTTGCACAAACTCATTCAATCCTATCTTGCCTTACTCTTAAGACATCTTGGCCTATAAATAGAGGTCATTTATTCATTCAAAATCACACAAAAGCAATCCTAAACAATCTCTCTCACTTCTTTCTTATTTTCCAAGTTTCAAGTTTCAAAATGAGAGAATTTGCAAATCTCCAAACCTTGCAATTTCTGAGTAATCTCAAGCTTCAAACACTCTCCAAATATCCTTAGGAAGTTGTTAGAATCATCAAGCCATCACAAAAACAACCAAAAGTCATTTTTCCCAAGAAAAATCCATAAGTGTGAATTTTGAGCCTTAACTTGTCATCTCTCAATCCACTCGTGCAAACTCCAATTTATCACTTCAAACATCATCCATACACTCCAAGGAGATGATCCAAACCCTTAGAGCATCTCTGTAACTACAGAATCATCATCTCCATCATCAAACCAGTCGTGCTGTAGTTGGACTTGGGTAGGAAGTTCCAAACCATTTCAAAGCAAGCTGAACCTTCCAACATGTTCCTTGTGGTCTAAGGAAGCTATCCAGATCATCAAACTAGCTCTGTAACACCTCCTTCGAAGAATCAAATTCTCACTTGAAGATGTAAGAGCTTGAACTTTTAACTTTATGATTCTTGCATTCCAGTCAAAACATTGCTTGGCCATCTTGTTTCTGCACCTATGAGGATCATAAACCCTCAATCAATTGCATAAATAATGGTCCCTACACGATTTCATGATCAATTCTTAGAATTAGGGTTCATCTGATTTTTACGAATTCAGTCATCATACAGTTAAAATAAATACAATTAAAGATCACCATCGTATTCCCGGGATTAAGACGAGCAAGTTTCATTTTTATAACTTTCAATTTCATCAAGAAACAAGGAAGATACGAATTGGAAAGATTGAGGAAGAAGAAGAAGCCATGCACACGTTTTCTTGGTTTTCAGAAAATTCAAATTTTTCTTTTAATATTTGTTTAATGGTTGTTGTATTATGACCGGATGAAACAGCCACCCCAGTGGCAGCCAGCACACTCTTAGTCCTTTGCCTTGCCTATGGTCCAGGGTTCGAATCCCACTGAGATCTTTTTTTCAAAACTCTTCCTTATTTTCTTCACTTTTCAACTTATTTTCAAACAATTTCATAACTTGTTTTTAAATATAATTAAATGGAAGCTTGTAAATAACAAGTCACGCATGTGGCCCAGTGGTTAATCTTTTCACCTTTGAGATTAAGGTCATGAGTTCAAACATTTCCAAAGCCAAAATCAAATTTTTATCACTTTTTTTTTATCAAACTTCAACATTTTCAAAAACCAATCAAAACTTCTCATTTTGAGATGATTTTTTGCACACTTGTCATTTAATATACTTATTTTATGATTATGTCAAAAAATACTAAAAAATATTTTCTTTTGATATATTTTTATTAGGTTAAAAATAGGCGTTTTTTAAAATATTTTAAATACTTTTCAAAAATGTTTTCTTTCCGATTTTCAAACTGAATCTTTTTTTCAAAACCTTTTGTGAATATCTTTCACTTTTCAAAATCATTCCAAACCTTTCAAAAACATCTTAATTGACTTAGCACCTCTTTTCCATGATTGATTCGATTAATCTTTGAAAATACAAACCGAACTAGGTTTTTTCCTCGGAAATCTTTTGAACTCAAAATCAAATGGATCATGGGTCTCCCTTACGATGTAAGTCACAACCCTCCTATGTACATACTTAGATTCTTTGTACATATCCACCCTTTTGTGTACATATTCAATTCCTTGTACATATTCAATCTTTGTAAATATTCAAGTACAATTAGCCTCATTCCGCTAATTTTTATTCCACTTGTTTATACACCAATTCCACTACTATTAAGAGGAGCATTATTCCCAATGAAACTGCTCTCAAATCAGTGGGCCTCCCTTAAGGTGTAAGTCCCACTCTCCTGTATATATCCAAGTATATTAGCTTATCCGCTTGTTTTATACACTTATTTATATATTTCCTTCATAAATTTGTGTGAATGCGCACAGACTTTGTCATATATACTTGTTCATTTATGTCATTACAACTAGTATAACAACTAGGTTCCCTATAGTATCCTCTTGGGCTTTGTACAAGATAACTCACCTGTTGAGTTAGCCTCCTTTGGCTTTGTACAAGATAACTCACCTATTGAGTTAGCCTCCTCTTAGGCTTCGTACAAAAGAACTCCCCTGTTGAGTTAGCCTCCTCTTGGGCTTCGTACAAAAGAACTCTCTCGTTGAGTTTCGCCTTATCTTGGACATCATACAAGAAAGAGACCTCGAAATCTCTAACAGCCTCCTATTGGGCTTCCAATACAAAGAATCACCTTCGCTAGGATAGAACCCTAGGAGTATGGTTTCCCGGTGAAATCACTCTTTACGCCAAGCCATCCATACCCTAAATCCTTCTCTTGGACTCACAATACAAGGACCCTCGATGTCCCTCAGAATTCCTCCTCTTGGGCTCACAATACAAGGACCCTCGATGACCCTCGGATATCCTCCTCTTGGGATTACAATACAAGGACCCACAAGCTTCTTAAAAGCACCCCTAATCAATAATCCATTTTTCCTAGAGATTTAGACATGTATCATCTCTATGGAAGAAGTATCTCATCTATAGCATCACATACAAATCAAACTTTTTTCTCAAATCAAAACCTTTTCAAAACAAACATTTTTTCAAAACAAAGCATCTTTCTTAACTTGCAAGTGGCAACGCTTGTACCCTCAAGCAAAACACCTAATGCTTACAATTAAAGATTCAAATATTTTTCAAACATCTTTCTTAACTTGTAAGTGGTAACTCTTGTACACTCAAGCAAAACACATAATGCTTACAATGAAAGATTTAAACAATCGAATCTTCAAAAATGTATGTGATGGAATAGATTAGATACATTTTTCATTATGACACTTGTCGTTGTCTCTTAACATTTTTTTGCTTCCACTAGCACATAAGTGGGAACTACGATTTCTCTGACTTTCTCAACCTTCTTTTGAGAATACGCAGGCACAAGGTCTCACCCTTGGCGAGCATACTTATTTCTCCCTCAAACCAAACAAACCTTAGTTCCCTTAGATCCGAGCTATAGATGCTCTGATTCCCATTAGGGAATATGTATATAGAGGATCCCAATGATCCTTGTGAGCATAATAATAAACAAACTCAGGTTCTTGCCTAACCTACCTTTATTAAAACCCAAAGGAGAAACTTTCCCGAAATAGCAAAGCAAATAAAACACACAAACATACAAAATATGCATAAAAAAGTTCCTATAGAAAACTATAGATATATAAGATGCTAATACCTTCCCTTTATATAACCAACCCTTTTACCCTGGTCTCTCCCCAATGCGTCGCATCTAGTTCACGCTAGTCGCATCGCATATCATATTTTAGGGTATTTCAACTTTCTCCTTTTCCATCTTCTTTATTGTTTGGAAACGATAAAGCATGGTGCTCGCGACATCTTTTTTTTTTATAAAATAAAAAGAGTAAATTGTTTTGAGCCTGAGATTCAAATTCTGATTCATTCTCCCATTCGTCACTTTTTACCGTGAACAGCAGCCTTATGGCAATTCTTCAATTCTTCAAACCAGTAATCACCCTCGATGATAACAGACAGCTTCTGCATCCATTAAGCAAGGTGGAACTGTTCGAAGCTTTAAGTGACATGCACCCGAACAAATCCCCAGGCCCGAATGGATTCAATCCGGCGTTTTATCAACACTATTGGGAGTTGTGCGGAGATGATATATGGCACATAGCCACCTGTTGGCTGGATAGAGGATTTTTCCTCCTAGTCTTAATGATACAAATATTTGCTTGATTCCGAAGTGTGATAAACCCCAAAATATGAAGGAATTTCACCCTATTTCGTTATGTAATTTGGTGTATAAGTTGATCTCGAAAGCTTTAGCCAACAAATTAAAGTTACTTTTGAACAAGTGTGTTTCAGAAGAACAATTGGCGTTTATTAAAGTTCGATCTATTCTGGATAATGCAATGATTTCTATTGAAGTTATCCATGCTGTTAAGAGGAAAACATTGGGCAACAAAGCTCATTTGGCACTTAAAATAGATATTAGTAAGGCGTATGACAAAGTGGATTGGGGTTTTCTTAGAGGAGTTCTAGCCAGTCTAGGTTTTGATGGGCGTTGGATTCATTGGATCATGATGTGCGTTACTTCGGTGAACTATATTCTCCTTATGAATTTGGATAGAGTGAGACCTATTGAACCAGGGAGAGGCCTTAGGCAGGGAGTGTAACACCCCATTTCTACCCGGTAATTATAAATAAAATCAGAGTGATAAAATTTCAACCAAACATGGGTATCACATTTTCAACTTAAAAACAACGGCAATTAATCACATTCATCACATAGATACATAGCACAAAATATTTGGATGAACCTCAAACAACCTGTATTAATCTCCTTGAAAACAAAACACCTTATTATTACTACGCAGCGGAATCACAATTTCAACTTATATCATAATATCATGTTCATCTTCAATTCACTAAACTTCTTTTATTTTGCAAAAGCAACTTCAACTTAGTATAAGACAACAACAAGTACTTTCATAAACTTCAACTATTACTTCAACATCTAAAGTAATAGCCACAAATGGAACAACAAAAGAAACGACTATCGTTCATCCCCGAGTGCTACGTATCAGAGCGACAACACTGACTCAAACTAATAGCGACTAGAACTTCATTCTTCATTACCTGCACGTTATCCACGTAGAGGCAACATCACAACAGAAGAGGTGAGATATCTAACAATCTAAGAAATTGTATGATAAATAATGACATAATTTAGATAATGTAAATCACTGCTTCGTAAATTATTCACACAACAAACAATCACAACATAATCATCAACGTACTATAACGACAACAATTTATCAACACAACAACTCAAATATGCAACAATGAGATGCAACAACTTATTCAAATGCACATGCATGTGGTACCAATGGAGCAAGACTCCCAACTTAAGCATATGCCAGTTTATGGAGACATTAACAAAGCATAAGCCTTCAACTTTCAACATGGTGCCATCAAGGCCAACTTAATCATGCAATGTATGCCATGCGACCTCAATTTTAACAACAAATACACAACAATGCAACGACAACAACAACATACAACAACAACTTAAAATATGCATCCAAGGCATCAACTTAGATCAACACCGGTCATTCGACCTACAACTAAAACATGTCCATAAATCGGGACGATTCAACTTTATCAACATTGCAGTTAACATCGTAATCAATATCGCAATCAACATCGCAATCAATAAAATTTATCACAACATCATAACATCATAGCACATCACAAGAAAAAACAACAACACAAAGTAACTCAACCAATTTCATCACAACCTGCAAATTCACAATTTATGCCAAATATATAATTTATTCTATACTCTTAACTCATAAAAATGTCATAATAATATATAATTATAACTTGACATAATTCTTAATGAAATATAAATCACTCTACAACAATTCCTACAATTCTAAAATAACTCTAAGGTGCTCAAAATTCCTCTACTGACAACTCTTGTATATAAAATAATATTTATGAAAATAATTTGTTAATGGTCTGACTCAAGTAATAGTAAAACAACTTTAATTTTAAATAACTCGAAAACAACGCTGACAACTCTAAACATGTCAGAATTATGCAAAACAATTAAAATATGACTCTTAATAACTCAAAACAACTATCACAATTTTATTGACAACTCTAACAACTTTATTTACTACTCTAAAAGAGTTAAAAAATAAGTTAAATTAACTCGTTAATCTGATTGTTTATCTCTAACTTCAAAACTCCTAAAAATCATTATACTAATGATACTAAATTATTAATATAGTAATAATTATTATTACTATTATTATAGTTTATTATTTATACCAATTGAATTATTATATATGTAATATATGAATCAGTAATTTAACTTAATTCCATTACCAAGTTTACCACAATATATTATCTTAACACCTATTAAAGTACATTCTCAAATTGGTATTACTAAAGACAATAAGTCTATTGCTACAGTATATATGCATGTTGCAACTTTTATTTTATATAAATGTATAAGTGTCATAACAATGTAACTAGTCAATTTCACACCCACAATTAGTCTTTCTCAATTTAACACATACGATACAACATCCACATTTTGTAATTATCATTTTCTTATATATCAATTGCTCATGTTTATATTAAAAGCATATATGTCGCTAAAGCTCAGTAGATCAATATACATATAATTTGTAACGAACAGAAACAGTGTCTATAGCAGTATATATATGTGAAACACAAGTGACGTTACAACATCGATATATATTAAATTAGATTTCTCAATTTCTCCAATATATCAATTACAAATCCAATTAATTATTATATATTAAGGATTACTCATCAAAACTTAACAATTTCAATCTATAGAAATTTGGAGATTTTAACCTAAACATGTGTCTCACTAAATAGAACAACCACAAATACATAGTAAGTTCTCCATTACTCTAATTTCCACATACTACTCATTATACAACCCATTAAAAAGTCAGAACCTCACCCTTATCTTAGATTGATGGTTGCTCTACGGAGTTCAAGTTGAATTTCAACCTTGCCTTAGATTGAAGAGTTCTCTGTAATTTGCGATCTATCAGTCAGAACTTCGTTTGCCTCTTCTCTTTTTCACAAGAATCTCACGTAGCCTCCTTTTCCAAAACCTCTGTTCCTCGTCTGCAACTTTATTTCACACACTATTTTCCAAAAGCTCCAAAACTCTTATTCTCCAACCAAACCTAATTTTTTTATTCTTTTTATTCTTTTAACCCAATAAACCAAATAATAATATTTCTCATAAACTCTTAATGGGCCAACTAATCCACACTACGAAATTGCTATATACCACACCATAACTAAATCTGACTAATTAAACAATATTCTAAAATAATATTATTTCTAATATTATTTCTCTGATCCAACCAACTAAATAATACTTCGTAGAAATACACCGATTAATTCTCAACTTCGATATTTCAACAACTAATTCAGAAAATACTATGAATTATTTAATTAAATTTCTGGGCGTTACAACTCTCCCCCACTTAGGATATTTTCGTCCTCGAAAATCCATCCGACACAACCATCCTCAATTCAGTTTCCGACTTCTTGATCCTTAGTCGCGTTTGGCAACACTTTGATCACTACTTTTCTGACATAATAACAACTCATCATGATTTTCAATCCAATACACACATGTCAACCATTCGAAATCTTCACGACATAATCGTTAATAACCAATCAACCACTCCCATACTAACATCTTCATTGAATCCACAAAATTTACGAGAACCACAACACTCTGGCACATCACGCTTCAGCTGCGCAACTCTGATTATCCATCTTAAGTCGTAGTGCTTGTTCAAACCTCTGTCAACTAAAAAATTTATAATTCTCAATTTATTCTCAGACTTCCTTCAACCTTCATCACAACATTGTCTTGACAATATCATCGATACAACATCCATTGTTCTACTCACCATTAAGGTAGCAAGACAATTTCATACCATCCAATACAATTCCACATACTACCAACAAGAGATTAAGGGTGATCAGTTCCTCAATTTGTCAATAGATAGCACAACCATAACGGAGTACAAACCATCCTTATCAAACTATAATAGTGTTCCTTTAGAACATGTACTCATCTCCTCACATTTCCGAATCTACTTCGAACTTCCAACAACTTCAACAACTTATACCACTCTTCTAAATCACTTACCAACCATCCCATAACAAGGCCTACACAATTCGTCACTTAATCATTGTTCCTGCGTCAACACCTTACACAAGGCTACTTAAACAACAACTTCACAATCTACCAACAACGCTGAACACAACAACTTACTAGATTCCATGTTATAACAACTATTCTTTTCCAAGACGTTCTAACTTATTAAACAACCAGAATCTTAAATCCATGTTACCTTCGAACTCGAGAAACAATGAAGCTTCAACAACACTTGAACTGTAGCCATCGACAACATATGGAACTAACATCTCACAACTGAACACATCCGAGAAGCAAAGCTTCTCCCCCACTTAGCTTTAACTCAATTCCTGCAGACAACGGATCAGAAACACAACAAGTATCGATAATGTTTCACACACTTATCGCGTACAGAGGAATAAACAACATTATACAATATTGGCCGGATGGACCGACCTGCTATGATACCACTAATGTAACATCCAATTTCTACCCGGTAATTATAAATATAATCAGAGTGATAAAATTTCAACCAAACATGGGATATCACATTTTCAACTTAAAAACAACGACAATTAATCACATTTAGCACATAGATACATAACACAACATATTTGGATGAACCTCAAACAACCCGTATTAATCTACTTGAAAACAAAACAACTTATTATTACTACGCAACGGAATCACAATTTCAACTTATATCATAATATCATGTTCATCTTCAATTCACTAAATTTATTTTATTTAGCAAAAACAACTTCAACTTAGTATAAGACAACAAGTACTTTCATAAATTTCAACTTTTACTTCAACATCTAAAGTAATAGCAACAAATGAAACAACAAAAGAAACGACTATCGTTCATCCCCCCGAGTGCTACGTATCAGAGCTACAACACCGACTCGAACTAATAACGACTAGAACTTCATTCTTCATTACATGCACGTTACTCACGTAGAGGCAATATCACAATTGAAGGGGTGAGATATCTAACAATCTAATAAATCGTATGATAAATAATATATGACATAATTTAGATAATGTAAATCACCGCTTCGTAAACTATTCACACCACAAACAGTCACAACATAATCATCGACGTACTATAACGACAACAATTTATCAACACAACAACTCAAATATGCAACAATGAGATGCAACAACTTATTCAAATGCACATGCATGTGGTACCAGTGGAGCAGAACTCCTAACTTAAACATATGCCAGTTTATCAAGGCATTAACAAGGCATAAGCCTTCAACTTTCAACATGGTGCCATCAAGGCCAACTTAATCATGCAATGTATGCCACGCGACCTCAATTTTAACAACAAATACACAACAATGCAACGACAACAACAACAACATACAACAACAACTTAAAATATGCATCCATGGCATCAACTTAGATCAACACTGGTCATTCGACCTACAACTAAAACATGTCCATAAATTGGGACGATTCAGCTTAATCAACATTGCATTTAACATCGTAATCAACACCGCAATCAACAAAATTTATCACAACATCATAACATCACAACACATCACAAGGAAAAACAACAACACAAAGTAACTCAACCAATTTCATCAGAGCCTGCAAATTCACAATTTATGGCAAATATATAATTTATTCTATATTCTTAACTCATAAAAATGTCATAATAATATATAATTATAACATGACATAATTCTTAATGAATTATAAATCACTCTACCACAATCCCTACAATTCTAAAATAACTCTAAGGTGCTCAAAATTCCTCTTCCGATAACTTTTGTATATAAAATAATATTTATGAAAATAATTTATTAATGGTCTGACTCAAATAATAGTAAAACAACTTTAATTTTAAACAACTCGAAAACAACGCTGATAACTCTATAAACATGTCAAAATTACGCAAAACAATTAAAATATGACTCTTAATAACTCAAAACAACTCTCACAATTTTATTGACAACTCTAACAACTCCATTTACTACTCTAAAAGAGTTAAAAAAAATAAGTTAAATTAACTCGTTAATCTGATTGTTTATCTCTAACTTTAAAACTCCTAAAAATCATTATTTTAATAATACTAAATTATTTATACCAATTGAATTATTATACATATAATATATGAATCAGTAATTTAACTTAATTCAATTACCAAGTTTACCACAATATATTATCTTAACACCTATTAAAGTATATTCTCAAATTAGTATTATTAAAGACACTAAGTCTATCACTATAGTAAGATATATATGCATGTTATAACTTTTATTTTATATAAATGTATAAGTGTCAGAACAATGTAACTAGTTAATTCACACCCACAATTAGTCCTTCTCAATTTAACACATACGATACATCATCCACATTTTTCAACTATCATTTTCTTATATATCAATTGCTCATATCTATATTAAAAGCATATATGTCGCTAAAGCTCAGTAGATCAATATATATAATTTGTAACGAACAAAAACAATGTCTATAGCAGTATATATATATATGTGAAAAACAAGTGACGTTACAACATCGATATATATTAAATTAGATTTCTCAATTTCCCCAATATATCAATTACAAAGCCAATTAATTATTATATATTAAGGATTACTCATCAAAACTTAACAATTTCAATCTATAAAAATTTGTAGATTTTAACCTAAACATGTTTCTCACTAAATAGAACAATCACAAATGCATAGTAAGTTCTCCATTATCCTAATTCTCATATACTACTCATCATACAACCCATTAGAAAGTCAGAACCTCACCCTTACCTTAGATTGAAGGTTGCTCTACGGAGTTCCGGTTGAATTCCATTCTTGCCTTGGATTGAAGACTTTTCTCTATAATTTGCGATCTATCCGTCGAAACTTCGTTTGCCTCTTTTCTTTTTCACAAGAATCTCGCATAGCCTCCTTTTCCAAAACCTTCATTCCTCGTGTGCAACTTTATTTCACGCTATATTTTCCAAAAGCTCCAAAAATCTTATTCTCCAACCAAACCTAATTTTTTTATTCTTTTAACCCAATAAACCAAATAATAATATTTTGCATAAACTCTTAATGGGCCAACTAATCCACACTACCAAATTGCTATATACCACACCATAACTAAATTTGATTAATTAAACAATATTCTAAAATAATATTTCTAATATTATTTCTCTGATCCAACCAACTAAATAATACTTCGTAGAAATACACCGATTAATTCCCAACTTCAATATTTTCAACAACTAATTCAGAAAATACTTTGAATTATTTAATTAAATTTTCGGGCATTACAGGGGGACCCTCTGTCTCCTTACCTATTTATTCTCATTACAGAAGGATTATCCAAGCTAATGAAAACTTTAGTGGCGAGAGGAGACCTTCATGGTGTCCAAGTTTGTAGAGGGGCACCCACAATGTCCCATCTACTTTTTGCTGACGATTGTTTTTTGTTTTGCAGGACAAATTTCTCAGAAGTTAATGCTCTCATGGAGCTTATAAAAACTTATATAGAGGCATCTGGTCAGGAGATTAACTTGATCAAATCAAAAGTTTTCTTTAGTCAGAATTTATCCAAACCAGCTCAAGAAGATCTTGCAAATATTATGGGAGTTAAGCATGTCCTAGGAACAGACAGGTACCTTGGATTACCTTCTATGATAGGTAAAAGTAAGAAGGCTACGTTCTCTTATATCAAAGACCGGATTTGGAGTAAGATTAATTCGTGGAAAGGTAGACATCTATTAAAAGCTGGAAAGGAAGTGATGATAAAATCAATTTTACAAGCTATCCCTTTGTATATCACGAGTATCTTTATTATTCCTGATTCAATTGTTCAAGACATTGAAAGAATATTGAATGCTTTTTGGTGGGGAAGAGGAAGTAATCGACATGGTATTAGATGGTTAGCCTGATATAGACTTACTTGGGCCAAGAAGGACGGATGGTTAGGATTCAGAGTTTTTAAGGATTTTAACATGGCGATGGTGGCCAAGCAGAGGTGGTCTTTACTTTCCAAGTCGAATGCTCTTGTTTCCAAACTCTTCAAAGCTATGTATTATCCCAATAACTCTTTTCTTGAATCTGCTGTGGGTTATAACCCGGGACTTGTTTGGCGTAGCATTTGGAAGTCGAAGGAGGTCCTAACTCTTGGTTGCAGGTGGTGTATAGGTGATGGGAGTAATATTAGGGTCATGCAGGACCCTTGGCTCCGTGGAGGTGGTAGTGTTAGTCTTAGCGGTCCCCAAAACCAAGGTGTGAATGATCTTGTGATTAAGGATCTGTTGGTGGCTAATTCTAAATGTTGGGATACTAATGTCATTGAGCATTTTTTTGATGCCGTAGAATCCGCATAAATCATTCAAGTCCCATTATTGGAAGATGTTATGCAAGATAAGTTAATTTGGAAGGAGGAGCAGGATAGTACCTATAGTGTTCGTTCGGGTTATCGAATCTGGTGTAATGCTTTTCGAAGTAGGTCGGAGACTGGTACCTATAATGTTTATGGAGTATAAAGGCTCCTCCTAGAGTTAAGCACTTGTTGTGGAGAATTTGTCGAGGGTGCCTTCGACCGCGTATGTGACTTCATCGTTTTGTCCCTTGTCTGGTTGGTTGTCAGTTGTGTGGTTATCATAATGAGGACGATTGGCATCTGTTTATGGATTATAGAGAGACTTTTCATTATTGGCGAGCAGCAGATTTGCACCTTGTTATATCATCTCATATTCATTTATTTCAGGATGTCAAATCTCTTATATTTGATATTTGTAAGAAGGAGGATGGTAAAGTAGCTGGTAAATTTGCTATAATGTTACACATTGTGGAAAAACAGGAATGACTTTATATGGCATAATGAAAAAGAGGAAACCTTTAAGTTGGGCTTATGTGCTGTTCACAGATGGAATGATTGGTTTCAGGCTCAAGAAGTTAAGGTCCCAGATTCTCTTTCTCATCATATCTTAGGTTGGAGTCCCCCTCCAGAGGGTTATGTTAAGTGTAACGTGGATGCTGCTTTTAATAATAACAACGGTACAACTAATAGAGGTTGGTGTGTTCGCGATCATGGTGGCCACTTTGTTTATGCAGGTGTTTCTTGGGATCTTGGAATTCTCCCTGTTATTGAAGTCGAAGCTCTTGCCCTTAAAGAGGCGATCCTTGAAGCGATTGCTTCTCAGTTAGAGTTTGTCACTTTCGAGAGTCATGCCCAAATAGTAGTTCAAACTATTCATAATAATAATATTTCCGGAGATTCGGAGTTTAGTACCATTCTTAGATCTATTTCTTGTTTGCTTTCTAATTACCCAAACTTTGAGGTTAAGTTTGTCAAATGTCAAACGAATATGATCGCTCACTCTCTTGCTAGGACGGTCAATTCTTGGGCTCGACGTAGTTAGTTAGTTATTCTTCCTATTTGTATTAATCAATTTCTGATTAATGATACAAGTTTTTTTTTGTTGCGCTAAAAAAAAATCAAGAACAATAAACCAAACATATATTGGGAGGATAAAACAAGGATCAAAATTCAAAACAACTTTTGGTCAACAATGGACTAACTTTTAATAATCATTATTAATGTAATATAAAACCATCGTTGTTGATGGAGTATTTAATTACTAATATATCAATGACCGTATAGTTGTTAATTATCTTAATTGAATGTTCAAAATGGATAGTTTTGTCTTGCCTAAGAATTTTCAAAAAGAATAAAAGTCAGGGTGGTGGGGAAACTGCACCTTGCCAGCATTTGCTGTTCAAACTTTAGTTGAATATGTTAAGGTTGGTGAAGGACATTCTGATGAGTTGCAGAATATCTTTTTACAGGAAAGTATTATTTAAGTGATGTTGAGAGAAACCAAGGTGGTGGTAAAACTCTAGCTTTTAAGTCAATTGTGTTTTTTTGGTATATTGAATTTAACTAATCTGAATTAATAATATTTAAATTAATATAAAGTAGTAGTACATAAAATATATAAAATATATGATAGTATAAATATATCAATAATTTAAAATTTTACTTAAATTGTATAAAATAAAAATATATCAAATCGTGATAATAAATAGGTATGTGCATAACATTGTATCAAATTATATCCCACAAATTATTTTTTTCAAAAAAGCAGCCAAAAAGTTAAAGTTGTTAAAAATCTAACCTATCAATTTTTCTCTCTTTAAAAATCAAATAAAATGTGTTGATTTATTTCAATTTATATAATACACTACATGTTAATTTCAATAAAGGGTTAACAACATTTTGATAAATTTTTATTATTTTAGAAAAAATGATATTTCAGTGTTAAAATTATATAAATTTTGTCGTTTTAGTTAGATCTTCATAATATATGACACAGAAAGAAAGTTTAGGTGGCAGGTTAACTGGTTATTATTTTTCAATTTCACATGATCATCCATTTATATATTTTTTTATTTATATAATTTGATGTGACACTTACATGTTTATTAAAAGTAATGAATTAATAAAAGTTTCAAAATTGATTCAAAATATGCACGCGTTGAAAATTCACAGAATTTATGAAAAAATTCTATCAATCTTAATGAATAAAATCGTTATTAATATACTATAACAATGAATGAGAGAATTAGGATTTGACAAAATATGGAAGATGATGTTGATATTTTACAGCGTTTTTCTCTGTCAATAAATTGTGGAAAATTTTATTTTCTTGCAACTGTAAATTCAGTAAATACTCAATAAGAGTTGCTTACAAAAATAGATGACACTCCATCTATTTATAATAAGCTCGCTAGCTTTATAAGTCAAAGTCCAAACTATAAAAGTCCAAAATACAATTTAGACCTAAGTCGAAATCTTGTGTGAAACAACCTGCTTTGACACTTCGACACACACAACTCTACAAACAATTCGACACAGACTAACTCGAAATACCTTTGTTCTGTCGAGCAACATGTTGTTTCGACACAAGGGATTACAATCTCAACACACCAACTAATTTATTGTGTCTAAGCTATATATATTCATCACTCTTAGTCTTCTGAACACTTCGACATGCACACCTTTGTCATGATGTCCACAATCTAATTCTCAGTTCTGCAATATTCCAAATTCATCTTTTTGTCTTCTACCTGCTCATGAAGATAATGGAACCTCATTTCGATGTTTATGCTTCAACCATGTGTTATCGGATTCTTCGCCATGTTTATAGGTGACATGATGTCGATCTTCATGGTAATTGCTCCATGATCCTTCTTTGTTATCTCTTTGGCCAAGTTCACCATCCATGTTGATTGACATGCACAAAGATAAGAAACTATGTACTCTGCTTCACATGACGACAATGCCACTACTGGTTCCTTTCTTGGACTTCAATCAACTAGAGTACCACCTAGTATAAATGCATAATTAGGTGTAGATTTTTTATCCTCAACATCACTATACCAACTTGAGTCGATGTAACCCACTAGTTTGCATTATTTTCCTTTATCGACTGCGAGAAATAAAATGACATAGTTGAGAGTTCCTTTGAGATACCCCAGTATCCTCTTTGTTGCTGCTAGATGTGAGATATTTGGCTTTTGCATGAATCTACTTACCATACCTACATTGTATGCTAAATCAGGTCTTGTGTGACAAAGGTACCTTAATGACCCAATAAATCTTCTGTATTGGGTTGGGCCGACATCATCTTCATCTGAATCTTTTGACAGTTGCAGTCTTAGTTCAGCATGTGTCAAAGTCGAGTTTCATTCTTCCATCTCAAATCTCTTGATAATTTCACTTACATATCTTCTTTGATGCATCATCAAACCTTTACTACTCTTGTAAAATTAGATGCGAAGGAAATATGAAATGTCGCACAGATCAGACATTTCGAATTTCTTTCTAAGATCGTCTTTGAAGTATTTGATCTCTTTCTTGCAGTTACTTGCTATTAACAAGTCATAAACATAGAGACATAGTATAATCAATTTACTTTTTCTTCTTCTTACATATACTCCATGCTCAATTGTGAACTTCACAAATTATTTCTCTCTTAGAAAACTATCAATCTTCTTATTCCAAACTCTTAGAGCTTGTTAAGTCCATACATGACTTTATGCAGCCTGTATACCTTTCTTTCTTCGTCATGCTTCACATATCCAACTAGTTGTTCAACATAAAATTCTTCATCTAAGGGTATATTTAGGATTACATATTTCATGTCCATCTGACACACGTGCCAATTTTTCATTTATGCTAGACCAACAACCAACATGGTATTTTCTTTTGTTGAGTTACTTCCCCTTTGGGATTAAACTTCATATTGTATGCCCGCTTAATATCAATTGCCTTTTTTCCTTGAGGAAATTTGACATGTGACCAAGATTTGTTGACTTTAATAGACTCCAATTTCTCATTCATAGCTTTCACCCACTTCAAATTCTTCAATGCCTCAGTTGCATTGACTGGTTTGACATATGTATAGAAAGCATATTGTATCAACTCACCTTCATCATTAACCACATCATCTGATGTAATCACAAAATCTTGCAATCTTGCAAGCATGTGTCTAATTCTATGAGGTATGATTGGGCCTACATCACCTATCACTTCTTCCTGTCGAACTTCTGCTCTTTCGACTTCAGTTACTGGTTCTTCACAAAATATTATCATTGAATCCTTGTTTACATTTTTCGTCTAATCTCATTCCTTAACTCATATATAACCACGTCCATGTTGATCACTACTTGCTTGTGTGAGAACAAAGTTTGTTCTACATTTGGCCTCATGTTCTGATGATAAATTTATATGTTATCTTTAAGAACAATTGTATAATCTAACAGGTTTTTGTCTAGTGTGTGGCTTTTTTCATGTAGGTTTTGATTCTGGTAAGAAGGTGTGTGACATCACCAGGTTTTGAACTCAAAACTCTGGAAGCATACCTTTGGTATGTTACAAGTTAAGTCAAGATTAAGGAATGCGTCTGATGAAACGGTTCTTAGGAACGTTAGTAAAAGAGATTTTGATCGTGACTTATTCAAGGAAGCTTTAAAGGCCTTCTAAATCTTTACTTATGTTTTTCTAATTTCTGAAGATTCTAAAGACAAGGTTCTGTAGAACGAAGTTCTGAAGATCTGAAGACACGCTTATGAAAACCAAGTGCGGAAGACCGTGAAGGAAAGAGTTCTCTGAACAAGTCATTCGTTAAGGTTCTAAAGACTTAGGTTCTAGAAGATACTAGTTTTGATCCTTCCACAACAAGCTTCATCAATAATTATATCATAAGCCTCTTAAGACATACAAGACAAAGATCAAGACTAAGGGGGTTACGTGTGATGATGAGTATAAAAGTACAAAAGTATATTGTGACCTTTACTCTCTAGAGTGGCGCAAGGACAGACTTTTTTTTGTATTATTGTCTATCAGTCTCACCATGATCATTGGGAACAATACTACTGCATTTGTATTTCCTATTCTACCCTCCAATGAATCTCTTATTTTTTTCTATAAAAGAATTACTCAGAAGAATTTGAAATCAACGAATTAGTTCAACAAATCTATACTAAACCACTGCACAAAAACTCTGTAGAGAAATCCTATTGTGTTGTTGTACTTAAATATTGTGTAATATACTTTTTAGAAGCATCTTGTAAACACAAACACTTGTATTCAATTGTTGAGTTGATTGCTCCTAAAGTGACCGAGTGAATGTCTGTATACTCAAGAAGACTGTGGCTATAGTCATAGTGGTTTACAATAAGGATCATCAGAATTATTGGGGGTTCCAATAGGGTTGATCAGAATTATTGTGGTTGTCTGTAATCTGGTTGATTATAGTGGATTAAGTCCTTGTGCATAAGGAAAATCCCCTTGCGGAGTGGACTACAGTAACTTAGTTAATAGTGAATCAGGGTAAAAATAATTTTGTTCATCTATTTTTATTCAAATGAAAAGTCCTTGCTCGAAATTTCCCAAAAATCATGGCCAATGCTATAGATATCAAGTGTTGGAGCAAGCCTTGCTTGAACAAGATCAATTTCCACTCGATTGATACAACCACTAATACTTGCACTCTTCACTCGAGTGATGCACACGCATAAGGTTCTAATGTTCAAGCTTATTTTTCACACTTTAGAAATTGAGCAGAAAAAGAAATATTGGAAAGAAATAGGGTATGAAGGAACAAAAGAGTATTGCATTGATGTAATTGTACAAAGTTAGGAACCTCTTATATCTTGAAATTACTTAGAAACCAAGTAATCTACTTCTAGCCTAACTAACTTCCCAAAACAAAATTCGATTACATAACAGAATTTTACAATTAACTGTTAGTTATTTATTTTCTAAGTAACACAAAACACTATTAATTACACTTTCAACATCAGCAAGTTGAAAATAAGTTGAATTCAATACATTGATGAAATAGAGACATCAATAAACCATTTTTCAAGTGTAAATTGTTAGTCTTAGTTTTGGAAAGTTTTTAAACTTTAAACTTTGAAACATAAGATATGTATTCCTTACCTACGTATCAGATGACCTACGAGGACAAATTACATGACAAAATGAATGCAGGAAGGAGGCCAACTACGACGGTGTAAAGGGGATGCAAGGAGGCGACCACAGAAGATGCTTATGGTTCATGAGACCATTGCTCATCTTGTAATAGCAAAGTTATTGTTTATAACTTATTTTAGTTTTTATTTTCAATTTTTAATCATTTAAAAAAAAAAGTGACATCTGGTTGTAGTAAATGACGTTTCACAAAAATTTTCCAATGCGCCAATTTTAAAATATTGAAACCGACTATCAACTATTGAATGATTGGAGTTATCCATGTTAAAAGAAATTTCATGTTAGCATGAGATTTAACATTAGGGTTATGCTATGACACTCATCGATTAAATAAACCGGTTGAAATATCAAACAGTCGTACAGACATATGCGTTGTTGTGAGAGGTATGTGAAGATAAGAATGAATATCAAATTTATGCAAAAGTAATTGGTAAATTATATACATACACGGTAGAGGATGTCCAATCCCAACAAAATTTCTTATCATTAAAACTTTGTTTACTTAATATTGCTTATTTTACATTTCATTATTATTATAATCAAATCATTACGTGAATACGATAACAAATACTTATTTTTTATTTATCGAACATTTTAAGAATTTCAAATAAAAATATATACTTTTAACAAACTCAATTGTTTTAATTTGTGATACATTGAACATATTAATATAAAAAAAATTTATAAACTTTTACAACTGTTATTAATGTTTAATTTATTTTGGAAACTTTTACGAGTGCCAACTCAATCCTTTGGAGGAATTGAAGCTCTTAATTAGGTGATGTAGATACTCCCCCTGTCCCATATTATTTATTACAATTTATCATTTCATACATATTAAAAAAACAATAATAAATAAAAGAGAGAGAATTATAATTTTATCAAATTATCCTGATTAACTATTAATGTATTCAAATTAGCATTAGTGTTAAGTGAGAAAATAATAAATTAAGGGTATTTATTATATAATATAATTGAAAAAAAATTAATTTTACAATTGTATTGTTAATCTAAAATGACAAATATTTTTCCAGAATCAGTGAAGTTGTTGAATATGCTTCCTGTTGTGTTGATTATGGATAACACATACAAGACAAATAAGTATAGACAACCTCTGTTTGAAATAATTGGTGTGACATCCACTGAGTTGACATTTGCTGTTTCATTTGCATATATGGAATCAGAGCAGACTGAAAAATTTTGTTGGGTTTTGGATAAGTTGAAATAGTTGTTTACTAAGGAGGGGTTTTGGCCGCAAGTGATGTTGACTGATAGAGATCTTGCCTTGATGAAAGCAATTGAAACAATATTTCCAAAAACAACCAATTTGCTTTGTCTATTTCACATCAACAAAAATGTGAAAGCGAAGTGTAAGGAATATGTTGTGGATGACATGCGGGAGTCGATAGAGAAAATGTGGTATGAACTTGTAAGGGCTAGTGATGAGGTGGAGTATCAACAACGGTTGCAACAACTTGAGCATGCACGTGTTGACTTTACAACATTCATTGATTATGTGAAAGATACATGATTGTCTCCGCATAGACATAGAAATTTGTATATTGCTGAAGAGTGGGTGAGGGTTGATATTGTTGGTACAGACACCCAAAAGTGCAGGTGTACTCATAGAAAAGTGTATGGGTTACCTTGTGCTTGTGAGTTAGGGAGATATACACTGAGTGGTGATCCAATACCAATTGAGGCTATTCACATTCATTGGAGAAAACTTAGTATAGAAGGCAAACAAGAGGTGGATGCAGATGATGGGTCAGAGGAGGACATGACCAATGCAATTTAAGAAATTTGGAAAACGTACAGGACAATAGATGTTGTCGGGAAAAGAGCATTAAAAGAGTAGGGTGTGTGAAATTGCTTATCCCACTACATAAAAAATGTTGCCACCGCCTGAAAAAATAAAAACCAAGGGAGGAGTGAAGAAGAATGGGAAGAGACCTGCGGGATATGATGTTTATCGTAATCCTTCATATCATGAGTATGTTGATCGAGCACACTCGAGCTCCCAAAAGTCTTCAAAGAGGGTCTGTTCACAATTATCCCAAACCTTTGAGAAGAAACCATGTAGTAAATTCATTACACAATTTCCAGCAAATATCAGACCATTTATTGATGACCTTGTTGATGTGATGAAGGATGGAAATTGTGGGTTTAGAGTCATTGCATTGTTTCATGGTTATGGATCGGATGGATGGTCAATTATTCGTCGTAATTTGGATAATGAACTTAAAGGTCCTAGAAGTAAGCTGTATGAAAAGTTATTTGGAGCTCATTTTTCGATAGTGAGAGATTTGTTGATGATATCAAAGTTAGGTTCTCAACCACCAGAAAAATGGATGACATTACCTGAAATGGCTTATGTAATAGCTAATAGGTATAATGTCATTGTTGTCTCTTTGGGTTTTCCTTCTTTAACGTTCTTTCCTATGACGACTTCACATTCACCTAATATGTCCATTTACTGCATTGGATTTGTAGACGGAAATCATTGGGTACAGGTAATTATTTTTTAAGTTACATATATACTTATTTTACTTATTTGTTTTATTACGTATATACTTATTTACTTATTTGGATGGTAGGATTTGGCGGACGACTACAACATTGGCAGCGTCTTACACCTGTAGTAGTGCCACATATTATTAAACTATAATTGTTATGTCTTTGTTTTATTTTGTATTCATTTGACATATGACTTTCATGCTAGATTTTGGATTCCGATGTTGTTGTTCATTGTTTCCTGTATGTGCTATCTTGTTATAATGGTAAATACTTTGCCTCCACCAGAGTAAAGGTCTTATCTGTCATAATGGTGCAACCCAATAACAACAACATGTACGCTATGACAGCACAATCAAACCTGTTAAGATCAATATCTTGAAAGAGAACCAAGTCACCCCTAAAGAAGAACATCGTCTAAAGTAATGGTCATTTCACCAAATGACATATGAAATGACGATGTTTCAGGATGTCATCGCTCTACAAATGTCGATACTAGATGTTGGTCAATCCTCAACAAACTAGTTCTTTGAAGAGAGGATAGACCATAATTCAGCAACCAGTTCTCTATAATATGAGGGAATGTAACGCTCGTTTTTATTAATAATATATTATATTAATATTTTCGAATTACCAATCGATATTTATTTTGCGACGAGAATATTTGTGTTAATTAATATATTTATTAATTTATCTGGCGACGTTCGGTTCGAAATAATATTCGGATCCGATGTTTAATTCCCCAGAATTATTTTAATTGATTGAATTAATTATATTAATAAATTAGGAGTGTGAGGATTAATTGGGAGGAATTGGGTTTACACCTTAGTTTACTAGTAAGGTTATCATAAAACCACTTTCCTCATTTTCTTTCCATCCAAACACTTTCCTTGTTTTTCTTTCCAACCTAACACACCAAAACCAAACAAGAGCATGTGAGGAAGCTAGTAGAAATAACTTATAAAAGACATTTTTCCTCATTTCTTCCCATTTTGAAAAATAAAAGCCAAGAATATAAACATAGAGGAAAGAAGAGGGTTTTGGCATGAGAAGAACAAGAGGAGAAGAAGAGGATGATCATGAGCAAAAGCTTGAGGTTGAGTTGTAAGAATCATCTTGGATCATCCAATATCTTGAGGTAAGGGGTTTGATTCTCCACTTCCTATAGTTAGGGTTTTGATACTTATATTGTGGATTTGTGATGAAAATTAGTGTTGGGGTTTTGAGTTGGGTGTTTGATGGTTTGATTTCCATTTCATATTGTTAGGGTTTATTAGTGATAGTTTGAATTGGGAGAAAAATTGATAGATAGTTTATAGAGTTGTGTTGGGTGATTGTTGAAGGGTTTAGAAGATTTGAATTGGGTATAGAAATTATGGGTGATATCTTAGTGTTGTAGTGTTGGATTTATAGGAATAAATGGAAATGAAAATAGGAATAGAAATGAAAATGAAGAACTAACAGTGAAATAAGAAAAACAGAAAAATTAAGAAACTGTAAACAAAACAAAATCGCAGGGCAATGAAACGAAAATGGAATGGAAGGCAAAGGGGGGTTGAGGCGCCCACCCCCAAGGTTGAGGCACCCGCCTCCCTTGTCCTTAGGTGAGTGGGACGTCCGTCCCCATATAGTGAAGAGAAAACGGAAATTGAAGAATCCATGCGTTTTGCTGTAAACCAATTTTTGTTGTTTTCTGTCATGGAAATCTTTCCTGCATAATTTCCCTGCTATGACTTCTGTTTCTTTTTAATATGCAAATTCCACCTACTAATATTAGGTAACCATAAAATATAATTAGGGGATAAGATAGCCGATTAAATTTAGAGCCCGATTACGCTCCGATTTTCCGATTTCGGTAAATTCGACGACGGAGCAAGTTGCTCCGAATTCAATGAAAATTGACGTGCTAGCTAAGTTTGACGTGTAGAACGTAGTGGTGAGGTTAGTTTTTAGAAATTACGAGTTTTTACGAGGCGACCCGAAACAAGTCAATTTACGGTAAAATTGAACCGGATTGTGTCTTAGTGGATTTAAGGAACGTATGGACAATCCGATTTTGACGTCGACGAGTATGATTAATACCGGTTGTTAGGAATGACTTTCGTGACGATTTTAGGTGTTTGACTATTTTCCCGTTTTCGGAATTTAGTGAATTAATTAATAATGATGCGGTGTGAATAAACGTAAGATTTGCGACGGTGTATTTATTAATGAATACTTGTTGATATGCAATGCGATGATATATGTTTTGTACATGATGATGTTATTATTAAATTGATGTTGTTAATATATGCTTCCGATTTGTGAATGCATGACTTTTGGTGAATTTATTAGTGCTGTTTGCATAATGCAATTATGATGCGATGATATATTTATCTTGTTTTGGATAAATTATGGCGATGTGGGCTTTATGCCAATTTGGATGAGCGATGATGATGTTTTTGTGTTGTGTTGTTTTATTGTCGAGTCACATACATTTCATAAGCGAAGAGGGCTTTTATGCCAAGCGATGATGGCTTCTATGCCGAGCGAAGATCGGCTTTATGCCAAGTGTCCCTAATTACGGACAAAGCGATGGGTACCACATGCATAACATAGTCGTGTCTCATAGAGTCAGTTATGTTTATGTTTGAGTTGTTTGGCGTTGGGTTTTTTTGATTGATGGATGATATTGAATTGTGATGATATATGATATGATGATGTTTGTGATGATGTTGTGATGATGGGCTTTATGCCAAAAGCGAAGATGGGCTTTATGCCAAAAGCGAAGATGAGCTTTAGCCAATTTGTGATGATTTGTTGTGTTGCTTATATTATTAGCATTATTTAATGTTGTTGGTTGATGTTGTTTTTTAAGACTGCCGTGTTAATTAGTGATGTATTAGCTCGTGGCAATTTCGTGGTGATGGAAGTTTATGTTTGTTGTGACGTTTATGCCGATGAGGTTATGGTGATAAAGTGTAGATTATACACAATAGGATGATTAGTAAAGTAAGTGAGTTTTGATTATGCGTTGGAATTACACTTATTAATCTATACCCCTTTATAATTCTGACACTATATATTTATATATATTTTTATCATGCCTTAATTATATGTTTTGGAGTATCTCACCCTTTATTTGTTTCGCCGTTATCTATATATTGGTAACGTGCAGGTTTTGAAGACGGAGTCTATAGCTGTTGTTAGTCGAGTCGGTGTCGCTCTGATACGTAGCACTCGGGGGAAATATTTATGTCGTCTTGTTGTTGTTGTTTTATTACCATTCCTTTTGTGAATAAGAATCATAATTCATAAAACATGATGTTGATAAGGAAGTTTAATAAAGGAGATGTTTTGATTTCTATGAATCAATTTATGTTTTCCTGCGATGCTATGTATCCGAAATTTATACTTTAAAGTAAACTGTTTTAAAGTGAGTTGTTTTTGATGGTGTAACGCCTCAGTATTTAATTTATGAAATTTTAAAATTACTCTGATTTTTGCATATTAAACTTTGGGTAGAATTGGGGTGTTACATTAGTGGTATCAGAGCAGATCGGTCTGTCGACCAAGTTATTAGTGTGTTTAATCCTGTTGTATGCGACATGTGTGTGAAACACTGTCGGTATTTGTTTGTTTCAAATTGTTTGTCTACAGAGATGAGTTTGAAACAAGTGGGGGAGAAGTTTTACTTCTTTGTGGCGCTTGTGGCTTAGGATGGAGCCTCAAGCAGTGTTACGCTTTGGTAGCTTGAAGTGTAAGTTTTAAGACGCTGTTGTAGTTGGTAGAGATGGTTTATGTCACCATCATGATTGTCAACTGTCTATTGACAAATTGAGGGACTGATCATCCTTAATCTCTTGTTGATAGTAGTCGGGAATTGTGTTGGTTGGGATAGACTTGTCTTGCCAACTTAATAGTGTATGAAGCAGATGTGTTAGCACAAGGTAGTGCATGGTTACTTGAGTTGTGAGCGAATTTGGATTTTGGGGAGAAGCAAGATTTTGGCAAGCGAGCTTCTTGTTGTGATTCGAAGTATCCTTAAGGGATGTTTGCTTCTGAGTTAGAGTTGAAGAGTCAACTTGAGGATTGGTTTGAGCAGAGTTTGTTTATTCGAGCGGGTCACCGTGGAGTGCTACCGTTGTGATGTTCGAGAAGAGAAAAGGTTGCCTGAGTTGGTGTGTTGTTTGCAGTCAAGGAACGAAGTGGATGTTAAGGACAAGTATCTACTTCCGAGGATTGAAATTTGGATGAGCCAGTTATTTAGAGTTTTGTGTTTAGTGAGATCGATGTGAAGTCTGGCTGTCTACAAGTTAGTGTGAGAGCTGAAGATGTTTAGACAATGCTTTAGGGATAGTGTTTGGTCCTGGCGAGTATTTGGTTGATGTCATTAGTGTGACTAATGCGTCAGGTGTGATTTTGGAATGTTCAGGCAGTACTCTCATGAGTAGCTGTAAGAGTTATTTCGTGTTCATGGATATTAATTGGTTTATATCAAGTTAAGGAATTGTGGCAAGCATCCGAGCTTTGCGTTATCAGTAGTGAAGTTAGATCAGTGCGTGGCGAGTATTCTAAAGATAGAGTTTTGAACTGTTGGACGTGAGTGCCTTAAGTAAGCAACTTAGAAGGTGATATTTTGGACGGTTCCGCGAAGATTTATTTTGTATCTTGTAGAAGACTTTAAGGGGTTATTTCAGAGCTTAGAAGTTCCTTTGTTTTGGATGGTTAGTTTTGTGAGTTTGATGGAAGATCTTTTTATAAGTTGGTATTGATCGTGGGTACTTTGACTTGAGATGGTTGAGTCGTTATTTGGACTCCGCAATGGGAAGCAAATTTGTTTGAACCAGTGGAAAGTTTAGCGAATGCTTTAATTTTGGTTTTGTTTGGTACTGGAGAACCTTGTGCGATGTATTGTGATATTTCATTTTTGTCTTGAGATGTATTTTGACGTAGAGTGGAGAAAGTGTATTACTATCTTGGAACAGTTTGATTTTTTCATAAGGAAAAAAAATTGTCGGACGTGTGAGTTAGAGTTGATACGGTTGTGCTCATTTGAAATTTTAGAGGTGTAGATGGTAACGACGGGGAGATTGGAATTATTGAAGACAATTCAAGTTTGAGTGCAATCTATAAAGAGACTTCGTCTGGTGTTGATTTTAGTATGTTGATATCGCGGTTAACCCAAGATTATCTGATTTGGGATTTGTTATTTTGAAGAATGTTGCATGTTTGTTTTGGAACAATTGTTGAGATTAAGCCCAGAAGATTATTAAGGATTTGTTCACTACTAACTTATGGATTTCGTCGGATACTAATGGTTGTAGTGGATTATTAGATTGTGACTAAGATAAGTCTTGACGATATAGGATTTTGTGACGGTTTGGTAGCCACAGGTACCTTAAGATGATTGATGTTTTATAAAGGAGAATGTTCTATCTGTGACTGAAGTCAGTTGCGACGGTGTTCGTGTTGGGTCCCATAAAGTTTATGTTATGGTTCTAAGTTTAACCTGTGTTGTGATTACAGGGGTAGGAGATGACGTTGATGAGTAGAGTTCTTGAGAGAGTATTGTGCATGAGTTACCACTTGGGACGATGGAAAGTTATGAAAGGTGTTTCGAATGAGAAGCCTGTGTATTGATTGTTGTGACGGTGCAAGGATGGCGATTACTTAATGCAATTTTGGGAATTGAATTGTTAAAAGGGACGACTTCGTTGAAGTCAAGTGTATACGTCGAAGTTTCACAAGTGGAATATTTGGACAGTATTGGAAGAGGTCAAACTATGTCGTGTATTTTAGAGGACCAATGGACGTTGATCAATCGAGAATGAAAGAGTGATTCTTCGAGTTGATGAAGTTGATGTTGCGAGGTGTCTTGATGGGTGTACGCTTTGAACTTATCCGTTTTGAGTAATTGTGAAGTTGAGGAACTAACCAAGTTGTCTTACGTTTGTCACCTTCTGCATCAAAGTGAAGGTGCATGGTTTAGATTATCGAGCATTGAATTGTTAGCGAGTATGCGGGATTGTTGGTTTTGGACTCGTGAAGTTATAGTCGCAAGTCGTCTGTATAAGCCCTAGAGTGAGTGGTGTATCGCTGTTCGGTTATGTTTGTATAACTTGTTGTTTTCAAGGGTGGTACGTTGGTAATCTACAAGGATGATGTGACCTTGTGGTTGGCTGGGATGAGAGCGTTAACTGCAAGTGTGATTCTTGAGTTTGTACTTATGCGTGTATGAAGGCATCTTTTCATGTTTGTGTAGCACGCGTGATTTTACCCTATTCGGATTGTTTTAGTTTTGGTTTGTGCAACCATTTTGTTGTTTTCGTTTTAGTGATGGTGTCGGTGTTGTGTTGTAGGACTTTATGTTCCTATCTTTGGTGACTCGTTTCTGAGGTGTCGGTTCGAGCATATGACTAATTCTATGGTTGAGACGTTAGGATAGTATCGATCTTGTTTGTTTGGTTGTCGAGTGCATTGTATGGGCTTTGCATCTCGGCACGGTTGTTCTTGACGGGACGATGTAATTAGGGATATTTCCTTGTTTTTGGTGTGTTTGTATGTTGTTTAGTTGACGCGACGATTGAGTGGACGGATGCGTAGGCAGGTCACGTATTTGTTCGTTTGGGTTGAAAATTCGAGGACGAAAAGTTTATAAGTGGGGGAGAGTTGTAACGCCCGTTTTTATTAATAATATATTATATTAATATTTTCGAATTACCGATAGATATTTATTTTGCGACGAGAATATTTGTGTTAATTAATATATTTATTAATTTATCTGGCAACGTTCCGTTCGGTTCGGTAAATAATATTCGGATCCGATGTTTAATTCCCCAGAATTATTTTAATTGATTGAATTAATTATATTAATAAATTAGGAGTGTGAGGGTTAATTGGGAGGAATTGGGTTTACACCTTAGTTTACTAGTAAGGTTATCATAAAACCACTTTCCTCATTTTCTTTCCATCCAAACACTTTCCTTGTTTTTCTTTCCAACCTAACACACCAAAACCAAACAAGAGCATGTGAGGAAGCTAGTAGAAATAACTTATAAAAGACATTTTTCCTCATTTCTTCCCATTTTGAAAAACAAAAGCCAAGAATAGAAACATAGAGGAAAGAAGAGGGTTTTGGCATGAGAAGAACAAGAGGAGAAGAAGAGGATGATCATGAGCAAAAGCTTGAGGTTGAGTTGTAAGAATCATCTTGGATCATCCAATATCTTGAGGTAAGGGGTTTGATTCTCCACTTCCTATAGTTAGGGTTTTGATACTTATATTGTGGATTTGTGATGAAAATTGGTGTTGGGGTTTTGAGTTGGGTGTTTGATGGTTTGATTTCCATTTCATATTGTTAGGGTTTATTAGTGATAGTTTGAATTGGGAGAAAAATTGATAGATAGTTTATAGAGTTGTGTTGGGTGATTGTTGAAGGGTTTAGAAGATTTGAATTGGGTATAGAAATTATGGGTGATATCTTAGTGTTGTAGTGTTGGATTTATAGGAATAAATGGAAATGAAAATAGGAATAGAAATGAAAATGAAGAACTAACAGTGAAATAAGAAAAACAGAAAAATTAAGAAACTGTAAACAAAACAAAAACGCAGGGCAATGAAACGAAAATGGAATGGAAGGCAAAGGGGGGTTGAGGCGCCCACCCCCAAGGTTGAGGCACCCGCCTCCCTTGTCCTTAGGTGAGTGGGACGTCTGTCCCCATATAGTGAAGAGAAAACGGAAATTGAAGAATCCATGCGTTTTGCTGTAAACCAATTTTTATTGTTTTCTGTCATGGAAATCTTTCCTGCATAATTTCCCTGCTATGACTTCTGTTTCTTTTTAATATGCAAATTCCACCTAGTAATATTAGGTAACCATAAAATATAATTAGGGGATAAGATAGCCGATTAAATTTAGAACCCGATTACGCTCCGATTTTCTGATTTCGGTAAATTCAACGACGGAGCAAGTTGCTCCGAATTCAACGAAAATTGACGTGCTAGCTAAGTTTGACGTGTAGAACGTAGTGGTGAGGTTAGTTTTTAGAAATTACGAGTTTTTACGAGGCGACCCGAAACAAGTCAATTTACGGTAAAATTGAACCGGATTGTGTCTTAGTGGATTTAAGGAACGTATGGACAATCCGATTTCGACGTCGACGATTATGATTAATACCGGTTGTTAGGAATGACTTTCGTGACGATTTTAGGTGTTTGACTATTTTCCCGTTTTCGGAATTTAGTGAATTAATTAATAATGATGCGGTGTGAATAAACGTAAGATTTGCGACGGTGTATTTATTAATGAATACTTGTTGATATGCAATGCGATGATATATGTTTTGTACATGATGATGTTATTATTAAATTGATGTTGTTAATATATGCTTCCGATTTGTGAATGCATGACTTTTGGTGAATTTATTAGTGCTGTTTGCATAATGCAATTATGATGCGATGATATATTTATCTTGTTTTGGATAAATTATGGCGATGTGGGCTTTATGCCAATTTGGATGAGCGATGATGATGTTTTTGTGTTGTGTTGTTTTATTGTCTAGTCACATACATTTCATAAGCGAAGAGGGCTTTTATGCCAAGCGATGATGGCTTCTATGCCGAGCGAAGATCGGCTTTATGCCAAGTGTCCCTAATTACGGACAAAGCGATGAGTACCACATGCATAACATAGTCGTGTCTCATAGAGTCGGTTATGTTTATGTTTGAGTTGTTTGGCGTTGGGTTTTGTTGATTGATGGATGATATTGAATTGCGATGATATATGATATGATGATGTTTGTGATGATGTTGTGATGATGGGCTTTATGCCAAAAGCGAATATGGGCTTTAGCCAATTTGTGATGATTTGTTGTGTTGCTTATATTATTAGCATTATTTAATGTTGTTGGTTGATGTTGTTGTTTAAGACTGCCGTGTTAATTAGTGATGTATTAGCTCGTGGCAATTTCGTGGTGATGGAAGTTTATGTTTGTTGTGACGTTTATGCCGATGAGGTTATGGTGATAAAGTGTAGATTATACACAATAGGATGATTAGTAAAGTAAGTGAGTTTTGATTATGCGTTGGAATTACACTTATTAATCTATACCCTTTATAATTCTGACACTATATATTTATATATATTTTATCATGCCTTAATTATATGTTTTGGAGTATCTCACCCTTTACTTGTTTCGCCGTTACCTATATATTGGTAACGTGCAGGTTTTGAAGACGAGTCTATAGTTTAGTCAGTCGGTGTCGCTCTGATACGTAGCACTCAGGGGGAAATATTTATGTCGTCTTGTTGTTGTTGTTTTATTACCATTCCTTTTGTGAATAAGAATCATAATTCATAAAACATGATGTTGATAAGGAAGTTTAATAAAGGGGATGTTTTGATTTCTATGAATCAATTTATGTTTTCCTGCGATGCTATGTATCCGAAATTTATACTTTAAAGTAAACTGTTTTAAAGTGACTAAGTGAGTTGTTTTTGATGGTGTAACGCCTCAGTATTTAATTTATGAAATTTTAAAATTACTCTGATTTTTGCATATTAAACTTTGGGTAGAATTGGGGTGTTACAGAGAACATGTGTGGAACCCAACCGATCAATTTGCTGCCATGTGCAACAACCTTTAACTCTTCTTTAGGATGTCTCTCCTGAAAATAATTTATACTAAACATGTTATAAAATATATAAATTTTAACAAATAAAAATTATTCAAAATAAAATGATAACGATTAACTTACCTCGCCAAACCAGAGATGGCGAGCAACATGACCATCATATCTGACCAAAAGAGAAGTATCAGTGGGTCCTCCTGAAAAAGGTGGATGCACTTGATCCCCTGTAGGCGGTTGATGTCCCTCTGCATCGTCCGCTTCACGGCGACGTTGTCGTTCCTCAATTCTTCTGCGCATATTATTGTCACCCACCGCGCCTCCTTGTCTGCGAATCACTGAAGAAGAAAAAAAATCAAAAATCGGATAACCCAAGGGAACGTTTTCTAAAATACGAAGCAATAAACCGGATAACCCAAGCAGTGGTTATCCAGGGTGTTTTTTGCACAAACCGGATAACCCCATAACGTTAGTTCCGGGGTGTTTCAAAATTTTCAAACGCAAACCGGATAACCCCATAACGTGTAATCCAGGTGTATAATTTCGTTTATGGCAAACCGAAATACTTACTTTTGTGTCCTCCGGGGTGTAAAATGAAGAACCAGATGTGGGCTTGTTGGGTACTCCGATTTGTGCAAAAAACTCTCTTTCTCTCGTTTTACAGAAGTGAAAATGATAAGAGTAAAAAATGATAAGAGTAAAAAAAATTATGTGATTAGTATTTATAAAAGAATAATTTCGTCCAAATATCAAAATTGTAGGGGTAGGAGAATAAATGTAAGGATATATGGTAAAATTTTCGAGTATTTAGTATCTTGCAAGCTTGTGTCATGGGCCACTGTCATTAGACACAAGTTTAAAACATTAAAAAGAGAAATTATTATTGAATTAATTTTAAAAAAGTTATATGCATAACTGTTAAGACAAATATTTTTACGTTTAGTTCTTAAAAATACTAGTTAGCATTAGGCAATAACAATGAGGAGGAAGGATCATTAAAGGGATATTTTTACATTTAATTCTTAGAAACACAAATTAGCATTAGGCAATAACAAAGAGGAGGAATGATCATTGAAGGGATACTCAAAATAAAATTGGACAAATAGACTCTCATCTAATGATTAAATCACAAAGGTGTCTAGCAAACCAGCAAGGCACACGATACTTTTTGCCTCCAACTTTTATTAGCTGGAATAAAGCCTCTTTCAACCTGTCTCTTCAAACCCTTGTTTGCACATTTGTTTGCCAAGTAGTACTATTAAGGAGCTAGTATCCTCGATTGTATATTTACATAACAATTACAAACAACGTGGTATGCTCTTGACTCCAACTTGGATTTTCCCATGATTCAAAAATCTCATCCCATGCAGATAGCTTATTTTTTGTCATTTAGGACCGCATGTATAAAAGTATAAATCCTGGTCATTTTCAAGTGCTATTATTTGAGAGAAACACAATAGTCAGATCCGCATCATTTTCATTTCGTAAATGATCCTTCAATATTCAGTTTATGGTGGACGAATATAAAGGCTTTTGATTGGCTGTATAATTGATCTTTTCAAAGGATTCTTTCTAAGACAGACACTAGATATACCAAATCACTTTTACATTTCGTAAATGATCCTTCAATGAGGACAATTTTTATAATCCACTTCATTTTCTTTAGTTGAATAAGGTTATGCACCCCCTCCTAGATAATTGATAAGGGTGATTCCATCAAATTAACAATCCCAACAAATGAATTGTAGATCCACATCCAGAGTCCGAGGAGGGTAAAATTCACCTACTTACTTAATGTGTGTACAAGGTAAACAGACATAAAAGCACTAATTCTATCGACTCTCTTCCTAACCTTTCTTATGCAACTATCTATCTATCCTCCCCTATACTAGAAAAAATTTCTTGCAAATCGCTGGCCCCTACAACTGCTTTTGATTATTGTCAAAACCCTTGGTTGAATGAGAGATCTATTGTCGCAATGCAAATCCTGGAGCAGGTGTTAGTCCCAATCCAATTAGCAATTTCCACGCACTTTGCAATGCAAACTCTCGAGCAGGTGTTCTTAGTCCAATCCAATTAGCAATTCCCACACTTCACAATGCAAATCCAGGAGCAGGTGCTCTTAGTCCCAATCCTAAGAGCCATTTCCACACTGAAACCAACAATCAAAGTCCACAACTGTCCACAACCCCTGTAGCAAAAATTAATGGCATTCATAAATTTGGTCAGCTATGCTATCTGCATAACATTTAAGTCATAACAGGAAAAGAGATACTACAAATCTATCAAACAAATTGTGACATGTACCTATCCCACACATTCAAGCGCTACAGCAATGAAGTAAACATTTCTTGACCCGCCATCCGGCATTGGGGCCATTGGTCTAGATGACCATTAGTTCCAAAACCCACACCCTGCTACAAGTGACCATTGTCTGCTTCAGAATCACTTCCCGAAGAACTTCCAGAATCTGAATCTGCAACAGGAAAAGAATTGAGATCCTACCCTGAACAGTTACAGAAGCCAAACAACACAAGCCAAACAACACAACAATAGTAAGAACAATAGTAAGAAAATGTTATACCACTGGATGATGATGAATCACTACCAGAACTGCTAGAACTACTGGAACTACTGCTGGCATGGCCACCAGCACCACCCATATCTCTATCTTTCTCAATCTCCACAGGGGGAAAATTGTTAACCGGCATATCATCGCCAATGTCAACATCTTCGTCAACTGTCTCTATCTTTTTCTGCTTTTTCCCCTCAGCTGGCACCGCTGCATCAACTTTCTCCCTATCAGACAACTCCTGTCAATGCAAACAACAAATTAGATTGTGACAAAACACTATCAACAATGCTACATTGCACAGTAACATCATTAACAGAAGAAAAAAATGGACAACAAGGTTTTTACCCCATTGCCTTTGTTTGAAGGCACATTATTATTATCCATTAGCGCCTGCCGCTTAATCTTGCTCACCATCTTTTTCCAATTTGTCACTAATCGATCAAGTTCCCATAGAGTCTCCGTGTCAACAGCCTCCATATCAAGCTCAATCTCATCTCCATCCTGCTCCAAATGACCATTTCTCTTCCTTATGATCTGCACCACCTGTTCCATTTTCTCTGGCGGTAAAATCTGCAACCCAAGCCCCAACTTGTGTTTTTCCTCATTATTCATTTCCCTTTTGTTCGGATCCCTTGCCTTTGGCTTGGGCTGCTTCAATGGCTTCACCGGAAGTGCACGCATTGGGGAAGGTGTGCGCACAGGAGACTGCACTATTGGTGGGTTGGAAGTGCTTGGCTGATTGGAAGTACTAGCAAGCTCAGGCGGTGGCTCTTGCCGCTTAGCTACTACCGGTGGAGGGATGGGAATCAGAGCATCTTTCTTCTTGACCTTATCCCTCTCTGGCTCAACATGGTTCCATGAGCTGGCCTGTAATTCATCATCAAAACCACGTTCTTCAAATTTCTCATGTATCGGACGATAAAGCTCTTCAAACTTCATAAGTAACTGCATCGCAGCAGTGTTAACATCGTGACCTTTGGGATTATAAGTCAATGCATTGTTGAAGGTTAACCGCACATCGTAGGCAAAATCCTCTGGCAAAGAGTAAGCATTCTGGGCGAGTTTAGTCTTTACAGTTCCCAGATCCATAGGATGCTTAATTATTTCAAAATAATCGTGAATTCCAAAAGCCGTTACGTCAACAGGATTGTTAAAGATCCAACTGCTTTTATTTTTCCTCAGCTTCATCAAAATCTGACCACAAGCCTTCATCAGGTCACCAACCTCCGGCTGTGATCTCTTCAATTCCCTCGCCGCCGGAAAAGGCCGTTTGTTGCCGGAGACCTTCTTGCTACCTGATTTCTTTAGGGGACCACCACCGTTGTTGCTAGGTCTGGGTTTAAAATCGCCTGATTCAATTCGAATCTTGAGCTGTCTAATTTGTTCAAGCTCCGAGACAAGACGGTTTTTAAGCTCGTTGAGCTCTGTCTTGGTGTACGAAGCGATGTTGAAGGTAAGGTATTGTGAATGATTAGCAACCACGTCATTGGATCGCCGGTTGATTGAGGAAGCATCATCAGATGGCGATTGAGTCCTCTTATTGTTACCAAATTTAGGGTTAGGGTTAGCGTAAGAAACTTTACCCATGAATCCTGCTCCACCGCCTCTATGCTGCGGCCAGTTCGGTTCGTTACGATTGGCTAGCACTGCGGATGCCATGTAAATGCAGAATCAAGGCCGACCGGTGAGAGTCCGGCGAATCTCCGGCATGAAATTCCCAATGCGGATCGTACAGGACATGAATAGAATGAACTCGTACAATCACGCGCAGGCGAGAAAATCACGCGCCGTTTGGAAACCTCACGCGCCCCCGACGGAGGGTGGATCTGGAGAAAGAAGCGAGGAGAGAAAAAAGAGCGTGTAGGGTTTGGAAGAATTTCGATTACCCTAATCTGAGCGAGAAAGAGAAGGGGCTTGAGCCACTTCTTAAAGGCGATGAGATCTGCCCGAGGATGTTTCGGGTAGTTTCTTTTACCTCTGATTCGTTCCAATTCGTCCATCCAACGGTAGTAACTGTTTCTGTTCTTGCCCGTGAAAGTGACCGAAAGATCTGGCATCAACGGTTGAGATCGTGATTTTCTTCCACGTGCGTGGCTTTGTGCCGTTGATCAAGAGGTGGTGATGCTGGAAATTCTCTTGGTTGATGGGCTTATCGACCCGACCCGATTACAAAAGATTGACGTGGCATAATGTTATGAAAGGAATAAAACGTTACGCACCAGACACGGCGCGTAAGGACTTGGACGGTACCGTTTGGATGTGAGGGTAGTTTAGTAAAACAACAGTGAACGTGGAAAATTATATGAGAAAGTAGAGGACTAATTCCTCCTTCCCGATCCTGAATTTTCACTCAACCATAATATTTGATTATTTGTTTATTCTTAAAATAGAAACTAAAGACTTGAGTAATAAGTAGTACTCTAGAAGATTTTTTTTGTCTAGGAACACCTTATAAAATATCCAATTGCGGTTAAGCATTTTTAAATTTTGATTATAATATTAAAATGATTTATATTTGATCAAATTTTGCAAAAAATATTATTTTATCTTTCATTCTAAAGTTTGACCACTTTCACAAATATGAGAATATTGATTGTGCACTTGTAAATATTTTTACACAGTTAACAATCATATAAAATACTAAGTCATGTAAATTTAAAATGTTTTAGTTAGTTAATATTTTAAAATATTTTAATAAAATATCTCTGTAATACTTTTTACAGTGATAATATACTATCATTAAACTTCACAAATATTTATAGATGTGAGTTTTTCTAATTTGATTAATAATATATGGTATGGTTTGATTTTCTAAATTTAGTATTTACTTTAATTGAATTCATGTATAATAACTATAACTTTAAATCTCAAAATATAATTTATCTTTTAATAAATGACTTCCGGTGATTGATAAAAATTGTCATTAGAAGTCAATTTCTATAACTAAAAACAAAATTTTATTTATATTTTCTTTCCATTATTTTTGGAAGTGAACTAAAGTTGCATAAAATGGTGAACGGTTAATTTTATATTTGCTTTTTTAATTATACTTGTGTTAATTTAAAATCACATAGTACATTACTTTATGCAAAATCAGTACATTACTTTTTACATAATCAGTAGTTCTATTATATAAAATTGTGAAACACTTTAATTTTGAAATTTGCCTGGTTCATATTTTATTGGAGGGTTAGGCACTTAGGCTAAAGCAAAGAGTTATCCTATCCTATTTTTTCGGTGGATTAAAATAGAGAATAGTCGTTTCAATGTTTGTAAAATATAGATTTAAATAGCGTTCATATTCATGTAAATTATTGAGAATTTAGTTTTCGTCTCTTAATTATTTTATTATTTTTTAAATAAATTTTTATTTAGTCAACTCAAAAATATAGATAAGATTATCTTCAATGTAAAATGTTTTGGACACAACACATAATTGTGTTATTTAATAATTAATTTAATATGTTAAAATTAAATAGAATTTTGTGATTGAATGAAGGTATATTATCCAATTTTTTGTGATGGGTAGAGAATCTGTCCTCTATTTTTTATATTTTTTCCAATAACACATGTGGAAAATGTCATTTTTACAGTTTATTAAAGATGGATCAAATAAAAAAATTACGTTTTCCTTTTCTTCCATCTCTCTTCGCCATTGCAAGTTGTTCTTCTTCTATGCACCTTCAACCTCCAAATGTCCATGGATTCTTCTTCGTCTGCCAACTTTCATCACTTTCTAGCATCGGTTTATGGTTACAATAGAAGTATGAAAATATTTATGTCAAACTTCGTTGAAAATCCTAAAAGGAGATTTTGGAAGTGTCAAATTTTAGGATTAATGTCTGGTTGCAAGTTGTTCATTTGTATGATGACCTTGAACGAAATCCACCTAGTGATCCTAGAAGTTCAAGTGGGTGAAACTGCTCAGATATGTTGAAGGATTTAGAGTCCATAGTTAAGGAGGTTGAGATTGACATAAAGGAAGTGATGAAGATTAAGATGGAGAAGGGGAAGAGAAAAGCGACTATGTTGAAGATATTGTTGGTTGTGTCATGAGGGTTCTTCTTCACTTATCACAAGTGATGGTGAATCTCATATGTTTGTGTGTGTTTTATGTTTTTTATTTTACTCCTTGTGACATTAATATATTTTGCAATTGGTCTTTGTACCATATGATGAATGAAAAATATGTTTTGGTTTTGGACAATATATGTTTGAAATTGTATTGCTCCTCCTGTTTTGAATTGTGCATAAATCAAACTTGATAGTGTGCATAAAAGTCAAATTGGTACTAGGTTGTTTCAATTGTGCGTAAAACAAACTTGATAATGTGCATAAAAGTCAAATTGGTACTAGGTCATTTCAAGTGTGCATAAGATAAAATTGATAATGTATCCAAAATACACAGTGTATCATAAACATAAAGGCGCCAAAATACATGCTTGTATCCAAAACATAAAGGTTCAAACTTTAAGGCTAAAGCCAAAATAGTATTGTAATCAAAATACATAGTACAAAACAACAAGTCTTAAGCCAAAATACATAAGTCAAAATAGATCCAATGTCTACAATTTCTATGGTTGTGCAGGGTTACTTCCTCTTCCCTTGAGCTTTTTGCATTTGAGTACCCTTGCTCTATCACTTCTCCTTAACTCCAACTTCCTTGCAACCTTTTGTTTGGGTTGCTTTGCCTACATATACACAATAAAAATAAATACAATTAGGTTAATATCAATAAAGTTGAGCACATACACCTTAACTCAATTACTCAGTAGTAGACTCAATTGGTTTAGGATTTCTATGAGGCACATATACAAGTTCCTTAGGTGGAGGTGCATGAATAAGGTCAACCTCTTGAATAGGTGCAGACAAAATATAGTTTGGTCATGAGTCACCAACTTCTTGTGAAGCCATTACAGGTGCAATATCAACAATTAAAACATGGTCACTAGCAACTTGAGGTGGATGTGGATCTGAAGTTTGGGGAGTCAAATCATTGACATTGGTTTGAGGTTGTGTTGTTTCAAAAGTAGCACAAAGATATGCTGCAAGCATTCCAAACTCTTGGTCCACATCACATTATGTTTCAGACTATTGTTCAATTGAAGGTTCATTTTCAAGTTGTTATTGAAGGTAGAGAAAAACACAAGAAAGGGGGTTTGAATTGTGTTTTCATAAATATTTGATTTTTGCTTGATTTTGAAGTTTATTGAGGAAGCCTTTAAGCGAGTAAAGAAAACTAAAAAGTAAAGAACACATTCATTTTATACAAGTTCATATTCTTAATAAGGCTACATCTTGTCCACCCTCCTTGGGTGATTTTGCCTTAGAAAAAGACTTAATCCACCAATCTTAAAAAATTACAAACAGTCTCTAAGAGTCTAGAAAGACACCTTAGCTCTCTCAAGTATTCAAACTAGAAAGTCACTTGAGGAAATACCAGTTCTAAATAGAATTGTTTTTCTGGAGATTACATGAGTGCTCTTGATTAAGCAGATTCCTCCTACTTTAAGTACATCTTGCTTTGACAAACTTCTGAGCAACAACTCTTGTGTCTAAAAACAATTTACAACAATATGACCTAATAGTATAGTTTTATGTTTACAATATATTGTGAAATTTTGGTGAGGGCAGACTCAGGATGTCATGACATCTGATTTGACATTATAAAACATACAAGGTAGAACATACAATTAACAATGCAGAACAAAAGAACACAAGGAGTTATTAACCCAATGCGGTTCTAACCAACCTACATCTGGGGGCATACCAAAATAAGGACATCTTTGATGTTGGTCCTCATAATACTTGAAGTATTCTTTATTTGGAATTTGCCACAATTTCCAAATTAGGAATCCTTAGTTTGCTTGCTTCACAAGATTCAGATTGTCACACTTTGTAACTTGCAATGGAAGAAACCTCCTTGTTAACTATGTGTATAACTAATTATAAGTCTTCAAGAGATAGAACCTTATCATCTTTCTTTAATCTCTGGTGTCTTCAACAGTTGTGATGTTATATCTTCATGTAGAACATTCTCTTCTATACATCACAGTCTTTATCTCTTTCTTGATTCAAATTTCCACACAGTTATCACAAATATCCAGCTCTCATCAAGATATTTGACAACATGTGTATGCATCTCCTTAGTTGAATCAGCTCTTCAAATAATCACCAGATAATATTGCCACACATCCTTGACTTGTGAAGATAAAAATGAACTTTAGTACTGATATTTAGTCCACACTAGGCCATGAATTCTTGATACAAATACTCAGCTCCCGACAGAGTACATGAATTTTGCATTCAGGCTGCACATCTAATAAGTACTTAGTCTCCGTCAAAGTACCTATCAGTTAGTCAGTTAGAATTAATTACTCACACTAAATCATCATGACTGATTACATCTTCACACGTATATTTGCTTCCTGGCAACAATACAACTTTCAATAACTGAAGACTTTAAGATGATGTTGTGACATCTGATACAACATCATCCATTATAGTTCTTGGGGGTAACATCCATATTATCTTTTGAAATTCTGGTTAGGGCCAGACTCAGGACGTCATGACATCTGATCCGACATTATAAAATAGACAAGGTAGGCATAAGTATAATAGTGCAGAAAATAAAGAATACAAGGAATTGTTAACCCAGTTTGGTTCTAACCAACCTACATCTGGAGGCATACCAAGCCAGGAATGAAGTTCACTATCAGCAGTATTAGTTTGGAGGGAAACCACCCTATTTACACTCTTTACTTAATCAGACTACTCAATGACCCTTCTACCTAAGATACCACACTTAGATATGAGAACCTTCGCTCACTTCCAATCCCCTCAGTGATGTTTATCAGCTACTATTACACCAGCAATTGCATCGACTGCTTGGCTCCTATTAAAATCAGCTTAGAGATACCTCACTCCAAACACAACTAAAACAGTTTGAAGATACCACACTTCAAACACAATTTAAACTAGTCACTCAAGTGACACAAACTAAACTTGGAATTTCTTCACAGCTTCTTCCAAGAACATAACTACACTCATTGCTTCATAGCTTCTGAGTAAGTAACAATAGTTCTCATGCCTATAGTCTTTGAGGTAAAATCAGTGACCATCCCATAATTCGGGTGGTTCACTTACATGGCTAACCCTAAAGACTGCATCTTTCTAAAACCGTCTAGTTTGCTAAAACTAGGTTACAACTGCTTATTTATAACCTATTACTCAACTGGATTTTGGCCTTCAAAATAACAGCATAAGTTGTAACAAACTTCTATAGTAACAAATTTTTGCTACAATCAAGGTCGCCTCTGATGTTTCTCTTTAGCTCTTGGACCTTCATATATGCCTTCAAAGTCATGCCACACAAGATGCATAATATTCCCAAAATATTCTGCACTAATTAAAATAGAATTGTAACAAACTTTAACAATTTAGTAGTGTGATGTCATGATGTATAATGTCTCGACATCTCATATGACATGTTGTTTCAGATGTTGAAACTCTTCAACACAACATGTTCAGGCATTCTAGATAGGATTATAACTTAGTAATCCTACTGTACAAATCATTGTTGCTGCTATTATTTATTTTATTAAAATTTAGCCAATATGTTTTAGAACTTACAAACTCCCCCTTTGGCGAATTTTAGCTAAAACAAATAAGTACAATTACAATCAATTTAAAGTAGCATCAACAATTTACAATTAATAATTTAAAAGCAAAAATTTAAAGAGAATCTTCAGCATCTTCATGTCTTGAGAGCAAGCTTCAGTTGTCTTGAGAGCAGGGGAGCAAACATTGTTGGTCTGTCAGTTGGAGACAATGTCCCAACATCCAGTTCGACATCTTCTCGTGTTTTTGATCTTCTCCATATAACCAGCGGGTTAAAGGGGAGGAAGGTATGGGTTGTACACAAGGAAGAATATAACTCTCATTCCCCCTTAGAGCAAGTGACAAGGTCTTGTCACGGAAGGTGTTAGAAGAGGACCATGAGAAATAAACAATATCTTGATAGATATCGTATTATTTTCCCAGTAAAGGGCAGTTTTACCTTCGCAACCCTTCTAAGTATCCATGGTCCATACGGTTCTCCATCCTCATTTCCTCTCTTCTCGAGCTCTGTACCTTTCCTATGGACTTGGGTCCATGCTTTCTGGATCTGTTTCAACAAACCAGGGTATTCCTTTCCAAAATCTAGTAATATAAGCTCCTTCAGAACTTCATCTTTCAGCGCAGTTTCCATAGGACAACCAAATTGCTTGAGGACCAACCGAGGATTATAATTGATACAACCTTGAGATTCGATCAGCGGAACATTGGTGAAATATCCACAATGAGTGATGAATTCCCAAGTGTACCAATCTGGTGAATACCAGAATACACCACTAGCGGTGAGGGAAGCCAACTTTTGGGACCAAATCAAGTTCTCCAAGATCTTAACCCAAGGTCCTCATTGAGGAACATGAGACTTCAACCATGAGTAAAGTAAAGCAGAACAACACATTACCACTCATTACCTCCTTGTATACCGAGTATGTATATTGATGAGCATATCTGCAAGCAAAGCGGGTACAGGATTCTCTGAAAAAAATACACTAATTGCAGGTTCACTCACATATTTGTCATCATGGCTCAGAAACATTACTACCCCAAAGATTAGTAAGGATAAAATAGCATTGAATGCCATCCAATTTTCCTCCCTCACTGCCAATTCTTCAGCTCTTTTTTCTAAGAAATCCTTGGGAATTCCCCACTCTACCAATTTCGGCCCTATCTCTCTGACAAGTAGATACAAGGCAGTTGTTGTACCCCAAAATTTACCTTCTTCCTTTCCATATTGTTGGCTTACAATCTGATTGCATAAACATACATGTAGTCGCATGTATAGCATTCATCATGAGGTTACCAAACTTAAGGTGTTCCTAATGGCAATACAAAAAAAGAGTTTATTCGCCTTTTCCTCAATAAAGCAGATTTCGGGTTTTTGGTGCACTTTGGGGCACTCCCAAAGATGTATCTCTTATCTCTTCGGGTATTTTCTGTTGGTTTTCAACGAGCAGGTCCCTCCTATTATTGTCTACAACCTTCGTTTGAAGGCCGAGAGCGGATTTTGTGAGGAAGGTCCTCAAAGAAACAGTTTTCCCCAATAGATCACGTTGAATTGTAGTGCTGAACCGTGCGTTTTACTCACTAAAAAGACTTTTTTTCCTAGCTGGAAACTCGGAATCGAGCGAGACCGATTTCTAAAATTTCGTATCGAAGTCCCCTACAATTTTCATTTGTAACTCGGGAGCTAATTCTTGACCAATTAATACTAGAATTTTGTTATTCAAAGTCGATTTTTGAGGTGAGTTGAGCAATTTTCATTTGATACGTGAGCTCTGGAAAATCATATCTCACTTGATTTTCATCGAAACGAGATGGGACCAGTGCCAAAAGTTCATAAATTTTGTTAGCTTCATTTGTCTTACAAATACTCATTTGCAAGTTTTGATCAGAAGACCGTTGTTCGAGGCATTTTCTCAGAAGCGCGCGAATAAAATTCTGCATGTGTCAGTGTCCAAAATTGGTGCTGAAACTTCAAAAACTCTTATTTCTTGGACCGTTCATCGGATTAGGTGGGGATTTTGATTCACGCGAGCAAAATCGCATTCCGGACACTTTTCGTTTACATTCCGACTCTGAATTCCGCAGGGATTTGGTTGTTTTGGATTAATTGCGAAAATTGTTCGGATAATCATGATTTAGGCTTGATTATGGTTCTTAGGCCCAATTCCTAAAACTATAAATAGATTTTCCTCTTCACAAATCAGAAAAAAAAACATAATCATTTGCTTAATTCTCACTACCAATCACACTCTCATTCTCTCAATACACAAAAGCAAAAACTCAGAGAAAAGTTCAAATTACAAGTTTCCCTCCAAGAAACCACCACAGGCCGCCACCGGACCTCCGTTCAACACCTGCGTCAGCCACAGACCGCGCTAAGCGCGACCTGCGATTTCTGGTTTTCTACATCACTGCGTCTCTCTCCTCAATCTATATCTTCCTCTCCTCCTTTTTTACGTGTTTGACATGGAAGGAACGGTTTCATCTTGATCTTCTCTCCAATTGCAAGATTCAAGGATTTCTCCTTCATCTTCCTCAATCCTCCATTGAAGACTTCAAGCTTTTCTTCAAGAATTCAAGGCTAATTCTGAAGGTTATCATCAATTCGTCATTGATTTCGTATTTTCTTTGAAGAGCTCAAGGAATTCCTCTTCAATTTGGCTCAAACTTCAAGTTCAAGTAAGTGTTAGGTCTAAATAAGCACTTATTTTAAGCTGTTTCTGGCTTTCAGCTTTTCTTGAAATTAAATACTGAAACTGCATGCAAATTCAATGTAGATTATAAATCTTGCACTTGTTCTCATGAATTCCTTGATTTGAATAGAATTTTGTTGCCTTATTCGTGTCGGAGTGAGGATTTTGTACATAGCATGCATATATCCTTATGCATTTGTGTTTCCCCTGCACATGAGCTACAAATTCACACATCTTGCATCATCTATCACATGCTTAGGCATTATAGGTCACTTAGTTTGATCTAATTGCATCAATACGTGATGATTTGAGGCATAATTCGCGTTTGAGGTGTGTCGACATGTAGATATCCAAGCATCTTGATCACTAGGTACACAATGCATTGCATATGAATCCATCGCATATGCATTCCAGGTGTTTGTGTAAATGCACGACCTAGGTTTGAAGGAAAACCTCCATATACAATGACTAGCTTGCATTGTGCTTCGCATATGAACATTAGGATTGTTATCGTAACTCGCATCCTTGGCATGTTCATTGATCGCAGGACTTTATCGTCTATGAATCAGGAGACCGCAAGTGCACAGTCCTATCGCGTAGTTTTAAAAAGATATCGAACCCACAGAGACTATAAATCGATCTATTGTTATCCTAAGTTACGGTATACAGCTAAGGCGAATAATTCTTTTATATTTTGGTTTAAGGAAAAATAGAAATATAAATAAAACGGATATCGGTACGTAACGTAGTGAACCTAAGCGGATTAAATCGAACCTAAGCGTATAAAGATGGTTAACTTAATTTATCTGTAGAATTAATCAGTTTAAAAACCCTCAACTCACACTTTCGTGGTCTTATCTCGGATTACACGTCTAAAGCCCTATACCTGCTTTCGCTAGCCTATAAGTGTTTAGAACATACTTTTTGGAAACTTAATTAATTCTAATTTGTTTTAAAGCGCTTTCACTGTATTTAAATCAAATGCCTAACTTTAGCTATCCGGTTAAAACCTCACACTTTCGTGGTCTCGATCCTAACCTATTCTACTTAACTTACTTTCGTAACGAAAAGATGGATTTTAATTATAAAAAGTCATAACAAGAAATTATGTTAATTAATATCTTAGCTTAGAAACAATTTAATTCCTACTTTTACTACTATTACTTACCGATACCTAAACGGTTTAGCCGGACATATTTATTAATTCGGATTTGCCTAAATAATAAGGTTCAATATATTTAAACATTCCCATAATTAAATAAATAAATATCAAGCAACAATATTTAAAACAAAATAAAATAATTATATTAAGAACCTGGAAATAATAATACTTGAATAATCTTGTTCTTCGAAATAAACGAGCATTCCACCACAGGTCGGTTGGATCTGCTCGGAGACTTCTTGAATCGAAAAGAAAAATGCAACAAGGAAATAAAAAGGCACTAGATCTAACGTAAGGTTAGATCAGTGAAAATTACACAACAATTTCCGATGTAGAAATTGTTGTGAGAAAATTATAAAAGCTTAAACTAAAAATAAAATATAAGAAAAGAAACTGGAATAGGAAAAATAAAATAACAGTAAGAAACTGAAAAGAAAATAAAATACGAAATACAAAGTAACGGTTGTTCGGGAAGAAAATCTCCGACCCTTGCACTGAATGCTTGAAGCTGTATTTATAGCCTTCACTTGTAACTACCTTTTTCCAAATTCATATGAAGAGAAGTGGAGATCATGGGTAAAAACTGCCAAGATCATGGGAGAACATGGGACAGAAGAAGGAAGTGGGTTGAACGTGGCATGAGTGGGTGGTTGAGAAGTTTCAGGAGTCTTTGACTCCTCTGCTGAAGCTTTTCCACGTTTTGCACTTGTTTTGTAACTGCTATTAGGCGCATTACGGTCGTCACAAGTGCGTTACGAGCAGGTTTCATGTTTTCCCGTGTTACGGTCGTGGCCAGGGTGTTACGGTCGTCACGCGCTTCATGGATGTCTTACGGTCGTGGCAGATGGCTGACGACCGTCACAGCTAGTGGACTGACTTTCTGCTGGGCTTTTCTCTTTGGGGCTTTAGCTCTTTTGGCTTGTGTAATTGTTTTCTCCTTCTTTTACCCATCCTTTTACTATTATTACCCCTTTGCTTCATTTCTTTATCTTTTTAATCTGATTTTTCCTCGATTTTGTTTCTTTGCTCAATTAATCTTTATTTAATGCAAATACCTGAAACGAAAGAAATACCAACATAATACGAAAATAAAATAGAATAATTAAATAAAAATAGTAATATTATCTATGAAAATTACGTCAAATATGTTATATAAATTCGTGTTATCAAACTCCCCTATACTTAAACCTTTGCTTGTCCTCAAGCAAAAATTAGAAATTAAAAATCAAGCAAGGATAAGTCAAACGCAAATATAAAACACAATTCAATTCGTATTTGGTTGCTATTCACTTCTTTGTTGGATAACTCAAGTTTAGACTTCGACACCAAAATTACCGTAATAACACTAGATAACCTCATTTATGTAGACCAAATTAAGTCATGAATTATAACTCGACCTAATACTTTCGTTTCGTTTCACCCGTTTTCATTCTTGCGCAATCACATTAAGCCCTTTACCTTACGCGCACATAGTGGAGTAACCGGTTAGTGACTTTGATCTTTATAATCCAGCTTGGAGTTCTGGTACTTATATTCGGTACTCCTTTATCCAATTACAAATTGCGGGGGATCGGACCGTCGTCCGCCCTACCAAGTTCAGCACCAGAAACCACTGAACCAATTCATAATGGTTGCTTGCATAAATATTTTATAGTTTCTGCAACTGTTGGGTTAAATGATCTGGTAAGGACCATCTAACTTAATAAGTGCGTCTTCTAATAAAAATTTCTCTTAAAATCTTGATCAAACACTTATATTCATCGATTCTCCACGTAGTTTGTCGTTTAAGGCGGTGCCGACTGCTCTTATAAACTACTCGGGATTACTTTAAAACTAAGTCTTAAGGTGTTGCTATAATAAGTACTTAAACTAATCTAACGCGTTGGGGTTCTGAAGAGTTATGACGATAATAATTTTGTTTTAGTCACACTCGAGTTCTTATTTATAAAAATAAGCAACCTTAATACTAGTTGAGTATGTTAATATAATGTTTGAATTTTTTCGTTATGACTCAAGAAAATGGAGGAATTCGAATAAGCACAAAATTTAAACATAAGAGACTAAAATTACATAAACATGTATTTTATTAAATGGAAATTTTGCAATACATGGAAAAAGAAACAGAAAGGAAATACTAACTAGAGCAAAGAAAATAAAAACGAACAAAGAAATGTTCTGACTCCCCTAAACTTAAAGTAAGCATTGTCCTCAATGCGATAGAACCAGGAGAAATCAGAAAGGAAAAAGGGTGATCACTCGTCCCTTGAAAAATTTCGTCCTCTTGCTCCTCTATCTCTAGTACGAGGTCGGTCGGGTTTCACTTGACGATTTGTGTTTCGTGGAGCCATGGAAGGGAAGGTAATGAAGGATAAAATGGAAGAAAGATGGAGTAGATGAGAGAAAGTATATGAGATTTAGATGGAAGGGGTGTGAAATGAGAAGAAATGAGAATGGGTATTTATAGTGTTTTTAGGATTTAAGATGAATAAATTATAATAATAATATGTTGGGGAATGGAAGAGAAGAGTTTGAATGTATTTTATGGTGGGAACGGAAAAAAAGGAAACCGACGAAACATAAATCGGTTAAGGAAGCAGAAGACGAGACAATGGGAGAAGCACTAGGCGGGGGCCACAGAGAGATGAGACGACCGTCTCAAAAAGTTGAAAAACTAGAGAGGAACGTGGAGGCGTGCGTCTCAAGGGGTGCCTTGGGAAGGAGGCGACCGTCTCCATCAGCGTGATGTGAATTTAGGCAGAATCTAAATCTTGGCATGTCAAGAATTTGGAAATCGTAATTGCATGCCTTTTCAGTAATACATGTGACTTGGGGTATGAGATAGGGAATTGATTTGTTGTTTTTCAGATCACATGCATACATAATAGATACTTGTATATATATATATAATATAGATAATTCAAACTTTTAATTAGTAGGATATATATATATAATACTAGTATATTATGCCTTATAATACTATAAATATTGGGAAGTATTAATTCGGTATATTAATAGGAGACGGAAAAAATACGATAATTAAAATACTCAATTATAACTATAAATATTAACGTGAATTATTTAACTGAGTATAATTATCGGTATTACGGGGAAGTAGTTCAAACGCATCAGAAGAAAGGGCGCAACCGAAAATCGAGTAAAATTTAAAATTTAACATAAAATAGAAAAAATGAAAATACGAAAAAAGAAAATTTAAAATTAGAAACTAGAACGTCTACTCGTTGATTTTCCATTGCCACTTATCAAGCCATCTCACATATCCCTCACCTTTTCTTTTCTTACGTTTGTAGGGTGGTTCTGGATCTATCATAAGTATAAGTTTTTCGAATTTGGGCTTAGTGATTTCATCCATCGCCTCATAAGTTAACCTTACCCTCTTAACAGTAATTATATCCTTAATTTTATGGTCCTCTAATTTTCGCTTTTTATGTAAGACTTCAAATAATGGTGAATTAGTATGGATATTTTTCAATACCGCAACGTACGTTTTAGATTGGGAGTCTACCGGAGTTTCCATAAAAAAAAATTGGGAAGGGAATCAGTGGGATGTAGTGATACGGGATTACAATAGATGCTTCCTTTTCTACCTCTTTTACAACCTCCTTTTCGAACAGCGTTGGTAAATCTGTCTCAATCTCCACTATTTTCTCATCAGAACTTTCCTCGGTCGCAATATCACTCTCTTCAAACTCATCATCACTTTCTACGTTTTCAAATAATTTTTCTATAATGGTTGTTTCAACATCCATATCTTCTTTGGGGAATGGTCCTAGAAGGTTTTGTTCGAGTTGGGAGATTTGAGTTTCTAAGCCAATGTTGTGAAACGCGAGGGATTCAACCATAATGGCTAGTTGGCTAAGGGTTTCATTATTTTGAAGACTTTGTTTTCTTACTTCTTCATTTTGGATAGTTTGTGTCTCTACAAAATGCTCAATCATAGACTCTAACCTAGAGTTAGTTATCATCTCATCTGAATCCTCTATTGGTGTTTCGAAGTTAAAATCTTGTGATTCTTCAGAGTCTTGGAAGTAAGTTAAAGTTTCTTTTTGTGTTTCCCTGAAGCGTTCTATCATCCTAGATGTTTCATTAAAATTTTCCATCAATATTTCGATATCAGATTTATATGGTTCTGGTGATTCTTCAAAATATTGGGTTTGATGATTGTAGAGAAAATTGGGTTGAGGAAAAGTTGGGTTGAAATTATAAGTTTCTTGTGGTTCCTCAAAATGTGGTGATTGGTAGTTTTGGAGGTAATTTGGGTAAGAGTAAGTTTGTGAAGCATTGAAATCTTCCATCAGTATTTCAATGTTGGATCTATGGGATTCTTGTGGTTCCTCAAAATACTGATAATGGGCGTAGGAAAAATTTGGGCTATACATAGTAAATAAAATAAAAATGCCTTAGTCTATACGGTGTAACACCAGAGTTACAATATCGACTTAAATAGTTCCCGGCAACGGCGCCAAAAACTTGATCGCAGGACTTTATCGTCTATGAATCGGGAGACCGCAAGTGCACAGTCCTATCGCGTAGTTTTAAAAAGATATCGAACCCACAGAGACTATAAATCGATCTATTGTTATCCTAAGTTACGGTATACAGCTAAGGCGAATAATTCTTTTAGATTTTGGTTTAAGGAAAAATAGAAATATAAATAAAACGGATATCGGTAAGTAAAGTAGTGAACCTAAGCGGATTAAATCGAACCTAAGCGTATAAAGATGGTTAACTTAATTTATCTGTAGAATTAATCAGTTTAAAAACCCTCAACTCACACTTTCGTGGTCTTATCTCGGATTACACGTCTAAAGCCCTATACCTGCTTTCGCTAGCCTATAAGTGTTTAGAACATACTTTTTGGAAACTTAATTAATTCTAATTTGTTTTAAAGCATTTTCACTGTATTTAAATCAAATGCCTAACTTTAGCTATCCGGTTAAAACATCACACTTTCGTGGTCTCGATCCTAACCTATTCTACTTAACTTACTTTCGTAACGAAAAGATGGATTTTAATTATAAAAAGTCATAACAAGAAATTATGTTAATTAATATCTTAGCTTAGAAACAATTTAATTCCTACTTTTACTACTATTACTTACCGATACCTAAACGGTTTAGCCGGACATATTTATTAATTCGGATTTGCCTAAATAATAAGGTTCAATATATTTAAACATTCCCATAATTAAATAAATAAATATCAAGCAACAATATTTAAAACAAAATAAAATAATTATATTAAGAACCTGGAAATAATAATACTTGAATAATCTTGTTCTTCGAAATAAACGAGCATTCCACCACAGGTCGGTTGGATCTGCTCGGAGACTTCTTGAATCGAAAAGAAAAATGCAACAAGGAAATAAAAAGGCACTAGATCTAACGTAAGGTTAGATCAGTGAAAATTACACAACAATTTCCGATGTAGAAATTGTTGTGAGAAAATTATAAAAGCTTAAACTAAAAATAAAATATAAGAAAAGAAACTGGAATAGGAAAAATAAAATAACAGTAAGAAACTGAAAAGAAAATAAAATACGAAATACAAAGTAACGGTTGTTCGGGAAGAAAATCTCCGACCCTTGCACTGAATGCTTGAAGCTGTATTTATAGCCTTCACTTGTAACTACCTTTTTCCAAATTCATATGAAGAGAAGTGGAGATCATGGGTAAAAACTGCCAAGATCATGGGAGAACATGGGACAGAAGAAGGAAGTGGGTAGAACGTGGCATGGGTGGGTGGTTGAGAAGTTTCAGGAGTCTTTGACTCCTCTGCTGAAGCTTTTCCACGTTCTGCACTTGTTTTGTAACTGCTATTAGGCGCATTACGGTCGTCACAAGTGCGTTACGAGCAGGTTTCATGTTTTCCCGTGTTACGGTCGTGGCCAGGGTGTTACGGTCGTCACGCGCTTCATGGATGTCTTACGGTCGTGGCAGATGGCTGACGACCGTCACAGCTAGTGGACTGACTTTCTGCTGGGCTTTTCTCTTGGGGCTTTAGCTCTTTTGGCTTGTGTAATTGTTTTCTCCTTCTTTTACCCATCCTTTTACTATTATTACCCCTTTGCTTCATTTCTTTATCTTTTTAATCTGATTTTTCCTCGATTTTGTTTCTTTGCTCAATTAATCTTTATTTAATGCAAATACCTGAAACGAAAGAAATACCAACATAATACGGAAATAAAATAGAATAATTAAATAAAAATAGTAATATTATCTATGAAAATTACGTCAAATATGTTATATAAATTCGTGTTATCATTCATGCATCCTTTACTTTGTACATGAACATTAGGATTGTTATCGCAACTCGCATCCTTGGCACATGTTCATGGATTGTTTATCGCATATGAACATTTGGATTGTTATCGTAACTCACATCCTTGGTATGTTCATGCATCCGTCACTTTGTACATGAACATTAGGATTGTTATCGCAACTCGCATCCTTGGCATATGTTCATGCATTGTTTATCGTTATGTGAACATTAGGATTATTATCGTAACTCGCGCCCTTAACTTGTTCATGCATTCTATCCCCAGAAGAGTATTGGAATTGTAAATCTCATTTGCACTCCTCACATGTTCATGCATCTATGAACATTGGTTTTATCGTTCAATTTGCATTCCTCGCATGTTCATGCATCTATGAACATTGGTTTTATCGTTCGATTCGCATTCCTTACATGTTCATGCATTCTATGAACATTGGTTTTATCGTTCGATTCGCATTCCTTACATGTTTGTGCATCTATGAACATTGGTTTTATCGTTCGACTCGCATTCCTCACATTTTCATGCATCTATGAACATTGGTTTTATCGTTCGATTTGCATTCCTCGCATGTTCATGCATCTATGAACATTGGTTTTATCGTTCGATTCGCATTCCTTACATGTTCATGCATTCTATGAACTTTGGTTTTATCGTACGATTTGCATTCCTTGCATGTTCATGCATGCTATGAACATTGGTTTCATCGTTCGATTTGCATTCCTCACGTGTTCGTTTGACCTTCACTTGCTATGGAACTGTGGCCTAACGGTACAGATCAAATTTTGGCACAAGAACATCGCAAGCAGGTGGTCCAGTTCAAAAAATGACATTTTTGCAGGTTGCAAGTCGCGCTTAGCGCCACCAGGAGCGCGCTAAGCGCCAAACATTCTGACTTTTGTTTTGCAGGTCGCGCTTAGCGTGGTCCAGAGTATGCTAAGCGCGCTGGCTTCTATTTGGGCCACGCTCAGCGCGCTATAGTAGGCTTAGCGCGGTCTACTGATACACTTTTCTGATTTTTCTTGGTTCTAATAGCAAATAGTACATACCCTAGCCATGCCTAGCTGCTATTTGTGCTCTGTTTCATGCAGCGGCTTGTGTCGCACATACATACGACACATTTCTCTAATGGTTGCATACACATGTATACATTCTTCTACTTGCTCTTCAGGTCTAACTCCCTTCTTGCAGGTGTTGCTTGAGCTTGTACACCCACGTGTGCACACGTCTCTATCTTGTTTTGTTTGCCCTAATCTCGTTCTTGCAGGCATTGTTGCTGTAGTACTTGAAGTTTTCTGGATTATTTCTATAGCTTGCGGTGCTCTTCGGATTCTATATCCGATCGGTAGTTTCTACACTATTTATCGCATTCTCTTACAACTTTCCTAGATATCATGAGAAGTAGGTCTTTATAGCTTTCTTTTGCCATGAGAAGTAGGAATAGAGATGCATGATGGGGCTTCCGTAGTTGGAGCATGTTCAGGAACCCCTCTAGTTTATTTAAAGACCCGTTTAGGGAAATTCTACTTGTGAAGTGTGTCTGTTTGTTCGTTTCTTGCAGGTTCCCTTGGTTAGGTTTGGTTCTTTAGCCTAGACATTAGGATCCACATCCTTTGCATGTCAATATAGGTAGAGATTCCCTTGCATCCTACACCGTAGGTTTAACCTTTGCATGACAATATTAGGGTTAGTTCTTAGCTAGTCTCCCTTTTGTTTTGCTAATTTCTTTTACATCCTTGCATGTGATTAAAACTAAAACTTGCTTTTCTTTTCCTTTTGAAAACAAAACACTTAATAATGGTTTAAACTCATTTCTCAAGGTAAAAACAACCAACCAACATAAACTCTTTTCGCCTTTGCGCGTTTCTTTTCTTTTGTGTTTAAAACCTTTTTTTTCACAAGTAAAAAACACAAAACCCACCAAAACAAGTGAGCCGAACTACGGCGCTCTAACTTTCCCATTGCACGCGGGAATACGTAGGCATCTTGTCACGGGGCTTGATCGAGCAAACTTTGTAAATACTTTCTTCTTTTCCCCGTGGTTTCTTTATTTTCTCTTTTCTTTTACATTACATGATAATGATTAAGCATAAATAGACATTAACACACCCTTTAGCTAGAAATAGAAAGTGGATACCGTAGAGTACTACGGACGTGTGGGGTGCTAATCCCTTCCCCTCGCGTAACTAACTCCCTTACCTAGATTCTCTTGATTTCTCGGTCATAGGACCGCAATTTCTCCCCTCAAGTTTACTCGATATTTTCCCTTTCTCCGTCGTGAGATAAAAGACGTTCGATGGTGACTCTATTTGATACCAGTTATCAGTCGGAGGTTCCGCCGGGTGATTTCAGCTGACGACTCTACTGGGGATCGTACAGACCTTTTGCTGGTTCGATCAGGAGTTGATCCTAGCTTTCTTTTCTTGTCTATTGGGTGTTTGTCTGCTTACTCGCTTTATCATCCTTTGTATGCTTTGTATTTCATTCTATGTGGCACATTTACTACTTTTATATATCCTGTATCTGGACTGTTGTTGTGCTGGTTTATCTCTTGATTTGGGAGGGTGTTACTTGAGGTAAAAGGCCCACTACCCTGGCCAGTGACACATAGGCTAGATGGATGTCTGTGTCGAATCCTGCATCCCGTGGTGCATGTGAGGAGGCATGGAGTACCGAACTCAGACGAGATTCGATTGACGGTGCTTTCGCCCTACACCCTGTTGTGTAGTCAGCGAAGTACTCGATAAAGGATCCTCGATTCTGATTATCATTAGGGACCCCCTGTTGAGTCTAGAATCACCCTATGAGTTGGGGTGAGCTATCATTACTACAGGTACTGTTGGTGATTGTTGGTGACTCGTTACTGCCCGTGACTGTTATTGACGGTGACTCAGTATTTTCTGGTATTTTCTGGTATTTTCTATGGGATTCCAGTTTGACGCCGGACCTTTGAACCTGTGATATTTGGTTTCTACAAGATACCTCGTTTGGTTGGCAAGCCTTAGGCCTTGAGATTTCTGTTCGAGATTTCAGTACAGCAGTGGTCCGACATACAGGAAACTTGGTTCCAAAACATTGTATTCATAAAAACTTTTAATTTTGCATGTTTTAACATGCATGTTTGTTTATTTCCAGGGTCTTTAACCTTTGAGTCTAGTTGTTGGGTTGTTTTGGAAGATGGATACTGAAAAGAAGAACAATCAGAGACGTCATCCAGTGTACAAATTTCCCACTCCTGCTCTTGAGAATCTCCTCTTGCTGGCTGACAAGTCAACACCAGAGAATGTTGTCATGTTTACCAGGGACTATGGAAGAATTCTGACATGGTTGAAATCTCCTTTGACCGAATACCAGAAGGAAGGGCTCAAGGCCCTTTCCCAGTTCTATGAGGTGTTTTGTATTCCCTGATTATTTGCTGATGCCTACATTGGAGGAGTATTCTAGTATTCTGGACATTCCTATTCTGCATCAAGTGCCTTTTTATGCCCCTATGGAAAGACCGACCAATGATCAGATCGCCAAAGCTCTTCATTTGGAAAAGTCTATAGTAGCCGCCAATGTTGCAAGCAAGGGTGCCGTGAAAGGCTTTCACCTGGGTTTTCTTCTACGGGAAGGTAATGCCAAAGTTGCCAAGAAGGATTGGAAGAGTTTCAATGCTGTTCTAGCTTGTTGCATCTACGGGATGTGCCTGTTCTCGAATGAGCCCAAATTTGTCGACATGAATGCCATATCCATCTTCATCCAGCGGAATCCTGTTCCGACTCTGTTAGGAGATGTTTATCATTCCATTCAATCCAGAAGTTTCAAAGGGAAAGGTGGAGTTGTAAACTGCTGTGCACCATTGTTATACCACTGGTTTCGGGGTTTTCTTCCTCGAAATTGTGCTTTTGTTGACACTCAGCATACTATGAGGTGGGTTCCAAGATTGATGGGTCTCACATCTCACGAAATTAGTTGGAGTCGACGTGAGATGTCCAGGACCGAGAGTGAGAAGATCATCATCCGCTGTGGAGACTTCCCTAATGTCCCTCTCATGGGCATAAGGGGAGGTATCAATTATAATCCGACTCTTGCTTTGAGACAATTGGGTTATGCTTTGATTGGGCCTCCTGACGAGAGTTTTGTGTGGGAAACTCTATACTATGATGTTCCTGATACTACCGGGATGATGACTAAAGATGTTCAAGCATGGAAAAGCATCCGTCTTGAAGGAGGACAATATTTTAGTAAGAAAGATCCCATGGCCTATGCCTCTTATATCCAATGGATCAGCGACAAGAATAGAGATTGTCAGTGGCTTTCTCTTACTGGAGCTGCAACCTTTTATCCCCTAGAGTCAAATCCAGATTCTATTTCAAAGGGAGATTATGAGCGAGTGCTTGCTCAGAATCGCCTCTTGCTTGAAGAAAAGGAAACGTTAGCGGTGAATTGTCTTGTTGCAACTCAAACAAAGAACCAGTTGATTCATGAGCTCAAGTATTTCAAAGGAGAAGCGTCTGATTCAACCAAGAAGAGGGCTAGAGTTGAAGATTTCTCTATTTCCATGGAAGAACACCAGAAGGTCGTCGTTGGTTTGGAAAAGAAGTACAAAGCTCAAATCGAAGACTTGAAGAAGCAAATGCATATCAGAAGTTGGCATATGAATCCTGTATCCAAGAGAAAGAAGCTCAATTGTCCCTTGTCGTTGGGGAGTTGGAGCGTCTCAAAGCTCAAGTGGGTGTGCCAGAGGCAGAAGGATTTCCTATGTCTGATTTTTAGACTTATGTCTTATTTGTTTTGTGCGGAAATCAGTATCAGGCTTGTTGATGGGATTACTCCTTTTCTCTTATGATTTGCAAAACAATTGTTCAAAGGCTGGTAAACTTCTTTGATTTAATGATGATTAGTTTTTCAGTATCCATTATCTTGCTAAATCCTGAAACTCGAGTCAAAGCGTAAAGAGTCCTGGAAATGTTCAAATATGCCACTAAATGCATAACATGCATATCATTCATATGTGAACATTCCATGCATAACAGGTTATGTCTGGAGTTCTCATCCTCAGTGTCTGCTTTTATTTAGCAGAAAGATTGCAAATTTCCACTGTTACCCGACTCGGAGCAACGAGAAGCGACAGATGGAACAACTTCAAGCAAAAATGGCCGCGATGAAAGCGCAGATGGAGGCGCAGATTGTAACACCCCTTCTAATTTACCCGCGATTTGTATAATATTTAATCAGAGTTTTAAACATAACATCAAGGGCATCACAATTTTAAGAATTTAAAATAAAAAACAGTTATCATGCCTTTCACTGAAGAACTTATTAAATAAAACAAACCAAGGATTATGTTTAGTACAGCGGAAATATAACATAAAAACCCGGAATAGTTCAATCAATAATTATTCCCAACATAAACCAAAACAATCAGTTTTAAATCCATAAAAATTCCAATCAATCGTTCCCCAGTGTTACAACTACCAGAGCATAACACTGACACGCAGATTATTTTAATAGCACAACTCTAAGAGCTGTCCTCACCAATTCCCGAGCAGTTAATCTCCTCAATCTGAAATCATTAAAGTAAGGGTGAAATTTCATCAAGATTAAAATGCATTATACATTTCTTTAAAACAATAAAACAACCAATTCGTTATTCCACCCTTATTAGCATCATCAGGATACAATTCACAAATACAAACACGCAGATCATTATGCATACAACAACAATCAATGCAATTATAACACTAGAAACCATCCTAACATGTTATAATTACATATGCAATGCAGACTCAAATGCATGTGGTACCAAACGTGAACCAAGTCCACACCCTGTTCCGCTTACACTCGGAAAATAACATCAATCCATGATTCGCCCATACACCACTAGGTCAAGAATCTAGCCTCACCACCTTTATTCATTAGGTAAGTTTATTGGCCGTGCAAGTTCAATTCCACACAATGGGAATAAACCATCACCAGAATGCTTATGCATGCACAATAAAAGCATGCAACATTCAATCAACGGAATATGATCACCACATAATTCCACACAATGCCAACACCAATATATCACATGATAATAACTCAATCATAATGGATAACAGGTACAACATAATCATGATACAAATTATCACAAAGCATAAACATGCCAAACGTTTACCCTTCAATTAGTAAGACTGTCACCGGTATATACAACAACAACAACAATTCATGAGATCAACAAGCATTCATGAATATACAGCATCAGCAACAATGTATAATAGAAATACAATCACAATTATATGTCGTTAATTACAACACATAGAATTAACATACAACACATATACGCAACAAATATTTCACGCATCACAACAAATTCTTATTACGGAAACCATATTAATTCCTCCAGATCTCAATTATTGGTTTTGAAAATGTTATTAACAGATAGTACTCGTTCTAAGCTTTCCAACGATACCAACTATGCCTAAATCGGAGTTACGGTTGGAAAGATATGACTGAAACCGTTTTTAGAAAGTTACGTTCTGTTTTCAAACAGTATGAGTCGATCCAAAATTCCATGTGTCGACCCATACATGGCTTGTGTCGATCCAAAATGCGTATGTGTCGACTCATACGTACATAATTTTTCCATTTTTAAAATTTTCTACAGTATGGATCGATCCATAATCATCTTGTGTCGATACAAGACTCTCTTGTGTCGATACATAGCATCTTTGTGTCGATGCAAAGCTTCCAAAATTTCCCTATGGATCGATGCAAATGGTTTTGTGTCGATACAAGCTTTGTTCAAGCTTCTGGCTTTCTAAATTTTTATTACTTGCATCGATGCATAACTTCTTGTGTCGACCCATACTGCGCTTTTTCACCAAAATACAGTTTTTATTTTCACTGTGTGCAGCTCCAATTAATCCATTCATCACCAAACTTCATATTATGACATAACAGCAATTGATCATACATTTTCACACCCAATTAACCACAAAATTATATTTTCTAATTAGTCTACAATCGTTCTACACAAATTAACCATTCATGACAATTTCAATCAAGGTTTTACGTCGGATTATAACGTTAGGGCACAACCTAGAATCCTAATTCGATATTCCTAACGGATTGAATTATTCTATTGATCATCAAAACCTATAAGGCATAATAATTAGATTCAATCCCCCCTTACCTCGCGATGAATCTTCGAATTCTCGGCGTTTGGCTTTTTCTCCTCTTTCTCTTCTCTTTTCCAATTTCACGTAGTATGAATCCTAATTTTCTCCAATCCTTCTCTTATTCCTCAATTCCATTATTTATTCCTTTTTATTTGCCAAATAATAGAAATAATTTAATTAGGATTTAGTAGAGCTTTTTACTACATACACCTCCAATTCAACTTTACACCCCCAACCTTCCTTTATTTAATTAAATAATTAAATCCATTAATCCAAAAATATTAATAATTAAACCTTTAATTAAATTAATAATTAAATTTCTAATTATTAAATAATTGAATTAATTTGGGGTGTCACAACTCTCCCCTACTAAAAGAGTTTTCGTCCTAGAAAATATACCTTAGACGAAAAATTCGGGATACGAGTCCTTCATCTGGCTCTCCAGTTCCCAAGTTACATATCCATCTGTTGGTCCTCCCCAAGCTACTTTCACCAATGCTATCTCTTTACCACGTAATTGCTTCACTTTCCGATCCTCAATTCTCGAAGGTAATGCTTCAACAGTCAGATTATCTCGCACCTGTATATCATCTACCTGAATCTCATGAGACGGATCAAGAATGTATTTCCTCAACTGAGATACATGAAAAACATCCTGCAAATTCGCAAGTGACGGTGGTAAAGCAATCTGATAAGCAACTCTTCCAACCTTCTTGGTAATCTGATACGGACCAATAAAGCGTGGAGTCAACTTCTTTGACTTCAAGGATCGTCCAATACTAGTCATCGGAGTAACTCGCATAAACACATGATCTCCTTCACTAAACTCAAGATCTTTCCTCCTCTTATCATGATAACTTTTCTGACGACTCTGAGAAGCTCTCATCTTATCCTGAATCATCTTAATCTTTTCTGAAGTCTGTTGGACAATCTCCGGTCCAATCACAACACTTTCTCTAGATTCGTACCAACACAGCAGTGTACGACACCTCCTACCATACAATGCTTCAAACGGAGCCATACCAATACTCGAATGAAAACTATTGTTGTAGGTAAACTCAATCAATGGTAGATAGCTATCCCAAGCTCCACCTTTCTCCAACATATAAGCCCTCAACAAATCTTCTAACGACTGAATCGTTCTTTCCGTCTGACCATCTGTCTGCGGATGATAAGCGGAACTCAATCGCAACTTAGTACCCAAAGCTTCTTGCAGCCCCGTCCAAAACTTAGACGTGAACCTCGGATCTCTATCCGACACAATACTAGAAGGAATACCAACATGAATCAGGGTCAGCAAGAGCTGAGGGCTTTGGTTGAGAGGTCTCATCTAGAAGACGACCGTCGCTATCCATTTGATGATGCTTCTGTGGGTCAGCCGCGAGTTGAACATGGGGGACATAATGCTGATTTGGGTGTCAACGACCACCTTCGTGGTCCAGGTCTACATCTCAACGGTCGGTTTCCGCCTCCACCACCTACTCCACCTCATGGGCCGTATTTCTTTGATGATGAGATGCAAGAGCATCGTACTCGGGGTCGTCCTCGTTCCGAGGATCCAAACTTTGATCAGAATGAAGAAGCTTATTCCGTGAATGGCAGTGAGGTTGATTTCCCCGCAGATGATCACAGATACCGTTTGCTTGAAGAGCAATTGAAAGCTGTTGAGGGTCAGAAATTGTCAGGTCTTAATTTATCTGATTTGGGGTTGGCACCTAGAGTGAGACTTCCTCCGAAGTTCAAAGTACCGGTGTTTGACAAGTACAATGGGGCAACTTGTCCCAAAACTCATATCACTGCATATTTCCGTAAGATGGCGGTTTACACCGAAGATGAGAGATTGCTTATGCACTTCTTTCAAGAGAGCTTGACCGGAGCGTCACTGGAATGGTACATGCATTTGGAGAGAGGCCATATCAGGACATGGAGTGATCTTGTGAATACTTCCTTCAACAATACCAGTTCAACATTGATATGGCCCCGAATCACACACAGTTGTTGGGTTTGTTTCAGAAATCGGGGCAAACATTTAAAGAATATGCTCAGAAGTGGAGAGAACTTACTGCTAGAGTTCAACCACCCATGGTCGAGCGGGAAATGATTGATATGTTCACCAGCACTCTGTGTGGACATTATTATGTTGCGTGTAGTACTTCTGCAAGTTTTGTTGAGATGGTTCGTTATGGCGAATGGATCGAGAGTGGGCTGAAGACCGGTAAAATCCAGCAGTTTGAAGGAGGAAATCCCCCCGGTGCTAAAAAGGCATATAGTGGCTATCCCAAGAAGGAAAAGGGAGAGGCCAGCGCTGTATATGGTGGCAGAAGCAAAGCTCAAGTCAATGCAGTGACTATATCTGCTTCTCAGCCACGAACTCAGCAAGTAACTCGTCAGGAGAATCAAAGGCAACAAGAGAATCGTGCTCCCAGGAGGTTCGATGTTGTTCGTATGAGTTATGCAGATTTGTTTGTTCGGCTGGATGATTTGAAGCTGGTAGTGTCGAAGCCTGCATTTGCACCTCCTCCTCTGGATAAGCGGCCCAGAAATTATGATGTTAATGCTAGTTATCAGTTTTATTCCGGAACGTTGGGGCATAACATTGAAAACTGTTATGCGTTCAAATGCAAAGTGCAAGACCTTATTGATTCAAAGACTGTTGAATTAGAAGCTCGACCACAAGCTGGAGGACCCAACTTCACCCAGAATCCGATGTCGTGTCATGTGGTCGTTCAAGCTATGATGGACGACGAGGAGGCCCTTAATTTGATAATGGGTGTTGATCTGGTAAAAACGCAGCTGCCTTTTGTCAAAGAATACTTGATCAAGAGAGGTGTCTTTCCTGGTTGTGAAATTGTCTGTGAGAGTTGTGAACATTGCTCGAATGGTTGTGCAAATTTGAAGGTTGGTATTCAGTGTTTGATTAATGATGGCCAATTGCAATTTGATCGGATCAGAAAGAATAAGAAGGTTGAGACACGGGCTATATCTGTGGTTACTATTCCTTATTCTCCAATTGTCATATCTGCACCAGCAAAACCTGTTCCATTGGCAATCACTAAACTCGGTCCCCTGCCATATGAAAGTGATAGAGCTGTGCCATGGAATTATGGGTCGGATGTTTACTATCATGGTGTGAAACAAGAAGATGTCTCCTCTCCAGCTGAGAAGGAGGACGTGTTGGACATTATAAATGCCGATAATATTGCTGGAAGTGGTGGTATGACCCGAAGCGGGCGAGTTTTCTCTAATCCAGCAATACAACTCAACGCATAATCTATTGCCAAAGCCAAGGGCAAGCAGCCCATGAAACAGCCAGATTTGCAAAATGCCAATCCTGACCTTTAGAAGGACATAGAGGAAATCATGAAGTTCATTCGTAAGAGTGACTTCCGGGTAATTGATCAACTTGCTCAGACACCTGCAAAAATTTCCATTCTCTCTTTGCTACGAGATTCAGAAGTGCATAGAAATGCTTTGATGAAGCTGTTGAGCACTGCTTTCGTACCGGAAGAGATATTCGTGGGGCAGTTTGAGAACGTGCGTGCGAGTATTTTGGCCAACAACGGATTGGGTTTTACTGATTGTGATCTTCCTCCAGAAGGTCGGAACCATAACAAAACATTACACATCTCTATGGAATACCGGGGCACTACTTTGTCCCGAGTGTTGGTTGATACTGGTTCCTCGCTCAATGTGATTCCCAAATCCGCGCTGATGAAGATTGACTATGGTGGTCTTGAAGTCCGGCCTAATGATCTGATTGTAAAAGCATTTGATGGCTCTAAACGATATGTTTTTGGAGAAGTGGATCTCCCCATCAAAGTCGACCCTCAGCTCTTTGTTACGACATTCTTCATTATGGACATCCAGCCGGCCTACTGTTGCCTCTTGGGTCGTCCATGGATCCACAAAGCTGGTGCAGTCACATCCACTCTTCACCAGAAGCTGAAATACCCCGTTGAAGGGAAAATTATCACAGTCTGTGCTGAAGAAGAATATATTGTGAGCCATCTTGCTTCCTTTCGATAAATTGAGGTTGATGGTGAAATTCACGAGACCCCGTTTCAAGGCTTCGAGACGGTGCACATGCTGAAGACCCCTCAACAGGAGGAGGCAAAGAAATACAAGCCGAGATCTTTCATGGCATCTTTGAAAGATGCAAAAGCTGTGGTTGAGGCTGGACGCCCTGAAGGCTGAGGCAGTGTGGTGGAGGTAGCACCCAAATTCATTAAGTTCGGGTTGGGTTTTGACCCTGTTCTGCGCCGTTAGATTCTGAAAGCACCCAACTTGGCTACTCCTATGAGGTTCTCTAGTGCTGGCAGCAGTCCCGAATAAGCAAACGCCGTGGATGATTCTGATAATGAATTTGATGTTGACAAGTGGATTCGCCCTAGTGTCCCTGGTGTGGAGCTCAACAACTGGACCTCGGAAGACTGCGTCCCAGTCACGATGGTCAAAGAGTAATTTTCTTTTGTTTCTGTTATCATGCAATAATTCATGTGCTCTGCCAAAGGCACAATGAATCATATGTAGGGCCACCATGTTTGCATATGCAACTTTTTACCATAAAATAAAGAACGTCTTTTCATTCAAATGTTTTGTTCCCTTTCCTTCTATTTTACATCACAATTTTAAAACGCAAAATGGCAATGCTTTATTTTCCTTTTATCATCTAAAAAAACTAAAATAGGCATTAAAATCAATCATGCAAATATAATCCCACATTCCTAATGGATCCCTTTGATAACGACTATGCTATCACTCTTTATGACTTTGACAATCCGATCAACCAAGCCGAAGAGGAAGGTGAAGAAGATTGTGAACTCCCTAAAGAGATAGTAAGAATGTTAGAGCAAGAGGAAAAGGTTATCCAACCGCATCAGGAAGAGGTTGAAATGGTAAATCTAGGCAATTCTGATGTGATCAGAGAGGTTAAAATCGGGGCCGCTTTGGAAGACAGCGTGAAACAAAGGTTGGTTGAATTACTCCGAGAGTATTTAGATATCTTCGCTTGGTCTTACGAAGACATGCCTGGGTTGGATACCGATATCATTGTGCACAAGCTGCCTTTGAAAGAAGATTATCCTCCTGTTAAACAGAAGCTTAGAAGAACTCATCCCAAGGTATCCAAGAAGATCAAAGAGGAGGTCCAAAAACAGCTTGATGCGGGTTTTCTGAAAGTCATCTCATATCCCCCATTGGTCGCTAACATTGTTCATGTGTTCAAGAAAGACGACAAGGTTAGAATGTGTGTGGATTACAGGGATCTGAACAGAGCAAGTCCGAAAGATGATTTTCTGCTTCCCCATATTTACATACTGGTAGATAATACAGCTCATGCAAATGTGTTTTCGTTCATGGATGGCTTTTCCGGGTATAATCAGATCAAGATGGTACCGGAAGACATGGCTAAAACAACTTTTATCACTCCATGGGGAACTTTCTGTTACAAGGTGATGCCCTTCGGATTGAAGAATGTCGGGGCAACGTACCAGTGGGCAATGGTAACTCTTTTTCACGATATGATTCCCAAAGAGATTGAGGTATATGTCGACGACATGATTGCTAAATCTCAGGATGAAGAAGAGCATCTAATACACCTATAAAAGTTGTTTGATCGGCTAAGGAAATTCAGACTGAGGCTGAATCCGAACAAGTGTACGTTTGGCGTGCGATCTGGCAAGCTGTTAGGATTTATTGTAAGTGAAAGAGGCATCGAGGTTGATCCTGCTAAAGTAAAAGCAATTCAGGAAATGCCTGAACCAATAACTGAGAAAGAGGTTCGTGGCTTTCTAGGGAGGTTAAACTACATCTCTAGATTCATTTCTCATATGACTGCCATGTGCGAACCTATCTTCAAGTTGTTAAGAAAGGATCAGATGGTCAGGTGGAATGACGATTGTCAAGTCGCATTCGACAAGATAAAAGAGTATTTACAGGAACCTTCGATTCTCATGCCTCCCGTGGAGGGTAGGCCGTTAATCATGTATTTGACAGTGCTTGAAGGTTCGATGGGGTGCGTGCTGGGCCAACATGACGAGTCTGGTCGAAAAGAGCATGCAATATACTACCTAAGCAAAAAGTTTATCGACTGTGAAACAAAGTACTCACTGCTCGAGATAACTTGTTGTGCTTTAGCGTGGGCTGCTCACTGACTAAGGCAGTGTATGTTGACCCACACAACCTTGTTGATATCCAAGATGGACCCGATCAAGTACATATTTGAGAAGCCAACTTTGACAGGCGGGATCACCAGGTGGCAAATGATTTTAACAGAATATGACATTCAGTATACTACTCAGAAAACTATCAAGAGTAGTGTGTTGGCAGACTATGTTGCCCACCAACTTGTGGACGATTATCAGCCGATGAGGTGTGAATTTCCTTATGAGGATATAATGTACATTCGGGATTGTAAAATCCCAGGTCTAGACGAGGGAACCGAACCAGGATCCAAGTGGTCTTTGGTATTTGATGGAGCCTCTAATGCATTAGGAAACGACGTTGGTGCAGTAATCACTACTCCGGACGATCATCATATCCCGTTCACAACTCGAATTTGCTTTGATTGCACCAATAACATGGCTGCATATGAGGCTTGCATCTTTGGTATCGAGGCGGCGATTGACTTGAGAATTAAGCATCTAAAAGTTTATGGAGACTCTGCACTTGTGATTTGCCATATTAACGGTGATTGGGAGACTCGTCACCCGAATCTGATTCCTAACCGAGAACACGTGATGAAATTGATTCCTTATTTCAAGGAGATCACTTTCGATCACATCTCACGAGAAGAGAACAATCTAGCTGATGCTTTGGCCACCCTATGTTTAAAGTCAAATGGGCTAATGAAGCGCCTTTGATAACCATTCAGAGATTGGATGAGCCAACCTTTTGTTTTGAGTTTGAAGCAGAGAAAGTCGGCAACCCTTGGTTCTACGATGTCAAGCGTTACCTTGAAACTCAAGAGTATCGTGAGGAAGCCTCTGTAACAGACAAGAAGTTCTTGAGAAGATTTTCGACGAAGTTCTTCCTCAACAACAGTGTGTTATACCGTAGACATCATGACGGGCTGTTGCTCAGATGTGTTGATAAAGATGAAGCTGCAAAGATCATAGAAGAGATGCACGAGGGCTCATTAGGAACTCATTCCAGTGGGCACACTATGGCTAAAAAGATCTTGCGAGTTGGGTATTACTAGTCAACCATGGAGGTCGATTGCTTTAATCATGCCCGGGTTTGTTACAAATGCCAAGCATATGCTGACAAAGTGCATGTGCCACCATCGCCTTTGAATATTTTTACCTCTCCTTGGCCATTTGCTATATGGGGTATCAATATGATCGGAAAGATTGAGCCGATAGCGTCCAATGGACATCGCTTCATTTTGGTTGCAATAGACTATTTCACCAAGTGGGTTGAAGCAGTATCCTATGCAAGCGTTACCAAACAGGTGGTTGCTCGCTTTATCAAGCACAACATCATCTACCGTTACGGGATTCCTGACAAGATTATCACAGATAATGGGTTGAATCTTAACAACAGGATGATGAAGGAGTTTTGTGAGTCCTTCAAGATAAAGCACCACAATTCGTCCCCATATCGTCCGAAGATGAATGGAGCTGTTGAAGCGGCGAATAAGAACATCAAGAAGATTGTGCAGAAAATGGTGGTGACCTATCGAGATTGGCATGAGATGTTGCCTTTCGCTTTGCATGGTTACAGGACCACCGCTCACACTTCAACAGGGGCAACCCCCTTTTTCTCTTGTTTATGGCATGGAAGTTGTGCTTCCAATCGAAGTTCAGATCCCTTCATTAAGAATCATGAAAGATGCAGAGCTTGGTGAAGACGAGTGGGTACAGAACCGCTTAGACCAGTTATGCCTCATTGATGAGAAACGGTTGGCAGTTGTCGGCCATGGACAAATTTACCAGCAAAGGATGAAAAGAGCATATGACAAGAGGGTGCGACCTCAAAATTACCAACCTGGTGATCTCGTGCTTAAGAGAATAATTCTTCCCCAGGGTGACCCTCGGGGCAAGTGGACACCAAGTTATGAAGGGCCGTTTGTTGTGAAGAAAGTCTTTTCGGGTGGAGCCATGAGGCTTGCGACGATGGACGAAGAATATTTCCCACTACCCGTGAACGCGAACGTAGTCAAGAGATATTATGCATAAGCCTGTTCAGCAGATCGGTGGTCACACTCTATGACAAAATCTCAAGTTACTCCGAAGGGCCGTGATCAAGCCAATCACCTTTTTCGGGAAAAGTGAAGTGATGAGATAGTCAGAGTTATAAAAGTGATAGCAAGGTTGAAACCCAATGAGGATTCATTGTCGCATTGCCATGCATTTTAGTTTTCCTCTTATTTTTACTTTTGCAATTGCCTCATTTCAAGAATTGCCTCTTATTGTACTTGCCTATTTACAGGCTTATGTTCAATCAATAAAATGAGTTTTTGCTTGTCAATTAATTTCTTGCATTTATTGATTTGTTTGCAAAGGACGTTCAAAGTTTTGTGGTAAAATTTTGCATACATAAACATTGTTGGTTTTACCATGATCATAAACTTTTGAATATTATTCTGAGACTTGAGTGACCTGGATTACAGACAGACCTGTCGCATCATGCCAGCGATGCTCCACTAACACCATATTGCAGGGATTTTCTCATATGGACAGATATTTGGATGCACCAAGATCGATCGGTGTTCTCCTTGATATTTCCCCAGTTGTGTTGCCATACGACGCGTCAATCCCTAGCATGGGCCAGCGATGTCTGTTTTGGGTTGAGGTTCCCCAACGGATGTTCATCGAAACCTCAAGTGTGTTACATTCTCGTATCCCCCATGGAGACGGTATAAGCCTTTGTTCGCGGATGATTATCCTCAACAAGTTCACTTCCCTCAGTAACCTTGATTTGAGTGCCGACCTACTCTGGTTCTTCCCCAGCTGAAGTGGAACGCGTTGCCTCGGTATCCCCGGCGAGCAGTGTGTCGCTGTCTCCCCAGCCGAAGTCGTGATGGGTAACAGTGGGAGATCTTCTTCAGACATCCTCTTTATTCCCTATCGGGTTTATATCCAACAGACAAGTGTCTCGTGGTTTCCACTCCTCAACAGGCTTATCAGGCAAAATTCAGATTGCTCTGATTGACTTCCGGTCGCTTATTCATGCTTTATTCCCCGGTAGAGCTTCCTCTTTCAGCTGAGTAATCCGGTGACTCGGGTCACCAGTTTGTTCACTTTATACATTTTCGCAAAAAACATGCATTATAGCATCTGCATCATTCCCTGGGAGAGTCGTGCATTTCATAGGATTATAAGCCAGGAACATAATTCTCATCCTCAATGTTGTTCCTTCATTCATCCCCAGCGACACCTTGTTCCTCCTGGAATCCGTTGCGTCCCGGTGTTCCACGGTGTAATATGTCTAGTATCTCATGAGTGGTGTTGAAACTACCAGTTCATACCCTGGTGCAACAAATCTCCAGCTTTGGAAGCAAGCCCTACACTTGTTTCTCTCTTCCATAAAGTCTAATCGGCATTTTCCGGTCATTGCATCACGATCGTTCAGTTATCTTCTAGCGTCACGTGGTTAGTCTGGTTATCGTATCTAGTCTTTCCTTCCGCTTGCATGTCAGCTCTCCCCTGGCATTGTGGATTGAATTGGGTAGAGTCCAATTCTTCTTTCAGGTCATACACCTGTACCCGCCCTCGCAGAATTCAATGTTTATTTTGTTCTTCTTGGTTTGACCCAGTTAAGTTCTGGCGCAACATTTTCCTTCCCCAGTGAAGATCTTGATTCAGAGCGTAAATTTTCGAGTCCATGTCGGTATTCAATCATCTCACGCTTGTCGCCCGGAAGGTAGACGCCAACCTTGCTCTCAAGCTCGAGGATGATTGAATAGGGGCAACTGTTGTACCCCAAAATTTATCCTCTTCCTTTCCATATTGCTGGCTTACAATCCGATTGCATAAACATACATGTAGTCACATGCATAGCATTCATCATGAGGTTACCAAACTTAAGGTGTTCCTAATGGCAATACAAAAAAAGAGTTTATTCGCCTTTTCCTATATAAAGAAGATTTCGGGTTTTTGGTGCGATTTGGGGCACTCCCGAAGATGTGTCTCTTATCTCTTCGGGTATTTTCTGTTCGTTTTCAACGAGCAGGTCCCTCCCATTATTGTCTACAACCTTTGTTTGAAGGCCGAGAGCAGATTTTGTGAGGAAGGTCCTCAAAGAAACAGTTTTCCCCAATAGATCACGTTGAATTGTAGTGCTGAACCGTGCGTTTTGCTCACTAAAAAGACTCTATTTCCTAGCTGGAAACTCGGAATCAAGCGGGACCAATTTTTAAAATTCCGTATCAAAGTCCCCTGCAATTTTCATTTGTAACTCGGGAGCTGATTCTTAACCAATCAACACCATAATTTTGTTATTCAAAGTTGATTTTTGAGCTGAGTTGAGCAATTTTCATCTGATACGTGAGCTCTAGAAAATCATATCTCACTTGATTTTCATCGAAACGAGATGGGACCAGCTCCAAGCACACCAGCTAGCATTCCCAAGGCTTCAGCGATAGCAGCATCGTCTCTTCCGTTACCTCTTCCGACCATTGTTCTGTAACATTACAAAACAATCACATCAGCAAACAAGTATCGACAATGCTACCTTGCACTAGTCGCATACAAAAGGGATAAAGACTCTAAGACACGACCGACTATGCTCTGATACCACTATTGTAACACCCCTTCTAATTTACACGCAATTTATATAATTTAATCAGAGTTTAAAACATAACAACAAGGGCGTCACAATTTTAAAAATTTAAAATAACAAAACATCAGTGATCATGCTTTTACTGAAGAACTTATTAAATAAAGCAAACCAAGGATTATGTTTCATACAGCGGAAATAACATAAGAATCCGGAATAATTCAAATCATAATTATTCCAAAACATAAACCAAAAGAAACAAGTTTAAATCCATAAAAATTCCAAAACGATCGTTCCCCAGTGTTACAACTACCAGAGCATGACACTGACACGCGGACTAACTAAGTAGCACAACTCTACAAGCTGTCCTCACCAATTCCCGAGCAACTATTCACCTTAATCTGAAATCATTAAAGTAAGGGTGAGATTTCATCAAGATTAAAATGCAATATACGTTTCTTTAAAACAATAAAACAATCAATTCATTATTCCACCCTTATTAGTATCATCAAAATGCGGTTCACAAATACAATTCACACAGATCATTATGCATACAACGAAAATCAATGAAATTATAACACTGGAAACCATACTAACATGTTATAGTTACATATGCAATGCAGACTCAAATGCATGTGGTACCAAATGTGAACCAAGTCCACACCCTGTTCCGCTTACACTTCGGAAAACAGCGTCAATCAATGATTCACCCATACACCACTGGGTCAAGAATCTAGCCTCACCACCACTATCCATTGGGTACAGTTATTGGCCCTACAAGTTCAATTCCACACAATGGGAATGAATCATTACCAAAATGCTCATGCATGCACATCAGAAGCATGCAAAAATTCAAACATGGAATAGGATCACACAACATTATGCCAATTATAATCAATAACAACAACAACACATGGTAACAGCTAATTCATGAACTTATAACGTTTATTACAACACCTGAAATTAACATACAACACATATACGTAACGAATGATTCACGAATCACGACGAATTCTTATTACGGAAGCCATATTAATTCTTCCATATCTTAGTTAATGGTTTTGAAAATATTTTCAGTTGATAGTACTCGTTCTAAGCTTTCCAACGATACCATCTATGCCTAAATCAGAGCTACGGTCAAAAAGATATGACCGAAACCGTTTTCAGAAAATCATGTTTTGTCCCAGTACATTATGTATCGATGCATAAGCCTATGCATCAATACATAAGCAACATGTGTCGACACATGCATCGTATGCATCGATGCATACATGTAAAAATTCTGCATTTTCAAAAATTAATTCAGTATGTGTCGATGCATAACACGTATGTGTCGATGCATAGCTCTGTTTTTCTTCCTATGAGTCGATGCATAGAGTTATGTGTCGATGCATAGCTTATTCCAGTTTCTGTTTTTCCAAATTTTAACTTGTTGCATAGATTCATAAGGCTATGTGTCGACCCATACGGTTGTTTTTCATCAAAACTCAGTTTTTCTTCACTGTTACGAATTCCCATGGATTCCATTCATCACCAAACATTATAATACACCAGAACAAAATTAATTACTGTGTTTTTACATCCAATTGACAACAAAATTTATTTTCTAATTAACCCATATTCATCTTACATAAATTAATCGTTCATAACAATTCTAATTATGGTTTTACGTTGGATTATAATGGTAGGGCACAACCTAGAATCCTAATTTCGAGATTCCTAACGGATCAATTCGTTCTATTGATCATTAAAACCTATAAGGCATCATAATCAGATTCAACCACCCCTTACCTCGCGATGAATCTTCGAATTCTCGGCGTTTGGCTTTTTCTCCTCTTTCTTTTCTCTTTTCCAAAAGCACATAGAATGAATCCTAATTTTCTCCAATCCTTCTCTTATTCCTCAATTCCTTTATTTATTCCTTTTTATTTTCCAAATAATAGAAATAAATAAATTAGAATTAAGTAGAGCCTTTTACTCGACACACCCTCCAATTCCAATTTACACCTCCAACACTTCCATTTATTTAATTAATTAATTAAATCCTTTAATTCAAAAATACCAATAATTAAACCTGTAATTAAATTAATAATTAAATTTCTAATTATTTAATAATTGAATTAATTTGGGGTGTCACAACTCTCCCCTACTAAAAAGAGTTTTCGTCCTCGAAAATATACCTTAGACGAAAAGTTCCGGATATGAGTCCTTCATCTGGCTCTCCAGTTCCCAAGTTACATTTCCACCTGCTGGTCTTCCCCAAGCTACTTTCATCAATGCTATCTCTTTACCACGTAACTGCTTCACCTTCCGATCCTCAAATCTCGCAGGTAACGCTTCAACAGTCAGATTATCTCGCACTTGTATATCATCTACCTGAATCGCATGAGACGGATCAGCAATGTATTTCCTCAATTGAGATACATGGAAGACATCATGCAAATTTTCAAGTGACGGCGGTAAAGCAATCTGATAAGCAACTCTTCCAACCTTCTTAGTAATCTGATACGGACCAATAAAACGCGGAGTCAACTTCTTTGACTTCAAGGCCCGACCAATACCAGTCATCGGGGTAACTCACATAAACACATGATCTCCTTCACTAAACTCGAGATCCTTCCTCCTCTTATCATGATAACTCTTCTAACGACTTTGAGAAGCTCTCATCTTCTCCTGAATCATCTTAATCTTTTCTGAAGTCTGTTGGACAATCTCTGGTCCAATCACAACACTTTCTCCAAATTTGTACCAACACAACGGTGTCCGACACCTTCTACCATACAATTCCTCAAACAGAGCCATACCAATACTCGAATGAAAACTATTGTTGTAGGTAAACTCAATCAACGGTAGATAGCTATCCCAAGCTCCACCTTTTCCCAACACACAAGCTCGCAACAAATCCTCTAACAACTAAATCGTCCTCTCCGTCTAACCATCTGTCTGTGGATGATAAGCGGAACTCAACCTCAACTTAGTACCCAAAGCTTCTTGCAGCCCCGTCCAAAACTTAGACGTGAACCTCAGATCTCTATCTGACACAATGCTAGAAGGAATACCATGCAAACTTACGATCTTCTCAACATACAATTCTGCCAACCTCTCTATTGGATAATCCATTCTTATCAGAATGAAGTGAGCAGATTTTGTCAACCGATCAACAATAACCCAAATAGAATCACAATTCTTCTCTGTCCTTGGCAAACCAGATACAAAATCCATAGAAATGCCGTCGCATTTCCTCTCCGGAACAAACAACGGTTCCATCAATCCTGACGGTTTCTGATGTTCAATCTCTGAATTCCGACAAACCAAACAAGCATAACCAAACTCAGCAATTTCCTTCTTCAATCCAGGCCACCAAAATAACTTTTTCAAGTCATGATACATCTTAGTAGCACCGGGATGAATACTCAATCCACTACGATGTCCTTCTTCCAAAATACTCTTCTGAAGTTCTGTAATATCCGGAACACACACCCTATCACCAAATCTCATAACACCATTATCATCAATTTGGAATTTACCTCCTTGACCTTGGTGAATCAATGTCAACTTATCCACTAAACCAACATCAGATTTCTGTCCAGTTCGAATTTCCTCAAGAATACCACTAGTCAATTTCAACATACCCAATTTAACACTATCAGAAGTAGTTTCGCATACCAAACTCAAGTCTCTGAACTGCTCAACCAATTCCTATTCATGAACCATCATCATGGACATAAGCAATGACTTCCTACTCAATGCATCTGCAACAACGTTTGCCTTACCAGGGTGGTAGTTCAAACCAAAATCATAATCCTTCAGAAATTCTAACCATCTTCTCTGCCTCATGTTCAACTCTTTCTGATTGAAGAGATACTTCAGACTCTTATGATCATTGAATACCTCAAATCGAGAACCATACAAATAATGCCTCCATAATTTCAGAACAAATACCACGACTGCCAATTCTAAATCATGAGTCGGATAATTCCTTTCATGGACTTTCAATTGTCTCGACGCATAAGCCACAACCTGCTTATCTTGCATCAAAACACCACCTAATCCCATCAATGACGCATCACAATACACAACAAAAGATTCTTCCGGATTCGGCAAAATCAGAACTGGAGCACTAGTCAACCTCTTCTTCAACTCTTGGAATCCTTTCTCACATTCAGCATCCGAAACAAACACTTGACCCTTTCTTGTTAACTTAGTCAACGGTAAAGCCAACTTCGAAAATCCCTCAATGAACTTTCTGTAGTAACCTGCAAGACCAAGAAAACTACAGATTTCAGAAGCATTCTTCGGCACTTCCCACTGAGATACCGCTTCTACCTTCGTAGGATCAACAATAATGCCATTCTTGGAAATTACATGACCAAGAAAACTTACTTCACTTAACCAGAACTCACACTTAGACAACTTCACATAATGCTTCTGAAGCAACTCGTTTTTTTTTTTCAAAAAAATCATTTAAAATGAATTTTCGAAACAAACAGTGAAATCGCCACCTAATTTTATTTGTTCTAAAAGAAGAACGGGGAAATATAGATAAAATCCGCGAATAAAAGAATAAGATGGTCTACGAAATTAAGAGGTATAGGTTCGGGAGTTGGTTATGCAAGGGGAAGGTATTAGCACCCCTCACATCCATCGTACTCGATGGTACCCATTTAGTTCAAAGTGTGGTTGTGTGTTAGTGTGAAATTTTTACGATCTTCTAGGTTTGAAATGAGAAAGGAAGGGAGAAGAAATGTTTTTATTATTTTTGAGTTTGACACGGTTTTGAAACCGCGTGCCTACGTATTCCCTCGTGCAATGGGAAAGTCAAAACTCCGTAGTTCTTCTAGAAAATGTTTGTTTGTTGATTGATTTTAAATGAAAAGACAAGTCGTCATTTTTAAAGGAGAGACTCGTCTAACATCCACAAGGTGTAATAAAGAATAAAGGACTACGCACCAACATGAGGGAGGGTTTGAGAACACCTCTAGTACTCAAGTGGAGAAGTCGAAAACCTTGGGAATAGAGGAAGAAGCATCTCAATTATAAATGAATCATGTCTAATCTTGAAAAGGGTTTAAAGGTAAATGGTGCTTGGAGCGCACAAAAGATATTGAGTGTGTTGGAATTGATTTTAAATTGTGGATGACAAGTACCAAAACGTTGGGATATCCTCTAACGATTCAATACTCGAGATTGGTGATTGAGGTCAACCGATCATCTCTCATCCAAAATCTTTATTATGAAAAGAGTGAGGTGAAACAAAGTTCACTTTTATTAAGTGTATGGAATAAAGTATTTAAGTCATTGGGTTACCCTCTAATGGCCCAAATACTTTACATTTTAATTAAATCGTCGGGATATCCTCTAACAATTTAATTAAATACCATAGCACTATTTTTTTTGTTTTGTAGAAAAATTGATTTTTTTTTGAAAAATAACTCGACGTTGGATCGATTTTTATTGAAAGTGTTTTAAATGTTCGGTGAATGGAGAAAGAATAGGATCGAGATAGTTATAAATAACAAATAAAATCGACAAAGCCCGTACAAGGTGGCCAACCTAAGTATAAAATAATTAAATTACATGTGTACTAGCAAAGTGGGCTAGTCTACTAAGACGACCAATTGGAACAATTGATCGAAATAGGCTCACTGTAAGAAGGCCCAGGATCAAGCGTACATGTGTGCATGTGTGGTCATTGCGACGCTTCATAGCTTTGTCGACTTACGGGTTTAAACATGATTTACAAATATTAGTTTAAAAATATTTTTTTTGGTTTTGTGTAAGTGACAGTTAATTTAAATAAAATAAATGTGCACTAAATTATTACAAGAATTGTTTTTTGGGAGAGGGATACATCAAATATAAATGGGGATTAAACGGTAAAATAAAATAGAAAGCGATACATTAATTACAATGCAACAAGGGGATTGGGATACATTATTCGAATGGGGATAAATTGAAATTAAAGAGGAAACGGTAAATTTAAAATGTTAAAAGTATACAAACAGAAATTAAATACGGTGAAATTTAAATATCGATTATTGTATTTTATTTTATTAATTAGACTAAACTATAAATATTAATTCTAAGAAATAAATATACGAAGGTTAGTATAATACAATTCGAATCTATTTACGAAATGAGTAGATAAAGTATAATAATAAAAGTATGTATATAATATATTTACAATACTAAGCATAAGAAATAAAAATAATATGTATAAATATATTTACAGTATAAAATATAAAATAAAATAAAAATGCAAGTATATTGTATGTACATTATTAAATATTAAATAAAAATACTAATATGAATATTAAAATGCTAATGATAAAAGTGTATATATGCTAAAAGAAATTGAATGTTCCGATCAATCCTCGGATGTCTACACAAATAACAAATATATTAGTAAAATGAGTGGGATAAAATAAAATGAAATTACAATAAATCAGAAAATAGTTAGTAAACGAGATTATAAAAAAAAATTGAAGTACAATCAAATTTGTATGATCCTATACATGAACAAATGAAACTATACAAATATCAAATTTGTATGATCCTGAAGCATACACGTATTCATACTTTGGCCAAATATTATCATCGAAACATGTTCAAAAATAACCAAATGAAACCCTTATTTGTCAAGCCAAGCATCAAATGGATTTATTTCAAAATTAAATCAAGTAAAATTAGCAAAGTTATGTTAAAATTCAAATAAAAATCATGTATATGATCTTCACACATTTATAGGTCAGATACACATCTTTGCCTCATTTCTACATGGAAAGAATATGGAAAATGAAATCAAAAGATCAAAACTAGCACCAAACCTATTGAATCAAACTTGACAACTAGTTTTTTTTTGAAATAGAAACAAATCATTCAACAAAAATTATGTAAAAAAAAATATTTCAAACATCCAGGGATTTTTTATCGTTAAGAAAAGATTGAAAATAAAATTAGAAAACATGAACTAGCACAAAAATATCACACAAACACTTATTTAATGCTAAAATAAAAATGATTTAGAAATTAAAATAAATAAAAAAAATCACCAAACTAAAGTTAAGACTTCAGAGGGTTTTGAAAATATTTTTGTGGTTTTTATTTTTAATAATAGGAGAAATGTCAAAATGAAATTGAAATTGAAAACTAATACAAAAAAATAACCAATAAAAACACACTAAATATCATATGAATAACCAATTAAAAACTGTACGTAACAATTAAAAAAAACAAACACAGCATCACTTCTATAATTTAAAATAAAATAAAACACTAATCTATGTTAATTAAATAAGAAAGAATAGAAAAAAAATAAGCATAATGAAAACGTTGTAGGTTGTTATGGTGGTGGTTATGAGAAAACAAGGGTGAGAAGGAAGGTGGTAGTGAGAGAGCAAGAGTTTATGGATGGACAAAAGGAAGAAAATTGGACTGTGAGTTCTAGCTCTGTGCCGTTTCTGGTTTCCTCTTCCTCCTCCCATGTAGCTTAGTAACATAATATATATATACTAAAAAATTAGGTTTTTCACAGTATTTTTTCAAATGCCAAAATTACCCTTTTCATAAAATGGGCCTAAAAAATGGAACTGGTTAAAAATAAAAAGCCCAATAGTATTTTTTGTTTGATTTTTAGAGATAAAAATTATACACCTAAAATTGTTAAAAATGATAAAAGTTCGGACAATAAATTATCCGAAAAATAATATGAACACATTAAAATAAACTACGAGTCTTGTAAATTAAAGAAAAATTATTGAAATGGTTAAAATTAAAATAAAATGATAATAAAGAATACCCGATTTTAAAATACTTACAGTTAAATACGAGTCTTCAAACTGTATCGAAAAATTTAGGAGAACACATTTTCATGATCTACGCGACACGTAGATTCATAAAGCAGTGAGTAAAAAATGAAAACTTGAAATATTTTCTCCGCTAATTTTCGCACAGTATCGAATTGCTTTTAACAGTCTGTTTATAAAATCAAAATATCGATATCATCGACATATAAATAATTTAAAAATCAATGCAATAAACAGAGAGAGAGGTAAAAATGCATGAAGTAACATAACAGGTATTTTTCAACTAAAAACGATGCAAACATCAATTTAAACTAACTTTTGGTCAATTTAAATACGACGAAATGATGCAAATGCAATGTGTGAATGACTGTTTTTTTTTTAATTTTAAATATAATGCAAGTAGAAAATAGCGGTAAAATTTGGGGTGCACAGTGTTCCTATTTAAATATCTTCAACCAGATGATATGAAGATGCTCAAGCTTCATATTATCGCAGTAGGAGATAGTTAAATATCAAAAACCCAAAACTTTACCCTGAGATGCAATGGGCATGATGAACGACATATGAAGAGAATGCGATGAATGCAATATTTTTTGACATATTTTTTAATGATGCATGATATGAGACAAACTCTGCGGGGAAAACCTCAAAGACATTCAGAAGAGCAATGGAAGATCTTCAAGCATATTCAGAAGTGCATTGAATATACGAGAAACAAAACATCAGAGACATTCAGAAAAATCATTGAACTGACTCTGGAACACATCATCGAAGACATTCAGAAAAATCATTGAATGAACTTCGAAAAAAAGATTCGAGTATATTCAGAAATGCATTGAATATACAGGAAACAAAACATCAGAGACATTCAGATAAATCATTGAACGGACTGAACACATCACAAAGACATTCGAAAAATCATTGAATGAACTTTGGAAAAAGATTCGAGTATATTCGAAATGCATTGATATACAGAAACGAAACATCGAGACATTCGTAAGAATCATTGAACGGACTGAACACATCATCAAAGACATTCGTAAAAATCATTGAATGAACTTTGGAAAAGATCCGAGTATATTCGAAATGCATTGATATACAGAACGAAACATCGAGACATTCGTAAGAATCATTGAACGGACTGAACACATCATCGAAGACATTCGAAAAATCATTGAATGAACTTCGAAAAATTGTATATTCAAATGCATTGAATATACGGAAACAAAACATCGAGACATTCGTAAAAATCATTGAACGAACTCGAAAACATCATCAAAGACACATCATTGAATCATTCGAGATATTCAAAATTAATATACGATCAAAGACATTCAAAAATCATTGAACGGACTGAATACATCATCAAAGAAAAAAAATTCAGGTATATTCAGAAATGCATTGAATATACGAGGAACAAAACATCAGAGACATTCAGAAAAATCATTGAACGGACTCTGGAACACATCATCAAAGACATTCAGAAAAATCATTGGATGAACTTCGGAAAAAAAAGGTTCGGGTATATTCAGAAATGCATTGAATATACAAGAAACAAAACATCCATTTTGGTAGGTACAAAGTAAGTTGGATTTTGACTGCAAGGTAAGACATTGGCTGTAACAAGACCTCGGGAAAATGCAAATGAGTATAAAATACTCTTGTTATGCATGATTTTGTGATGCATGATATATGAATGATTTATGCATGTAGTGTGTAATGCAGATGTTCATGACAACGGAGATTGACTATTTTGTGGAGGTAAGATGGGAACTCGGATTCCTCAACACGGAGAACACTGCCAACTCTTCTTGGAGAGAAAATGTCTTGAGCAACACTTCTAACACACTTGCGAATTGTATTGAAATGATGATCCTCAGAGGAAGGACTGCAACGCTGCTTAAGGATTGCCCCAAATTAGCTGATTGTTGAGGATAAATCGATCATGGCTTCAATTCTTGAAATGAATGAGGGGAAAGGAGTGCCCCGGTATAAGTCTTGAAAAAAAGATCTTCTGATTAAAACAATTCTGATAATGACTTGCACTGAGCAACAAATCTTGAACTGATTCACAACAGGACCTGAAAGATACTTGCCCCTGATTAGGATCACTGACCAAGTTTCCTAACACTTTGGACTTCCTAGATGATGAGGAAAACTTGTTTACAAGCAAAAAATTGTTTATTCAAACATGGCAAATTTAATGCAAAGTTCATGCAAAAGTTTTGAAATAAAAATCATTTTAAGAATGATGTAATTGCTGTATAGAAAATGGATCACTGGTTAAAACACAACGGTTTAAAAATTTAACAGTGAAAGAAAAGACAAAGATATGGATATACCAAGACAATTGATTTGCAAAAGACCTTAGGAGTCATACTACGCAACCTTGTTGTAGTATGCTTTCAAAAGAAACCTTGCTTCAATTAGGTCTTTTGAGGGTTGTAGCGTGGTCTGGTTCACGGTTTAAGAAACAAAGGATAAAGGCTCAAAGTATATTTGTACCTAACCCAATCTTCGTGATGTTCTTCAGTCCTACGCTCAGTTAACTCAAATTGTGCATTTAGATTCCAAGAGATTTTGGATTGTCCACTGATAGTGATGATGGCTCAGAAGTTGATAGATTCTTGAGATAGCAGTCACTTCTTTTTTGCAACATTTGTTGTTTGAGGACTTTGGTCAACTCTTGTTTTGAATTTCGTCATCCTTAACTTTTGCCTGAACCGTTCCGCTTTAGATTACGGTCAGCGGGATGCCCCAATTTTTTTGATATATATTTTTTGAAAGACAGTGACTGCTTGACTTAAAGATTACGGGGAACCATCATCATCACCTTTTGACTTGGATGACATCTTCGACACTTCTTTGGTGTGTGCGAAGGAAGCTTGATTGAATACAACCTCTATTGAAAGGCATCTTGAATGAATGCACATCCGAATTAACTGAGAACTACCCTGCCCCAGGTTAAAATTGCGGGTTTTTTCGTATGAAAAGAAACTCCAACTTCTAGGCTCGAAGGGGTTGACAAAGGTTTAACTTCCTTATTTCTCCGGTGTTTGGGAATTGAAACAATGCCTGTATATCATCAACAAAGTTTTATTCGAAAGCATACCAACATCAATTATGGGTATCTTGTTTTTATCATCCTCCCTCCAATCTTTGCAAAATCAAGAGTTCGGTAAAGAAATTAAACATGGAAAATATATATTTTTGAAAGTGATAAATGTAGATAATTTAAATCAAAACAGTGTAATGCTCACTTCATTAAAATTAACATGAGATTACAAACAAAATTTGAAAGCAACAGTTTAACATAAACCAGGGAAAAATGCAAACATAAAGAAACATGGCCTGGTGACTAATCAGCAACAAGGATGAGCTGTCCTATCTGAAACACTGGCTTTAGGAGGTGTCTTGAAATATTCTGACCCATTCAGCTGGTTGATATCATCTCTTAATAGCTCTTGGTCTCATTGAAGTTCTTCCATAGTTTTCTGAATCGTGCTTCAAATCCAAAGTGTTGAGGAACCAGTTTGACGACAGACAACCAAATGAAGATGGAGACGGACGAAATGAGTCTTTCGACAACATGAATGCATGCATGAAATATTCAAATGGATGCAATGAAATGTAATATCTTCAATGCGAAAGATGTGATGAAATGAAATGTCACATATACAAATGGAATGCAACATATAGGTTCACGGAGACGTGAAACAGGGATGATACAGGTAATCAAACAACTTAATTAGGTGGGATCCTATGATAGGATGGCTTTAAGTTTTCTACCCAAATTCCCCATGGGATGGTTTTAAGGTCTTCTGCTAAGTGTTTCTCGGAGTCTCAGATCCCCTTCTAACAAACACTATCATCGCGCGAGAGGCCTACGTGGTGATAGTATTTGGAAAAGTATACCCCAAGAAACGGCTCTTAACGGGATGCTCTAAATCCAAAATTTGAGCGTTTGGTCTCGGTTAGGACAACATAAACAAACTTAGAGTTATAGGTCATTTGTCCAAAGATTGATGTTCTACGCTATCGCGGGCCAACAACCTCCTTAAAACAACCAACTCTAAGCCGGAGTCTTCGCTTCGGGCCAACAAGACAATGGAGTCAGGTGGACCTAGGCTACGCAACCCCTCTATTCCTAAAAGGTGACCTAGAAGCCTGGGTAGTGGGCTTATCTATGCATCAATAATCCCATCAAGAATTCCCACATAATGGATATATAAACAAGATGATAAATAAAGCATAGGAAATAAATGACTGAAACATAAACATAATATAAAGTACAAAGAAGAAAGTAAAATAAAATGATAAACACACAACCACAAAATGAACTAAACTAGGGTTAACTCGCTTGAGAAAAATTCCCCAATGAAGTCGCCAATTGAAGCAACTCGTTTTTTTTTTTCAAAAAAATCATTTAAAATGAATTTTCGAAACAAACAGTGAAATCGCCACCTAATTTTATTTGTTCTAAAAGAAGAACGGGGAAATATAGATAAAACCCGCGAATAAAAGAATAAGATGGTCTACGAAATTAAGAGGTATAGGTTCGGGAGTTGGTTATGCAAGGGGAAGGTATTAGCACCCCTCACATCCATCGTACTCGATGGTACCCATTTAGTTCAAAGTGTGGTTGTGTGTTAGTGTGAAATTTTTACGATCTTCTAGGTTTGAAATGAGAAAGGAAGGGAGAAGAAATGTTTTTATTATTTTTGAGTTTGACACGGTTTTGAAACCGCGTGCCTACGTATTCCCTCGTGCAATGGGAAAGTCAAAACTCCGTAGTTCTTCTAGAAAATGTTTGTTTGTTGATTGATTTTAAATGAAAAGACAAGTCGTCATTTTTAAAGGAGAGACTCGTCTAACGTCCACAAGGTGTAATAAAGAATAAAGGACTACGCACCAACATGAGGGAGGGTTTGAGAACACCTCTAGTACTCAAGTGGAGAAGTCGAAAACCTTGGGAATAGAGGAAGAAGCATCTCAATTATAAATGAATCATGTCTAATCTTGAAAAGGGTTTAAAGGTAAATGGTGCTTGGAGCGCACAAAAGATATTGAGTGTGTTGGAATTGATTTTAAATTGTGGATGACAAGTACCAAAACGTTGGGATATCCTCTAACGATTCAATACTCGAGATTGGTGATTGAGGTCAACCGATCATCTCTCATCCAAAATCTTTATTATGAAAAGAGTGAGGTGAAACAAAGTTCACTTTTATTAAGTGTATGGAATAAAGTATTTAAGTCATTGGGTTACCCTCTAATGGCCCAAATACTTTACATTTTAATTAAATCGTCGGGATATCCTCTAACAATTTAATTAAATACCATAGCACTATTTTTTTTGTTTTGTAGAAAAATTGATTTTTTTTTGAAAAATAACTCGACGTTGGATCGATTTTTATTGAAAGTGTTTTAAATGTTCGGTGAATGGAGAAAGAATAGGATCGAGATAGTTATAAATAACAAATAAAATCGACAAAGCCCGTACAAGGTGGCCAACCTAAGTATAAAATAATTAAATTACATGTGTACTAGCAAAGTGGGCTAGTCTACTAAGACGACCAATTGGAACAATTGATCGAAATAGGCTCACTGTAAGAAGGCCCAGGATCAAGCGTACATGTGTGCATGTGTGGTCATTGCGACGCTTCATAGCTTTGTCGACTTACGGGTTTAAACATGATTTACAAATATTAGTTTAAAAATATTTTTTTTGGTTTTGTGTAAGTGACAGTTAATTTAAATAAAATAAATGTGCACTAAATTATTACAAGAATTGTTTTTTGGGAGAGGGATACATCAAATATAAATGGGGATTAAACGGTAAAATAAAATAGAAAGCGATACATTAATTACAATGCAACAAGGGGATTGGGATACATTATTCGAATGGGGATAAATTGAAATTAAAGAGGAAACGGTAAATTTAAAATGTTAAAAGTATACAAACAGAAATTAAATACGGTGAAATTTAAATATCGATTATTGTATTTTATTTTATTAATTAGACTAAACTATAAATATTAATTCTAAGAAATAAATATACGAAGGTTAGTATAATACAATTCGAATCTATTTACGAAATGAGTAGATAAAGTATAATAATAAAAGTATGTATATAATATATTTACAATACTAAGCATAAGAAATAAAAATAATATGTATAAATATATTTACAGTATAAAATATAAAATAAAATAAAAATGCAAGTATATTGTATGTACATTATTAAATATTAAATAAAAATACTAATATGAATATTAAAATGCTAATGATAAAAGTGTATATATGCTAAAAGAAATTGAATGTTCCGATCAATCCTCGGATGTCTACACAAATAACAAATATATTAGTAAAATGAGTGGGATAAAATAAAATGAAATTACAATAAATCAGAAAATAGTTAGTAAACGAGATTATAAAAAAAATTGAAGTACAATCAAATTTGTATGATCCTATACATGAACAAATGAAACTATACAAATATCAAATTTGTATGATCCTGAAGCATACACGTATTCATACTTTGGCCAAATATTATCATCGAAACATGTTCAAAAATAACCAAATGAAACCCTTATTTGTCAAGCCAAGCATCAAATGGATTTATTTCAAAATTAAATCAAGTAAAATTAGCAAAGTTATGTTAAAATTCAAATAAAAATCATGTATATGATCTTCACACATTTATAGGTCAGATACACATCTTTGCCTCATTTCTACATGGAAAGAATATGGAAAATGAAATCAAAAGATCAAAACTAGCACCAAACCTATTGAATCAAACTTGACAACTAGTTTTTTTTTGAAATAGAAACAAATCATTCAACAAAAATTATGTAAAAAAAAATATTTCAAACATCCAGGGATTTTTTATCGTTAAGAAAAGATTGAAAATAAAATTAGAAAACATGAACTAGCACAAAAATATCACACAAACACTTATTTAATGCTAAAATAAAAATGATTTAGAAATTAAAATAAATAAAAAAAATCACCAAACTAAAGTTAAGACTTCAGAGGGTTTTGAAAATATTTTTGTGGTTTTTATTTTTAATAATAGGAGAAATGTCAAAATGAAATTGAAATTGAAAACTAATACAAAAAATAACCAATAAAAACACACTAAATATCATATGAATAACCAATTAAAAACTGTACGTAACAATTAAAAAAAACAAACACAGCATCACTTCTATAATTTAAAATAAAATAAAACACTAATCTATGTTAATTAAATAAGAAAGAATAGAAAAAAAATAAGCATAATGAAAACGTTGTAGGTTGTTATGGTGGTGGTTATGAGAAAACAAGGGTGAGAAGGAAGGTGGTAGTGAGAGAGCAAGAGTTTATGGATGGACAAAAGGAAGAAAATTGGACTGTGAGTTCTAGCTCTGTGCCGTTTCTGGTTTCCTCTTCCTCCTCCCATGTAGCTTAGTAACATAATATATATATACTAAAAAATTAGGTTTTTCACAGTATTTTTTCAAATGCCAAAATTACCCTTTTCATAAAATGGGCCTAAAAAATGGAACTGGTTAAAAATAAAAAGCCCAATAGTATTTTTTGTTTGATTTTTAGAGATAAAAATTATACACCTAAAATTGTTAAAAATGATAAAAGTTCGGACAATAAATTATCCGAAAAATAATATGAACACATTAAAATAAACTACGAGTCTTGTAAATTAAAGAAAAATTATTGAAATGGTTAAAATTAAAATAAAATGATAATAAAGAATACCCGATTTTAAAATACTTACAGTTAAATACGAGTCTTCAAACTGTATCGAAAAATTTAGGAGAACACATTTTCATGATCTACGCGACACGTAGATTCATAAAGCAGTGAGTAAAAAATGAAAACTTGAAATATTTTCTCCGCTAATTTTCGCACAGTATCGAATTGCTTTTAACAGTCTGTTTATAAAATCAAAATATCGATATCATCGACATATAAATAATTTAAAAATCAATGCAATAAACAGAGAGAGAGGTAAAAATGCATGAAGTAACATAACAGGTATTTTTCAACTAAAAACGATGCAAACATCAATTTAAACTAACTTTTGGTCAATTTAAATACGACGAAATGATGCAAATGCAATGTGTGAATGACTGTTTTTTTTTTTAATTTTAAATATAATGCAAGTAGAAAAATAGCAGGGTAAAATTTGGGGTGCAACAGCTTCTTCTCTTTCAACAACTTCAACACAATTCTAAGATGTCATGCATGTTCTTCATCATTCTTTGAATAGATCAGAATGTCATCAATAAATACCACCACGAATTTATCAAGATACGGATGAAATATTATGTTCATATACTCCATGAAAACACCAGGTGCATTAGTAACTCCAATTGGCATAACAGAATACTCATAATGTCCATACCTCGTTCTAAATGCTATTTTATGAATATCTTCCGTCTTGACACGAATCTGATGATACCCAGACCTCAAATCAATCTTGCTGAATACACAAGCTCCAACTAACTGATCCATTAGATCATCAATCCTCGACAATGGATACCAATTCTTGATCGTAACCTTGTTCAGCTGCCTGTAATCAACATACAGTCTCATTGAACCCTCTTTCTGTTTAACCAACAACACAGGAGCACACCACGACGAAACAGTAGGACGAATAAACTTTTTCTCAAGTAATTTTTCCAACTGCTTCTTCAACTCAGACAATTCAGATGCCGACATGCGATAAGGGGCCATCGACACCGGACTAGTTCCAGGAATCAAATCTATAGCAAACTCCACTTCTATATTAGGTGGAAATTCACTAACATCTTCCGGAAACACTTCGGGAAATTCTTTCACCACTGGCAGTTCATCACTCTTAGCTTTTCCTTTCACCTCCGTCGAAGAATACAACATAAACACTACAACACCATCTTTAACAGCCAAATTCATCTGCTTAACTGACATGGTCACATCTTCGACTCTAGCTTCTTCAAGAAAAATAACCGTCTTCTCAAAACAGTTGATATGAACCTGGTTGAATTCCAACCAGTTCATTCCAAGGATGACATCAATTTGTTCTAACGGTAGGCACACTAAATCCATACCGAAACCTCTACCAAAAATTACAATAGGACAATTCCTACAAACATATGAAGTAGTCATTGAACCCGACGCAGGAGTGTCAATGACCATACTTCCACCCATATTAGAAATGTCCAAGTTCAATCTCTTAGCACAATCCAAAGCAATAAAAGAATGTGTCGCTCCAGTATCAATAATCGCAATTAAAGGTATGTCATTAATAAAACATGTATCTTTAATCAATCGATCATCTGGCTTAGTCTCTGATCCTGACAAAGCGAACACTTTACCACCAGCTTGTTCTTTCTTTGGCTTAGTGCACTGCGGACGAGTATGGCCCTCTTCGCCGCAGTTGTAACAAGTTACCTTTCTTGCTATGCATTCAGTAGTTACATGACCAAACCTTCCATAGTTGTTGCACTTCTTCGCATCATTCTTGCATTCATTAGCTCGATGCCCCATTTCACCACACCTGTAGCACTTAATAGGAGCACTAGAATCTCTCCCACTAGGCTTCTTCCAACCATCGGATCTCTGGTTATTCTTATCATAAGGTTTCCCACGATCCATCTATTTCTTTCCTTTATGTTCAACATTTCCTTGAGCATTCGTCTTAGTACTAGCAAGATCCTCTTCTAGAATCCTACTACAGTCTACTAAATCAGAAAACCTCCTGATGCGCTGATACCTGATACCCTGCTTGATCTCATCACGAAGACCATTCTAAAATTTGATACATTTGGAAAATTCTCCATCTGCATCGTTAGTATAATGAGCATAGTACTTCGCCAATTCAGTAAACTTTGAAGCATACTCGCTCACAGACTTGTTGTCCTACTTGAGCTCCAGAAATTCAATCTCCTTCTTGCCCAGAATATCTTCACGAAAGTACCTCCTCAGAAAAGCTCTCCGGAACACAGCCCAAGTCAATGCAATACCATATTGTTCCATTTCAGTCCTGGTAGCAACCCACCAGTCATTTGCTTCCTCTGCCAACATGTGAGTACCTTAGCTCACCTTCAGCTCTTCCGCATAGTCAATCACTCTGAAGATCCTCTCGATCTCCTTCAACCATCTCTGAGCACCTTCAGGATCATGAGTGCCTTTGAACAATGAAGGATTATTCCTCTTAAAGTTTCCCAATTGCCTATCAGAACCAATACCAGCTCCCAGCTGATTCCCTGTAAGCACACCAGCTAACATTCCCAAGGCTTCAGCGATAACAGCATCGTCTCTTCCGTTACCTCTTCCGGCCATTGTTCTGTAACATTACAAAAAAATCACATCAGCACACAAGTATCGACAATGTTACCTTGCACTAGTCGCATACAAAAGGGATAAAGACTCTAAGACACGACCGACTATGCTCTGATACCACTATTGTAACACCCCTTCTAATTTACCCGCGATTTATATAATATAATCAGAGTTTAAAACATAACAACAAGGGCGTCACAAATTTAAAATAACAAAACAACAATGATCATGCTTTTACTGAAGAACTTATTATATAAAGCAAACCAAGGATTATGTTTTATACAGCGGAAATAACATAAGAATCCGGAATAATTGAAATCATAACTATTCCAAAACATAAACCAAAAGAAACAAGTTTAAATCCATAAAAATTCCAAAACGATCGTTCCCCAGTGTTACAACTACCAGAGCATGACACTGACATTCGGACTAACTAAGTAGCACAGCTCTACAAGTTGTCCTCACCAATTCCCGAGTAGCTATTCACCTCAATCTGAAATCATTAAAGTAAGGGTGAGATTTCATCAAGATTAAAATGCAATATACGTTTCTTTAAAACAATAAAACAATCAATTCATTATTCCACCCTTATTAGTATCATCAGAATACGATTCACAAATACAATTCACACAGATCATTATGCATACAACGACAATCAATGCAATTATAACACTGGAAACCATCCTAACATGTTATAGTTACATATGCAACGCAGACTCAAATGCATGTGGTACCAAACGTGAACCAAGTCCACACCCTGTTCCGCTTACACTTTGGAAATACTCATGCATGCACATCAGAAGCATGCAAAAATTCAAACATGGAATAGGATCACACAACATTATTCCAATTATAATCAATAGCAACAACAGTACATGGTAAAAGCAATTCATGAACTTATAACGTTAATTACAACACCTGAAATTAACATATATCACATATACGTAATGAATGAATCACGAATCACGACGAGTTCTTATTACGGAAGCCATATTAATTCTTCCAGATCTCAGTTAATGGTTTTAAAATATTTTCAGTTGATAGTACTCGTTCTAAGCTTTCCAACGATACCAACTATGCCTAAATCGGAGCTACGGTCGAAAAGATATGACCGAAACCGTTTTCAGAAAATCATGTTCTGTCCCAGTACAGTATGTATCGATGCATAAGCCTATGCATCAATACATAAACAACATGTGTCGACATATGCATCGTATGCATCGATGCATACATGTAAAAATTCTGCATTTTCAAAAATTCATTCAGTATGTGTCGTTGCATAACACATATGTGTCGATGCATAGCTCTGTTTTTCTTCCTATGAGTCGATGCAAAGAGTTATGTGTCGATGCATAGCTAATTCCAGTTTTTGTTTTTCCAAATTTTAACTGCTTGCATCGATTCATAAGGCTATGTGTCGACCCATACGGTTGTTTTTCATCAAAAACTCAGTTTTTCTTCACTGTTACAAATTCCCATGGATTCCATTCATCACCAAACATTATAATACACCAGAACAAAATTAATTACTGTGTTTTTACATCCAATTGACCACAAAATTTGTTTTCTAATTAACCCATATTCATATTACATAAATTAATCGTTCAAAACAATTCCAATTATGGTTTTACGTTGGATTATAACGGTAGGGCACAACCTAGAATCCTAATTTCTAGATTCCAAACGGATCAATTCATTCTATTGATCATTAAAACCTATAAGGCATAATAATCAGATTCAATCACCCCTTACCTCGCGATGAATCTTCGAATTCTCGGCGTTTGGCTTTTTCTCCTCTTTCTCTTTTCTTTTCCAAAAGCACGTAGAATGAATCCTAATTTTCTCCAATCCTTCTCTTATTCCTCAATTCCTTTATTTATTCCTTTTTATTTGCCAAATAATAGAAATAAATAAATAGAATTAAGTAGAGCCTTTTACTCCACACACCCTCCAATTCCAATTTACACCTCCAACACTTCCATTTAATTAATTAATTAATTAAATCCTTTTATTCAAAAATACCAATAATTAAACCTGTAATTACATTAATAATTAAATTTCTAATTATTTAATAATTGAATTAATTTGGGGTGTCACAACTCTCCCCTACTAAAAAGAGTTTTCGTCCTCGAAAACATACCTTAGACGAAAAGTTCAGGATACGAGTCCTTCATCTGGCTCTCCAGTTCCCAAGTTACATTTCCACCTGCTGGTCCTCCCCAAGCTACTTTCACCAATGCTATCTCCTTACCACGTAACTGCTTCACCTTCCGATCCTTAATTCTCGCAGGTAACGCTTCAACAGTCAGATTATCTCGCACCTGTATATCATCTACCTAAATCTCATGAGACGTATCAGCAATGTACTTTCTCAACTGAGATACATGGAAGACATCATGAAAATTTGCAAGCAACGGCGGTAAAGCAATCTGATAAGCAACTCTTCCAACCTTCTTAGTAATCTGATACAGACCAATAAAACGCGGAGTCAACTTCTTTGACTTCAAGGCCCGACCAATACCAGTCATCGGGGTAACTCGCATAAACACATGATCTCCTTCACTAAACTCGAGATCCTTCCTCCTCTTATCATGATAACTCTTCTGACGACTTTGGGAAGCTCTCATCTTCTCCTGAATCATCTTAATCTTTTCTGAAGTCTGTTGGACAATCTTCGGTCCAATCACAACACTTTCTCCAGATTCGTACCAACACAACGGTGTCCGACAACTCCTACCATACAATTCCTCAAATGAAGCCATACCAATACTCGAATGAAAACTATTGTTGTAGGTAAACTCAATCAACGGTAGATAGCTATCCCAAGCTCCACCTTTTTCTAATACACAAGCTCGCAACAAATCCTCTAACGACTGAATCCTCCTCTCCGTCTGACCATCTGTCTGCGAATGATAAGCGGAACTCAACCTCAACTTAGTACCCAAAGCTTCTTGTAGCCCCGTCTAAAACTTAGACGTGAACCTCAGATCTCTATCTGACACAATGCTAGAAGGAATACCGTGCGAACTTACGATCTTCTCAACATACAATTCTGCCAACCTCTCCATTTGATAATCCATTCTTATCGGAATGAAGTGAGCAGATTTTGTCAACCGATCAACAATAACCCAAATAGAATCACAATTCTTCTCTGTCCTTGGCAAACCAGATACAAAATCCATAGAAATGCCGTCGCATTTCCTCTCCGGAACAAACAACGGTTCCATCAATCCTGACGGTTTCTGATGTTCAATCTCTGACTTTCGACAAACCAAACAAGCATAAACAAACTCAGCAATTTCCTTCTTCAATCCAGGCCACCAAAATAACTTTTTCAAGTCATGATACATCTTAGTAGCACCGGGATGAATACTCAATCCACTACGATGTCCTTCTTCCAAAATACTCTTCTGAAGTTCTGTAATATCCGGAACACACACCCTATCACCAAATCTCATAACACCATTATCATCAATTTGGAATTTACCTCCTTGACCTTGGTGAATCAATGTCAACTTATCCACTAAACCAACATCAGATTTCTGTCCAGTTCGAATTTCCTCAAGAATACCACTAGTCAATTTCAACATACCCAATTTAACACTATCAGAAGTAGTTTCGCATACCAAACTCAAGTCTCTGAACTGCTCAACCAATTCCTATTCATGAACCATCATCATGGACATAAGCAATGACTTCCTACTCAATGCATCTGCAACAACGTTTGCCTTACCAGGGTGGTAATTCAAACCAAAATCATAATCCTTCAGAAATTCTAACCATCTTCTCTGCCTCATGTTCAACTCTTTCTGATCGAAGAGATACTTCAGACTCTTATGATCATTGAATACCTCAAATCAAGAACCATACAAATAATGCCTCCACAATTTCAGAACAAATACCACGACTGCCAATTCTAAATCATGAGTCTGATAATTCCTTTCATGGACTTTCAATTGTCTCGAAGCATAAGCCACAACCTGCTTATCTTGCATCAAAACACCGCCTAATCCCATCAATGACGCATCACAATACACAACAAAACATTCTGCCGGATTCGGCAAAATCAGAATCGGAGCACTAGTCAACCTCTTCTTCAACTCTTGGAATCCTTTCTCACATTCAGCATCCCAAACAAACTCCCGACCCTTTCTTGTTAACTTAGTCAACGGTAAAGCCAACTTCGAAAATCCCTCAATGAACTTTCTGTAGTAACCTGCAAGACCAAGAAAACTACGGATTTCAGAAGCATTCTTCGGCGTTTCCCACTGAGATACCGGTTCTACCTTCATAGGATCAACAACAATGCCATTTTGGAAATTACATGAACAAGAAAACTTACTTCACTTAACCAGAACTCACACTTAGACAACTTCGCATAAAGCTTCTTCTCTTTCAACAACTCCAACACAATTCTAAGATGTCATGCATGCTCTTCATCATTCTTTGAATAGATCAGAATGTCATCAATAAATACCACCACGAATTTATCAAGATACGGATGAAATATTATGTTCATATACTCCATGAAAACACCAGGTGCATTAGTAACTCCAATTGGCATAACAGAATACTCATAATGTCCATACCTCGTTCTAAATGCTATTTTATGAATATCTTCCGTCTTGACACGAATCTGATGATACCCAGACCTCAAATCAATCTTGCTGAATACACAAGCTCCAACTAACTAATCCATCAGATCATCAATCCTCAGCAATGGATACTGATTCTTGATCGTAACCTTGTTCAGCTGCCTGTAATCAACACACAGTCTCATTGAACCCTCTTTCTTTTTAACCAACAACACAGGAGCACCCCACGACGAAACACTAGGACAAATAAACTTCTTCTCAAGTAATTCTTCCAAATGCTTCTTCAACTCATACAATTCAGATGCCGACATGCGATAAGGCGCCATCGACACCGGACTAGTTCTAGGAATCAAATCTATAGCAAACTTCAGTTCTCTCTCAGGTGGCAATTCACTAACATCTTCCGGAAACACTTCGGGAAATTCTTTCACCACTGGCAGTTCATCACTCTTAGCTTTTCCTTTCATCTCTGTCGAAGAATACAACATAAATAATACAGCACCATCTTTAACAGCCAAATTGATCTGCTTAACTGACATGGTCACATCTTCGACTCTAGCTTCTTCAAGAAAAATAACCGTCTTCTCAAAACAGTTGATATGAACCTGGTTGAATTCCAACCAGTTCATTCCAAGGATGACATCAAGTTGTTCTAATGGTAGGCACACTAAATCCATACTGAAACCTCTACCAAAAATTACAATAGGACAATTCCAACAAACATATGAAGTAGTCACTGAACCCGACGCAGGAGTGTCAATGACCATACTTCCATCCATATTAGAAATATCCAAGTTCAATCTCTTAGCACAATCCAAAGCAATAAAAGAATGTGTCGCTCCAGTATCAATAATCGCAATTAAGGGTATGTCATTAATAAAACATGTACCTTTAATTAATCGATCATCTGGCTTAGTCTCTGATCCTGACAAAGTAAACACTTTACCACCAGCTTGTTCTTTCTTTGGCTTGGTGCACTGCGGACGAGTATGGCCCTCTTCGCTGCAGTTGTAACAAGTTACCTTTCTTGCTCTCCATTCAGTAGTTACATGACCGAACCTTCCACAATTGCTGCACTTCTTCGCATCATTCTTACATTCATTAGCTCGATGCCCTATTTCACCACACCTGTAGCACTTAATAGGAGCACTAGAATCTCCACCACTAGGCTTCTTCCAACCATCGGATCTCTTGTTATTCTTATCATAAGGTTTCCCACGATCCATCTGTTTCTTTCCTTTACGATCAACATGTCCTTGAGCATTCGTCTTAGCACTAGCAAGATCCTCTTCTAGAATCCTACTACAGTATACTAAATCAGAAAACCTCCTGATGCGCTGATACCTGATACCCTGCTTGATCTCATCACGAAGACCATTCTCAAATTTGATACATTTGGAAAATTCTCCATCTGCATCGTTAGTATAATGAGCATAGTACTTAGCCAATTCAGTAAACTTTGAAGCATACTCGGTCATAGACTTGTTGCCCTGCTTGAGCTCCAAAAATTCAATCTCCTTCTTGCCCCGAATATCTTCACGAAAGTACCTCCTCAAAAAAGCTCTCCTGAACACAGCCCAAGTCAATGCAATACCATCTTGTTCCATTTCAGTCCTGGTAGCAACCCACCAGTCATCTGCTTCCTCTGCCAACATGTGAGTACCATAGCTTATCTTCAGCTCTTCCGCATAGTCAATCACTCTGAAGATCCTTTCGATCTCCTTCAACCATCTCTGAGCAATGGAGTATTACTCCTCTGAAAGTTTCCCAATTTCCTATCAGCACCAATACCAGCTCCCAGCTGATTCCCTCCAAGCACACCAGCTAGCATTCCCAAGGCTTCAGCGGTAGCAGCATCGTCTCTTCCGTTACCTCTTCCGGCCATTGTTCTGTAACATTACAAAACAATCACATCAACACACAAGTATCGACAATGTTACCTTGCACTAGTCGCATACAAAAAGGATAAAGACTCTAAGACACGACCAACTATGCTCTGATACCACTATTGTAACACCCCTTCTAATTTACCCGCGATTTATATAATTCAATCAGAGTTTAAAACATAACAACAAGGGCGTCACAATTTTAAAAATTTAAAATAACAAAACAGCAGTGATCATGCTTTTACTGAAGAACTTATTAAATAAAGAAAACCAATGATTATGTTTTATACAGCGAAAATAACATAAGAATCCGGAATAATTCAAATCATAACTATTCCAAAACATAAACCAAAAGAAACAAGTTTAAATCCATAAAAATTCCAAAACGATCGTTCCCCAGTGTTACAACTACTAGAGCATGACACTGACATGCGGACTAACTAAGTAGCACAACTCTACAAGCTGTCCTCACCAATTCCCGAGCAGCTATTCACCTCAATCTGAAATCATTAAAGTAAGGGTGATATTTCATCAAGATTAAAATGCATTATACGTTTCTTTAAAATAATAAAACAATCAATTCATTATTCCACCCTTATTAGTATCATCAGAATACGATTCACAAATACAATTCACACAGATCATTATGCATACAACAACAATCAATGCAATTATAACACTGGAAACCATTCTAACATGTTATAGTTACATATGCAATGCAGACTCAAATGCATGTGGTACCAAACGTGAACCAAGTCCACACCCTGTTCTGCTTACACTTTGGAAAACAACGTCAATCAATGATTCGCCCATACACCACTGGGTCAAGAATCTAGCCTCACCACCACTATCCATTGGGTACGGTTATTGGCCCTGCAAGTTCAATTCCACACAATGGGAATGAACCATTACCAAAATGCTCATGCATGCACATCAGAAGCATGCAAAAATTCAAACATGGAATAGGATCACACAGTATTATTCCAATTATAATCAATAACAACAACAGCACATGGTAACAGCAATTCATGAACTTATAACGTTAATTACAACACCTAAAATTAACATATAGCACATATACGTAACAAATGATTCACGAATCACAACGAATTCTTATTACGGAAGCCATATTAATTCTTCCAGATCTCAGTTAATGGTTTTGAAAATATTTTCAGTTGATAGTACTCGTTCTAAGCTTTCCAACGATACCAACTATGCCTAAATCGGAGCTATGGTCGAAAAGATATGACCGAAACCGTTTTCAGAAAATCTTGTTCTGTCCCAGTACAGTATGTATCGATGCATAAGCCTATGCATCAATACATAAACAACATGTGTCGACACATACATTGTATGCATCGATGCATACATGTAAAAATTCTGCATTTTAAAAAATTGATTCAGTATGTGTCGATGCATAACACGTATGTGTCGATGCATAGCTCTGTTTTTCTTCCTATGAGTCGATGCATAGAGTTATGTGGCGATGCATGGCTTATTCAAGTTTCTTTTTTTCCAAATTTTAACTGCTTGCATCAATTCATAAGGCTATGTGTCGACCCATACGGTTGTTTTTCATCAAAAACTCAGTTTTTCTTCACTGTTACGAATTCCCATGGATTCCATTCATCACCAAACATTATAATACACCCGAACAAAATTAATTACTGCGTTTTTACATCCAATTGACCACAAAATTTATTTTCTAATTAACCCATATTCATCTTACATAAATTAATCGTTCATAACAATTCCAATTATGGTTTTATGTTGGATTATAACGGTAGGGCACAACCTAGAATCCTAATTTCGAGATTCCTAACGGATCAATTCGTTCTATTGATCATTAAAACCTATAAGGCATAATAATTAGATTCAATCACCCCTTACCTCGCGATGAATCTTCGAATTTGCGGCGTTTGGCTTTTTCTCCTCTTTCTCTTCTCTTTTCCAAAAGCACGTAGAATGAATCCTAATTTTCTCCAATCCTTCTCTTATTCCTCAATTCCTTTATTTATTCCTTTTTATTTGCCAAATAATAGAAATAAATAAATTAGAATTAAGTAGAACCTTTTACTCCACACACCCTCCAATTCCAATTTACACCTCTAACACTTCCATTTATTTAATTAATTAATTAAATTCTTTAATTCAAAAATACCAATAATTAAACCTTTAATTAAATTAATAATTAAATTTCTAATTATTTAATAATTGAATTAATTTGGGGTGTCACAGTTATCGCAACTCGCATCCTTGGCACATGTTCATGCATTATTTATCGTTATGTGAACATTAGGATTGTTATCGTAACTCGCACCCTTAACTTGTTCATGCATTCTATCCCCAGAAGAGTATTGGAATTGTAAATCTCATTTGCACTCCTCACATGTTCATGCATCTATGAACATTGGTTTTATCGTTTGATTTGCATTCCTCGCATGTTCATGCATCTATAAACATTGGTTTTATCGTTCGATTCACATTTCTTACATGTTCCTGCGTTATATGGACATTGGTTTTATCGTTCGATTCGCATTCCTTGCATGTTCATGCATGCTATGAACATTGGTTTCATCGTTCGATTCGCATTCCTCACGTGTTCGTTTGACCTTAACTTGCTATGGAACTGTGGCCTAACGGTACAGATCAAATTTTGGCAAAAGAACATCGCAAGCAGGTGGTCCAGTTCAAAAAATGACATTTTTGCAAGTTGCAGGTCGCGCTTAGCGCCACTAGGAGCGCGCTAAGCGCCAAACATTCTGACTTTTGTTTTGCAGGTCACGCTTAGCGCGGTCCAGAGCATGCTAAGCGCGCTGGCTTCTGTTTAGGCCGCGCTCAACGCGTTATAACAGGCTTAGCACGGTTTACTGATACACTTTTCTGATTTTTCTTGGTTCTAATAGCAAATAGTACACACCCTAGCCATGCCTAGCTGTTGTTTGTGCTCTGTTTCATGCAGGGGCTTGTGTCGCACATACATACGGCATATTTCTCTAATGGTTGCATACACATGCATGCATTCTTCTACTTGCTCTCTAACTCCCTTTTTGCAGGTGTTGCTTGAGTTTGTACACCCACGTGTGCACCCATCCCTATCTTGTTTTGTTTGCCCTAATCTCGTTCTTGCAGGCATTGTTGCTTCGGATGCGTACCGACACGTATTCCGCTTGTTTTGATGCTTTGAACAATTCTCACCGGTTTAATCTCATTGTATGGCTGCAGTACTTGAAGTTTTCTGGATTATTTCTATAGTTTGCGGTGCTCTTCGGATTCTATATCCGATCGATAGTTTTTACACCATTTATCGCATTCTCTTACAGCTTTCCTAGATATCATGAGAAGTAGGGCTTTACAGCTTTCTTTTGCCATGAGAAGTAGGAATAAAGATGTATGATAGGGCTTCCGTAGTTGGAGCATGTTCAGGAACCCCTCTGGTTTATTTAAAGACCCGTTTAGGGAAATTCTACTTGTCAAGTGTGTTTGTTTGTTCGTTTCTTGCAGGTTCTCTTGGTTAGGTTTGGTTCTTTAGCCTAGACATTAGGATCCACATCCTTTGCATGTCAACATAGGTAGAGATTTCCTTGCATCCTACACCGTAGGTTCAACCTTTGCATGACAACATTAGGGTTAGTTCTTAGCTAGTCTCCCTTTTATTTTGCTAGTTTCTTTTACATCCTTGCATGTGATTAAAACTAAAACTTGCTTTTCTTTTCCTTTTGAAAACAAAACACTTAATAATGGTTTAAACTCCTTTCTCAAGGTAAAAACAACCAACCAACATAAACTCTTTTCGCCTTTGCGCGTTTCTTTTGTGTTTAAAACCTTTTTTTTTCACAAGTAAAAAACACAAAACCCACCAAAACAAGTGAGCCGAACTACGGCGCTCTGACTTTCCAATTGCACGCGGGAATACGTAGGCATCTTGTCACGGGGCTCGATCGAGCAAACTTTGTAAATACTTCCTTCTTTTCCCCGTGGTTTCTTTATTTTCTCTTCTCTTTTGCATTGCATGATAGTGATTAAGCATAGATAGACATTAAAACACCCTTTAGCTAGAAATAGAAAGTGGATACCGTAGAGTACTACGGGCGTGTAGGGTGCTAATCCCTTCCCCTCGCGTAACTAACTCCCTTACCTAGATTCTCTTGATTTCTCGGTCATAGGACCGTGATTTCTCCCCTCAGGTTTACTCGATGTTTTCCCTTTCTCCGTCATGAGATAAAAGACGTTCGATGGCGACTCTATTTGATACCAGTTATCAGTCGAAGGTTCCGTCGGGTGATTTCAGCAGCTGCCACATCAACTGCATCCAACTTTTCCCCTAACTTAGTAAAAGTAACATTATCTTTCAAAGGCCAATTTAACAACCTCTCAAATTCTTCAATCGTTGGGACCAACTGAAAATCTTGGAACGTAAATCATCATAGAGGAGGATCAAAAAACTTTACTAAGGCTTTCAAGACGTTGTGATCAACTGTAGTATCCAGTAGCTCCAAGATCCACCTATACCTGGTATGAAAGTTATTCAATTGAGCATGCTTCATTTTCCCCATAAGCTTCAACAGAGTCTAAGTATTTGGAATTTTAAAGTTGATGTGAGGATTGTTCTTTTTGGTGGAATCCATGTGTGATCTGATTACTTACACGATCGCGTATTTAAAGTTTCCTGAAAATGATGAAAATATGATGAAAATGAATGATCAATGCAAAATGTAATTCAAATGGTTTTAAGATGGAATTCGACAAACAGTGTAACAGTAGATCACATGATGGGTCACAGGATAGTTGGACATGATTTCGACGTCTACCCAACAATTCCCCATATAGGATGGTTCTAATGTTTTTTTTTGGCTAAATGTCTCTCAGAGTCTCAGATCCCCTTTTAAAAATATTATCATCATGCAAATGAATCACATGAAGGTGATATTTCCAAAAGTATACTCCAATAGACGACTTCTAAAAGGGATACTCAAAATCCTTTATTTGAGCGGTCGGTCTCGGTTTGGATACCCTAATATGGGCCACTTGTCCAGAAAATTTTGTCCCGCACTAGCATACAGTGCAACAATCCCCTTAAAATGACCAACTCTAACTTGCAGTCTTCACTTCGTTCCATGGGACACAGATGTCCAATGGACCTAAGCTACGCAACCACTCTAACTTAATGTTTCCTAGAAGCTTAGGTATTGGGTTTTCAACAGAATAATATATAAAGTGTAAAGAAAATAATAAGCAATGAACTATAAATGAATATTAAGAAGAAAGCAATAAACAAACACACAAACATACGAAGAATTAAACTAAGGTAGACTCTCTAAAAAAAGTCCTCAGTGATGTCGCCAGCTAAAGCAACTGGTTTTTCAAAAATCATTTATTTTTAAAAACAATGAAGTCGCCACCTAATTTTATTTGTTCTAAGAAAGAATAAAAAAATATAGATAAAACCCACGAGTGATGGATAAGGCGGTCTACATGACCAAAAGAGATGGATTCGAGAGTCGGTTATGCAAGGGGAAGGTATTGGCACCCCTCACATCCATCGTACTCGATGGGAACCATTTAGCTCGTGTGTGTTTACATGTATTTACGTAATAATTCTATCTTCTAATTAATGATCGAGAAATGAGAAGGAAGAAAGGGTCTTTATTTTTAGTATTTTGAGTTCGCCGCGGTTTCAAAACCTTGTGCCTACGTATTCCCTCGTGCAATGGGAAAGTCAGAACTCCGTAGTTCTTCCTGAAAATGTTTTAGTTTGTTGTGTTGATTTTATAAGAAAATCGTGCAGTTAGACATTTCAAATGTTCGAACTTTGACTTGTTTAGTTTGTTTGAAAATCTTAAGTCTTTGTTCGTATTTGAAATGGCTATCACACACCCTTTGTAAGAAAAGAGTTTGATGGTCGCGTATGAGCGAAAAAGAGTTGAGTGAGTTGAATTGATTTTAAGCGGGTAAAAAGTATCGAACAATAGGACTAGCATCCTATGATTCAAATAATAGAAACTAGAGGAGCTCAATGATTCAAATACTTTAAACAATTGGACTAGCATCCAACGATTTAAAGACTTGGAGTTCATTTCGCATAAGTTTTCAAACAATTGGTCTAGCAACCAACGATTTAAATACTTGGGTTTTATTGTGAGAAAGAATTTTTGAAAAGATACTCGACGTTGGATCGAGGTTTGGAACTTTAATTACGAAAGTGTTTTAGATTTTTGGTATATGGACCAAGAGAAATTGAATTGGGTCATGATTAATCAAGTATATGGATTTAATTAATCTCGTGAGGATAGGTGCTCATGTACCCAACTATGAAACCCTTGTGCATGGACAATTGGTGTATGAACCAATATTTATTCGGGTTATGGTTAACCAAAGCAACAAGGGCTTTGATTAACCTCGTGAGAATGACCATGCCCATTCCCAACTATGAGACCCTTATGGAACATGAGCCAAATTAAAAGAAATGGAATTGTTTATATTAAATGTGTGTGAAGTGTTCAATCGTGAATAAATCATACAAGCATGCAAGAGAAAATGGGTAATTATCAAACAATACAAGTCTAAAAATTTTAAATAATTATTAGAATAGTTTTTTTTATTTGATAAAAAATAAATTAATAATTTGATAGATAAGTTGTCAAATAAAAACTATCATAAAACTAATTATTATTTAATACATCAACCCAAATTTATTTGCATGATTAAATCGAATAAAAGGGGGTGATGGAAACCCTAACTACCATAATACATCAACCCAAATCTACGGTTGATTTTTGCAGATTCGCCATGGTTTCTCCTAGATCTAAAAGGGGGTGACGGAAACTCTAACTGCCATTTTGAAAGCGGCGGCGATGATGATGACGTAAAGATAAATCAAAGTAGAAAAGGGAAGAGAGGCGGATCCTGTGCCTCCTCAGAGCGAAACAGAACCTTACATGGTGATGTCCTTCTTTTCCTTCTTCCTGCCATCCGATTGGCTTTCGTTTCCTCTTCTTTTTTGCTTTTTTTCAATTTCTGAAGGGAAAATAGAGTAGGAAAGGGATGAACAAATTAGGGTTCTTAGATCTGGAAATTAGGGTTTGCTATTTTTAGGGGTTTGGTGAAGAGTTTTTTTTCATCCCGAAATCTATGAGTTTAATCTTTTTATAATGTCACAAAAATTAGGGTTTTACTGTTTTGATTTGGACTTTATGATTTTCTGGAAAAAGGCTTACGAAAAATTGTGTATTTGGGGGTGACATTATTCTGACATGTTTGGTCATCTCTGATTCATTGTGGTAACTTGCAGTAATTTACTGAAACCTTTTTTTGAATCCATTTTCTGATGTGTTATTTTTGTGACAAAATGGCTACACGATTTTCTGTTGTTGGGCTTATAATTCTGGATGTACCATGATGAATTTACTGAGTTTTTTTTGTACTTGTTTCCTTTTGAATCTCTCTTGAATTTCTTTTGTGAACCGAGGATAATCGTGATTTGCAAAAGAGACTATTTAGGCCAATGACTTGAAATGCAATTCCAATTGTATGAGGCTTTATTTGTTGCTTAAACATGATTTGAAAACTCTTAACCTGATTCTTGCCTTTGATCCCTAATGATGAGCTTGTAACGCTTGCTTGAAAATATCTGTTTTATGTTCTTGTGCTCATGTTGCTCACCATATTTCTTTCTTGTTTTCATGTATGGCTACGATGGAAATGAAGAAACCTTAACATAACTCGAAGTGAAGAGGTCAAGGGAATCAACTCAAGACTTTCGATGATTAGCATAGGAAAAAAATTTGTACCATGATTAGCATTAGTGATGTCCAAGATATTTTTTAGATGGATGGCACTTGGACTTGTAAATTCAAAAATCTAAGTTTTAGAAACTTGAATGTTTTTGTTGTAAGAAGCCTTAGTATACTTGTATGAACATTTACAACTTAGGTGTAGACTTGGATTGTTCTCTTGTAAGAATTCATATCTTTTGGTCTTGAATTTAGTTGAACCCTTGTAACAATTGAAATGTAATCTTGTGAAGTTTTGGATCAAATGAGGATTCCTTTGAATGATAAAGTAGACAATGTTTTGCTATTCTTTGACTTCGATCTTACCTTTCCAATCTTGTAATGTTGTTTAGACGCTAGCCTTTGGTATTTGGGTACCATGAAGTGACTTGAAATTAGGTCAAAGATTTGGGAATTCGCCTTGTAAATGATGAAGTTATTCAAAATCTTTTAAGCCATCACACTTGTATATATTTTTGAATTTGGAAAGTTTAAGTGGTACATCTAAATCATTTTTAGCTGAAGATTCGAATTCCGATTCGATTCACTCATTCGTCACTTTTTACCGCGAACACCCCCAACAATAATAAAACATTTCTCCTCAGAGATGAGACATGAATCATCTCTGTGGAAGAAGTATCTCATCTATAGCATCACATTCAAATCAAACTTTTTTCAAATCAAACTTTTTTTTCAAACAAACTAACAAAACATATTTCTTAACTGTAAGTGGTAACGCTTGTACACTTAAGAAAAATGGCCAATGTGTTATACCCCAAAATTTGCCCTCTTACTTCTCAAGACATTTCACATATCCATACTCAAGGATTTCACAAGGGTCGACTAGACAAACCCTCTCCTAAGCCGTTAACCCAAACTAGGGTTTTGGTCATTCTCAAATCAAGGTGGGCCTCTAACACTTCCAGTGGTTATCATGCCTCATCATATGCTTCAAAGAATTTCCATGTCAAGTTTCAAGCCTTACAAGTCAAGTTTCCTCAGACAATTGCTCAGATGGTTGAAAATCAGTTGTATTGGACAAAACGTCAACTGTGGTCAACATACAGTCAAACTTCACAATTTTTGGTCAACATCAATATTTTGAAGTGATATTCATCATTTGATCAAGGGTTGATCATGATTCATCAAGGAAAGTCAAGAATTGATCAAAAGTCAAAGTTTCTAAATTGGGCTTTCCTAGACAAAAGTCAACAGAACTTTGACTAGGCATAACTTTCACATACTTTATCAAAAAAATTTCCACCATAGCTCATTTTGAAGAGAATTCAATTATCTACAACTTCATGTCTCACAAGCTTGGGCAGAAAATGCTTCATTTGGAAGTTATGGATCAAAACATTACAGGTCCTTTTAAAAGTCAACAAAAGTCAACTTTTTGTAAAGAAGTGTTCATGAGCATGGAAACTTCAATGAAGATGAAACCAAAAAGGATGTTTAGAGGACATCTTTAGATTTCTAAAAAGTCCAAGAACACCCAAAAATGTTAAAAATTGAGCAAGATACACCTTGCACAAATTGAGCATTTTTTAGGAGGTGCACAAAGAGAAATACTTGACAAAACCAAAAAATTTGCAAATGGGCCTAACTTTTCTTGATTCAAACATGTTCCTTAGCTGAATTGGAACCTCCAAGCCCAAGGCCACGAATTTATCTTTTATTTTTTATTTATTTTTTATTTTTAATCATTTAAAAGCCAATTTAATTAAAATAAAAGATAGAAAATCAAAAATTAATTGCAAGGTGGATTTTCTCTCATTCTTGAGATCCAAGCAAGCCATACAAGCTGTCAATTTCGAATTTCATTGATTGGAAAAGGAATTGAATGAGATTTGATCAAAAAAGGCAATATTTGGTTTCATTCCAAATCAAATATTTTCTCATTGATTGGCATATAATTTCTTCATAATTCTTGACCTAATTCACTCTACTATATATACATGATGCATCCACAAGCACAGGAGACGAATTTCTGGCCTCAAAGAACCCTACCAAGCATCTAAAAACCGTGGCATTCAAGCAATTGGCAGCCTTAGTTCCAGTCCAATTCAAAGGATTCCAAGCATTCCAACACGTTCCTTGAGGTTCCCTAATCAAATCCAGATACTCACAAGCAAGCAAAACGTGCAGAAACGCAATATCTAAATCACGGTTTGCATCCTTTTATGTCAAAATCGATTATGTACTTACATGCATTTTTAACATGATTTGATTGCATATCTGTGTTTAGAATGATATTTCAAAGCTATTTGAATCGTCCAATTGAGTTTTGAGTGCAGGAATTGTGACATGCCATGGTTAGGGTTTTTGACCTTCGAATTAGGATCCTTTGATTCAGGCAAAATTGGACCAAATCGAGGGCACCATCATACTCAAAACAAAGTTTCCAATCGAACCACGGCCTTACCGTTAATTTATATTGTGTTTTCTGAGATTTTGAATATTGCAGGACTTGTAGCTACGGAAAAAGCCGTCACTAAAGTCTTTTTCTACGAACGGTAACCGTAGGTATAGACCTGGTTAAAAAACGAAGAAGACGACTCCATGAACAGGGCACGCGCGTGATTTTTAAATTCAAATATTTTTTAATTTTGTTTTCGCATATATGTTATTTTGTTCACTATGATAACAGCTTGTACACCCAGCACAGATGGCAAGAGGCACGTGTATGTGAAGGTGAGGACCTTGGTTCGATCCCTGGCATTCTCACCTATTTTTTACACTTTTGCAAAACTAACCAATTTTCTTATTTTCTTCATATTTTCTTTTCTAATTTAATTTCTTTTCAAACAATTTTTTAACACATCAAAAAATCACCAAAAAATATTTTCTTTTTGCATTTAGGACAGAAAAATGTTTATTTAATTTTTGGCATAAAAATTAATATTTTTGCATGCATATTTTAATTAATTGTTAATTAATCATAAATTGACTTTTAATTATTTTTCCTTGCTAAAACCAATCCAGAAAATTCCCAAAAAATTGTTTTATCATCTAATTAGGATTACTAACCTAAAAACTTTTTCCTAACTCAAAGATCTTTTTTTTCCTAACACATTTTCTCTTATGCGAATTTTTTTTCTTTTCCGATTATTATGTATCTGCTTCCAGGTTGTAATAGTTAGGATCAATTTTCTCGCATTTCTTTTTTTCAATATTATGTAATTGCTCATGGGATGTAATAGCTTAATTAGGATTTACTTCTGCACTCCTATATTATGTAACTTCCCCAAAGCCATGTAATAGCGTAGGATTTACTTTCCGCACTTTTTTTCCCGCAATTTACTTTCCGCACCCATATAAACTGCTAGTAACTAGCTGTGTATGACAAGATAAAAATGAAAGTAGATCACTTCTAATTCCAAGATAATATATCTGAATTTGACACACTCTCTTCACACATGCACCCCCTGGAGTATTCTCTCTCGTTGCCTTTCGAATAAATGGTCAAGTCCCTCGAACGTAGAGGTATCCTAGCACCGTTGCCTACAAACATATCATCATAGTCCCTTCGATACAAAGATCATAGTCCCTCGACGTGGCCTACGAATACATGATCTCGTCCCTCGATTGTTGCCTACGGATGATCGTCCCTTCTAATGTGCTAGGATACTCCTACAAGTTGCCTTCTATGACCATCCGATGTCCCTTCGAATGTCCCTTTACATCCAACGAATGGGGTTACCTACCAACTAATGGTATGGATAACACTATTCTAAAGGAAAGTAAAATAACACGGAAACGACCGTTATGAGTAGGTAATAAGAATTTTAGTTGCTTGCTCCATCAAAACATCTTTTCACACCTCACACTTTTACAAAGTTAAAACACTTTTCAAAAACGAAATATTTCCGAACACTTCGTATACATTCCAGCGTGAATCATTACGAAGTCAAAGAGAAATGCCTTTTCAAAAACATTTTCAAACACACACACAGAAAGAAAATTTTAAAGATGAGCTAAAACAACTAAGATCCCGTAGATAACTACGGATGGAAAGGATGCTAATACCTTCCCTTTTCATAACCTTCTCCCTTACTCAGAATCTAACGAAGGTCTTTTTCTGTTCTTTTCACCTTCCCTTAGTTGGATAAAAGAAAAGTCGGTGGCGACTCTTGCTATCCGCAACATTTGCGATCAAAAGCAAAACAATTCAAAGTCAGTTCTCCCACCATATTACACAATGCTTACAATGAAAGATCCAACATTTTTTTCAAAACATCTTCTCATTCTAAGAACTATAAGTGGTATACTTGTACACTCAAGTTAAACACCTGTTTCTTACAATGAAAGATCCAAACAATCAATTTTCAAAAATGTATGTGATGAAATAGATTAGATACATTTTTCATTAAGATGACACTTGTGTTTGTCTCTTAAAAATCTTTGTTTCCACTAGCACATAAGTGGGAACTACGATTGCTCTGACATTGTCAACCTCTTTTTGAGAATACGTAGGCAAAAGGTCTCACCCTTGAAGAGCATACTCTTTCTCTCTCAAACCACCCAAACATTAGTCTCCCATAGATCATGAGCTACAATTGCTCTGATTCCCTCTAGGAGATATGTATGCAGAATATTGCAATGATCTTTGCGAGCATAATCATAATAAATAAACTTAGGATTCCTACCTAGCTTACCTTCTTAAATCCCAAAGGAGAAACTTTCTCAAAATAGCATAACAAATAAAACACAAACGCACAAAAGGTCCTATAGAGTACTATAGATACATAAGGTGCTAATATCTTCCCTTTGTATAACCTAACCCCGAATCCAGGAATCTCCCTCATGTTTTGCGTTTAGTATCACACTAATCGCATTGCATATCTTTTTTAGGGTATTTCATCTTTCCCATTTTCCCTTTTTATGGAAATAATAAAGCTTGGTGCTCGCGACATCTTTTAAAAATCATTAAATTGTTTTGAGTCGAAGAGTTGAATTTCAATTTGGTTCCCTCGTTCTTATCTTTTTACCGTGAACAGAAAAATGGCGACTCTGCTGGGGAGTACCAAGCTTCTTTTGTTTCTAAAAAAAATGGGTTAAGCCTCATTTGTGCATTTGTTTATTTTATTTTTATGTGTTTTGTTCTATTAATCGCGATTTCATGTGATGGAAAAAAATTCTAACCCTAATTTAAGAAACATTTAAGAATTAGGTGGGGGTATAGTCCTGTTAACTTACAAGGAATCTCAGTCCTTAATAATTTAATTTGAGATCCCTCGTTCAGTGAAAGTTTTCTTGGGGGTAATTTTGTTTAACAAGTTTGTTGCGAAGACATTTTTGCTTTTCAAATGAACGAGCAAAGCTGAGTTGGCTGTAGAACCTATAACCCATCTTGGCCTTTTAGGATGTAGTGCAGAAACTATTCAGGTATAGACTTGGATTAGTTGTCATGCGAGACTATGATCAGGCGAGTTTCTCTTGAAAAATATTATTGGACTACGAGTTAGTTGTTTAATCCGATAATATTTAAAAGAGAAGCATATACCATGTATTATCAGTAGAACATGTTTTACAGGTGATTAAACCTATAGTACTTACCCGCGTTTGGTTCTTATCGTTGACCCCATGCTCGTGACTTCGAACATTTGAACCTATTTTGTGGCATTCATGCATCCATTCATAAATTTTTCCATTTTTCTCTTTCCATAAAATTTCCAAAGAATTTAGAGAATTTTTCTTCGCAAACATTCTAGGTTAGAGTGATGGATTTGAGAAGAAGAAATACCAAGAGATACGATTTAGATTTCCTGAAGTTAAAAAGTTAAAAGAGTTAGCATCCTTGGTCAAAGATCCATCGGATTTCAGAAAACGCTATGGAACTCTTTTAACTATCTTGAACACTAACGTTGATGAAGGACTTCTCAAAACCTTGGTTTGGTTTTACGATCATGTTTATCGTTGTTTCACTTTCCCTAATAACCAGTTGATGCCTACTTTGGAAGAGGACGCAAATCTTTTAGGTATCCTAGTGTCTGACAAAGTGCCTTTCAATGGTTTGGAAGCCATTTTGAAGCCACAAGTCATTGTAGCGATGACTCACTTAAGGAAATTTGAGATAGACAAAAACTTGACCATTAAAGGAAATCTCTTAGGATTGACTTCAAAGTTTCTAATGGAGAAAGCTTTTAGTTTTGTCGTGTAAGTCTAAGAGTGCCCAAGAGGGGGGGGGGGGTGAATTAGGTATATAAAAATTTATTCGGTTTTATGAGAATACTTGTAGTAATTTTTGTGGTTAAGTGTTTGAAGGTTTTAGACTATATCTTATCTTTTCTTGATTATAGTGATGAAAAGGATAAATGCCGAAAAGTAAAGAACACGGCGATATATTCTGGTTCCCCTTACAATTCGAGAGTACTCCAGTCCCCTTTCCAACACGAAAGAGATTTCACTATAGTTTAGAATAATTGTACAACCTATGCTTACTATCTAACCTATAGGGTGACCAAAGGTTCTTAACACCTTTAAGGTCAAACAAACACTAATGTGAATGAAGAACAATCCTCTTCAAATCACAACACTTACTTCCAACAATCCTGGATAGTAAGGGAATACTTTCTTTTGTAATACAATGGTTTATTTGAAAGAGATGGAGAGCAATATCAATCTTTGATTATCTTCTTCTTCAAGAAAGAAACAACTCTCAAGCAATGATTATAAATGTTCACAGATGAATGTGTGAAACTTGTAATGATTTCTTAATGAAAATGTATATGGCAAGTTTCACAAAATTATGATTTGTAAGAACACTTGAAAGTTTGTAAGATAATGAAAGTTTGAATGATGAAAATTGTTAATTGAAGAAAGGTGATTTGAATTTAAAAAATCTGCATTATTTATAATGTCACAAATACCTCTTCATTCATGCCATTTGATATGAAAAGATGCAATACAATCATGAAAGAATATCATTTGAATTTTGTTCAAAGAACACAAGAAAAACTGTACTGGTTTGCTGGGAACCGGTTCCGACCCAGGCAGAACCCGGTTCCTAGTGAACGTTATAACCCAGAATTCAAAAATAACACGCAGGAACCGGTTCCCCTATAGGTACAACCCGGTTCCTGGTACAAAATCCAGGGAAGTAATTTTTGCATAAGTTTGGAACCCGGTTCCCTGTTAGGTCAGAACCGGTTCCTAAAAGTTTATTTTCAAAAATTCTTTTTGAAAAAGATTTCAAACATAGTTTTTCTTATTGTTAAAAATGTGGGATATGTATATGATTATGAATGCATATTTGTGAACATCTATATTCAAGTTTAAGAATTATTTATACCTTTTGACATTGTTGTTTCTTTAATAATTCTTCTTCTAATCTTCAAGACTTGTAAAAAGATTTTATATGATTACTGATAAACTTTTTGCACATCCTTTGAATGTTGATATCCATGTTGTCTTTATCAAAAATAAGGCTTTAAACATGACTTGAGAAGCTTGCAATTACATGCCGAAGCTGGTAGCATGGTAGCTTTTGAGGCTATTTTAGCTTTGCTTATTTATGGGTTGGTCTTGTTTCCTAACGTCAAAGACTTCGTTGATATCAACACCATAAGGATATTTTTTATTGGAAATGATGTCCCTACTTTCCTTGGTGATACGTATTTCTCTATTCATCATAGGAATTGTCAAGAAGATGGAATTATTGTGTGTTGTGTACCTTTGTTGTTCAAATGGATTGTTCACACTTTCCTAAGTCTCCTATCTTCAAAGAAAAAAAATTGGTTGGCATTGGCCTCAAAGACTCATGTCTCTTACTAATGACGATATTCATTGGTATACCTTGGCCTACAATGAGATGGAAATCATTGACAGTTGTAGAGAGTTTGCCAATATACCTCTCATTGGTACACAAGGAGGAATTAACTACAACCCATTTTTGACAAGACGTCAACTTGGGTATGCAAACTCGAGTAAACCCCTTGGTCTTACAGTAGAGGGTTACTTTATCATGAAGGGGAAGATTCTCAAGGTTTGAAATCCAGAACGATAAGAGCTTGGAACCATATTCGAAGGAATGAAAAAGGTGATGTAAGAAATTGTGTAGCCATGGAAATTTACACTTGTTGGGTAAAGAAAAGAGCGAAGGAATTCTGAATGCCTTATGCTTATGAAGAACCCATGTTCCCAGTGGTATCTAAATCGACCACCATTCCCATTGAGACTATGGGAGAATGCCAATAAGCTTTGGCTAAGATGAGGCTAGATAAAAATGCTTGGGAAGACAAGTTTCTTAAGGCTGACTTTGAGAATGTAAAGCTTAAGAAACAGGTCAAACATCATGAAAAAATGCTCTACTTTCAAGATGGTTGGCTCATGGAGAAATATGAGAAGATTCGTCGAAAGTATGTCGCGATCAAGAAATACATCAAATGGTACTCCTGCTCCTAACGAGTGGAAGAATGTTGTTAACAAGCTAAGAGCCGAGAAAGTTGAATTGAAAGTTTGCTATGGTAAAGAGATCCTGAAGATGAAGTTGCATCAAGCATTTGGTTCTTCATCCGACGAAGATTCTTGATCCGAAGTGACATATCAGTACCATTAGAGTCACTTCAACTTTTTTGGAAATGAGTTTGGAAAAAAGGTCAACGGTGCAGATATTAATTAACATAAAGGACCCACATGTAGCAAAAAAAACCATAAAATACTGACTTGTTACAATTAAATAACTTAAAGGACCATGGAGATAATTTTTTTCTAAAATCTATAATTTTGCCTCAACGTCGTTGGAATAAGAAGAATACTATGCATCTTTCACTTCACATCTCCCAGTCTCTCTTCAAAGCTATGGAGTCACTATTTCAAAGAAATGTACACATATTCCTTCAAAGTTTAATCATACAAGAATTGATATTTTTTTGTTCTTTTAATTGATATAAATGCTAGTTGTTCGGTTAAATGCCTCGTAGAAACAAGAATGATTGGTAACATGTGTGGTAATGCCTAACAAATGAATGTTATCAAGAGGTCCACACATGGGATTATGCTTAGTGACGAAGAGGACAATGGAAACAATGTGGCAACCCATATCTAGTGATTTAGGTGACAATGGAGGTTTTGATACGGTGTCATAAGTCAAATCTAGTGGTTTAGAGAACATATTTAACAATGAATATGATTTTGTGATAAACACATTAAAAAGATAAATCATAACTACTTTGAAACTCCTAAAACCTAAAATCAAAAACGTAAAGTGCATTGTGTTATCACATTGTATTATACCCATAGGAAACACACATGAGAATGCACATCTTACATCGTTGTAGAAAATGGACATATAAACAAAGGACTTGTCAAGAAGTTCACATATCGAAAACATTTCTTCCACCACTAATTTTTCCATAACAACATATTTAACAACAATTGATTGTTCTCTGGTTGGTTTCATGGAAGGAAGAACTTTGTTTCCCCTTTTGCATGTCGTCTAGGATAATAGATCTCAATAGCTTTTGTCGTCACCAGAGAGCCATTCACAAACACCATTAGTGTCATCACCGATGTTTAATTTTGGTCTATGAATAAAATTACACTTGTTGATTCTCTTAGAAATGTTTTATGCTAAGATTTGTCAAAATCGATAACAATTTTTTGAAAAATTTACATCTACACTAACATTTTGCTATCAATAGCTTTTGTCGTCACCAGAGAACCGGTAAAATGATTTTCCATTCAGCTTTAAAATACCATTACAATGATGTTGTAAATGTATCTCAAATTGAATTTGGGTGATGAAAAACTCACCATAACCACCAAAGAGAATTAAAAAAAAACAATAGTGGATACTATCAAATTGACCAAACAAAAATCCAACTACATAACTATTAAATAAATACCTAACTAATATTAATATAAATTCTACCTTCACTAACTAATTTATCTAATCCTATTTAGGAAGGGGAGCTAAATTTCATTCTATAATTTTAATAATGGGCAGAGGAAATGTTAAGAAAAGGAGAAATTGGGTACAATGGCGGTGGAAAAGAGTATGATATCTACTATCTAATATATACTAAAAGTTTGTTCAAACTATTTAAATTATGATTTTTTTAAAATATTTTATACTACACTTTGAATATTTTAGTAACTAACAAAATAACTCCTAACTTTTTCAACTTTTATAATTTTATTACCACAATTGTCAACTTCTCATTGATCCAAATTAAATTTTTTTTTTTTCAATTTTACTATTTTCTTTTTTCTCTCTTTTCATTTTATATAATTATTTAATACATTTGAATTTTAAAATAAATTTACTCGTGCGGAAACACATGTGCCAGACTAATTTTATTGATAATAATACATGTCCTTTTCACACCACATCTTTATCAAACCGAGCATTTCAAAAGACTTTATGTTCTTTTTGAAAACAACAAGAAGATCAGAGCTATTTCTCTTTCAAAAACTTATATAATACCATAAAAGTGTTTCTAACAAACGTTTTAGTAAAATAAATAATTGAGTTGTACTCAATCATACATAATTTATGGCCTATGGATATTCTATTATTATAAAAATAACAACCTTTAAATTAGATAAATTATTATAACCAATCAATAATGTCTCACCATTATCATATAGTATTTAATAACAAACCAAAATAATGGTTGGTTCATTCACAAGAGCGCCACTAGGCAACAACAACACGAAACTACTAGGTTACATATATGAACAACGAAAAAAGCAAAAGTGGAAAGAAAAAAACTTTTAACTAGAATAAAGAAAGGAACATTATAATATTCTAATTACAATATATACACATTTGGAAAAAAAATAAAAGTTGCTTTTGGCTTAATGGAAGGAGCAACACGCCAACACCCTTTTCCATTTATATGAATGCTTAAGTTCTCAGTGAAACCTGGTTCTCTCTGAGCAGTGTAGCAGCAAAGTACTGTGTGTGTGGAGGTGAAGTGGTCCTTGATAAGGACATGTGTTGTGCGACATATTTTTAACAACTATTTTTAGTACTACATAGTACTTGATAATATTCAAATTCAAACAATATTTATGCAAATAAAAAATAAAGTGATTAGCTAAACTCAAAAGTAATAAGGTGTATGTAAGCTTGTATAATAGTAGCCATATATCTACAATTGAAAATTGGAAGTGAGATAGTGAGAATTTATGGGAAGATCGGATCACACAAGTTGATGATGATGGGTTAAGGAATGTAGTGGCTTGACAGATATATACTACATATGGCCATATGTTGGGCCTAGGCATGTTACTTCACATCACTACAACTTGGTTCTATAATAATTGTATTCTTGGTTTTATAATATAATTGAAGATAGTAATAATCCACCACACTGGCTCCCTAGAGAACAATAAGAATAATAATGATTGAAAATGTTTAGACTTTATAGGGACTCTTGGCACATGCTTTGATACGATGGGAGAAAATAATACTCGGACACAACTCTAATTCTTTCTTTTTGGAAGCTTCTTTCATTCGCCTTGTTATAAGTATATTGGTTCATATGAAGCAGCCAATTTTTTTACGCTCCGTGCAATTTAGTAACTGCACAAGCAAGGACCTATCTCTCTCTAAACTTCTTGCTCTGCCTTCTCTCTAGGTCACAACTCCGTTTTTTCCAAACTGTAGATCCAGCGATGTAGCTGCCGGTGTTGGTGGTGTGATGTCTCTTCTCAGGCCGCTTCATCTTTTACCTCCGTTGAGGTTTTCAAGTTATTAGTCTGCGTCAATAGTTTCTCTTACTTTCATATTTACTCTTGCCATCACTCTCATTTAACATCTCTGTACAAATTTCAACAGTGGTGGTCGTACTCCTTTCTGGATGTTGTTTCTGACTGGTTTAGCATTGTTTTTGTGTTGCAAAGGTTGGGTTTGTTATTGGTGGTTTTTGTTGTTCTCTCGCTACTTTTCAACGGTTTTGGTGTCGGTTTCTTGACGATGATCTTTGGTGCTTTTCAGATCGGTTGAGATCTGCAGTTCTCATGTGTTTGAGTTTTCAACATTGCACCATTGTTTTGTGGTTTTTAAACCATGTTGTTGCTTGTTCTTTTGTTGTCCGATCGAATGTCTTGAACTTGCTCATTGTGATCTGGGTCATTTGGCTTGAAAGGGCTGCTTAGCCTGTTGTGATTTTTTCACAGGGGTTGTTGGTACGAGTATCTGTTCGTGTTGGCGGTAGGTACTTTTTGAAACAACCGGCTGAACATCATAGGATAGAGTATCAATGAAGTCGTCATGAACGTTTTTTATCCCGCAAGAGGAAAGAAAAACATCGAGTAAATCTGAGGGGAAGAAATCATGGTCTTACGACCAAGAGATCGGGTAAGGGAGTCTATTACGCGAGGGGAAGGTATTAGCACCCCACACGCCCGTAGGACTTTACGGTATCCACTTCTATTTTCTATCTAATGGGTATGTTATATTTATCTATCGCTTAACCGCTACAATGCATGTGAAAGAAAATAAAGAAAACACAGAGAAAAGAAGGAAGTATTTACAAAGTTTTGCTCGATCGAGCCCCGTCACAAGATGCCTACATATTCCCTCGTGCAATGGGAAAGTTAGAGCGTCGTAGTTCAGCTCACATGTTTTGGTCGGTTGCAATTGTTTTTATGGGAAGTTTGATTCTACGTCCTTACAATTGCAACTCATGCTTGGCGTTGCAACTATAAGAAGTCTTATGCTCGGCCGCTCGCACACTTAGCAATTTGCTCGGATTTGAAAAGGAATGCCCTTATTGAAAAGGTTTTAAACACAAAAAGCGCCCGTAGGCGAAAAAGGTTTGCAGTGAGGTTGATTGCTTTTACCTTGAAAAAAGAGTTTGAATCGTTATTAAGTATTTTGATTTTTGAAAGAAAAGAAAGCAAGTTTTAGTTTTATTACATGCAAGGATGCAAAAAGAATGACAACATGTAAAAGGAGACTAACTAGTTTTATCCTTAATGTTATCATGCAAAGTTAGACCTAAGGTTGAGGATGAAAGAGAATCTCTACCTATGTTAACATGCAAAGGATGTAAATCCTAATGTCTAGGCTCGAGAGCTATCCTAACCGAGCGGTACTAAGGGAAAGCTATCCTAATATTCGTCTTGGTTGTAGAACCAAGGGATGCAAAGGGATGAAGCAAGCAAGTGCTTTGGCATAAGCACACAAATAATGCAATACACAGATAAATGACCACACATGCGCAGGAAAAGAAGTAAGTCTCATAGCTTGCGACGGAAACGAGTATACCAGAGTCAACCAGGAGTCGACCATTCGATTCACGTGAAAGGTACCACCACATGATATGAGCTATCAAGTGTGAAGAGTAAATGAGTGCAGGTATCATCAATAAATGCGAACCCCGAGAGAAGGCGTGGAGAGTCAGAATAGGGAACTCTTGCCACTTTTATTATTGACTCGATAAAGGAAGCAACACGATTCGTGTGTGCTGAAGCTGACACGGACTAGAACTGTGCGGGGGTTGATTGTGAACCCTTTCCATGTGCCCATCATATCATCATCACATACAACATTTGTAGATCTCATCAAAGCGGGACTTTGCTTGGTGGTGCCACTTAGCGGTTTGCCTAACCACTCATGACCTGTGCAAGCATAAAAAGTAAACACAACGACCTGAAGCGCCTCCCTATGCACGGAAGAGGACTTAAACAAACCAAACACAAGTAGCAAACAGAATCGCCCTAAATAGGTCTTTAAATAAACTAGAGGGGTTCCTAAACATGCTCCAACTACGGAATCTCCATCATGCATCTCTATTCCTACTTCTCATGGCAAAAGAAAGTGGTAAAACTCTATTTCTCATACTCCCTAGAAAAACGGTAAAAGAATGCAATAAAAAGGTATAGCAAATACCACATGGATATCAATCTGTAAGCAATAGCAAGCTAAGAAATACTCTGGAAAACTTCAAGTACTGCTTTCAAGCAATAGAGAAAATCGATGAGTAATGCGCATAGGCATCAAAGCATGAACGAACTGTGTGTTCGTACACATCCGAAGCAAATAAACCTGCAAGAGATTGCAATCTAGACAATACAGACAAGATAATGCATGTTCGTATGCAACATGTATCAGAATGTGTGTTCGTACACATTCAGATCAAATAAACCTGCGAGAAAGGTGAAAACCTAAGCAAGCAGACAATAATATGCGCGTTCGTACGCAAATAGGAATTAGAATGTGCGTTCGTACACATTCGAAACAAGGTACTCCTGTAAGAAAGGACGAAATCCTAACAAACAGAAAAAGGTTACGCGTTCGTATGCAAATAGTCATTAGAATGTGCGTTCGTACACATTCGAATCACAAAAACCTGCAAGAAAGGTGACAACCTAACAAGCAGACAAAGGTTACGCGTTTGTATGCAAATAGGCATTAGAATGTGTGCTCGTACACATTCAAATCACAAAAACCTGTAAGAAAGGTGAAAACCCAACAAGCAGACAAAGGTTGCGCGTTCGTATGCAAATAGGCATTAGAATGTGCATTCGTACACATTCAAATCATTTGGATAACCTGCAAGAAAGGTGTAAATCCAAACAAACAGACAATAGGATGCGCGTTCGTACGTAAACGAGCATTAGAATGTGCAATCGTACACATTCAAAACAATTGGATAATCAGCAAGAAATGTGTAAATCCAAACAAGCAGATAATAGAATGCACACGCATATGTGCAAGCACAAGATAAGAATGCTACAAGTCCAAATATCAAGTAAAAATGCTCAATGTACCTCGCACCTGAAATAAAGTGTCAGAATTAACAAACCAAGTGCTAGAAATAAAGCACTGAATGCAAAACCGATTGTATATATGATAATAAACCAGTATAAGCATGTAAGAAGTGAAATAAAATCACAAAAATCGGCTTGGGAAAGCACTTTTCCAAAATCAGAGCGAAAAGGTCAACTTGTCGGAATCAATTAAAAATCGCATGGTTTTTTGCAAAAACGTCAACGGATTCAAAAACGTGATCGGTTTTAATTAATTTCGAGTGGAAGCAACATTTTTCGGACCTTAAAGGAACGGGGAAGCGATAGCGTTTTAGGCATGTTGCACTTGAAATTTGGTTCCGAAACCATCACCAATGGTTTTAAAACGTGCCAAAACATTGGGAACAACTATCGTTACCTCAGACCTTTGAGAAAAAGTGAGTTCTGATGCACAAAATCGCCTAAAAAGGCTTATGGAACACCAAAATTCATGTACCGAATTAAGTTCCAATTCACTTTTGTTTTGGTTTTGAAATGAGAAATGAATTGGAGTTTAATTCATGTACATGTATTCAAGAACTCAAAACAAAATAAAATGCAAGTTATGTACAATGTTGATTGAAGTTTTAGTCAAAAAGGATGCAAAAATTCACATTTGAAACATGTACTTAATGTGTATTTATGAATGAAAATGCAACATGTTCATGAATGAAATATAGATGTATGGCATACAATATGCAAATGAGGTGATTACTCTACCTACACTATGCTAAACATGAATTAAAATCAATTCGAATTGAGAATTCTACATGTTCGAATGTTTGAATTAGATGATTAAAGATGCATCAATAAACACATGAAAATGTGCATGAAAATGAGACACTAACACACTTTAATGTTATCAAAATCAAGCTTCGACACATAAACTCAATTCAATTATTCAACATGTTGATAGATCAATGCATGAAGATGCAATATATGATTTAAATGCAAGTCTAAATGCATAATGTACAGTGCAAATAAACCTACAAGTCAAAATACACCTAAAACTATATTTCGACATAATTATTTTCACTAATTAAGCCTTAACTCACATGGATTCAATGCAAATTATCAACCTAAATGCTACCTAATGCATGAGCACATGATAGGTGATGCAGATGTTCAATTAAAGTGACTTAAATGCAAAGAAAAAGAATTACACAAGTGTAGGTGTGTTCTATGTACAATTTCCCTTCACACCGACACAATAACATTCACAAATAGGATTCAAATCAAATAATTCACAAGCAAAAATTCAAGAATCTGAATCAACACATGTAGTTCAATCAATTCCAATATTCAATTTCAACAAAAGTCAAAATCAGAAAATCAATTAAAATAAGCACTTAATTGAACAAGTTATTTACTTGTTCTTGAAGTTTGACTTGAATTGTTGAAGAAAATATCAAAATCAAGCTCCAATTGATGAAGAATCCTTGAATTTGATGAAAATCGGAAGAGGAAAACCTTGATTTGGTGAGAAATTGAAGAAAATTGGAGGAAGAAGCCTTGATTCTTAAGGAAGGCTTGAAAACCGAGCAAGAGAAGTATGAAGGAGGGCGGTCCAAGTTGTTCAAGGCGGAGGAGAAGTTGCTTCCGGTCGGTTAAAGCCGAGGGAAGGTCGGCTGTAGGCTAGCCGAGGAAGAGATGCGAGCGGAGGAAGCTCTAGTGAGGGATCGAACGGCCGGGAAGGGGATGGTCCGGCTAGGGGAGTTCGCACGAAGACCGGTCCGGTTTGAAGGGAAAGGACCGATGGAAGGTGGCCGAAGCTCTGGTTGGACAAGGTGGTGTCCAAAGGAAGCACGATGGTCGGTTTGGTAAGAGAGGGAGGCCGGTTTGGCTTGTGTAGGGAAGAGAGGTTTGCTTCAAATTTTCTTTGACTTTTGCTTTGTGAGTTGAGAGAGAATTAGGAGAAGAGAATTGAGATTTGAGAGCAAAATTTAGCAAATGATTGTGTGTGTTGATTTTGTGAATAGGAAAATATATTTATAGTGTGAAAAATTGGGCCTTGGATCCACAATTAACCCTAATTGGGGTTATCCAAAATATTTTCGTCCACGACCCAAAACAACCAAATCCGTGCGAAATTTGAAGTCAGACTCTAAACGAAAAAAGTTCGGAACGCGAAATTTCTTGAGTGAGTCAAAATTTTGACTCAATCGAACAAACGGTCCAGATGATACAAATTTTTGAAGTTTCAACACACTTTTCGGGCGTCTGACACGTGCAGACTTTTTATTGCGCTCTTCGGAGAAATTTCCTCGAACAAGGGTCTTCTGATCAAAATTCAAATGTGGAGTCTTCGTAGAAAATGAACCCGATAGAATTTGTGAACTTTTGGCACTGGTCCCACCTTGTTTCGATAAAAATAGAGCGAGATATGACTTTTCAAACTTTGCGTATCAGATGAATATTGCTCGATTCGTCTCAAAATCAATTCTAAAGAATAAAAAGCTTCTCTTAAATGGTAAGTAATTGGCTCTGGACTTGTGAATGAAAGTTGGAAAGGGCTTCGATATGGAATTTGAGACACCGGTCCCACTCAGTTTAGATGTTTCAGCTATGGGTTATGACCTTTTTAGTGCACCGAGAACACGGTACAACACTAAAATTCAGCTTATTCCACTTGAAAGATCAATTTCTATGAGGATTTTCTTCACACAATTTGCTTCCGACTTATGAACAAAAGTTGTAGATAATAGTGAGTGGGACCTGGCAGTCGAAAATCATCATAAAATACCAGACGAGTCAAGAGTTGTGCCTTTCGGAGCGCCCAAAACGCACTGAAAACCCAAAATTCCCTTTATTGAAAAATGAACAAATAAAATATTTTTTTCTTGACGAAACGGCCTCCGATCTGAACAGATGAACTGGAGCATATATTGAAGTGATCCCAATTCCTATAGAACCAAACCAAAATAGCTTTTTGTCTAGAAAATCTTGTATCAAGCATACGAACCGAAAAATATAGATATCGACCTCGAAATGATCTGAGATAACCGAAACACACAGTTTCTTCCACGAGTTGAGATACTCAGACCTTGATAACCATATAGTCAATGATATGCATGTATGTTTATGATGATGCAATTATAGGCCAGAAATACCAAAATCAAGAGGGTAAATTTTGGGGTACAACACTTTTACCATTTCTAAAGAGATGGATTTGATTATTCAAGCTCGTCTTTATGTACGTTTAAAATGCTTGTAGAATTTTACTTCGCTTTTATTTTGCAATTTGGTTTCGGGTTCCATGTTGGATTCACTGGATTGTGTGTGTGTAATTTTCTGCTTCGCATTAGATTTATACTCATTTTATATCTACTTTGTTATTTTTACCACTTTTGTTTCACCCTTAGGGTTGACTTGTGGTTGCTGGGTCAGGTTTATGTCCCTCAGATTTCTTGTAATTTCTTTTTCTTTATGAAATTTTATGTGCCTTAAAAAAAAGTATATTGGTTCATATGAACACACAAGCTTTTCTTGATAGTTATAAGTTTCTTTTTTTAAAATTCTCTGAACTATTCCTTATTTTCAAATTCAGGTTTTCTTTTGGAGATTTATTTTCGAGCGCGTTCAATACATATATAACGTACATCAGACCCTTCTTCTTTATTTTCAAAAACTTTTGTGATTCTTCAACTGGAGCTCATAAGCAAAATTCTTCCCATGATTTTTTTCAAAGAACAACAATTCCTCTACATTAATCTTTCCAATCTCAGCTCACTTCATCTACAAAATTCAACATTTTTCATTGTCATCAACACGTTTGAACAAGTTTCTCATTTAACTTATTTTGAGTTTTGATTAATGTATTAGATAAAACAATTTGTTTTAAATGCATTAGACAATAGTAACATTTAAAATAGATAGTCGTTAGAGACTTACACTATGATTTAGTTGCGTTTTGGATTATTAAGGAAAGACTGATATAAAATTCTGCCATTGATGCAAACAGGAGCTAATTCAGAGATGCATCTCTAAATTGTGTCCTTTCTAGTTTTTCGAAGATGCATATCAGAAAATTACTTGGATGTTTTTTTTCTCATTTTTTTTCATGAAAAATTGCTACAAACAACGACGGTAGAATGAGACTCGACCGTGAAACCCAACACGCGTTTGTTCGACTTAAGAGGGCTATACTTCAGAATGAGCAGGCCAGAGCTAGACTGGGAATTGTCCTTATGCCTGTTGACGGGGACGCGTTGATTTCTAGGATCCGCATTTCACAGGGGTCCTCATCCTAGAGGCACGTTCCCCTTCTCACGTAGTCCAAGAGGAAGATCTTATTGCACATGATGGTGTCCTTCTACTTGTAGACCCTTATCTAAGAGGACCCTCAGAAACCTCCTTAATTATATAATATAGAGATCATGTTGTTGGGCATATGAATTTTTATGCCATCCTCCACCATCACCTGTACAACCTCAAAAACAAAACTATATAGAATTTTCAACTGTTAGGGTGACTCCTAACAAGCGCTTGTTCTACGTCGTTAGCTCGACGCCTTTATTGTTTAGCTGGTAACTTCCTCTTGTTGCCTAATGATTTTCTTCAACATGAAATCCAAATATAATTTTCCTAACCAAACACTTAAACAAACATTACTAAAACATAAAATTTACAACAACACTTGAACAACATTGATACATAACACATATATACACACACTTGAACACAACACAAACAAATACATCAACAAGTGTGGAAAACATACAAAAATATACAAGTATGTAAACTTATACACAAATATAGACAAGTGAAGATATACAAGTGAAAATGTACAATATATATGATATAGACAAAGCTCAGAATCATAGAAAATATTGCAATGCAATTCAATATCAAAACACCAATCCCCGACAACAACGCCATTTTTTTGTTGTGGTAAAGCGACAAACAATAATAAGTATTTATAGTTTTGTTTTATCGTCTCCACAGATATTATTGCGAGGAAAAAAAATTTATTTCAATAGTCTCTACATTTTTTTATCTTGGTTTATAATGGGTTTAAAGTGAAGTGCGGAAAAGTAAATTATAAACATAAAATAAATGCATTCCTTAGACAGGAGAGAATTCTTCCGAGTTTGAATTTCATCTACCACATCAAATACTTAAAATTTTACTCATTTATACGCAACCTAAATCACTCATCAAAATTATCATGTATCTCCCACGCAGAGATTATTCTAACACAGAGTGAGATATAAATTATATTTCACTCGCCAGCAATGTGTCGTGCAACTCAAACAACATAGAGGCGTTAAGAACTGATACCCACGTGAATATTAAGCCTAAATATATTTATAGAATCTAGAACCTAATAGATGTTCATCCTAAATCTGGATTCGAATTGTACATGTGTATAGCAACTCAAACCCAAACAAAACAAGTAATCATCAATATTGATTTGTAAAATGAGATTTTATACAATACCATGAGCAATAAATATACATATAATCAAGGTAAACTTACATACAAACTCCAACAAAAATAGACAATACAAAGAGAATAGAAGAATAAGAACCAAAAATCTTTCTGTTTGTCAACTCCGATTGACGAGAAATATGACTCTGGATCTTCCAAATGCAAGCTCCATTGTTCTTTTCTTTGCTTTAACATCAAAGAATATTTTTATGGAGTTGGAAGCTAAAAATCTCCAAAACCATACCCTAAAAGTGAAATGAAAATCTATTTATACAAAATTGGAAACAGCAGACTCCACTAAGCGGGCAAACACCTAAAATTAATAATAAACCTTCTTAAGTCCGCTAATTGGGCTTAGAAAAATAGCCTTTTCCATTTTACTCAAAACTTCTAGTAACGCGCTACAACATGCGCTAAGCGGGCTCCGAGATGGTCAATGTTTGATGTGCTTCAGATATGTTGGATTCTTTAACGGGGGATATATGAGTTTGATTGAAGAGCGGATGCAACTTCTTTTGAGGATTTTGTAACTTCCTTCAAAACTTTTAGCTTTTTCTTTGGAGTTTCTTCCTTATTTTCAAGAGGGTGAATTTTACTTTTACACAATGGAGGAGGTTTTTCTGGAAAAGAATCATAGGAGATAGCATAAGTATCAAAACCTCCTTCCTGAAGCATTTTATCATAGGTTGCAAGAACTTCTGGTGAGTCATGCTTAGTGTAGTAAGGATATTCATCAATTGTTGTTCTCTGAGATATTATCCCTTGTAGGTCAACAATTATTTTTGGTTTGATTACATTTTCAACAATTCCCAAACTCTTGATATTGTTGCCATTGAACGATTTTCTAGTTTCTACAGTAATATCCTTCATCCTTTTTGTTTCAATCAAATAATCTATAATAGTATCCCTCAGATGGGATGTAACTCTTTTTTAGGTTTTCTGGATCCATCATTCCTTGTCTCAATAATAGTATCCCTCAGATGATAAAAGAGTAGAGAAGGTAGATGTATATTTTCTTTCTTCATTAGATAGTAAAGGATATACTTCTGATCAGTATTGATTGAGTCAGCTGAATTGGTTGACGGTCTGTGATGTATGCATCTTAGAATGATCTTGAACCATACATGATGCTTCTTGTTGAGTTCCATTATCCTCGAGGATTTATCTTTTGTAGTCCCTTGTTTTCCTTTAGTAAAGATAGTTGGTTCTATCACATTGTGTAGGAATTTTGATTTGAAGTTTGTTCCAAAAATCAATTTTCCTTCTTCTTTATCCATCCCTGGTAAGGTAGCAATTGATTTAACATTGATAATAATTTTTTCGCTAAGAATATGAGAGAAAATTTGATTTTCATCGGCAATAGCAAATCTCCAAAACTCTTTCACCAATTTCTTGTATACAGGACCATGTAGACGCTTGAAGTAGTTACCCCATATATAGTCTCTGACCAGTAAAAATAAAAAGATTTTTCAGATAAGAAGATGTTATTTAAGAGAATGAGACAAGTACGTTTTTAAGTAGAAAGACTTCTTCCATATTTACTCCCTTTTTAATTTTATGAATGCTTCTAGATGGATGTGTTGTTTATTCAATCTTAATTACTTCTAATGACCTTCTTTGAGACCCACAACTTCGATTTCTTCAAGTTTCAGATTTTGAAACATAATCATTCTTCCATTATGAGTTGTCAACATCCAAAATCCATGTACCATGATTGGTGTCTTCATATTTCTATTTAACAGATCTGCAACATACATTATTTTAATTTTTGGTACCCACATTCTTTTGGGTTAGTTTTACCAGAATTCTTGATGAATTTTTGTTTTCGTGCAGCAGTAAATTTTTGTGTTTGTGTTGATGTATAGTGATAGGAAAATGGAGAGTTAGGTTTGTTACCTTTATGCTCATTATTAGAATCATTATTTATTTCTCTTCTCCCCTTCTAATTAATGTCATAGATCATGGAAGCCATCTTGCTTCTATCCAGGATTTTGTTCAACAACTTTTGAAACTCCTTGTCATATTTGTACAAGATAGTTTCGGAAGATGGTGGAGTTTTAGAAAGAGTTTCGAATAGTTTTTCTAAAACAGATTTCTTTTGTTTTTGTTTAGAAACTTCTTTTTCAAACCTACCATATTCTTTTGAAAGTGTTCCAGGAAAGAAATTATCATACCAGAACACTTTTAAAAGTGTTTCGATAAAGAAATTCATACCGGAACACTTTTTGGAAGTGTTATGATTGAATATCTTTCAAAAACTAAAAAGAATTAAACCGGAATACTTTTTAAAAGTGTTATGGTTAAGGATATTATAAAAACAAAATATTTTTATAAATAAAATTAAATAAAATTTTCCTTTATTAGTTTTGGTAGTAGATTAAAACCGTAGCCTAAAGTAAATACATAATACTTTTAAACCGTTGTTGAAATTCATTTTGCAATTTTTTAAACTGAAACACTTTTATAAAGTGTTGCGGTGTCTTTATAACACACAACATGAACACTTTTAATAAGTGTTCCGGTATGATAATTATAAAAAACAATTTTGCTTCTTTAAGCCACGGTTTTGAATAATTGTTGAAACTCCTATAGCAATTTATTTAAACGGGAAAACTTTCAATAAGTGTTTCGGTATAATATTTTTTTTATAAAAGAACAGTTTTATTACTTTAGACCACGATAAAAAAAAAAATTAAGTGTTCTACAATACGAGTGTAGGGGTGCAAATTTTATTTTTTTAATAGTAAAAAGTGAAATTGACTAAAAACATTGAAGGGTAAATCTGACATTTATGAAAAGTTGTTGGAGTACGAGTCAAATTGTCCGAGTATGAAGTAAATTTTTCTAAAACAAAATATTGAATTTTAATTATAAATCATATGATTTTCATCCAAACACTGTGAATGGGCCAAATGTATAAACCGAAAACTAGTGAATACATGGAAACTTGATCAATGAATTTGATGATGAAAATTTCTTTTTCAATATGATTATGTTGAGTTAAATATATGATGTGTATATCGAAATAATTTAATATTTTAATTTTAATTTTATTTTATCTTAAAAAAAAAAAAATCATTATACTACATAAAAATATTTAGTTAATAGTTTCGGATCCCTTGATATATTGGCCTTTTAATATAACATAATGTTTCAACCTAAATAACATAATGTTTGTACGTAAATTACAATTCTCTCCTGTATTGTTATTATATCATAAACATGTTATTAATATCATTAACATAACTAAATTGTGAATGAAAGTGACGTAACTATTAATGGTAATTATATTTAATATAGTCATAAAAGTTTAATAAAAAAGGAATAAAAAGGTAAATAAATAAAAATATAATATAATTAAATGTAAAATATTAAATTTAATGAGATTATTTATACCTTAGCGTAGTTATTTTACGATTTAAAGAATTACTCATGAACAATTTTCCCAAACTAAATATATGTCTATGTAATTATATAATATTTTTTCATTCTTAACACTAAAAATATATAAAAACTTATATAAATAATTAATAAGGTAATACAATTGATACACCTTAATTTTAATTGTTGAAATATTTTAAATATATATTTTTTAAAACTTTTAAAAATAAAATATTAAATTATTTCAGAATTATATTATTGAAAACATCATAAAATAAAATATTAGATGTGTTCGATTATACATATTTAAAATTCAAAAGTATTATGTGATTTTCGTAGATACTAGCAAGAAGACAGTCAAATAAAAAAAGAAACTTTCTTTGATAATTCGTCTTATAATCTATTAAGTTGTTTATGAATGACAAAGATGTTATAAAGTTATAGATACTTATATAAAACAACATAGTTGAAAACACCATAAAAATAAAATATTATTAGATGTGTTCAATTACACATATCTAAAATTCAAAAGTATTATGTGATTTTTGTAGGTACTTGCAAGAAGACAGCCAAATGAAAAAAGAAACTTTGATAATTCATCTTATAATCGATTAAGTTGTTTATGAATGACAAAGATGTTATAAAATTATAGATAATTATATAAAACAAAAATATTTTAACCTATTTAAAAATATCCTGATAAAAATAAGGTATATAACAAAGAGTAATATTATATAATAAGAATCATTTAAATAAATACAAAAAACATAAATAGATATTTGTCATTGTTTAAAGAAGATAGTAGAAATAATAAATAATTGAGATTTATTTGTTGTCTTTCTTGCTTTCATTTTCCAAGTAAAATAATAAGTTTTTATGATGTATCTTAATGTAAAGCATATCATTTAAATCATATTTTCGAGGGATTGTTTTTTGTTTGGATGGTAACAATATTTGGCATCATATATATAATTATAGAAAAAGTAACATAAGAAAAACAACACTCATTGAACATATTATTTTAAAATTAACATAATCACAGCAATAATTAATCACACTTATCCTTGTGGGCCCTTGTTTACACCTTTAGCATCCTGGCCCACAGGAGGCGCAGCCGGTCTCATGTCGTTACTGAATACCGGAGCAACCCCTTGATACTGCGGCGCATGTACCATCCCTCCAGGCGCAGTATAGTAAATATGTCTCCCACTTGCACTATCATACGCCACTTGCGCATACCCAGCAGCCCCCGCATTATCCGCTACGCCAGCATGCCTAACTAAGCCGTATCCTTCCGTATAACCAGAAGGTTTGACCTGCTGAGCCGGTGCTAAATTCCCCTGACCCGCAGACGAAAACGCCACATTCTGAGGTTGAACGCCACCGTACACCGGCTGTTCCCGGTATCCATCAGAAGACATTCGTTGCACGGCGTAGTACCCCTGAGTCACCTGCGGTGTCGGTGGACGCATCACCTGAGGCGCGTGGTAGAATGTTCCCGGTGTCGGCATCATGTAAACATGCTGGTCTCCTCCACCGGAAGTGTTCATCCCAGTCATCGGAAAACCGTCGCTGGAAAATTGTTTTTCAGGCCAGTAACCCGCGGGTTGATGAACAGCAGTTGGCGAGTTTGAAGGAGCAGCTTTCTCTGGCATCTTCTGCATGTAATAATCGCCTCCGGGAGTGGCGGCAGCGGCATATCCTCCGGGAAATCCATCTACACTTCTCCGATACAAGGACTGCTCACTCTCAGAAACCTGCAAACGCTGTAACTGTCTCTGAATCTCAACACTTTCATCCGCGGGTCCACGTGGCGGATACTCAGGTTGCTGCGCAACAAGATCTGGCACTGGTTCGTGATACTTCACAGCAGCATAGGAAGGAGGTTGAACCGGTGGAGCTAGGGTTTTATTATCAAGACCAAAGAGGAAATCAGCGTTGGGTTGAGGTTTAAGTAGATCGGGTTGAGAAATCGAAATCGAACCAGAATTTGGAGTGATGAATATGAATAGCCTCATGCGAACGGGTTTTGAGGAAGGACGATAGAGGCGATCGTACTCATGCATGAGGTGTTCGAGGTCGTCTTCTGTTGTGACAGAGATAAGAGCGTCGAGTTCTTCACCTGGAAGTTGATACTTGAAACTTATCTCTTGTGGAATAGCGTCACAGAGAGTGGAGAGCTTGGAGAGGAAGGCTTGGAACTTGATGTTTCGGTCCACGGCTAATATTTTGGTGTCGCCGCCGATGTAAGAAAGCTGGTTGTCGTGGCTGCGCGGTTGGATCTTTCCCCCGTAGCTGCACATGAATTTGGCTTTGTAGTTCTGCTGGTCTTCCCATGAGGCTGGATTGTCAAAATCGATATCTCTTGAACGTGGTGATGAGTGGCCGGAATCTGGATATGACGGAGGATATTGATAGGTCTCCATTGAAGAGTTGAGACAAATTGTAATAAGTGTTTCACAAGACTTCGCTTTATGCTTCTTTAATGAAGACCCCCGCGAAAAAGAGGAGGCGTTTTCTGCTTAATTAATTTTTAAATGTTTTTATGTATTTTATTGTTGAGATTTTTCTAAGGTGTTGTTTGGGGTTTGATAAAAGAGGGTGACGTTGTGATTGCTATGGCTTGTTGTTTGAACACGTGGTTGAAAATATGGCTGGAGGCCCGTTTGTGATGGTGAGGATAACATTATTTGTCTCCTGGTGGAAATGGAATTGCTGGACATTTTGGTGGTAGGGTCAAGGGGACCCACAAGCATTGATTGAGAGAGTGAGAAGAGATAAGAGTGTGATTCATTGTCTTTGTTGTTGACTTGAAACACACTCTTTTCTCCGTTGAAATATTGGTCATTTTTTGTTCTACCTGTTCAATGTATTTCCATTTTTCAGAAAAACAAAATATAGGTAACTATCAGAGCTATTATTATTGACTGCGATTTTGTGGAAACTCCCAACCCAAAACATGTTTGTATTTGGATCTTAACCTGCGCTGGATAAGGAAAGTGCTTTTGTAGTGTATTCCGAACGCACTTGATTCCTCATAATTGAAACTGTATGCCCATTAAGGTTGGCATCAGATTACCAACTAGCATAAATATGCTTATTTGGCACGTTTAAAAAGATTCATAACTAATTAAGACATGTAGATGGGAGAAATAGTGTCAAAGCAATATTGTGGAGTGGCTAAATTGTTTTTCAAGAGACCAAAAGCTGTATATTTTTGTAGAGGACGTAAATGGACATGATTTTTTTTTGTAAGGGACAGTCTTCATTCTAAAATTAAACTTAGCTAGACAGTCTGTTTGTTACGTGTCATAATATTCTTTTAACCTTACCCGCCACCAAACAGTCATAATATTCTTTTAACCTTACCCGCCACCAAACAAAAGTATCTGTTACTGCATTAGCATTCTTGGGTCGCCTGATTGCTTAGATAGTTTATATCTTACTTGGTTCAACAACTATTTACCAATAATATTTCTAAGAGACACTAAATGTTAGCTGCAAGGCTTTAGCACAAAGTAAAGTCTGAAACAATCATGTTAGATTTTGTACGAGTTATCAGCTTCAAATTTTAATGATTGGAGTATGCCCAGCAGTTCAATGTTTAAATGGAACTAAAGACATACATGAAGCAAAACTAAACGCCCTTCTTCTCAACGTTCTCATCCACGGCATCACTAGGTTTGTCCAGCCCTGAAGGTATCTTGCCTGGATAGTTAGTTGTTGATACTTCCGACCCTATCATACTGGATGAAAAACATAAATTAAACCAATTCTGATTGAGATTAGAGTTTTTAGTGTGAAGGTATATGAGTAGTTTGCAAACTCACCTTCTATCCACAATGACCATGGAGCGAAGCTCACAGTTGGCAAAGCTGCAAAGGTATGTTGAATCAGTCACTCATTTGCTTCAATCTATAAACTGACAAATAGCTACCACTAAGAATAGCTTATACTGAGGCACTTGATCCCAAATTAAAGAATTAGTCATTATGTTTAATACTAACAGTTGCAGGAACTTGATCCCAAATTAAAGAATTTAAAGCACTAAATGAAACTGAGCACTACTACATCAGAAGCAACAATTCATGCTTCACATAACAAGAGAAGCGAAACACAAATTGCTAGTTTGGAGGCAGAGGTGTTGAGAGAACTTACTGCTTGGATATTTCTTTCTTCACCAAGGGGTGGCAATCATTTCCAAATGCGGTTAAAGTGTGAAATAAGAATCCACTGTGTGTCACAATCGCTATCTCCTTCTCTTTTCGTGTCCACAACCTGAGATCAAGTTAAAGCCAGAGAGTAATGAGAGGTCAAAAAAACAGTAAAATATATTTTCTGAACATATTCATGAATCTTTAACAAATGATAGTAGCTGCATATCTGAATCAATACAAAAACTATATATCTAGTTATCACAGTATAAACATTGAAGTATTGATCGGAATGAAAAAATGATAGCTTGCTGACATATTAGATGAAGAAACTAAACAAATAATATTATCTTCAAACATCGATGGTCTCAATAGAGCTCAGTGACAGCATCAAGAGCATCTCTTTTACATTAAGACACATTTGCTATATCTAGTAAACTTGGTAAAATGTAAAATTTGAAATAAATTTTAGTATAGATAAGTTGCTCTTGTCTTCCTGCTTGGAAAGAGTCCTACTGTATATTGGCAGTTAGTTTTAGATTGTGGGAACCTTGGACGAAAGGAAGTAAAGGGGGCTTCGGGAAACACTGTCTTGGAATGTGTAAAATATTACATCAATAGTGTTGGATGAAATCTTCTACCAAATAGGCTAAAAACAGATTTCATTAACTTAATCATATATGAAAATCCACCTTAAGTGTTTCTCAAATGCAGTATTAACAAAATCTTGGAGTATTCATGTTGTAAGGGATGACACACATACCAGTTCATGAACTTCAGCCCCCGGGCTGCAAGTTCCTCCTTTGTCTCTCTCACATCTTCCTTCCACCAAACATCCTCATCACTGTCTATCTGAAACAATCACTTAAAGAGACTAATATAAGCCCAAACCCAAAGACAACAATCAAATTTGGCTAACTTTTGTACGGCTAAAGAAAGGAATAAGTTATAAGCGATCTTCCATAAAATCATAAATCACGTGCATTCAGGCACTTGAAGTATAAGCACTTGCCAGTGAAAAATCAACAGCAGGAAAAAGAAACTGATACTCGTTAACACTTCTTCTTTTGTCACAGGGATGAACTCCCTACATGAGAAAAAATGTAGAGAAATTTGTAAGGTTCGCAATCCATATGTCAGTCAATGTGCCTAAGAAACGCTATTTGCTCAAAAGATAAACTTATGATAATTTAGTAGCTAGGATAAAGAAAATAAAGCAGCAGCAAATATATGAATTGATTGCATCATTTCTCCTTTATTACTAATATATATACAGCCAAGCTTTAAATTTAGGGTCATGCTAACGAGTAACGAGTGCCCCGAGGGCACTCTTTAAAGATACTAAATAAAGAAAATACTATTCTTTACAAAAGCCAATTATTTCAATTTCCAATGCATTGAATATATGCCTTTCTAAAAAAAAATCTTACCACTATAAGCACTTAAAGAGTGCCCGTGCCCCTGGGGCACTCGTTACCATTTTCCCTTAAACTTATTGGCATTTTCTCATTCAATATTTTTATGCTTCAATCATTAAATCACCCGTAAAACTTGTCCAGCACTGCCTAACAATCGCTCTTCATAACAACCCTACCGAATATTATTCATAGTTGATACACTATGATGCACAGTACTTTCAAAAGGGTTGATGTACTCATAATGGGCCAGTATAAGGTACAGGTACTTGATAGTTACAAATGATTAAGTATTCAATGCTTTTCTCTACTTTTTTTCCTTCCAAATTTTTTTAGGTTTATTCTGGTCCAATTAACTAGGAACTGCAGAATAAAGTCTGTTAACCGTAAAGTAGTAATAAAATTCCTAGTTTCATCCTTCTCCCCCTAAAGTGAAAAGCAAGATTCCAACTTAACAATGGGTGTGCAGATAGTAGGTGTTATCTTAACAGTTAAAAAATTGCGATGACCAAGACACAAGCTGCCATACTGAGATAAAGATCAAACTTGTTAATTAACTCTAGCATGTGTACCAACAATAACATAATGCTCACTCTCCTGAAACAGGTAAAAACATGTTCAAAATGTAGAGTTACATACCAAATGTTCACGACAAAGTTCGCCAGCAACAATTGGTGGGCAATTAAGACTTGAAATTGCAGCACGAAAACTATTTCCAGCATTTGCCACCATAAGAGGCACCACATCCGTTTTATCACCACTGTATCCCTCCCCACCAAATACCCCAACAGCTGTTTGCAAAGTCCTGAAGCCGTAACAAAAGAGGAATCAATTAATCGAAAGCTATTTCACTTTTACCCCATATTTATTCCTGAGGAAACTTCAACACATGATGGATAAGATATAAAGTAGTACCATGTGCTAATTTGGGTTTCTAAAAGTGCACATCTAACAAATTGGACCCCAAAAGTTACGAATGCATTGCCAAACTCAAGTTTAAAATTGAAATTGGACCACTAATACAAAAGAGGAAACAATTAACCGAAGTAACAATACCTCATCAAAGGCGAAGCGATAACGAGATCAATCTTGTTAATCAATCCAGAGGAACGAACATGGTTCCGCAAATTATCAACCTGTTCCCATCCAAGAGGAGTGAGATGAGCATCGAAATATTCAGGATTCAAGTACGCTTTGTAGTTCTTATCTCCCTCCACATTGTGGATCCCCTGAGCGTGTCTCACGAGGTGAATGGTTTTGCAGCGATGTAACGGAAACAAGCACGTGCCGGCGGTGCAATCCATACTGCTCGGAGTCTGAGAAACGAGAATCGGAGAAGGTCAACGGTTGAATCGAGAAGGGAGAAAGAGGGTGCAGGGAAAGTAACGTACCGTAGCAGTAGCAGATCGAGAGAGGGTGAGTGAATGAATGAGTGGGTGTGTTGTATTTTATTTTGATTTTGATTTTGATTGTTCTTGCTTGTTGTTCATTCGCTCTCGTCACTTCTGCGAGCGACACTCTTTGTTGGCTGTCAACTTGTTTGTTAGTCCCAATTATTTCCATTTCCATTATCCAACTAAATTATTGCAAAAAAAAATACATATTTTGGACTGCCCAAATATCCTCAAATTCTTTTCTTTATTTTTTTAATCGGACACTTAAATCATTTTCTATATCCGAGATCTCTATTTTAAATGATATAAGTAAAATTATTTTAAGGTTAACTACCCTAATGAGTTTTGATTTATTTTCCTTAAAAAAAATTGTGATATTCCTATAATTATTTTTGATTTTTTCAAAAATAACTTTGATGTAGAATTTGTTGAAGATTCTTTATAGGTGTTCCAAATGGCCTTAAGTTTTATTCATTATGCATTTCATGTTTTATTTAAAAGAAAATTTAATTTATAAAATAATTAATTTTTGATTTTATTCCCTTAAATATTCAGGGTTGTTAATTGATATCGTTTTCAGACAAAAAGTAGTAACTGGAGATGACAAAGAAAGAGTCTTTAATAAGGTTTAGCGTCAGGTTAGTGTCGAGGCGGTCTCTCCAAAAGATCAAAGTTAATAGAGGTAGCGTCGGTCTCGGGTTAGGCTCATTATAGCGTCGACTTTAATGAACATTAAGGATACACTAATTCATGGACCTTTGGTCTACGCTATTACAGTGTTGGCGTTGGCTAAAGTCGAAGCTAATATGCGACACATGTTGAATTCAAATTGATTTCCCTCAACAACAAAAACATTACATGTCATCATATAGCGTCGGTTTTAACTGAAGTTAATGTTTTTATATATAAATTTTTAGGTCATGCCAGTATGTGTTTTTATTGAGACATGTTTATTATCACCACTGGCATTTAATCGGGCACTCCTGTGCCCGTTTATCCGCTTTTTTAATGTGCACATCAGAGAAATATTTTTAAAATGGCAAACAATGATATTCGAAATTATGTTTAAGAACTGAAACATACAAATAATTATTTATATTGTATAATCAACGACGTTCTTTAAGAGGAAAATCAAACATGAAATCTTTATTTGAAGAATTTTCTTTTTTATTGCAATTTATTTCTCTGTAATAATGCAAAAATGTAAGACTCTCACATTATAATTGTCTTAGAAAAAAGATAGTGAAATCGAGACTAATTAGTATAATATGATATTTTTATCTTATAAAGATTCAAATCAATTCTTCATACATTCTTTTATCAATGAATTCTTAAATTTTAAAAACTATAATTAAATCATGAAATGTCATATCAACAAACAAATATAATCAAAACATGTGACTCGTAATAATCTAGTATAGTATAACACAAATAAATATAATGCCTGAAAAATAGAGACATAACATCGAATTGTTGGATATTATTTTTCATTTTGATATTTTTATATGATATTTTTATCATATAAAGATTCAAATCAATTCTTCATACATTCCTTTATCAATGAATTCTTGAATTTTGAAAACTATAATTAAATCATGAAATGTCATATCAACAAACAAATATAATCAAAATATTTGACTCGTAATAATCTAGTATAGTATAACACAAATAAATATAATGCCTGAAAAATAGAGACACAACATTTTACTTGAGAATTGTTGGATATTATTTTTCATTTTGATGATATAACTTTTCATTTTGATGATATAACTGCCAAACATTTGTATGTAATCTAAAAATAAAATAATTACACTAATAACTAATGATGTTGAAAATGAGTAGCAAATAAGAGATCAAACTAAAATAATTACACTAATAACCAATGATGTTGAAAAATAGTAGCAAATAAGAGATCAAACACATCGCAATATATTTAAACAAAACAATTATAACACTTAATTTAACTCTTTTTTTTATAGAATTCTAACATGAGATTTAATTTGACATATAGTGAACTAATATAAGAAAGAAATTCATAAATAAATTAAAATCCAACATATAAAGAAGTGCAAATAAATTAGAAAAAAAAAAGTTTAATAAAATATAAAATTAAATATAACAACACTTAAAGTGTTATTGAAATATAAATTGTGCATATATTTTACTAACATTGTGAAATTGGTGTTTCATGAAATTGGTACGTGAACTTCAAAGAGATAGAAGGATTGGATATGCACAACGAAACTTAAAAATACTTCAAAGAGATAGAAGGATTGGATATGCACAACGAAATTTAAAAATTGATATTGCATGCATGTGACAATAAATAACACAAAAATAATAATATAAACAATAACCATGGATATGGATAAAATGCTGAAAAGGAAAGAAGTGATAAGAAAAATTGAAATTAATCTCTTGGGTGTTGTATAGACAAAGCACATAATTTATGTGCGTGAGATACTTACATTATTGTTTCTTTTTATGATATATCTCTATGTGTTGCCATTTCATGCGAATGAAAGAGTGAAAAAATGCACTTGAGACAATAATAAATGCCCATGTAACGTCTACCAACCGTTTGTGACAATTTTTTATGTAACCTTCGTCAGTTATGTGAGTAGTTTATTGGGGAAGCTGTATTTTGTATTTAAGGGTAATAATGGAATGAAAATAGGCCCGCCTAAATAGGTGTATTCTCTTTATATATAAGTATAGATATATAGGTATAGATACTATTTATACCTTGTAGTAGCAATAAAAAATTGATAAATATCTAAAAAAAGTATAATTAAAAATTAATTATAAAAGTAGTCAAAAACTATGAGATCCATTCATTAATCTATTGGAATATAATCAACAAATCTTCAAGTACATCATTAAATTGGCTACGTAATACAATATTGATAATACAATTCTTTAATCAAAATCGAATTTACTTTTATCAAAATACTGATAAGCTCCAAAATATGTTTGAGCAGTATACATAGGTGTATCAAAATAAATATACCTAAAACAGGCCTATTGAACATTCATCAACTCTATTAATCATGATCACATCTATCATATCCCCCTCCTCCTGAAACATGCACAAAGTAATTAAATTGGAATTCTAAAGTATAGGTGATAAGTGCCAAAATATAGTTATTTTGTATATACATTTTGTGGCACTTATCCGTCCTTTTGTTGATATTCTTCGAATAAATCCCCCGCTTTTAGTATATTTATGTACATAATAGAATAATTGAGTTTTTGTGTAAATATTATATCATTTGATAGTTTTTCATCTCTTTTATAGGTATTCATTCATAATTGGAGCATTGAGTAATAAAGGCCAAAGGCTAAGCTTCAAGAGTGCGATTTTGCACAATTGATCAACGAATAAAGCTCAAAATCAAAGAATAAAAAATCATCAATTTGATTAATATTTATCCATGGTTAGATAGAGCATTGAATAAGCTTTCCAACGCTTCAAACCGAGCGCAATTCCGAGTTACGGTTCTCAAGATATGGCAAAAACAATATGCTGAACATAACAGACCGCGCTTAGCGCGCCCTGCAACTTCAGAATTCTTTAAAAGGGACTAAAAACACATTTTTAGGTTATGGGTTGGGTATTTTTGAGTCCCAACACCATCACCATCATATTTTTGATAGATTTGCTTGGAAAACAACATTGGAGCTTGCATTTGGATGATCCGGAGTCGAATCCCTCGTCGATTGGTGTTGACAAACCAAGAAATGTTTGGTTCCTCTTCTTCTCTTCTCTTTGTAATCTCTTTTGTTGGGTTTTGTATGTATATCTACTCATAACTCATGTATATTTATTGCCCTTGGCGTTATATAAAGCTTGCTTTACGAATTTGTGTTGGTAGTTATCTTGGGTTTTTACACTATGTTAGGGATTTGAGCTTTGCCAGAGATAGATCGCTTAGATTCTTACCTAGGATGATTATCTATTAGTTTCTGAATGCTAGAAATGGGTTTAGAGCTGACATTCACTATAGAGTACCCGAACTTAATGCCTCTGCGTTGGTGAAGTATGCTAGGAATGGGTATGGAGGTGACGCAGTTGACTCCTGTGTTATTAAGATAGGCCAGACATGGCTATTGAGATGATCAGGGAGGATTCTCAATTTGGGTTAGAAATAGCCAAGGTTGTGAGAGGTATGTGATGACACGGACGAGTATCGTAGGCCGAGTATGACATGGGTGGTAGATTTAAGTCTGTGACGGGTAGTTTACATTCGTTCCGGACAAGCTGTCTATCCTTTATACCTTTTAGTTCATTTACTTTTTGTCTTTTATTTTCATTTCTTTTAATCTCAAACTCATTAACGGTAGAATTGTCGAACGACGAATCAATAACCAATCTCTGTGGACACGATACGATATAACCTAACCGGTATATATCACCCGGTAAAAATAATACCAGCTCTTTGCTTGCCGCTATACCGCCGCAACAATAGGCCATTTAGTTACTTAGATGAACAAGAAATCATAGGATGAGTCGTTGTTATACATGGTCTATGTAAATACCCTAACTATAAGCAAGTATATGAAATCTCTTCATCCTATGAAGAAGATTTCAAAAGTGGTTTTGGATCCAATGAATGATTTTCAAGCAACTCTTTCTTTCTTTTCTTTTCTATCTCTTTAAGCTATTTTCGAAGAGCTTCATTCTCCATCATAGCATTTTGCTCCAGCATATCAAGAATATGCATCATTAAACTAACACTTATATTATTTTCTACAACATTTAAAGAAAGCATAGTTGAAGATGGATGTGAGTATATAAATTAAGCGTCTTCGTCAGATGAAGAACCAAATGCTTGATGCAGCTTCAACTTCAGGGTCTCTTTCCCATAGTAAGCTTTTAATTCAGTTTTCTCGGCTTTTAGCTTGTTAACAACTTTTTTCCAATTGTCTGGAGCAGGAGTGTCATTTGTCATTTCTTCAAGCTTTCTTTTTCTTTCTTTGATGTATTTCTTGATCGCGTCATCTTTTCAGCAAATCTTCTCATCTTTCTTCATGAGCCATCCATCTTGAAAGTAGAGCATTTTTTCATGATCTTTGACCTATTTCTTAAGCTTTACATTCTCAAAGTCAGCCTTAAGAAATTTGTCTTCCCAAGCATCTTTTTCTAGCCTCATCTTAGCCAAAGCTTCTTGGTATTCTCTCATAGTCTCAATGGGAATGGTGGTCGATTTGGATACCACTGGGAACATGGGTTCTTCATAAGCATAAGGCATTATGAATTTCTTTGCTCTTTTCTTTACCCAAGAAGTGTAGATTTCCATGGCTACACAATTCCTTACATCACCTCTTTCTTTCCTTCGAATATGATGTCAAGCTCTTATGATTCTGGCTTTCAAACCTTGGGAATATTCCCCTTCATGATAAAAGTAACTCTCTACTATAAAAATAAGGGGTTTAATCGAGTTTGCATACCCAAGTTGATGTCTTGCTAAGAATGGACTGTAGTTGATTCCTCCTTTTGCACCAATGAGAGGTACGTTGGCAAACTCTCCACAACTTTCAGTGATTTCCATCTCATTGTAGGCTAAAATATACCAATGAATATTGTCATTAGTAAGAGACATGAGTCTTCGAGGCCAATGGCAACCAGTTTTGTTTTCTTTGAAGATTGGAGATTTAGGCAAATGTGAAACAATCCATTTGAACAACAAAGGTGCACAACACACAATAATTCCATCTCCTTAGTGATTCCTTTGATGGATAGAGAAATACATATCACCAAGCAAAGTGAGAACAGGATTTCCAATCAAAAAAATCCTTATGGCGTTGATATCAACAAAGTCTATGATGCTGGGAAACAAAACCAACCTATAAATGAGCAAAGCTAAAATAGCCTCAAAAGCTACCATGCTACCGGCTTCGGCGAAACTAAAAGTTTTCTCCATTAGAAACTTTGAAGTTAGTCCTAAGAGATTTCCTTTTGTAGTCAAGTTTTTGTCTATCTCAGATTTCCTTAAATGAGTCATCGCTGCAATGACTTGTGGCTTCGGAATGGCTTCCAAACCATTGAAAGGCACTTTGTCAGACACTACGATACCTAAAAGATTTGTGTACTCTTCCAAAGTAGGCATCAACTGATAATCAGGGAAAGTGAAACAGTGATAGACTGGATCATAAAAATGAACCAAAGTTTTAAGAAGTCCTTCATCAACGTTAGTGTTCAAGATAGTTAAAAGAGTTCCATAGCATTTTCTGAAATCCGAGGGATCTTCTACCAAGGATGCCAACTCTTTTAACTTTTCCACATCAGGAAATCTAAAACCATATATCTTGTTATTTCTTCTTCTTACATCTATCCCTCTAACCTAAAATGTTTGCAAAGAAAAATCTCTAAATTCTTTGGAAAATTTAATGGAAAGAAAATGAGAAATTGGGTTTTTTGAACGAATGCATGAATGCCACAAAGATACAAACATGGTTAGTGGTTATACACACGTTCAAGCATTTGAAGTCATGAGCATGAGACCAACAATAAGAACCAAACGTGGGTAAGTTTTATGGGCTTAATCACCTGCAAAACATGTTCTACTGATAATACAGGTTCAACGTTTCTCTTTGAAATATTATCGGTTTAAACAACTAACTCGTAGTCCAATAATATTTTTCAAGAAAAACTCGTCTGATCGTAGTCTCGCATGACAACTAATCCAAGTTTACACCTGAATAGTTTCTGCACTACATCCTAAATGGCCAGGATGGATTATGTGTTCTATGACCAACTCACTTGATTCGAAAAGCAAAATGTCTTCGCAAATAACTTGCTAAACACAATTACCCCCAAGAAAACCTCCACTGAGCAAGGGATCTCAAATTAAATTATTAAGGACTGAGACTCCTCGTATGTTAATAGGACTATACCCCCACCAAATTCTTAAAATATTTCTTAAATCCGGGTTAGGATTTTTTTCCATCAGATGAAATCGCGAGTAACAGAACAAAACACGCAATAAAGAAAAACAAACATATGCACAAATGAAGCTTAACCCTTTTTTCTTTTTTAGAAAACAAAGAAAAGCTTGGTGACTCCCCAGCAGAGTCGTCATTTTTCTGTTCGCGTAAAAAGTGACGAACGAGGGAATCGAATTGGAATTCGAATCTCCGGCTCAAAACGATTTACTCTTTTGATTTTTTTTTGTTTTAAAAGATGTCGCGAGCACCAAGCTTTATTGTTTCTAAACAAGAAAGAAGATGGAAAAGGGGAAAGCTGAAATACCCTAAATATGATATGCGATGCGACTGGTGTGAACTAGACGCAATGCATTAGGGAGAGACCAGGGTAAGAGGGTTGGCTATATAAAGGGAAGGTATCAGCACCCTATATATTTATAGTTTTCTATAGGAAATTTTTTATGCATATTTTGTATGTTTGTGTGTTTTAGTTGCTATGTTATTTTGAGAAAGTTTCTCCTTTGGGATTTAAAAAACGTAGGTTAGGTAGGAACTTAAGTTTATTTATTATTATTATGCTCGCAAGGATCATTGGGATCCTCTACATACATATCCCCTAGTGGAAATTAGAGCATTTGTAGCTCGAATCTAAGGGAACTAGGGTTTGTTTGGTTTGAGGGAGAAAGAAGTATGCTCGCCAAGGGTGAGACCTTGTGCCTACGTATTCTCAAAAGAAGGTTGAGAAATTTAGAGCAATCGTAGTTCTCACTTATGTGCTAGTGGAAGAAAAGATTAAGAGACAATGACAAGTATCATCTTAATGAAAGATGTATCTAATCTATTTCATCACATGCATTTTTGAAAAGTTCATTGTTTAAATCTTTCATTGTAAGCATTGGGTGTTTTGCTTGAGTGTACAAGAGTTACCACTTACAAGTTAAGAAAGATGTTTGAAAAATGTTTGAATCTTTCATTGTAAGCATTGGGCGTTTTGCTTGAGTGTACAAGCGTTGCCATTTACAAGTTAAGAAAGATGTTTTGTTTTGAAAAAGTGTCTTTTTTGAAAAATTGTTTGAAAAAGTATGTAATGATATAGATGAGATACTTCTTCCATAGAGATGATACATGTCTAAATCTTTAGGAATTTATTTTTTTGTTATTGTTAGGGGGATGCTTTTAAGAAGCCTGTGGGTCCTTGTATTGTAAGCTGAAGAGGAGGCTATCCGAGGGACATTGAGGGTCCTTGTATTGTGAGCCCAAGAGGAGGCTTTCCGAGGGACATCGAGGGTCCTTGTATGAAGCCCAATAGGAGGCTATAGGGTATGTTTGGCTTGGCTTTAAGAGTGATTTCACTGGGAAACCATACTCTTAGGGTTCTATCCTAACGAAGGTGATTGTTTGTATTGGAAGCCCAATAGAAGGCTGTTAGAGATTTCCATATCTCTTTCTTGTATGATGCCCAAGAGAAGGCTAAACTCAACGAGGGAGTTCTTTTGTACGAAGCCCAATAGGAGGCTAACTCAACAGGGGTTCTTTTATATGAAGCCCAAGAGGAGACTAACTCAACAGGTGAGTTATCTTATACAAAGCCCAAGAGGAGGCTATGGGGAACCTAGTTTTTATGCTAGTTGTAATGACATAAATAAACATGAACAAGTATATATATATGACAAAGTGTGTGTGTGCGTTCACATGAGTTTTGAAGGAAACATATAAACAAGTGTATAAAACAAGAAAATAAAAGCTAGTGTAACTTGAATATATACAAAGGAGTGGGACTTACACCTTAAGGGAGGCCCATTGGTTTAAGAGCAGTTTCACCAGGAATAATGCTCCTCTTAATACCAGTGGAATTGGTGTATAAACAAGGGGATAAAAACAAACGAACGAAGTTTGTTATACTTGAATATTTGCAACAAAGTTGAATATGTACAAGGAAATTGAATATGTATACAAAAGGGTGGATATGTACAAGGAAATTAAGTATGTACATAGGAGGGTTGGTACTTACACCGTAAGGGAGGCCCATGATCAATTTGATTTTGAGTTCGAAATATTTTCAAAGAAAAAACCTAGTTCAGTTTGTATTTTCAAAGATTTAATCGAATCGATCATGGAAAAGAGGTGTGTAAGTCAATTAAAATGTTTTTGAAAGTTTTAAAAAGGTTTTGAAAAGTGAAAGATATTCAAAAAAAGGTTTTGAAAAAGATTAGGTTTGAAAATCGGAAAGAAAACTTTTTTTGAAAAGTATTAAAATACTTTAAAAAAGCGTCTATATTTAACCTAATAAAAATATATTAAAAGAAAATATTTTTTGGAATTTTTTGACATAATCATAAAATAGGTATATCGAATGACAAGTATTCAAAAAATCATCTCAAAATGAAAAGTTTTGATTGGTTTTTGAAAATGTTGAAGTTTGATGGAAAAGTGAAGAAAACAAGTGATAAAAATTTGTTTTGGCTTTGGAAAGGTTTGAACCCATGACCTTAGGTTCAAAGATGAAAAGTTTTACCACTGAGCCATGTGCTTTTCTTGTCATTTACACGCCTCCATTTGATTATATTTGAAAATGATTTGTGAAATTAGTGGGAAAAATGGAAGAGAAGTGAAAAGAATGAAAAAACATGTTCTCAGGGGATTCGAACCCTGGACCATAGGCAAGGCAAAAGACTAAGACGGCGCGTTCTACCATTGGGGTGGCTATACATTTGTTCATTAAACTAACTTCATATGTATATATTATAAACTGGATTTTTGGATTTTCTGAAAACTGAAAAATGCGCCAAGCACATCATCTTCAACCTCAAGAATCATGGATTCATAACTTCTTTGTTTCTCGATGTTTTTGAACGATCCAAACATCAAACTTGCTCGAATTTTTACCAGGAACATGATGATGATCATTAATTTCATTTATTTTAAGTGTAAGGTGACTGAATTTGAAGAAAAACAGATGAACCCTAATTCTAAGAATTGATCATGAAATCGTGTATGGACCATAATTTATGCAATTGATTGAGGGTTATCATTCAGTATGAGTGCAGAAACAAGATGGCCAAGTAATTTTTCATTTAAAATGCACGAATCATAGAGTTCAAAGTTTGAGCAACTTACCTCTTTGAACTGAAATTGAATTCCTCGAAGGAGTGTTTCCAGAAGTGTGTTGATGATTGTTATAGCTTCATTGGACCTTATGGAAGATGTTTGAATGCTCAGCTTAGATTGAAATGGCCTGGATTAGTCTGCCCAAGCCCAACTGCAATTGCTTAAAGTGAGTTTCGAATTTGATGTTGGAGTTGTTACATATGTGATCTAAGTGTTTGGATCACTTCTATGAAGTGTATGGATGATGTTTTAATTAATAAATTGAAGTTTGCACGAGTGGATTGAGAGATGGCAAGTTAAGGCTCAATATGTGCATATATGGAGTTTGAATGTGATTTTTGAGTTTGTCTTGTTTTTGTGATGGCTTGATGATTCTAACAACTTCCTAAGGATGTTTAGAGAGTGTTTTAAGCCAAAGATTGGTTATAACTTGCAAGGTTGGGAGATTTGCAAATTCTCTCATTTTTTAAACTTGAAACTTGGAAAAGAAGAAAGAAGTGAGAAAGCTTGTTTTGGATTGATTTGGTGTGTTTTTGAAATGAGGAATGACTTCTATTTATAGGCCAAGAGGTATGATGATCAAGGCAAGGATATGATTGAAACTTTAGCAACTTGGCTTAAGAGGTAAGGATGGAATCTTTCACATTTAATGCACATGGTTAATTTTTCCAACCATGGTTAAATCACTCAAGTGATCTTAACCTCTTCTCAATCATTCTCATCAGATATTTCCAAGCCAAAACCTATCTCTTATGGTGACAAGGCTTCTAGAAGGAAGAAAATGCAAAAAGACTTGAAAATTTTGAAGAAATGACTTGTAAATTATGGTTATGGACCTCTAAGTTTCAATTTCAAATCCCTAGCTACACAAAATGTTTTTGCAAGTTGTTGGACATTTTGGAAATCTTGGAAAAATATATACAACTTTTATGCTTTGAGTTTTTCTTGAATCAAAATGGATCTAGGTTAAAAGTGGCCATGAAAATGGTGAAAAACATGATAGAAACACTTGAAAAATTTTCTAAGTGTTAGAAAAATTTCAAGTTTTGACTTTTTGTTGACTTTTTCACACATTTTGATTTTTTATGATCATGGTGGATAATTTGAAATGATTTGATGATTGAAAAAAAATTGATTTTCTAAAAGTTGACCAAAAGTCAAAGTTTGACTAATTTGAACAATTGACTTTTTGTCAGATGATTCAGAATTTCTCTGAGAATCAATCATGGCATTTGAAGATTTTTTGAACCAAGAAATTAGGTCAAGATATTGCATTGATGATTTTGAGATCATTCTCCAAGCAATTGGGTCATTCATTAATCAGAAAGTCAATGATACATCATCCTCGATCAAAATCCTAATTGGTCGATTCAAGATAGATCTTTGAGGAAATGATTGGAATTTGAAGATCAAATGTTGATGATTGATGAAGATAGATTAATTAAGGTGAGTGAAGAATCAAACCCTAATTAATCATATCTTGAACAGATGAAAGATTTTTTATCAAAACCCTAATTTGGCTCAAGGAGCACAAACACGATCTATCTTGTGCTGGAAATGTAAATGATGCAATGATGCATATGTGAATGATATGAGATGGTATAATAGGTCAAAATTTGGGGTATGACAAGGTGAATTGCCTATTGTTTGTGATTTTCCTGAATTATTTCCTGAAGATGTAAGTGATTTGTCGCCAGAGCATGAAGTGGAGTTTTTGATTGATTTAGTTCCTGCAACTAGTCCTGTTTCGATGGCTCCGTATCGGATGTATGCTTCTAAGTTGAAAGCGTTGAAGATTCAACTTGTGGATTTTCTTGAGAAGAGGTTTATTCGTCCGAATGTGTTGTCGTGGGGTGCACCTATTTTTTTAGTTAAGAAAAAGGAAGGTTCTGTGAGATTGTGTGTTGATTATAGACAACTGAGCAAGGTGACTATCAAGAACAAGTATCCACTTCCGAGGATTGATGATTTGATGGATCAATTAGTTGGAGCTTGTGTTTTAAATAAGATTGATTTGAGGTCTAGTTACCATCAGATTCGTGTGAAAGCGGGGGATATTCAGAAGATTACTTTTAGGACAAGGTATGGTCACTATGAGTATTCTGTAATTTCGTTTGGTGTAACTAATGCTCCGGGTGTATTTATGGAATATATGAACAGGATTTTTCATGAGTATCTGGATCAATTTATTATTGTGTTCATTGATGATATTCTAACTTATTCCAAGAGTGAAGAAGATCATGCTAAGCATTTGAGGATTGTGTTATCCGTGTTAAAATAGAAGAAGTTGTATACTAAGCTTTCTAAGTGCGAATTTTGGTTGAAGAAAGTGAGTTTCCTTGGGCATGTGATTTCGAGTGGTGGTATTTTTGTGGATCCAGCGAAGGTTGAGGTTGTATCTCAATGGGAAGCTCTGAAATCTGTTTCCGAGATTAGAAGTTTTCTTGGTTTGGCTGGTTATTATCAGAAGTTCATTGAAGGTTTTCTAAGTTTGCGTTACCTTTGACGCAATTGACAAGGAAAGGTCAAACTTTTGTTTGGAATTTGCAGTGCGAAGCTAATTTTCAAGAGCTGAAGAGAAGGTTGACAACCGCTCCTATTATTGATTTTGCGTAATCCGGTACAACCATTTGTGGTGTATTATGATGCTTCTTTGATTGGTTTAGGAGGTGTGTTGATTCATAATAAGCAAGTGGTAGCTTATACTTCAAGGAAACTTCAAGTTCATGAGAGGAATTATTTGATGCATGATTTGGAGTTAGCCGCAGTTGTGTTTGTATTGAAGATTTGAAGGCACTATTTGTTTGGTTCAAGGTTTCAAGTGTTTAGCGATCATAAGAGTTTAAAGTATTTGTTTGATCAAAAATAGTTGAATATGAGGCAAAGAAGATGGTTGGAATTCTTTAAGGATTATGATTTTGGTTTGAATTATCATTCGGTTGCGAATGTTGTAGCTGATGCTTTAACTAGGAAGTCCTTGCATATGTCGATGTTGATGGTGCGAGAGTTGGATTTACTTGAACAATTCCAAGATTTGAGTTTGGTTTGTGAAGAGACTTCATCGTGCGTTAAGCTATGTATGTTGAAGCTTACTAGTGGTATTCTGGATGAGATTCGCGAAGGTTAAAAATCTGATTTTGTATTGGTGGATAAGTTGACGTTGATTAATCAAGGTCGGGGTGGTGATTTTCGGATTGATGAGAATGGTATCATGAGGTGTCGTGATAGAGTTTGCATTCCTGATGTTGGAGATTTAAAGAAGAGGATTCTGGATGAAGGACATCGTAGTGGTTTGAGTATTCATCCTGGTGCTACTAAGATGTATCAATATTTGAGGAAGTTATTTTGGTGGTCTGGTATGAAGAAGGATATTGTAGAGTTTGTGTTCTTGTTTGATCTGTCAAAAGTCTAAGATCGAACATTAGAAATCGTCTAGTTTGTTGTAGTCGTTATCCATTCCTGAGTGGAAATGGGATAGAATTTCTATGGATTTTATTTTTGGATTTCCGAGGACTCTGAGTAGTCATGATGTTGTCTGGGTTATTGTGGGTAGATTGACAAAACTTCTCACTTTATTCCAATTTTGATGGATTATTCGATGGAGAAGTTTTCCGAGTTATATATTGAGAAGGTTGTGAGTTTGCATGGCGTTTTTTCGAGTATTATTTTGGATAGTGATCCAAGGTTTACTTTGAATTTTTGGGAAGGTTTGCAAGATGCTTTGGGTACGAAGTTGCGTTTGACTTCAGCGTATCATCCGCAAACCGATGGTCAGACTGAAAGAACGATTCAATCGTTAGAAGATCTTTTGAGAGCTTGTGTTTTAAAGCAATGAGGTGCTTGGGATAGTTATTTGCCATTGATTGATTTTACTTGTAACAACAGTTTCCATTCGAGTATTAGAATGGCACCGTTTGAGGCTTTGTATGGAAGAAGGTGTAGGACGTCTTTATGTTGGTATGAATCTGGTGAGAGTGTTGCGGTTGGACCTCAGATACTTCAACAGACTACGGATAAGATTAAGGTGATTCGAGAAAAGATGAAGATTACCCAGAGTTGTCAAAAGAGCTATCATTATAAGAGAATAAAGGATCTTAACTTTGTGAAAGGAGATCATGTATTTTTGAGAGTTACTAGCTGGTGTTGGAAGAACTTTGAAGTCACGTAAGTTGACTCCATGTTTTATTGGTCCTTATCAGATTATCGAGAGAGTAAGTGAAGTGGGTTATTAGATATACATTTGACACCGGAACTTGCTAATATCTATGATGTGTTCCATGTATCTCAATTGAGGAAATATATGGCGGACACGTCTCATGTTATTTTGATAGATGATGTGCAAGTAAGAGATAATTTGACGGTTGAAACATCACCTATGCGTATTGAGGATAGAAGAGTAAAGAAATTTCGAGGTAAGGAAATTGATTTGGTGAAAGTGGTTTGGGGAGGTCGTGCTGATGGTAATGTGACTTGGGAACTTGAGAGTCAGATGAAAGATTCATATCCCGAGTTGTTTGTTTGAGGTAATTTTCGAGGACGAAAATCTTTTAAGTGGGGAAGAGTTGTAACATCCCAAATTTTAATAGTTATTTATTAATTATTATTTATTATTACATTATATGGTAATTAATTAAATTGGTGATTTAATGAATATTTGGATTTTTTGAATATGTGTGTTATTTGGATAATTGAGCTTATGAGTAGAAATAAAGTTAACTAGTAATGGACCTAGCTATTAGAATTTTTGTGGGTAAGTGGGTTAAGTCCATTAAGAAAATAGAGTAGTAAGAAGAGAATGAGGGTTGTGTTGTCATAACACAAAATAAGAGAAAATAAGAGAAGAATAGAAGAAAAGAGGAGAAAAGAGGAGAAAGAAGAAACCCTAGAAGTTGAATTTTCAAGAGGTAAGGGGGAGAATCCTTATTATTATTATCTTGTATGTGATTAGGTAGTGATTAGTAACATCATAGGTTTTATTGTTGATTTTAATTTCTAGATCCAAGAATTTCATATGTTAGGGTTTGTGTAGAAATCTATGAAATTGATAGAAATTGAGATGTTGAATGGAATATGATGAGTATTATCATGTTAGAATGATATTGATCATGCATAAATTCCTTAGCTGAGATGGATGGCCAGAAGGAGGGTTGCAGGCTCCCGGGATAGGTCTCGGATTCGTGGACGAGATCCTTGTCCGACGTGGTTCCCGGGTTTGGTGCAGGAGGTCGGCATGATCCCGAGATATAACTCGTCCAGACCTTCGGGTTAGAAGCTTGGGTGGAGGGAGACGTTACCAATTAGGAGAATGAAGAGTGCAAAGAGTCTTTATGAGACGTTACAGAGCGAATTAACATAAGCTGTAACAGTCGACTTCCTGCCTTCGAGCCATAGTTAATGCGCCAAGGCATTTATTTTAAGGGAAGGATGACCTCATGAAAGGATGGATATAAATAGGGCTCTCGCCAGCGGGATAAGCAAGACAATCATAAGCTTGGAACTTGAGTTACGACACTTGAGCTTCCAAATCCCTAAAATATCATTAACGACGTTTTTTCTGCAAGAACATTGGCGCCCACCGTGGGGCCTCGGTGAAATCAATCCCAGACCACACACACACATAAACACATACTAGCAACAATGTCTCAAACTTCGCCAACGGATCCACCAGATCTAACCCAGTTGCTGGCCATGATCGATGATCTACGCTAGCATAACGAAACTCTACAGGACAATGTCCAGGCCCTCCAGCTGAGAGGTTTGGACGAAGTGGACGAGCACGAAACAGAGCCTCTGGAGCCGCAGCCTTTGTCCCAGGCAATCTGGAAGGATGCTGTTCCCGAGAATTTCAAACCCCCGTACTGGCATCTTATGATGGCAAGTCGGATCCCCAGGAGCATATCATTTCGGTTAACAACACAATGGCGCTTATTGGGGCAACCGATTCCCTTAAGTGCAAGTTGATGGCTGATACCTTTAGAGAGTCGGCGCTACTTTGGTGCATGGGGCTTCCACGGTTATCTATGGTGAGCTATCAAGATTTTAACCGAAAGATCATTCAGCAGTTCTCGGCTAATCGTCATCGCAAGGTGGCCAACACCTCTCTTTTCAATGTGAGGCAGCGCCCTTTCGAGTCACTGCAAGACTTCATGGCTAGGTTCAACGAGGAAACCATAAAAGTCTCACACCCCAATCAGGAGATATTTGTAGCCGCATTCCAGCATGGCCTTAAAGCCGGTCAATTCAATGAGTCTTTAGCCCAAAAGCCAGCCAAAAGCATGGATGAGATCACAACCCGGGCTGAGTGCTACGTGAAGGGGGAAGAAAGCAACATGGAGAAACGTGCTCGAGATTCTAAGGACAGGGGGTCGGGACGAGATGAGCGTGCCCGACCACGAGATAGTGCCACCGCGCATGAACGAACCCGGGATAAGCGGCCGCAGTCCCGCCCTCGGTCGGCTTCAGGCCCCAGGGAGACGTTCACACCCCTTAATGCCAGAAGGGAAGATATCCTCTGCGACATTAATCACTTGAAACTGCTTGCCAAGCCTTGGAGCCATAAGTGGACTGTTAATATAGTTCTGGGGGGTGACCCGGAGGCATGGTGCGAGTATCATCGTCTGAAGGGACATACCACAGAATCTTGCATACAGTTGCGAAGAAAGATTGAAAAGTTGGTGCAAAGAGGCAAGCTGTCAGCCTATGTGAAGGAAGATCTCGGGCGGACGAGCAAACGCGACTCGTCCCCGATGAGGGATTCGGCTTCTGATTCCAGGTCCAAAAAGAAGGGTAAAGCCGTTGAAGAGGTGAAGGAAGCAAGGACAACCCAGCACACCCTCAACACCATCTCTGGAGGCTTTGCGGGGGGCGGGTCCACTAGCTCTGCCAGGAAAAGATATGCTCGTGGTACCGGGCATGTACTCCGCATCGGAACCTCACAGGTTGATCCCGGAGTGATAACTTTCTCGTGTGAAGACTCCAAAGAGGTTTTGCCTCACGAGAATGATCCCATGGTGATCGAAGTACAAATCCGGGACTGGGGTGTGAAGCGCGTGCTGATCGATCCGGGAAGTTCTGCGGATGTCCTCTACTGGGAAGCCTTCAAAGGAATGGGCTTCGAGCCGAATGAACTGTTACCCTTTAGCGGGACCCTTGTCGGGTTCTCTGGCGAGCAGGTGCAGGTTTTGGGGTATCTCCCCGCGCTCACCACCTTCGGGGATGAAGAGAATGCCAAGACTGTTCAAGTTAGGTACTTTGTGGTTAACGCGTCGTCGCCTTACAACATCATTATCGGGCGGCCGTCGTTCAATGCACTTGAGGCGGTACGTTCGACACTATTCTTAACCATGAAATATCCCTTTGGCAACGGGCGCATCGGGGTCGTACGTGGAGACCAGGGCCTGGCCCCGAAGGTGCTATAAAGACAGTTTGAAGGCCAAAAAGAAGTCGGGTCCAGCGGAGGCCTCCCTGAAACACGAGGTCGGCATGGTAGACATCGATCCGAGGGAGAGGTCAAGCGAGGATGGACTTACCCCTCATGAAGAAATTAAGGAAATCCAGATCGGACCGTTACCCTCACAGATCACCCATCTGGGGACACAACTGACGAAGGTGGAGGAGACCGAGATAATCCAGGTGTTAAGGCAGAACCTAGACCTTTTCGCTTGGAAACCATCGGATATGCCGGGTATAGACCCGAGGATCATGTGCCACCATTTATCAATCGATCCTGGGGTCAAACCGGTTTCACAAAGGAAGCGGAAGATGGGAGAGGAGAGGGGACATGCTGTCTCAGAAGAGGTGGGGAAGTTATTGAAAGCTGGTTTCGTCAGTGAAGTGCAGTACCCAACTTGGCTGTCCAATGTGGTTATGGTGAAAAAGAAGAATGGCAAGTGGAGAATGTGCGTAGACTTCACTGACCTAAACAAAGCATGCCCGAAGGATCCTTACCCCTCCATCATATTGATCGACTGATTGACAGTTCCTCCCGGGTTTCGCCTCCTGAGTTTTTTGGATGCGTACTCCGGGTACAATCAAATCCGAATGAACCTGGCGGATGCGTCAAAGACCGCTTTCATGACGGAGCGGAAGAACTTTTATTATAGGGTTATGTCGTTCGGCCTGAAGAATGTCGGTGCAACCTACCAGAGGCTGATGGACATGGTTTTTGCTCCTCAGATTGGTCGGAATATTGAGGTATACGTAGATGACATGGTGATAAAGACCGCATCAGGAGCAGATCACGTGACAGACATCAGGGAGACTTTTGCGGCAGTACGAAAGTTCAACATGCGCTTGAACCCGGACAAGTGTACGTTCGGGGTTCAAGCCGGCAAGTTCTTGGGTTTCATGCTTACAAGCCGGGGTATCGAGGCCAACCCGGATAAGTGTCAGACGATCATCGACATGCAGAGTCCGTCCTCAGTACGAGAAGTACAGCAGCTAACTGGTCGTTTGGCCGCATTGTCTCGTTTCCTATCTTGTGCAGGTGACCAGTCCATCCATTTCTTCTCGGCAATTAAGAAGAGGGCCAAGTTTGAATGGACAGAGGCATGCGAAGAGGCATTCAATGGAATAAAGCAGCTACTGTCAGCACCCCCGGTGCTAATCAGATCCAAAGAAGGTTCACAGTTGATACTATACTTGGCGGTGACGGACGGAGCAATCAGTTCGGTGCTGGTCCAAGACACGAAAGAGGGGGAGCGCCCGGTTTACTTTGTAAGTAAAGTATTAAAAGGAGCAGAAGTTAGGTACCAGAAAATTGAGAGATTAGCATTGGCACTTGTGACGACTGCACGGAAGCTCAGGCATTATTTCCTCGGACATCCTGTCCAGGTGAAGACCAATTTTCCACTAAAGCAAGTGTTCAAGAAGCCCGATCTGGCCGGAAGGATGGTGTCCTGGGCCGTGGAGCTGTCAGAGTATGAAATCAGTTTCAGCCCCTGTACCAGTGTCAAGTCCCAGTCCTTGGCCCGATTTCATGGTGGAGCTTACTTCCCCGCAGGGAGAGGCTCCTACTCAAAGATGGATTCTGTCTGTTGATGGCTCTTCTAATCTCAAAGGCAGCGGTGCAGGAGTAGTTCTGGAAGGCCCATGAGGGATGATTTTGGAGTATTCTTTGCGCTTTAGGTTTTCAACAAGTAATAATCAGGCAGAATACGAGGCTCTTCTGGCCGGTCTAAGGCTGGCCTTGGAAGTTGGAGTAACACATCTGCTGGTCTGTACAGACTCACAGCTGGTGGTCGGGCAAGTGGATGGATCGTTCCAGGCAAAAGATCCTATTTTAACAAAGTACGTGCAGCAAGCTGTTTCCCTAAGTCGACGGTTCGACATGTTTGAGATATGTCATGTAGCCCGAGAGGAAAATACTCGCGCTGATCTTCTGTCCCGGCTGGCCAGTTCTAAGGATTCCGGAATAAATAAGTCGGTCATACGAGAGGTACTTCCCGTACCCAGCATTGAGAGGGAAGAGTCCATGGCTATTGATGTAGGAGACGGGTGGATGAGTCCGATCATTCGCTATCTGCAGCAAGACACGATACCCGTGGACAGTGAGAAGGCTAAACGAATCAAGAAAATCTCAGCCAGGTTCGTGATGGAATCTGGAAAGTTGTATTGGGTAGGGCGTGCAGCCCCGATGTTGCGTTGTGTGGCGGAAGGGGACGTATTCATAGTGATGAAAGAGGTTCATGAGGGGGTCTGTGAAAATTGTGGAGGAGGAAGAGCTTTAGCTGGTCGGATTTTAAGGGTCGGGTATTACTGGCCTACTCTAACAAAGGATTGTGTAGGGTACGTTGCACAGTGTTCAAAATGTCAAACATTCGCTCCAATCATCCACACTCCATCCGAGTTCCAGCACGCCGTTTTGGCCCCGTGGCCTTTTTAACCAGTGGGGGGCGGCTGACATCCTAGGGCCGTTCCCAGTGGCCCCGGGACAGCTGAAGTTCCTGATTGTAGCTGTTGATTATTTTATTAAGTGGGTGGAGGCAGAGGCAGTATCTCGGATCTCGGCGGATCGAGTTCGGCGCTTTTATTGGAGAAGTATCATTTGCCGGTTCGGGTTACCTCGGGTCATTGTCTCAGACAACGGAGCGCAATTTGTAAGTGCCTCGGTGGTAGAGTTCTGCAAGGAGCTCGAAATTCAAAACAAATTCATATCTGTAGAGCACCCACAGGCAAATGGTCAGGCCGAGTCGGCTAACAAGGTGATTTTAAATGCAATAAAAAAGAAGCTGGATTTCGCCAAAGGATTGTGGGCACAATATTTACATGAAGTATTATGGGGATATTACACCACAGTTCATTCCACGACTCAGGAGACTCCTTTCAGGATGGTTTTTGGAGCCGATGCCATGATACCAGTGGAAGTTGCTTTGCCCTCCTGGAGACGGGAGAACTTTGGAGAAGAGTCCAATAAGCTGGCCTTAGATGAGGAGGCAGATCTTTTGGATGAGGTAAGGGACACGGCCCATATCAGGGAGGTGGCGGCAAAGCAGAGAATGACCAGACGTTTCAACCTACGGGTGAAGCAACGTGGCTTTGAGGTCGGAGATCTAGTGCTTAAAAAAGTGACTGATCCAACTAAGAAGGGTAAGCTGGATCCCAATTGGGAGGGTCCATTCAGGGTCTCGGAAAAGTTATAGAACGGAGCCTACAAGCTGGAAACACTGGTCGGGTCTGAGTTGCCCAGGACTTGGAATGTTGTCAATCTTAAGTTATATTTTAGTTAAGCATTTTAATGTAACAATAAATGGTGCACTCTTTTCCCTAGGCAAGGGCCAGGGTTTTTAATGAGGCACCTATAAAATGAAATTGTATTGCAGCATCTGATCCTTAAAAAGAAAATGGCGGGAGCCATCAAGTACGTACTACAGAGCCCGTTCTTGAATCGTCTCTCAGTCACGGTAAAACCCTTTTATCCGCAAAGGCTCTGTTTCTACTCGGAACAACCTTCAAAGGCTCTGTTCCTACTCGAAACAACCTTCAAAGGCTCTGTTCCTACGCGGAACAACCTTCAAAGGCTCTAGGGCGAAGAACCTTGATTTGGATTCCGTCAGGCATGTCTCCGATCACGGTAAACCAAGGTTACCCGGAGGGATACATTGGAGTTGCGAACAGTTGTTATGTGGTCATTTCAAACCATCAGGGTTACTCGCCGCACCCTATGGCTCGGGGGGCTGGTAGCGCTACATAAAAGTTCACAACTATACGCACAATAATCATTCAGTGGAGCATTGCATTGAAAACAATATTGAAAACATCAAAAATATTGAAATTAAAGCTCAAAGCCCGGCAAGGCAAATATTTGGAGTACAAAATGCATCCACCAAAAGGGATGACTAACTACAGAAATGTCAAAATATAACGGAAAAAGTAAAACTAGAATGAAATTCAGGGGTTGGGGTTAGCATCCACATTAGCGTTTCCTTCGCTTAACGTGGCCTCGCTATCATCTTCTTCGACCTCCACCAGCTTCCCGTCCACGATGGTCTTGAAAAAATCAACTTCCGAGATGTCCATGTCGGGATACAGGCAATTGACTTGAGCTTTGGCCCGGTCGAAGGCCAAGTCCCCGACATCCAGCACGTTCATTTGAGATTTCTTCAATGCATCTTTCAGCTCGGAGCATGACTTCTCAAAATCTTGAAACTTGATTGACATCTCGGAGGCTGAAGTTCTGGCCTGGGCAAGCTCGTCTTCTAAAGCCTTTATCCGGTTGTTAGCTTCCGAATTCTTGTTTTCAAGATCTGTGATGTTATCGGCAGCTTCCAAGAGTTTGTTCTTGAGTACGTTGTTGGCATCGTAAAGAAACTGCTCGTTGTCAGCTAACCTCTTGACCTCTGTCTCCAGCTCGGCCTTTTTCTTCTCCACGTTATCACCAGACTCGAACAAACTCCGAGTGAGTACAGCACACCTCATCAGATACGAACTCAGTTGTTTGGTGATCTGCTGTGAACCTAGGTTTGTCAGTTTGTTCACGTCGGTGGTGGCGTTGAGATGGTCATATAGAAACTTGAGGCCATCAAAGTCGGAGACCGAGGCGGTTCTCTGTGGAAGCTCGGAATTGTCACCGCTCTTTTAGCAAATTGGAGCAGCCAATCTGCGAGTTGTTCTCATTCCCCATGATAGTCTTCAGCTTCTTCGGGATAGGCTCGGTGGCTGGTTCGGGCTCGGCAGGGCGTTTTAGTGGGGAAGCGGTAATGACGGTAGTCTCTAGAGCATTATCTCGGGCCGAGAAGCTTTTCTTATTCTTCGGAACACGTACTTCCAGCCCGGGCAGGTTAGACTTGGTCTCGGAGGGGCCGCCGTCACCCATCCGAGTAGCGCGAGCGGCGGCCATTAGTTTCTTCTGCTCCTTCACGAACATATCAGTCATTTTGTCTGTAGAAAATAAAACAAAGGAAAGAGATTAAGCATACAAGTAGAAGGCGACAGAGTAAAGTTAGTTGGAAAAAACTTACCTAGGAAGTCGGGGACTTCCTCTAGAGGCAAGGCAAGTAATTCCTTGACCCTGATCGGCCTGAAGGAGTCCAGTACTTCTAAGGAAAGGGTCTCGGAAGCACTCAGGCTGTCATAATCGAAACCGGAGATGGGAAGTGGGTCATGAGTCCGATATAAAGGAATTTGTGATGCCCATCAGCACCATAAATAACTTGAGGGCACCGAGACCCACATCTTACTCGGATAAAACGTTCTTTGTAGCCTTTAAAGTTTGAGGTATAGGCTTGGAGGAAGCTTCTTTTTGGGATGTGATGGCAACTTCCGGGTTCAGCTCTTTATCTCGAAAAGGAAAAGACGGGGCTATTGATAGGGTTCGGATTACTTCAAGCATACGATAAAACCCACTATTTGGACGGAGTTGGGAGGGAGCAACGTTAATGGTTCGGAGAATGTCAGTCTCAAAGTCGGAAAGAGGAAACTGAATACCAAACTCCTCGATGACTCCAGTATAAAAGTAAAACCATTCAGAGTCAACTCCCTTGGGACGGATCATGCAAACGCTCTCCCCGGACTCACAAGATTCTAAAATCATGTCATCCTCGTTTCCTGTAGACGAGACATTCCAAAGAGAACGCATGGTAGCGATTTCGACATCTCGTATCAAGCTTTGTTTGAAGCCTACAGCTTCTCCTTTGATTAACCTGTTGGTTTCCATTATCAGCTTCACCGAACCTGAAGAGTCAGGGTCAGAATCACTGTCAGAAGTAAAAACTTCAGTGCAAACCCTGTCCGTAACCCTTTTTAGTTCAGTTACCCTCTGAGCAACACTCATCGCACGCATGCAATCCTCAAACAAAGTTTTGCATTCCTCGTTTCCTAAGTGAATCTTGCGACCAAAATCATCGCATTCCCTAATAACGACCATGTTTGGATTAAAACAAAAGTAATGTAAAGGGAAAAGAGGATACCTGAGTAGATGATTGATTGATTGAGAAAGGGGTTTTGAAGCAACTGACGGCAAGAACGCAGTAGGGTTTGTGGAAATATGAAAAGGAGGATTTCTTGGAGAGCGAATAAATGCGATATAATGAGAAGGAGGAAAAGAAGGCGTGAAGTTAGCTACTCCCTATTTATAGGGTAATCATGGTGGATACGGGTGACCGTTGGGCTGGAGGCACGTGGGTCACATGCAGTATTTCAAAAAAACTCCGAGTATGCATCTCGCTAAGGGTTTACGGTTTCTAGGTTGATTGGTCGACACGGATTCAAAAAGTTTAAAACCGCGCGACCAAGGGGGCTTATGGTCATGCATAAATTCCTTAGCTAAGATGGATGGCCGGAAGGAGGGTTGCAGGCTCCCGGGATAGGTCTCGGATTCGTGGACGAGATCCTTGTCCGACGTGGTTCCCGGGTTTGGTGCAGGAGGTCGGCATGATCCCGAGATATAACTCGTCCAGACCTTCGGGTTAGAAGCTTGGGTGGAGGGAGACGTTACCAATTAGGAGAATGAAGAGTGCAAAGAGTCTTTATGAGACGTTACAGAGCGAATTAACATAAGCTGTAACAGTCGACTTCCTGCCTTCGAGCCATAGTTAATGCGCCAAGGCATTTATTTTAAGGGAAGGATGACCTCATGAAAGGATGGATATAAATAGGGCTCTCGCCAGCGGGATAAGCAAGACAATCATAAGCTTGGAACTTGAGTTACGACACTTGAGCTTCCAAATCCCTAAAATATCATTAACAACGTTTTTTCTGCAAGAACAAATATATTATGGTTAAAATTGATAGTAAAAATTATGGGTAATAAAATAGGGTGATTAGATGAAAGAAATTTGTGTTGTTTTTAAGAAGAAGAAAATGAAGAAAAACATTATTTTTGTAACTTGAGTCGACCTAAGATTCTGGGTGGGTCAGCACGTAACAACCAGCAAGGTTGAGAAGGATTGTGCAGCAGGTTTGTGTCAACCTATGATTTATTTGCATCGACTCATGCATTTTTTGCCTCGACTCACAATTTCCTTGCTTCAACTCATTGGCAACTTTTTCTAACAATTTTGCAACGGTCATAACTTTTTAACCGTAACTCCATTTTGGGCGCCATTTGAATCGTTAGAAAGCTAATGAAATAACCTACATTATAAAACTAGGTTTGTTGGAATTAGATGGTTGGATCATTATGTGATTTATGTGTAAAGACATGCGTATATAGACATGTGTCATGAAATTAGTGAATTATGAACAATATGAGTTAGTATCATTGTTGTTTGCTAATTGTGATTGTGTGATGATGGAAATACTATATGTATTGTTTTGTTGATGATAATGCCATAATGTGTGTTGTTGTGCAATTTGTGGATAATTCAAAGTGTTGAATTATTGTGATATGCTTGACAAATTAGGATTGGTGGAAAATCTTAATTTGCATATTGTTGAGATTGCACATGTACATGCATTCATTATGTCAAGAGGCAATGTTTGGTAATTCTGTGGGAATTATTGAGTTGTCCCAAACCTAACTTCGAATGGGGTTTGAAAGCTTAACGCCGAATGGAGATTTTGTTGGCTTTGATCCTTGATTGGAAATAGAAGCGGTGAAACTGTGGGTTCACAAATATGGTGGCTTTTGTCTTGTCCGGGTCTGAAGCGTTACTCTAATTCTATGACGAATAAATTAGGAGTGTGATTGAACCTGATGTTCATAGAATGGTACCACATGCATTTGAATCACATTTCATTTCGCATTGGGTTTTTTGCATTATTGATGAATGTATATGTGACTAGAATATGTGATAATTGGTTGGTGATTCTTGAATTGTTATATTGATGACATTTATATAAATGTGAAGATTGAGAATGTGTTATAATTGGAAAATGGTGTATAACGGTACTTGAATTACTACTTGATGATTCTTATGTTATATGGAATATCACATGAAGTGGGAAGAATTGTAAATTAGATGATTGATTCTACATTGCTTCTAATTATATACATTTTAGTAATGATTTAAATTCTTACCCTTCTGTTGTATGTGATGTTCTATGCGACATCGTGCAGGTTCTAAGGATAGTGGTGCTTTGTACGAGACTAGTTGAGGAGATTAGTTAACTTATCCCTATTATTTTAACTTATGCTTTCTATGATATACTTGTTATGTCTCATATGTTTTGGATTTGTATGTTGAGATAGTAAGTGATGAGGCCCTAGTGCCGATATTTGGATTCGTATGTCTTTATGATGTTATGGATTTATTTTGATGTTGTCAAATGATTATAGTATGAGATGTAATCATTGATATTATCTCAGAAATGAAATATTCCGCTGTGATATGCATATTTTGATGAAGCATGATCTTTAAATATGTGTTATGATTATGACCAGGTGCATGTTAATGTTTGTCTTGTTGGTTTTCCATTGAGTGGAAAATAACATGTGACACCCTTTGTATGTATGCATTCTATTTTACTCTGATTTATGCTATATTTATTTGGGGTTAGAAAAAGGGCGTTACACATTGACACATCTATTTAATTCTTCTACATAAGAGTTATATGTTGAGAATGTGGAACATTTTAGAAGCTTGTGTGTGAAATATCCAGTTTTTTGAAATACGTTGAATATAGGGTTAATAGCCTTCTACCCCTGCCATATGAGCGTGTTTTGATTTTGCCCCCCTTAAAAAAAATTAGTAGCCAGACCTTAACAAATAAAGATTCCAGCTCCAAAGACCCTGATGCATTTTTTTAGAAAAGATTCTATTATTTTGCCTATGTGGCAATCCACATGGCTTTTCTTTTTATTTTTGAATTATTTTTTAAATCCAAGTGGCATTTTTATTAATTCTCATTTATTTAATTTTTTTAAACTATTTTTTTTTTACTTTTTTATAATAATTTTTTTACGTTTTATTAAATTATTTTTATTATTTATTACTTAATTTTTTTTACGTTTTTTAATTTTTTTAATTTTTTACGCTGAATTATTTTTATTTTTTAAATAAATTTTAGTAATTATTTTATTTTATAAAGTTATTTTTATTTAATTAATATTTCTTAGAATTATGTATATAATAATAATAATAGAAATTATATTAATATTGTAAAAGTATATTAATATTGTAATTGACATAACTAAATTTTTATTATGAATAAAATAATACTGATACCGTAACTAAATTTTTTTCCGTAATTTTTCTATTATTTTATTCATAATACTGATGCCTTAACTAATTTTTTTTCCCGTAATTTCTCTATTATCATATATTAATATACTTTAGAAATTATATATATTAATATTAATATACTTAATAAAAATTTAGTTACGTCAGTTACAATATTAATATACTTTTACATATAAGTGACATAAAATTGATCTAAATAATAATAAATTAATTAAATTTTTATACTCATAACTATTACAGTAGAAATCATACAATATAATATAGCTAGATGAGTACTTTGGCAACTTTGACACTTGGCAAATTCTCAGCTCTTCTATTATATTTTTCAAGTTGCTATAAAAGGAAAGTTTTATTTAATACTGTAATTCAATTATTTTCTTAAATAAAATAAATATAATAGAAAAAACTTTGTTTGTTAGACATGTGAAAATTCGAATGCTTGCGCTATTGGAAAGAGCAACAGTCGGCTATCTTTCCTATTCACCCATATTTTATTTATTTCCTCTGCTCATCACATTCCAACCTTGATTTTAATTTTGTAGAAATTAATTTTCTCCAATTTTCCAAATCTTGATTAATGTATTCATCCATTTATTATGACGACTCTAACAGTCAATTTGGATTTATACTCATGGATAGTCTAAGAATGTAACATCTCTTCTCCCCCTCTCTCTCTGAAACCATAGCCACCGCCCCTTTTCTGAATCCATCTCCGTCAACGTCTCCTCTAATAGAAAAAAATTTCCATATTCATACTCATCATCTTATTACTTTTTTGTAGAACCAAATTAATTGTGATTTCTTGCTACAACCGCCGATCCTCCTTCTCCTCCTTTTTCGGCCATCACACCTTCAAACGAATAAATGATTTGTATTTTTGCAACCCCATACCTTGGCCTCTCTGATGGGCCGAGTAGATCACTATTTTGAACATCATCGCCTTCGACCACCACCCCTTTATCTTCGGCCGCCACTACGGATAATCAATAAAAGATGATTTTAGAGTTGTCATTGTTGATGAACTGGGCATGAGAATCGTAAGTGCTTCTCTGTATTTCTATTTCAATTCCAATCTATAATGCGCTTTTACTAACATCGTTTCCTTTACTTCAGCATGAAAATTATGCTTGGATCAGTCTAATAAAGGATGAAATAGTTTTCTTAACTCAGGGTTTCTCTAACCGGTGTTTGGAGAATCGGTGGCGACGGATGAGTTGAGAGCGTAGACGTGAGTGTCTTTACAACCATCTGTGATTCTTATGTAAACCCTGATCCATTTCGTTTTTTCCTAATTGTTGTGGTTGCTTCTGTTGTGTTAGTGTTTTTTTTAATAGAAATTCACTATGTAGAATTAACAATTGATATTTGATTTTCTATTGAATAGTATTAATTATGTATGATATTGTAACTTTTCTGCTATACCATTGAAGTGGCATCTAAAACATCATTTGGGTTTGAGATTAATGGTTGGTTGGATTGAATTATTTGAGTTATCTACTAACATAGAACAAATGAAAGAACTTATTTTTGTGAAAGCTAAATGTGATTGACACTCTTGATATTTTCCTTGCAGAGGCTGCCAGTGTCTCCAAATAGATAAATTTTTCATCTACCATTTTAAGCTTTGCAACTAAATTTTTGAAAAAAGAGGTTGAATTGGAAACTGCAATCAATATTGGGTTTGCTGCTGCAAATTATTCAACTACATAATACTATATGTATTTTCAATTTTAAGTTTGACGTTACTAAATTTAAATGAGTTTGAAAATTGTTTGTTTTTACCGTGCAAATATTCATGTAGAGTTTGCTTCGATAGGATATGAAGCAATTATGTATCTCTACTACAAATTCAGATTCAGTAATCAATGATGGGAAAGTGGTATTTATTTCACTAAGATTGTGTATATAATTTACTATTTAGAAATGGATTTCATCTAATGTTAGGCATACCTCTCAATTAATCAAATGCAACATGCTGATTCCAGTCACCAATGTCTCACAATTGATGAAGCTGGTGAATCACAACACCACCAACAATTTTTCATTTATAGAATAAGTTCAATTTGAATTGATATCTCAAGTTATGGATTATATTTTTTTTGTTATGTAATTTCATGTGACAATGATCTTTCCGTTAAAAGGCCAACAATACTTCGAGAATGTTTAACTAAATTGTGCAGCCACTTGGAAGTCTCTTGGAGTTTATAACGACGAAGAAGGTAAAGCAATCAACGAGTTTGTTTTTGTTTAGGACAACCCCTGCCCCTTGCCAGGATATTGATTCTTCTAATGAGTTGAAACAACTTAAATTAGAAATGGCCAATTATGTGTTGGTTCCAAGGCATTTTACATTGAAGGTAAGTGGTAACTCTAGGTAGATAAGAATTCACCTATTTTTATTGCTAATATATTTTCGTAATTAATTTATTTGCATAGCAGAGATATGCTGGAGCTCATTGCTGAGAAGATATAGAAAAATGAAAATAACTTCTGCTCACACCTATTCGATGATATGTAGTTTATTTCATTTGTTATCTCATATGCACATTTTCCTCTACAAGTAAATATTGATGAGTGAAGAATGGTGATGATAGATACTATTCTTGGTTTACTGTCATATTACGATTCTGAGTCTGCAAAAAATGCTGATTGAGCGTACTTTCGTCATTGTTCTCTAATTAACATGAATTTTTTATTTTTAAGAATTAACATTGATTTCAATTTTTGTACGTTTGTATTGTTTAAGCAAATTATTGTTTAAGCAAATGATTTAGAATGAATCATTTGAGTAGAAATTCTAAGTCATTGTTTAAGCTAATGATATTAGTAAGTACCATATATTTAATAATTTTAAATGTTAATAATATATTATTTGTGTATTTTAATGGATCTACATTAATTTGTTAATTATTAATTTTAAAATAATAATATGAAATTCAAAATAAATTAATTTTAATTTTTTTAAAGTATTCATTTTATATGAATGTAAGTAATTATCCTGTAATAAAAATATTATATTCTATTTAAATCTCAATTATATTATAATTATCAATGGGTTATTAATAGTAAATAAATAAAAGTCTAATTGTATAATTAAAAGCAAATACAATCTTTTCTAAAACAATTTAAATATACAATTTTTAGTTTAGTATTATTTATGTAGAACATTATTGACACAAGTTTATTATAATAAATTCTTATTTTTCTGTAAAAAAACCAAAAGAAATTAGTGTCCTTTTCTATGCTACAATATATATTTAGATTTTTTATTATTGTTATCATATTAGAAATGCAAACTCAAAATTTTTAATTTTTTAATTTTTTTTATACACATATTTATAATATTTCAATCATTTTAAGTAATACAATCAATTTTTTCTTTATAGAGATTATATAATTATTATATATAATTATCCTGAATGTAAATCAATTTTATTGGGATACATATTTAAATTGAAGAACATATTTTCTGTGTACTATTAATCACAAATATATATTATAATGTTTCTGTGTACTATTAATCACAAATATATATTATAATGTTACCGTAATTTTATTTGTAAACCATAATTAATTATAAAATAATTTTTAAGTATAAGAAATTTTAACCCGTGTCTAATATATATATATATATATATATATATATATATATATATATATATATATATATATATATATATATATATATATATATATATATATATATATATATATATATATATATATATATATATATATATATATATCAAGTAGCATTCCTATAACTAAACTAACATTCCAAACTATGCTAACGGCGCTCCCATCAATATTAAATTTTAATGGTATTGTCATTAGGTGCATGCCATGACATATCACAAATTCACAATTATAATTGGTAGTAGGGGTAGAGGGAATGTAAATCAGTTTAATGTTAGGCGTTAAGGAATTGATTTTATTAATTACTGTATTAGTAAAAAACAATGTCATTAAGTATCATTAAAAACTTAAATGATTTTGCATTCAACAAAATAACAAATTCACCATAAACTTGCATTTCTCCATTGCTTTCTTTGCCTCTTTGGATGCTCAACAAAATCTCAATCCTATTTTTACAACCACCACTTAAATTGTAACTCTATATTTTCGAATATAATATAGCATTTGATTCACAAAATTATAACGAATAAATCGACTCGAATCGAGTTTTAATTAAATAGATGAATTTAATTTTAAAAAAAGTAAGCCTAAATCTGGCTATTATCTATCAAAGGTTTTAATTTTGAATTTGACCTGTCACTTTTAAGTCCAATAATCATAGTTAAGTTTTAGACATATCAATAGCAAACATTAAAATAAATCAGACAGTGAGAAGTCTTAAACAATTAATTAACAAATCATTATCATACATTAAGGGAAAAAATCAACGGCCAACAAAATACATAAAATTTTCAAGATTCAAGGTGATAACAAAATCAATAATCAATAAATAAAATTGTTTCAAATCTTTAAGATGATTTTCTCATATACGTCATTAAGACAACAAGACCCACAATCCAAAATTTCAAATAATAGGACCTCAAATTATTTGATCTTGAATTGTATAAATTAAAACTTATAAAATATGTATTGAAAAGTTTACAAATGTAACATTTACAATCTCACGACTATGTATTCTCATATAAATATATTCTCCACATATATATAATTTCTTATTTCCAAAATAAATAAAAAATCAAATATAAACAACAATAAGATTTAGATCCGAAAGATGAACTGTCACCTTGCTATCAAACTAATATGCAACATAAATGATAATGAACAAACGTTAAAAAGGATATAATGTTTCATTATTTCAGGTTTAGAACTTTTTTCAAAAGTTGCTTCTCTTCACCAAGTGATATAAACTTCATTATAGATAGAGATACTTAACATACGAAAATAGAGTTATACACAATCATTTCTCTATCATTTCAATTATTTTAAATCATCCTTTATTTTATTATTGTATGAGCAAAGTGTAGGAAATATTTTTCCTATAATATATTATCAAAAGATAGGTTTAGTGTGTTTGTGTAATTTACATTAAGGAATCCAAAATATCTTTAAGGGGATTCACGTTTAATATCAATTGCTTGTAATATACAATAATTGATTGAGACGAATTAAACCTAAAGGTTGTTTTGAATTCACACGCAATGTATTTTCAAGTGCAATCTTCATTTTACATCTTTGTTTCAGCTACGTATTCCCAATAACCACAGTATCCAACAATATTTAAGTTCAATTATTACTTAATCAATGACAAAGTTATCCAAAGAAATGACATTTAATTTTGTGAAATTGGACAAGTTTGATGGAGGAAACTTCATCCCTTGATAGAAAAAGATAAAATTCTTGCTTACAACTTCGAAAGTGGTATATATTCTGAATACAACAAGACCAGTAGAAAGGAAGAAATATATTCTGAATACAACAAGACCAATAAAAAAGGAGGAACAAATAATAGTTGAAGAGGAAAAAATGGAACAATGATGATTATAGTTACATGAGCCATATTCTTAACAGTATGTTAGACATCTTGTTCGATATCTATAAAAACATTCATTCTGCAAAAGTTCCATTTGATAAATTTGAGTCAAGATAAATTAAAAATATACTACAAGTAATAAATTTCTTGTTTCCCATATTCTATCATTAGAATATCCGTTGTAACCCACAAATTTATCATCTTATTATTTACTCACGCTATTGTTGTTGGTAAATTCATTTACGGATGAAAAGCAATGGATAAATGAAAAGAGAGAGAGATTTTGTGGAAAAATTACACTTGGGGTCTTTTGACTGAAAACAGTGGTAGTTGGTTGTTCAAATATGCAAAATATGATAATAAAACAAAATGTAACAATATTTTATATAGTTTTCTTATTTTAGCAAGAAAAGATTTCACCAACTGCGCAATATTCACAGCCTTCAGAATATTTCTTAATTGAGAAAATTTCACAAGACTCATTTACCAAAATCAAATCAAAATAAAAATAAAAGAAAAAGGTCGTTTTATTTTCACTCCCTATAAATATCACCACTCATAATATTGTTGTTGTATCATTTTCATCCTTATTACTCTAAAGGTATAGTTATAATAATTATTTTATTTTTATTGTTGTTTTTATTTGGTGTCTCATTTTTCTCTTTGTTTATCTTAATTATTTATGTTTTTTTTTTTGAGGTTTTGTTTGAGAGTTTGGAAGAAAAGAAAAGAGAGGGAGAATTTTGAATAAAAACAGATTGAATAAAAAGAATAAAAAAAAATTGATTGGAAGAATTTTTTAAGATTTATTTTTATTCATAATACACAAAACTCTCAAATTTGATAATTAAACTCAAAATTTATGTTGAGGAGAGTTTTGAAGTGTTTAGACAAATTACTCAAATATAATTTTTATTATTATAGTATTTTAAAAATTAAAAATAAATTAATGATAAGTATTATTACATTGTTTTCCAAAAAAGATTGACGAATTTTCTACATTTAAAAAAAAATTTTTTTTTGAAACTTCACCTTCCTCCAAACTCTCGAACAAAACCAAAATATTTCTTTAACTTTTTTATGGTCAAACATTTTTGTCTATCTTTAGTCGAATGTAATTTGGTTATAATATATTTTAAACTTTGATATAATTTTTTAAACATTTTATTTGTCATTTATAATTTTTAATACACTTGTCTTAAAAAATATTCATGTAGAAAAATCAATTTAGCATATTTGGCCTCTTTCTTGTACCATATTTCGGGTATGCCAATTTACTCTACTTGGCTACAAAAATTCATGTAAAAAATAAAATATAACACATCAATCATACAATATAATATAGCTAGATGAGTACTTTGGCAACTTTGACACTTGGCAAATTCTCAGCTCTTCTATTATATTTTTCAAGTTGCTATAAAAGGAAAGTTTTATTTAATACTGTAATTCAATTATTTTATTAAATAAAATAAATATAATAGAAAAAACTTTGTTTGTTAGACATGTGAAAATTCGAATGCTTGCGCTATTGGAAAGAACAACAGTCGGCTATCTTTCCTATTCACCCTTATTTTATTTATTTCCTCTGCCTCATCACATTCCAACCTTGATTTTAATTTTGTAGAAATTAATTTACTCCAATTTTCCAAATCTTGATTAATGTATTCATCCATTTATTATGACGACTCTAACAGTCAATTTGGATTTATACTCATGGATAGTCTAAGAATGTAACATCTCTTCTCCCTCTCTCTCTGAAACCATAGCCACCGCCCCTTTTCCGAACCCATCTCCGTCAACGTCTCCTCTAATAGAAAAAAATTTCCATATTCATACTCATCATCTTATTACTTTTTTGTAGAACCAAATTAATTGTGATTTCTTGCTACAACCGCCGATCCTCCTTCTCCTCCTTTTTCGGCCATCACACCTTCAAACGAATAAATGATTTGTATTTTTGCAACCCCATACCTTGGCCTCTCTGATGGGCCGAGTAGATCACTATTTTGAACATCATCGCCTTCGACCACCACCCATTTGTCTCCGGCCGCCACTACGGATAATCAAGAAAAGATGATTTTAGAGTTGTCATTGTTGATGAACTGGGCATGAGAATCGTAAGCGCTTCTCTGTATTTCTATTTCAATTCCAATCTATAATGCGCTTTTACTAACATCGTTTCCTTTACTTCAGCATGAAAATTATGCTTGGATCAGTCTAATAAAGGATGAAATAGTTTTCTTATCTCCGAGGGTTTCTCTAACCCCAACGGTGTTTGGAGAATCGGTGGCGACGGATGAGTTGAGAGCGTAGACGTGAGTGTCTTTACAACCATCTGTGATTCTTATGTAAACCCTGATCCATTTCGTTTTTTCCTAATTGTTGTGGTTGCTTCTGTTGTGTTAGTGTTTTTTTATAGAAATTCACTATGTAGAATTAACAATTGATATTTGATTTTCTATTGAATAGTATTAATTATGTATGATATTGTAACTTTTCTGCTATACCATTGAAGTGGCATCTAAAATATCATTTGGGTTTGAGATTAATGGTTGGTTGGATTGAATTATTTGAGTTATCTACTAACATAGAACAAATGAAAGAACTTATTTTTGTGAAAGCTAAATGTGATTGACACTCTTGATATTTTCCTTGCAGAGGCTGCCAGTGTCTCCAAACAGATAAATTTTTCATCTACCATTTTAAGCTTTGCAACTAAATTTTTGAAAAAAGAGGTTGAATTGGAAACTGCAATCAATATTGGGTTTGCTGCTGCAAATTATTCAACTACATAATACTATATGTATTTTCAATTTTAAGTTTGACGTTACTAAATTTAAATGAGTTTGAAAATTGTTTGTTTTTACCGTGCAAATATTCATGTAGAGTTTGCTTCGATAGGATATGAAGCAATTATGTATCTCTACTACAAATTCAGATTCAGTAATCAATGATGGGAAAGTGGTATTTATTTCACTAAGATTGTGTATATAATTTACTATTTAGAAATGGATTTCATCTAATGTTAGGCATACCTCTCAATTAATCAAATGCAACATGCTGATTCCAGTCACCAATGTCTCACAATTGATGAAGCTGGTGAATCACAACACCACCAACAATCTTTCATTTATAGAATAAGTTCAATTTGAATTGATATCTCAATTTATGGCTTATATTTTTTTTGTTATGTAATTTCATGTGACAATGATCTTTCCGTTAAAAGGCCAACAATACTTCGAGAATGTTTAACTAAATTGTGCAGCCACTTGGAAGTCTCTTGGAGTTTATAACGACGAAGAAGGTAAAGCAATCAACGAGTTTGTTTTTGTTTAGGACAACCCCTGCCCCTTGCCAGGATATTGATTCTTCTAATGAGTTGAAACAACTTAAATTAGAAATGGCCAATTATGTGTTGGTTCCAAGGCATTTTACATTGAAGGTAAGTGGTAACTCTAGGTAGATAAGAATTCACCTATTTTTATTGCTAATATATTTTCGTAATTAATTTATTTGCATAGCAGAGATATGCTGGAGCTCATTGCTGAGAAGATATAGAAAAATGAAATAACTTCTGCTCACACCTATTTGATGATATGTAGTTTATTTCATTTGTTATCTCATATGCACATTTTCCTCTACAAGTAAATATTGATGAGTGAAGAATGGTGATGATAGATACTATTCTTGGTTTACTGTCATATTACGATTCTGAGTTTGCAAAAAATGTTGATTGAGCGTACTTTCGTCATTGTTCTCTAATTAACATGAATTTTTTATTTTTAAGAATTAACATTGATTTCAATTTTTGTACGATTGTATTGTTTAAGCAAATGATTTAGAATGAGTCATTTGAGTAGAAATTCTAAGTCATTGTTTAAGCTAATGATATTAGTAAGTACCATATATTTAATAATTTTAAATGTTAATAATATATTATTTGTGTATTTTAATGGATCTACATTAATTTGTTAATTATTAATTTTAAAATAATAATATGAAATTCAAAATAAATTAATTTTAATTTTTTTAAAGTATTCATTTTATATGAATGTAAGTAATTATCCTGTAATAAAAATACTATATTCTATTTAAATCTCAATTATATTATAATTATCAATGGGTTATTAATAGTAAATAAATAAAAGTCTAATTGTATAATTAAAAGCAAATACAATCTTTTCTAAAACAATTTAAATATACAATTTTTAGTTTAGTACTACTATTATTTATGTAGAACATTATTGACACAAGTTTATTATAATAAATTCTTATTTTTCTGTAAAAAACCAAAAGAAATTAGTGTCCTTTTCTATGCTACAATATATATTTAGATTTTTTATTATTGTTATTATATTAGAAATGCAAACTCAAAATTTTTAATTTTTTAATTTTTTTTATACACATATTTATAATATTTCAATCATTTTAAGTAATACAATCAATTTTTTCTTTATAGAGATTATATAATTATTATATATAATTATCCTGAATGTAAATCAATTTTATTGGGATACATATTTAAATTGAAGAACATATTTTCTGTGTACTATTAATCACAAATATATATTATAATGTTTCTGTGTACTATTAATCACAAATATATATTATAATGTTACCGTAATTTTATTTGTAAACCATAATTAATTATAAAATAGTTTTTAAGTATAAGAAATTTTAACCCGTGTCTCGCACGGGCATACACACTAGTTATATTTATAGTGAGTTGTTTTCAGTTTAACTTTAAAAGGATTAAAATATATCATTTCTTATTGTGAGGTTGTTTTTAAAACAAAGTCTTCTCCCTAATTTTTTTTGGGTATGAATTTAAATTTAATTATTTAATAAATTTAATTTGAAAAAGTTAATGATATAAACTATCGTCATCAAAACATCCGTATATATAGAATTCAATTCAGGTCTTAACTCTTTAAAACAATAATAAAATTATTTATTTCTAAATATAAGAAAATTAAATCTGAAATAAAATACTGATACCGTAAAAGTGGAATACAGTTCTAAAATAGAACTCTATCTTTAAAGTATTTCTTCAAATTTTAAATTATTAACGATTAAATTTAAAATTGAAGCTAAACGAGCGGAGATGACGGGGCCGAATAGTTTAAAGTGTGAATGTACAATTAGGAAAATTTACGGGCTTCCATGTGCTTGTCTGATTTCTAAAAATATGAAGCTAAATTCCCCTATACGCATGGAAGAGGTCTACGACCATTGGAAAAGACTCTGGTTTGATGAGTACAGTGCGATGAAGGACGCCACATAGAGTATAACCATCACAACCAAGTTGAAAGTGATCATGGATAGATTTTTAAAGCGGAGGATACTATGAGATTGCACATGAAAGAATAGTTGAGTAAAATCTCTTATCTAGAAACCACTAATTTGAAACCTCCTTCGGAACTGGTAAAAACCAAATATGCCCCAAAAAAGGTGAAAATTACACAAGAAGACAATTCAACAAAGCGGAATTCGTCTTACCATGAAGTTGTTGATTCCATATTCCAGGATTCTCCTAAATTGCAAACAATTATTTTCAAAGGGGATCACATCTCCATACCACCTCGTACACCCCCTATTAAAAAAACCATATGCACCTCTGATTTCCAAGTCACCACTTCCACCTCAGATTATCTACATTGATGAGATGCCACTTTTAATGCACAAACACATTGAAAGAATCGTAGATATGGGGAGTTGTGGTAATTGTGGGTTTCGGTGTGTATGTTTTACTTGGTAAAGGAGAGGAAAATCACACGCTTGTGTGCCAAACACTTATTTCGAAGTTGGCGACGCATAGAGAAATTTACTAACGACTATATGTGACTAAGGAAGCATTCAACGAAGTTTACAATGCTCTTGTTCCAAGTGTTAGTGTTCGCGTACCAGTTGAAAAGTGGATGAGCTTCCCTGAAATGGGTCATCGTATAACAAGTGCATATGATAGGGTGTGTATCGATTTAACGAGATATGGTTTTTCAGAAACATTTTTTCCACTTCGGAGTCCCTAGCCTAAAGACCCATCTGATAATATCATGGGTATTAGGCCCCTTAGACCATGCCATTTTGTTCAGGTCTATTTGAATTCGGGGTGTCTTATTCCGGCTACATTAGTGGAGCGGACGACACATTTCGCAAAAGAGGTGGAAAATTGGCCGGATCACTTTTTGGAAAGGATGATAGAGTTCACCAAATTGATGGTGGTTGAGAGAGAATCAAATAGGGAGAAGTCGAAGAAATAACCGATTTTAGATTTAAGCGGTGACAATTTGTTCGATGCATTTAAGAATGTAATCAAACATTTTTTTAATGTATTAACATGCACGATGTAAAATCTATATGACTCAATGCATATATAATATGTTCAATCAAAATTTTACCATTGTTTATTTTTACCGATTAAATTTTTCCACATTTTTATCGTACTCATTCAGATAAAACTGATTCAGACACTGGTTCTGCATATTTCGGATATGCATACCCGAAATAATATGATTTTTTTAAAAATATAACATGGGTTATTTAGGATATTCATATCCGAACAAACCCTCAATTTTAAAAATACAAAATAATGGTTATTTCATATATGTCTATCTGAAACCCCCTAAATACGTTAAAAATAGGTTAATTTAGATGATTGCATCCGAAATATGCATTGGTAGGATAAGAATTCTTTGGTCTAAATTATTTCATCTCTTCTATAAATAGGTTCTCTAAACTATTTCTTCAACATCACAAACCATAAACAAAGATTAGCCAAAGATATCATTACCATGCTTTTGTCTACTTCAATGGTAACATGTCACCATTGTAGTTTCGGGTCTCCGGAGAGACGTCTTTCGCCGACCTCATTACCACACTGAATTCTCTCTTGTAATATCCGGAAAATCGAATGGTGGTCAAGGTCGAGTATCGTTCACCCTCACTTGACACTGAAGGTAAGATAAAGTTCATCAAGTTTGATTTGAAGACGGATGACAATTTAAATGTTATGTGGAGTACTTTTCAGCGATACTCTACTAAGAGTCTGATTGAAGTGGATGTAAAGTTTTAAAAATCGGGATAAAATGTTATCAAAATGTTGTGACGTCCTCAGCTACTCCTTTATAACAATATATAATGTTAAATTTATGTTTAACTATCTATGTAATTTCGACTATTTATGTTAAATCTATATTAAGTTGGTTTGATTTCAAGAATTTTAATTTATTCACAACTTCTACCTATTTCAGATATGCATATCCGAAATTAAGCACAGTGTGTTTGAATATGCATATTCAAATTTATTTGATAAAAAATGAAATTTAATTTGTCCATATATGTATGTCTAAATTGAAAGAGTATTATGGATATTTTACAAGAGACTAATAAGAAACTTATAAAGGTGTATAAAAAAAAACCTAATAAATAATGTGTGAGTGATAAAAGTTTTAAATGATACTTTATTTATTCATAAATGATAGGAGTAAATTTTTGTTGAGATATTTTAGAGAGCAAAATTATTAAAATTTAAATTTTTAAACAAAGTTTAAATGCAGAAAAAATTAGAAATTGTTTCATCCCTTAAACTGATTTGAGTGAAGGCATGGGTTCAATGAGAGTCACACACCATTACAATGTCCCCAAAGCTACCTTCCCATCTATTCCCTTACCTCATCTTACTAACACTTGCATCCATCTATCTCTTCTCTTCTCTCATCTCTCTCCACACACCCTCTTCTTCAACCTCACAATCACTTTCAATCTCCAACTGCAACTTCTTCAAAGGCAACTGGGTTTTCGATCCAAATCACACCCCTCTCTACGACGACACGTGTCCCTTCCATCGAAACGCATGGAACTGCATCAGAAACCAGAGGCAAAATCTGAGCTTGATCAATTCATGGAAATGGGTTCCGCGTGGCTGCGATTTGCCTCGGATCGACCCGTTTCGGTTTCTGGGTGTGATGAGAAATAAGAATGTTGGGTTTGTTGGGGATTCGCTCAATGAGAATTTCTTGGTTTCGTTTTTGTGTATTCTTAGGGTTGCTGATGAGGGTGCACGGAAGTGGAAAAAGAAAGGTGCTTGGAGAGGTGCTTATTTTCCCAAATTCAATGTCACTGTTGCTTATCATCGCGCGGTTTTGCTCTCCAGATACCAGTAACATTCTCGTTTACCAATTGTTTTTCTTTTTTCGGTTTCAAACTTCAGAATTTTGCAAATTGGTTCCATTGGGTAGGTGAAATTTAGGGTCTGTTTGGAAGAACCTACTTAAACTGTTAAACAGATTTGGACTTTTAGGGTTCTGGTTTTACTTTCTTTCTTTGTTGTATAATTTTTGAAATGGAAACCTTATGTGGTAATTACTGATTAAACAAAGGTGGCAGCCAAAGCAATCTGAAGGCGGGATACAAGATGGATCAGAAGGTATTCATCGAGTTGACGTTGATGTTCCTGCGGATGAATGGGCTAAGATTGCAGGCTTTTATGATGTCCTGCTGTTTAATACTGGTCACTGGTAATTCTTTCGAACTTTCCTCCATCTTGAGACTTCTAAATGAGGCAGTGCCACTTGAAAAATAGTTTGAGTTGTATTGTAACGGCTAGTATGCATTGCTAAAAGTTGAATGAATAAGTAGTTATAGTAAAAACACTAAAAGCAACTCAAAAAGTGATAACTTATTATATTTTAGGTTCCCTTGTTTTTTTCAGCCATTCAGATGATTGACTATATGGATATAGATTTAGTTCGGATAAAGTTGAAGTAGATTTGATGTAGGGAAAAAACATGTAGATTCTTTGATAAGGATAGTAGATCAGATGGAGAGAAGTCAAACAACTAGAGGTAGAAGAAAACCTAGAAAAACTTTAAGAGAAGTTATTAAGAAAGATCTCGAGATTAACAATTTGGATAGAAGTATGTTCTTGGATAGATTATTATGGCGAAAGTTGAACCATGTAGCCGACCCTACTTAGTGGAAAAAGGCTTGGTTGTTGTAGTTTGTTGTTGTTGTAATGTTGTAGTAATAACCATGAGAACTTTAACTAAATTTTCAGAAACTTTCTCATTTATCTTCTACATTAACTACCGTAGATTTATAATACATTTGTTATGAATTAGAAACTAAATATTTGTTTTAGTCAAAATAATCCTATAATCAAGTATTTAATACGAACTAAATCATTTTTTATTTTGCCTTTAATAGGTGGAATTTTGACAAATTCCCAAAGGAGAAGCCTCTTGTCTTCTATAAAGCAGGAAAACCAATAGTTCCTCCACCTGAGATGTTGGATGGACTTGAAATTGTTCTTGGTAACATGATTGCATACATAGAAAAAGAATTTCCTAGAAACACACTTAAGTTCTGGCGTTTAATATCCCCAAGGCACTTTTACGGTGGAGATTGGAATCAAAATGGTAGTTGCTTGTTCAACAAGCCACTTGAAGAGAATGAGGTATGTATTTCTAAAACTTGCCTATTGTCCCTAATTTCACTGTCATGTACCCGCATAACATCCCACATAAACATCAAACTCTAGATTGCATTTGATGTTTTTTTAATGGCTTGAATATTTTTCATTTTCTGCCCCTTGCGTTTTCAAGCGCTGGCCTAAAGAACAAAATACTAATACCTGAACAGCTTGACTTATGGTTTGAACCCAGGAATAACGGAGTTAACAAGGAAGCAAGAGAGATGAATTTTGTGATTCAAAAGGTATTACAAGGGACCGACATCCAATTAGTTGACTTTACACATCTAAGTGAGTTTAGAGCTGATGCTCATCCAGCAATATGGCTAGGAAAGAAAGATGCAGTTGCAATTTGGGGTCAGGATTGCTTGCATTGGTGTCTTCCGGGTCTTCCTGACACATGGGTTGATATTTTATCTCAACTGATCCTTGATGGTCATGGAAGAACTGGTAAGTTGTAAAAAATGGAGAGGCTATCAAATAAGTCTTACATATCATACCATACATTGAAAATTTCCCCTAGAGATGCTGAGGGGCATGCTGCCAAGTGGTGGGGCCAATATATGAGAATCATGAGCTGTACATGAAATGTCAAAGGCTGATGTTGGACGGAAGAAAAGCTTTTCTCTTTTGACTTTTGATGGTACAAGCCACCCACTAATTTGACTTTTTCAGTTGATTTCTTCTTAGGGCCTTGTCAAATATTAGCATTTAATTCTATCATTCCACTATTAGCATTTAATTCTACCATTCCACTATTAGCATTTAATTCTATCATTCCACTATTATTACTATTGTATTGGGGGATCTTTTGTTCAGACAGTGCATTACATTTAAGACTAAATAAGCTCGTGAAGGTAATTTTTATAAGCAATGAGTGTGTTAACCCTTTATATACCTTGTATGACAAATTATTCAAAGTTTTTTTTAATTTATTAAAAAAATCTAGTAACGTTCTAACTTTTTCTTTTAAAAGGACCTTCATTTCTTGCAATTACCAAAAATGTTTCCTAAAACAATCATCCAGGTTGTGACTGTCTTACCATCTAAATTTGTACAGAACTAGGCAAAAACCAGATACAGATATATTTGAAATTAGCACTTGCAAATTGCAATGTTAACAATAAAAAAAATACAAAACCATCTCTTGTCATGAGGAGCGAGCAACAATCTTCAACTACACTCTGCAATTTTCGATATGCGGACATCAATGTCTATTCCCATTGGTATAATGTAAAAAATAATAATTAAAAAGAATGAGTCTCCTAAGTGCCTGAAAGATCCTATTGCAATGTACAAGATGGTGAGGTTTGCAGCCACCATGGGATTGGTATCAAAAACACTTCAAGAATAGTTTACTTCTTGGTCCGTTCCATCTTGACTCTAATTTTTTCTTCCATCAAGGATATTTCTGTCTCAAGATCATACATTCTGTTAAGAGCACGCATGTTTTCAAGAACTTCACTAAGACTTTTATTATCATTCCCATCACACCTCAAATGCTGCATAGGACCATGAAGTAGCTTGTTCACAATACCCATACTAAGGGCATACATTGCTTCTTTCTGTTCCTTTGATACGTTACCACGCATCTTTGACAAACATTTTTCCAGCTCAGAGGCTCTAATCCTTTCAACATAAGCTCTAAATTTCTTAATAGTAGGAACAGTTTCAAGAGAGTCTATCCACGCTTCAAATTTATTCAATTCCTCCTGAATAATTCCTCTAGCTTCCATGGCTTTTTGGTGTCTATCCTCCTTGTTAGCATCAACAACTTCCCGGAGATCATCCACATTGTACACTATCGCATTCTCTAGTTCTGACACACTCGGATCCACGTTCCTTGGAATAGATATATCAATGAAAAGTCGGTTTCCCTTCGGAAGCATCTCCACATTCTCTTTTGAGAACAAAGACGACTCAGATGCAGTACATGTGAAAATCAAATCAGCCTCAGCAGCACATTCCATCATTTCACAAAGAGGTTTAAACAGTAAGTCAACATCCTTCAACTCTTCCCTAACAGCGTTGACTCTCTCTTCCGTTCTATTAACAACCACCATTTTCCGACACCCTTTAGCAGCCAAATGTTTGATCACCAGCTTCCCCATCTTCCCCGCCCCAATCACCAAAACTCTCGCATCATCAAAGGAAGCCACAGATCTCTTCATAAGCGCCAACTCAACAGCCGCCGAACTAACAGAAACCGACCCAGATGAAATATTGGTCTCAGTTCGAACCCGTTTCCCAACCGAGATAGCCTGCTTGAACAAACCACTGATTTTCCTATCAAAACCCGGCACTCCTTGTCCACTTTTCACAACTTGTTTAACCTGAGAAAGAATCTGACCCTCCCCAAGTACAAGCGAATCAAGACCAGCAGCAACTTCAAAAAGATGCTGTGTTGCATCCTTATTATACAACAAGATCTGATGCTTACATATCTCAGATACTGAAACCCCGCTTAACTGCAAATTCATCACAAGAATATATAATAAAAAAATGAACCATTTACAATATAAATTTAATTCAATACATAAGAAAATGAAGCAGGATCAAGATATGTTAATAATACCTTGGAGATCCAATCTGTGACTTCTCTAACAGCGCGGTGTTGAGAGAGAGCAACAAGGTAAATCTCGATTCGATTACATGTGCTGAGAACAGCGGCTTCTTCTATGTGATTAAGAGCACAAAGCTCCTGAATAACTTGAGGCCACTGTGCTTCTGGAATAGCAAGCTTTTCACGCATTTCAACAGGAGCTGTGTGAACGTTGAGTCCGATCACAATAATACTGCTCTTCTCCTTGGTATACCCTAAAAACAACAACACAAAAACAAACAATTCATTAGCTGAACATCGGATTGTTTTGAATTGGATTGAATTGAAAGAGGGAAGGTTTCTTACTGTCAAGTGAAGAAGTTTTGAGAATCTCGAGAGGGGAAGGTTTTGAAACGACGGCGTTTTGAGGAAGGGTGTTTTCGGAACGAAGGGTGCATTTGAGGGGATTAAGAGGGGTTCGATGGGGAGAATATGAAAATGTGGATGATTTGGGAAATTGAGAAGGGGGAAATTTGACGGAGGAGGAAAGGGTGGCGGCGGAGGAGGAGCCGCCGATGGCCGTCATTGAGAATGCGAGGGGAGGAAGAAAGGAAGGAGTGTGATTGGGGGAAATGGGAATGGAATAGAATGGTGCAGTGAATGCTAATAATTTATGAATGAATGAGTTATAAATGGGGGCAGTGTATTTTGACCGATGAAAAAGTGGAACTGGTGTGTTTTGGTTTTTTTAATGAGAAAGAAACATGACAAGATGGAGTTGGTTGGTTCGTTCATGTTATGCCCACACGCCTATGTCACCGACCCATTCTTTTCTTCAACTACTCTTCTTGGACCAAGTTTCAACTTTTTACATTCAAATCTGCCCTCTCTCCCATAACTCATGTTTTTGCTAAATTCTTAGATTTTAAGTTTTAAAATAATGCAGTATCATTTAAAATTTAAAATTCCTTTTAGATTCGTTGAATAATTTATGTATCTAACATCTATATAAATTAGATACATTAACTCCTTCCATTCTTTTTAATTTTTATTTTTTAATTTTTTATGCATATTAACATAACTAATGATTGTTGTTACTTTTTAAACCAATTCTTAAAACTACAATAAATATTGTGTTGAACTTTAAAAAAGTGATATTTAAAAAAAAAATAGAAGAAGTATATAAAACTGATTTTATTATTGTATTGAAAGTAGTGTTCAAAGTAAAAAGTAAAAGACACAATTAGAAAAATAGTAATTATTACTACGTTAAAATTAAATCATTTTAAAATAAATTTTATTTGCTAAAGAAAAGTCATTTTAGATTTAGATCGAAGGGAGTAGTAAATTTGAATATTCAAAAGTAAAACTATTCAAAAGGAAAAAAATAAAATAAAGTGAATTTTAGAGTATCATTATCCATAAACTCATATGAGTGATTTCATATATATTTTTATATTATTTTACATTTCCCAACTAATTAAGTAATCTAATCTCATTCTTAAATATCCATCAAATTTGTTAAAATCTCTAAAATAGATCCTACCAACCACATGATTTGTCTCATATTTATAGAAATAGTTGTTATATATATTTTTTTAATTCAATTGAATGACAAAGAACGTACTCGTGCAGAGAAACAATCTTCTTTCTAGAAACGACACTTCTAGATTAGTTATCCCACATCTCTGACATATTGGCTTTGGATTTTGTGTAGACACACTGAAAAATCAGCGATGTGTATGCTCTTAATTTTTACCTATAAATAGTACATTAATCGACTCGAGCATAATATTAAAATAATAATGCTAAAATAGTAATGATTATTATATCAATGTCTAGATGCAGTGAAAAATAAGCAATGATTCTCATATTTTCATGAATAAATGTGGATAAAAAGTTAGTTTATGAAAGTATGATTTGTTTTGGAACATTAAATATATGCATGTTTATTGAAAAATATATGGAAATATTGGACACACGAATAGAAAGAAGATTTATTTCATGTGCCTATGAGAAACTAAGTGGATGATGAAATGGCGAAAGAGTTAGACAACTCATAATTTAAGTTTTGGTTCTCTGACAAAGTTAAATAAAAAAATGAATTATTATAGACAAGGAGAGGAAGAAGGATATTGTGGATGTGAAAAAAGTAAGAGACGAAACCATAACCATGAAGTTTGCAGAGGATACGACACCTTTAATGTTATTAGTACTGCATAACTTATGTTGGTTAGTAGAACACCTTGATGTAAATTTTTGGGAGGACTTAGATGACCTATTTCAAGATATATCCTAAGGAAAAAAAGATTTTTTTAGGAAGGGGACTAAATGAATATGTAAGGAGAGGTTTTAAGGGCACACATGACCATGAGGGGTATGGTCTCATGGATATAAATGTTGGATGAGATTATGGTATAGGAAAACACTCTATAAGGGGGGTGAACTAACTTTTTAAAATAAATCAATCAATTTTTTGATATCGAAGTATTAGAGGTTTTTCAGAGTATGTGCGCGAAAGTTTTAGAGAGAAATATAGAGAATTATACTTGAATAAAAATTAATACACGTGAACACGTAATCGATGTACATCAATCATAAATTGAATTAATGATAATACACAAGGTATTTAATTGATACCACTAGTACAATTCACAAGAGATGATTATACAATGGTTTAAACAATTAATCTAAACTCAACAAGTTTCTCAGATTTTAATCACCACTCAATCTTGATTATGTCCCAATTCCAACAAAACCTAATCTTAAGCATTAAACTAATATCAATACAAAAAACGATAAACTACTAAATGAATGAAAAGCATATGCTGCAATATTCTATGAAATGTAAATGCAAGAGTAAAAGGTGGAGAAATAACATAAGAATTTATAGTGCTTCGACTTTGTCATCCTCGCATGAGTCTACATGTACTTTTGAAAGTACCTGTATAATTCCATTAGTTTGTCAAATAATAAAAGAGTTTATACAATCACTTATCCGCAATAACTCTGAAGAAAATAACACTTCAATTGTTGATCTTGAATTGTATACAACTTCGGGCCAAACTCTTCTATGCAATCTTTACTCGATCGACGCTTCAAGAATTTTCCAATATCTTCAATTTTGCAACAAAACCTTTGTATGTAGAAAGCAACCCTTTATTCATACTGATTCTTTGAGTTGTGGATTGTCTAGATATTTGAGAAGAACTCCGCATTATTTGTAGCTTTCCACGCAAACACTATTAAGGCAATCTAGATAGAAGAACCTCCTTCTTTTCATCGGAATTTGTCAGCACCAGTGACAATTTCTCAATCTTGCAACAACCTAAAAAATCTTTAATCAAACTTCAAGAACAGTTAGTTTCAAGACAATGTCTCCCCCAATCAATCCAATTTTGTCATGATTAAGAGCTGAAATATAAATCGAGGTTGAAGAAGAAAAATAATCAAGTGCAAGAACTTTGAACTTTTCAAAGTGAGAGAGTTGATTTCACAGAAAATCACAAATGAATATGACATTCCACACATGCAAAAAATGTTTACAATTTTTTTTTTTATATGTGCTTGAGTTTAAGCACAAGAATGAGTGGTAAAAGTTGGTTATATTCGAATCAAGAGAAATACATGTATTAAGTCAAATGAGCAAGTGAATGGAATAAAAACAATTCTAATTTTTGACCAATTTCTCAGTTGATTCGAATCAGGTACAATGTTAGATTTGAATTATGGTCCACGTGATTCGAATTTTGTACAAAATATAATTCTAATCAAATGCTCCAGGCCTTCAGAAAAATGCTGAAAATATGTTTGATTTGAATCATGTGCAAAGTGTGATTCGAATTAAATTGGGTCGAGGTCACATAAAATTTGCTAATTTGAATCATATGTAAATTCTTATTCGAATAAAAGGTTTTGAAAATTTTTGTTCACCCTGTTGGATTTGTTTTAAATCAAATCGAGTGTGTATTTGATTGATTCAAATCAAACACTTAAAAACTCATTTTTCATGATTTTAAAGGTACTTTGAGATTTTTCTTTTTCACATAACTTGAATCAAACACATATAGCTTTTATTCCACAAACTTATGCAATTGACTTAAGACATCTTGATCACACTCAAATGTAACCATTGTTTTATGCATGCTAAAATGCTTACAGATCGATTTCAAACTTGATTCAAAAGAAAATAATTTCTGTTGATTTGTCAACAAACGAGGCAGAATACCTCGCAACCGGTAGTTGTTGTGTTCAAATATTGTGGCTCAAAAAATAATTACTTGACTTTGATATTAAACGGTTACGTATTCCTATCATGTGCAACAACACTACTGCGACTAACCTAACGAAAAATTCGGTGTTACATTCTCGCATCAAGCACATTAAGATTCATCACCATTTCCTATGTGACCTTGTTAAAAAAGGGTATTTGAACATTTTTATAGTAAAAATCAACTTGCAGATATTTTTATAAAACCTCTTATAACTGAACCATTTTTCAACATTCTAAGAGAATTAGGGATTCTTAATATCTCAAATGACACCTAAATATATTTGTTACATGCACTTTATATATATTGCTCTAACTTTCATTTGAAAGTTTCATATTATATTATGTGAGTGCATCCTTCATTCCATTCACTTATGAGGTAATTCCATCTGATGAAGAATTAATAATGGAAGAATATATATAATTTTTAATTATATAAATTAATAAAAAATTTATAAAACAAAAAAAATCATTGAAATTTTAGAATTATAGAAAGAAAATATTTATATTATTTTATATTATATTTTTTTATAGTTATATTGACAATAATTTAATATATTTAATGACTTAAGCGATGCTAAAATTTCAAATTTCGACAATAAAATCATTTTGGAATAAAAATTTTATACAATTTTTATGGATAAAATAAATTTGACTTGATTTTTTCTTAATAAATAATAGGATTTGATACAAAATTGTATATTATATTTGTATCTCTTCATATAGAAATTGATATAAAAAATATTAATAGATTTTTGATTATAGACCAAATTTGATATTGATATTGATTGTATTAATAAATTTTATTATTATATTATAAGCTAAATATAAGTTAGAGACTTTAGTAAATATATTTTTCTATTTTTTAGTACGTGAAATCGTATATATATGTAATAGAAATTACATGAAATAAAATAAAATATTCTATTTTCTTTATATATATATATATATATATATATATATATATATATATATATATATATATATATATGTATGTATTTAAAAATTAAATCTAATAAATATGAGATATTAGGTGAATTCGTAAGTTAACTTACTAAAATTCGAAGAAAGGAAAAATCATGCATCCGAGCCTTAAAATTCACAAGAGGTTGGTAATTTAGTTGGAAAAATGATTTATTTATCCAAACAATGGCCTCATTTTGGTTATACAGGTGAACAAGATGACGGTGGTAACGGGCCTCAATATTCTAAGAACCACACCTCTCACTTTTTTCAATTCCTCAAATCATCATCTCCTTCGTTCTTATCCCCCCGCCCTTCTTTTCAACTCCCATTGCGCTTTCACTCCACCCACCGCTCTCAACCCCACCCTTTCCGTTCCTCAACCGAAGCGTCGTTTCCGCGGTGGAATTGTCGCCATGGCTTCACCCGGGCCTGGGCCTGTCCACAAAACGGAGGAAGAATGGCAAGCTATTCTCTCCCCTGAGCAGTTTCGAATTCTGAGACAGAAAGGCACTGAGTACGTTATCTTACCTCTCAATTTCGAATTTTACTTTCTTACTTTTTATTTATGCGTAGCTTAATTGGGGCTAAAACTTAAAACATAGCTTCATTGATTCACAAATTGTAAATTAAATCATCATCATACCTTGTATTTACAGCTTATTTCCGTAGGCTCTTTCCAATAGCTTGTAGCTTATCTAGAAACTATATCACTTTATTTTATCTTTTTTGATAAAAATACCTTATACATAACATAAGCACTTATTTGATAAATGCTTATGCTATAAACTCTTAGTGAAGCAATTTATAACACATATTTTAGGCTGGAAAATGAGGGTAATTATGTACTAAACAAATCACGATAGTTGGTCCAGTGGTGATTGGCGCTGAACTTGATATAGATGGATCACTTGATGTCAGAACTTACCCCTGAATCGGACTATACCGGTGGTGATGAGCAAAAAAAATCATGATAAATAGTAATGTTATTATGGTTTAATGACTCAGAGCTTGCATCATGTTCAATGTAGGAAATCTTTTATCTTTTTTATAAACTTTGACTTGATTTTCTTATGAGCAATTTGTGAAGAATATTTGGTTAAGTGAAAGATTGCAGTAAGAAAGGCTACAATACAATGTAAATAACTACTCATAAATGCTTATCTTGAAAAAATGTACTCATAAATGTGCTCAGTAACATATAATTTAAGTAATCACAATAGAGAATTGAAAAGAGAAAATGATGTTTATTTTGGAGGTAAAAAGATGTTAAATCAAGAGAGATAGAGAGAAAGTTAGAGAAAGGTAGAGAATTGAAAGTTAGAGGATCTAAATCCAGAAAAGCTTCTTACATTCTGTGTTTGCCATAGTTATACGCCTAATATACGACTTTTGCTGAATTTTCCATATATCAACATCTCTACCTGCCTCTTTAAATTCTGATAATTATGCAGAGAAATATAGAGGAATACTACGCAAGTGGAGGAATTGTAGTAACTTTGAACCAGACAGGAGTTTTGTGTGATATAGAGATTCTAGAATTTCTCATTAAATAAATTATAGTTGTACCGATACTTTTTTTTTTGTCAACTTGAATGAATAACTAATGATGATATATATAGTAATAATCAAAATGGGGAATTGCTTTTGTGTTAACAAGAAAATGGTTTGGTATTATCAAGGTACCCCGGAACAGGAGAATATGACAAGTTCTTTGAGGAAGGAGTCTACAGTTGTGCAGGTTGTGAAACTCCACTCTACAAGTCTACGACAAAATTCAATTCCGGTTGTGGCTGGCCAGCCTTCTACGAGGGTGTTCCCGGAGCCATAAATCGCCACGTGAGATTATTTGTTCTTATCATGCTGTCTTTTCTTCACTATATTTGCATATTACTAGAATTGCATCATCAATTGTAATCTATTTAAACCTAATAAAATTGACGTGTTTCTCTACCTTCAGCCTGACCCGGACGGAAGGAGGATCGAAATAACATGCGCTGCATGTGGGGGACATCTTGGTCATGTATTTAAAGGTGAAGGATTTCCAACACCCACTAATGAACGGCATTGTGTCAATAGCATTTCACTGAAATTTGCACCAGCCAACTCTTAGTTTATTGCACTGTAATTCACTGGGTGGATGTGATGCTCAAGGTTCATAAATAAGTACTATATGCAGTGCTGAAATTGAGGCTGAGGCTTATAGTTTGATGGGTACCTAAATTATTATGTAAGCATAAACAATGTTAAACCAGCTGTTTCTTTATATCCTTCCTCTTTCTTGGGTTGTATTTCAGTATGTTCACGGGTGCTTGACTGCTTGCATTGTTTTTTGAGTGTTTTGGTATGAACAGGTTTTGATGCTATAGAATGTAATTATGTTTGAACCTTGTAAGTTTCTTAAGTAAAAAAAACCATGTTATAAGTACATCGTGCACACACCATCTCTTATGCAAGAATATTCGGATGCAGAGGGGTTGCCTTCGAATCCGCGATATAGTTCGTACTATCAGGAAAAATATTATCACATCTATTATCTTTTTATGAATATAAATATATTTCCAAAATTTTGATTATACATTATTTCTCACCTTTTATTCTTAGGATATTTGGCCAAAATATTAGTATTAATAAAAACAATTAAACAGTAATATTATAAATACTATAATAACACTCTACTTTACGAGCTCTTGTGAATTTTGTTAAAAAAGTAAATCCACAAGGTTGCTTATGTTTGATGATTAACCACATCCTTAACTTATTCTTACAATTTTATAAAAGAAGAATTCTGAATAAAAAAAAGAAGAATAAAAGCAATTGCCACATGGAAAAGCAAACCATGTATCTGAGTCTGACTGAGAAAAATCAGATAAACATTTGTGATCCACAAGTTCCACATCAGGACAATAAAATTGAATTGCTGAGGTGGCCAAACGATTCATACACACACATTTCATATATTCCATTCACGTAAGATTTTCACACCATATCCAAATCCTTTCGTTTTCTTCCCAACTCTACGTGTATCTTTCTCCTCCTCCATTTTCTAAGGCATTCCTTCCAGTCACATTTTAAAGCTTTTTTGTCTGTGTGTGTTGGTATTTAAATTTTATTTCTCAACATACTTGCAATTTAAATGCAAATGAACTTCCCCAAATTTGGTTTTGTTACTTTCTAATTAACCACTGCCACTATGTTGGAGTCTTTACTATCTTGTTCCCAAACCCTCAAGGTAACTTCAATCCTAACAAAAAAAATCTTGTGCTTATTCAAATTTGAAGATTTTGTTGTTATGAATTTCCTCTGCAGGGATATGACTTGACCAATCGCGCCACTTCGCGAATTTGTAAGAGTTCTAAGCAAGTTCCGTTTCTATGTCATAGTACTGCTGTATCAGAGAAATTCACAAGAAGAAAGTCCCTAGATATTCCTTCATTTTCCAGTTGGAAATTGTCCTATTTCGGTAAATATAGGCCACTAAGGTGGGAAACGTTACAGACAAATGCTACTGCATATGATGTTGCTGGTGCTGTTGAAGTTGTCAATGATTTAGGATTGGATACTCTTACTTTCTTGGGCGTTACGGTCTTTATCGTCCCCTCGTTCAAGTATATTAAAGCCAGTCCTGTAAGACTTTGTGAATTGTGATAATATCATGTATAAAGAATTCACAGTTTATTGCTTCATGTACGTGGGATTGAAATGAATTTGATTGTTGTTGTTTTCAGATACTTGGTTTCTTCCTTGCTGGGGTGGTACTTAATCAGTTTGGTTTAATTAGGAACCTTGAAGATGTTAAAGTTTTGTCTGAATGGGGGATCCTTTTCTTGGTAAGATAAATCTCAGTAAGGTGCCATTGCTGTTACTCTTGTTGTTGCTCTTGATATATTTTTCATATGTGCGTGTAAGCTCGATTTTCATCTGTATTGTTTGCTTTTATTTCCTACATTGGTCTAAAATTTTAGCAATTGGCCCATTTTAATTTATAAATTTCAACACTAATATTGCTTGAACCTAAATTTGGAACATAGAAGTAGCACTTTTACTGTTAAAGAGGTTTTTTTGAAGAACTTCCTGTAACTATAGAATATAAGTATGAAATACCTATATTCTTGTCATGGTGATAATCTCCGGGAATAATTCTGAAAAAATGCCATAAAGTTATTCTGAAGTAATGTTTATTTCTTTTCAGCTGTTTGAGATGGGTTTAGAACTTTCACTAGCACGATTGAAAGCTCTTGCAAAATATGCCTTTGGAATGGGATTGACTCAGGTATGATGTCTTGGAAGTGACTTAGTCATTCAATCTTCATAAGTGTTCTACAACTTCTAAGGGAGAACACTAGTTTCTTATTTAGCATTTATGAAATTACATTTTCATATTTATTGTCCTTATTTCTTATTTTAATAGCCATTCCCACATTTTTGAAGGTTTTACTATCTACTTTAGCATTCACTGCTTTTGAGCTTCCACCAAATGGGGCTGTTGGAACTAAAATTTTGGAATTCCTTTTCCACTCAAGGTCTGATCTGGTAAGATCTATATCTAACATTTTTTGTTTGTTTCTTGTATGTATTTTTTCATTGTTGTATACCAGTCATTCTGGCGAGAGACATACAGAAATAACAGAACATGCGCATGCACATACAGCCACTTCAAATAAGAAAGTTTTTTTGTGTGTAAAGAAGTTTAGGAGAAAGGGGTATATTTCTATTGTTGATTTTCATAGTAAGTATCCATTGACACCTGTCCTTTAGATAAGATTCCAGAACATTTTCTTACTCTCTTTGGCAGGGAACTGCATTCTGTGATGATAGAGTCTAATTCTGTCTATAGGAGTGATGGATTCTTGTGTACATGAATTTTCAAAATGGTGGAACTAGAGCTATTATAGCATTATTTATATTGATGATCCATTTAAGCTTCAAATATGCTTAAAGGCTTTGAATTTTTTTAATAATGAAGCTTCTAAATTATGTTTGATTCCTAAAAACTATTCAAACACCCTTTTCTAAAACTTGAGAGTCTTTATAGGCTAAGTAGTTCCCACTTCGTTGACATTTTACAAGGTTCTAGTTGACAAATGCTGCATCGTCCTTTCAGCGTAAGTTTACAATTAAAACCACAGTTCAAAGTGGTGTTTGATATAGCTCAATGGCATTACATAAATGGGTTTTGTGTAAGGATCATTCTTTAGAATATGGCTGTAGACCTACAGCCAATAACTCTTTCAAGATGATTGTTTGATAAGACAGATAATTAATTATAGCTTGGGTTACAAATGTGTGGTATCGAGACAACTAGAAGAGGATTCTTGCTTTAATCTTTTAATTTATTTTGAGATCATATTTATAGGTGAACATCAGAAGTGTCGACGAAGCTGTAGTGATTGGAGCTGCTCTCTCTCTGTCATCTTCTGCATTTGTTCTACAGGTATTTGTGATTTTGAGTGTATTTGAAATTGAAAATAAATTTCCTGCACTTTGTTAGTACAAAAAGACATGATGTTGATGTATGTAGTACATTCTTTTGCACTTTGTTAGTATTAAAGACATGATATTGAAGTATTTATAGTACCTTGTGATGTATGTATATAGTAATTCTACATTTGTAAACTTGTTTTTCCAGCCCCGTTCTATCATATGCTATTTCTTTGTACTTTGTTAACTGAAAGAAATAAAGTGGGAATAATGTTAGAAGTCTGTTATATAATATTTCATTTTGGCATTCCGTGTGAAGGAACCATTGTCATCTGTGACAGTTAACATGGACACTCTAACTTATCAAGCGTGTATATACTTGTAGCTACTTGCAGAGAAAGGAGAGCTTCCTACAAGGCTTGGTTCAGCAACTCTTGGGATACTCCTTTTGCAGGTTTTTGTCTTGTACTCTTGCTAGGTTACATCCTCTTCATCTACAAGTATGTAGTTTTTTAGTCACAAAAACTTGTTCAAACCAACGATATTTTTAGGTTACATGTTGATAGATTCTGATATATCCCACTAGATTGATAAGTATGGTGTCAGTAAACAAAAGCTCTGGTTTAATTAACTCTGTTCTTTTTCTACTGCTTGTTATCTCCAGGACATAGCCGTTGTCCCTCTTTTGGTTATACTTCCAGTACTTGAGAGCCAGGTGAGCTGTAAACTGCAAATAATGTTAACATGTATTTCATACTTTCTATTTTTTACATCCGTTTTGGTTGCTTCTTTGTAGACTGGGAGATTGACAGTTTTAGGTCTACTAGGTCTCTTTATTGTGCTTTGACATACATGCAGAAACATATTATTTTCTGTTTAGTGATGATATTTACTGTATTAAAAATATGTGTTAGTATATGTGCGTGTCATTTGAAGCTTGATATATGTGCTGGTTTCGGGTGTACAACACTTGCAAGTATTATATTTCCAATGATTAACTAAATTGGGTGTTTTTTATTATCAGATGTATCATATTGTGTGTTGATTGTTCACCCCGTGCTATCTTATTTCTCATTCTAGACTATGACTGAGGAAAGTATTTGGCCCATGCTTGCTCAAGAAAGTTTGAAGGCATTAGGTGGATTGGGTCTGCTTTCATTTGGAGCAAAGTATATCCTCAGAAGAGTTTTTGAGGTTTGATGGAATATATTTCACAAAGGAATTTATCCAAAAATAAAAATTGCTTCCAGATCCAAACTCATTTTTGATATGTTCTAGTTAATAAAGTGTTGGTGAAATTCAGGTGGTTGCAGATACAAGAAGTTCAGAGGCTTTTGTTGCTCTTTGCTTGCTGACTATTGCTGGGACTTCACTACTCACTCAGAAACTGGGCTTCAGTGATACGGTTCAATATTTTTCGATACAGTGTTTCGTTTTTGGGTTGAATATGGAATTATGGAAAATCCTTAAATTGAATACCTGTGTGACAATTGTAATGTAATGCCGCAATGCAGCTTGGAGCATTTTTAGCCGGGGCAATCCTAGCAGAGACAAATTTCAGGACCCAGATTGAAGCAGACATAAGACCATTTAGAGGCTTGCTGCTTGGATTGTTTTTTCTAACTACGGGGACTTCAATTGACATGCAGGTAACTTGTTTTTCTAACTCAGTTGTAATCATCAATTAAATAAATTACATAATTTCTCACATAGATTCCAAGAGAATCCTGAGCAATATAGATGATTCTTCTAACAAGGTCTAACTCAACCCAAAAAGCTGGCTCAAGAGGTCAGAGTTGTCCAAGCCTCGAAATGACTCTACTTTGGACTTTCTAATTGAAGCGGAGTTTCACTTCACCCATCCCGCTCAAGACTATACATCTGGAGTATGAACTAGTGCATGTGGTCTAATAACAACACCTGTTCACGCCAAGGATTAGACGTAAAGAGCGTCAAAAAATATAAATGGTCTTAGAACAAATTTAGGATATACTCTAGCCATGCATTAAAGAACATATATCATACCACCTTGATTTTAGCATGAAAATATACCCACCCATCCTGCATATGAAACTACAGATGTCAGTCGGTGTTCCCCTGTATAGTTATTGTTATTATTTTTGCTGCAGGTTCTCTTGCGAGAGTGGCCAAATGTACTTGCGCTCTTGGCGGGGTTAATTACGATCAAAACATTGATCATAACTGCGATTGGTCCTCGTGTTGGCCTTACTCTACAAGAAAGTGTAAGAATAGGATTGCTTCTATCCCAAGGAGGAGAGTTCGGATTTGTAGTATTCTCTTTGGCGAATAGGTGAGCAAATATTTAATCTATTACACTGTTTCTGTTTGAGTAAGAATACTGAGTTCGTTCTTAATTGTAAAAATTCATGGTTTCTTGTAAACAGACTTGGGGTGCTTCCACTTGAGCTTAACAAGCTGCTCATAATTGTCGTCGTATTGTCAATGGCACTAACCCCGTTTCTGAATGAAGCTGGAAGGAGGGCTGCAAGCTTTATTGAAGACCAATATGATGACGAGAATGTATGCCTTTTCGTGTGTTGAAGTTATAATTTTGGACTTTTTTTCCACATACATGACACAGACATGCATACAAGGATTGTGAAAATGATTGGCAGTAGCCATGGCGGGTTACTGTTGTATTAATTAAAATGAAAAATCCCGCATAAGAAATATAATTAAAGAATACAAGTACACCATAATTCACATGATATATCATTAGTAGGTCGCAAGCGCACAAATTTCGCACTGGATTTTATGCATCAACTTCTTTTCACTTAATAATTATTTTATTAACTTAAAAGAGATGTTAAAAATATGTGGCTGTCATATAACTGTTTTTTTGAGAGATATATGTGGTAGTCTAATGCTATGTGATTTCATTTTAACTGCAAGATACATTGGCTGAGTACCAACTTTATTTGCAGAAACAGAAAGATACTGATATGGTTAATTTCGATGTTAATGAACCTGTTGTCGTCCTTGGATTTGGACAAATGGGCCAGGTAGGTTGGTCAATACATTGCAAAACCTGTCATTTATGTTTCCCATTTTAAATGTTCACTTTTTGTTCCTTATATCAAGGTCCTTGCCAATTTGCTGTCCAACCCAATGGCTTCAGGAGGAGATAGTGATGCAATAGGATGGCCTTATGTGGTATTTGATATTGACGCCAGGGTTGTAAAGGTTAGTGCATTTGAGTATAGTGCATTCTCACCTTTTACTTATCTTTGTTTTATCAAGATAAGGAATGCTTTCTTTGATGACATTTCTTACCCTTCATATTGGAATCTCTTTCATCCACCATTCATTTAATTTTTTTTCTCCCATCATTAACAGGAAGGTAGAAAGCTTGGTTTTCCTATTATCTATGGGGATGGATCAAGTCCAGGTGTTCTTCAATCTGCTGGTATCTCATCTCCAAAGGCTATCATGATTATGCTCACTGAGAAGAAGAAATCAGTTGAAGCTGTTCAGAGGCTACGGTTGGCTTTTCCTGCAGTAATAATCTCGTTCCAACTTCTAACCCTACCTCCATTCCCCGCTTCTTCGTTTATCATGTCAACTTATCATGGTTTCTTTTAATTTGAGAAAAAGCTAGCTACATTAACTTATCATGGTTTCTTTTAATTAGAAAAAGCCACTAAATTCTCCTTGTATCCAACGTACCCCCAGTTTTTCACACACACAATTAAAAACATGAAGAACTTGTACCACTTAGGTCAAGTATGTGAAGTTAATTGATAATTTTATTTACTGTTTGATATATTTTATCTTTCTTTATTTCTGTTATCATATGTTGTTTCAATTCCTTACTATATGATAAAATTCCTAAGGTTCCAATATATGCCAGAGCTCGAGATCTAAAACATCTTCTAGATCTAAAGAAAGCAGGTGCGACAGACGCCACTATGGAAAATGCAGAGGTATTGTAAAAAAAATTCTTTATCTCTCCCACTAATAGTTGGAGTTTATAACAACGGTTACTCATAATTTCAGTGGAAACTGCAGCTAAATATTAAGTTTATTCTTGCAGACTAGCTTACAACTTGGTTCTAAGTTGCTGAAAGGCTTGGGAATGATGTCCGATGATGTAGCATTTTTGAGCCAGCTTGTTAGAGACTCTATGGAGCAACAAGCTGATGTAGCAGTCAGCCTACCAGATTATCGGGAATCAAAGATTATGGAACCACTGCAGGTACCTCGAAACAATGGCTTTTTTAATTTTATTTTCTACAATGTTATGAATGGTATTTCTGTAATATAAACATGTATAAGATGAAACCATTGTGTTTACCTTGTAAGGTGAGAGTTGCTGATATAAAGGAGTCACGCATTCCAGTGGCAACTACTACGCCAAAATATGAATTATCAGTACAGAGTCAGAAAGATCAAGCTTCGTTGAGTAGAATTCAGAAGGAAGCCGATCCCGAAGAAGAAGATTATGAAATAAATCAAGCTGTTAAATTAGAAGGAAATGGTGCTTCGTTTAGCAAACAAGATACTGAAGAAAGCTCAGTGGTTGGATCTCAAGATGATTTAGGACAGCAGAATCTTCTGGACCCATGAATCCCTTCCTATACTACTATGGAGGAACCCTGACAATGTAGACAAAAGGACTTCCTCCCATTAATTTTGTGCAACTAACCCTGTAAGTTTAGAAAGATTTGAGAAAGTTCAAAATCCATTTTTATTGCAGAGCTAACAGTATATGTATAGAAAATGTCTCAGTAAGAGTTTGTAGGACATCATCATTCATACTGAGATGCTCATTTCAATTCTTTGAAGACCATAAAATGTATAGTGATTTTATTATATGATGATGAAAATAATGTATATCTCTGAAAGCGCATATTTTAGATATGCATTTCCGAAAACTTAGCTACATGCATTTTGGGGCAGAAACACTAACTTAAGTTTGTATTTTTTTAAATCCAAAGTCATTTTAATTCGTCTAACATTCTCATAATTTGATTTAAACATTAATAAACACGAACATCATAGAATTAGGTAATGCATTAATTAAAAATTCGGTTTGAAATGGACAGTCTTGCCACAATTGTAACATGAACGTCAGGATTTTCATTTCGTGTTATCATCTTCTTTTGAGGATGTAGACTGTCTTATAAATTTGATGAGGTTTTTGTCAGAGTGTTTTACTCTATTCTTTCTAATGTACCTCTTCAAAAATAATCTCATTTCTTCATCATCATCTGAATCTTCATCATCACTATCAATTTGCTCAGTTGTTATGGACCTCGAACTAGAAGCCTTTAGAGCAATAAACTTCTTTTCTACCTCATTATCCTTGTCTTTCTCATTCTTTAGCTTCTTATACTTTTTCTCATGTTTCTCTAAGTAATTGAGTTCGTGCTCATGTTCTTCAAGCTTACCAAATAATGTAGTGAGATTTAGTGTTGTAAGATCATTACCTTCCTTGATCAGGGTGACCTTTGTTTGTTAATTCCTAGTAAGACGCCTCAAAATTTTATTAGTAGAAATTTCATTGGAAACCGGTTTTTCAAGTGCATTTAAACGATTATTGAGATGAGAGAACCTCTTTTGCGTTTCAGCCATGGTTTCACCATGCTTCATGCAAAATAGTTCAAACTTTTTATTTAGTGTATTAATTCTAGCTAGTTTTACTTCATTAGTTCCCTCATGAGCAACTTGCAATGTGTCCCACATAACTTTAGCAATTTCACAATGGAAAACACGATAAAATTCATCAACACCAAGGGTAGATATGACCATATTTTATGTTTTCCAATCGCAAGTCTACTTTTTCTTGTCATCACCATTCCATTGTGCTTCCAGTTTAGGTGTGACAACACCACTAACATCGATCACGGTATTTTGAGTTGGACCATTGATATTGGCGTCTCACACTCCATTATCATATGAATTAATATGAGTACACATACAAGCTTTCCAATAATCATATTTTTCATCGGTGAAAATAGGCGCTCTATTGTACGCCCCTTTAGGTTCATTAGCCATTATCTAATAAGTGTTTTTGAAGCACAAAATGAATTGGAGCTCGTGATAACACTTTTAGACGAAAACAACTTATCTAGTGGGGGGTGAATATTTTAAAAATAATATTTTAAAAGTGATTGAAAAACTATGGTAAACAGAAGTTTTAGCCTAGATCAAACAATTTGTCAAAACCAAATCGATTATTGGAAACTTGGATATGCGTAATATACCGAATGGAATATAAGATAATGATTAGAACTTAATAAAATAATTTCTCAATCAATCATTTTTTATGATCACAACGTTAACCTATTTTCAATGAAGTTATTGATAAAATGAAATATAGCAAACTATCGAACACTTTGTGATCAATTGATTTTTCAGATTTTTCTTTTTGACTTTGTTGATATGAAATACCACTTACAATCTAATTGATTATAATGTAATCAACAAAGTAATTTAAAGGTTAACAATCAAAGGAATTGTCTATATGTATCGATTACACAATCAATGAATTTAACAATTTGCTATAGAAAGTAAAATGAGTGAGTGAGTGAGTGAGAGAGAGAGAGAGAGAGAGATTTGACACAAGGATTTGTTTTGGCGGTTCACAAATCGTCCTCAATATGACTACGTCTCCCCTCAATTTCAAATGGAATTGAGATATCTATCTTACTTTTCAAGAATTTGATTACAAGAGAAATGTAGCAATACAATCCTACAAATCCAATGTTTGATGTTGATTCTAACCCTTTCTCTTCCCTTGATCTTGAACTCAACCAAGTACCTCGATAACACCAATTAATTAACCGTCTAATGCTACTCCTTTGAAAGAACCCATGTTCTTCAAAGCTTTCACTCAATAGAATCTAATTACTTATTATTGTGTCCCAAGATTTTCAAATGATTCACTATCTCACGTTACTCCTTCGACCGAATCCACCATTCTTCAAATCTTTCACTCGATCGAATCCAATATTTGCAAAATCTTGTGTAAATCCCCAAATAAACACTATAATATTAGAGGACAAATCCTAAGATTTTTTCCAAGGAAACCACCAAAAATTATCAATCCAATATACTGATACAACAACCTAAATTGGACGTTATCAACACTTGTCTAGATGACACCCAAACAAAAAATAATTATGTGTAGTTTGTTTGTGTGTATTCATATATAGAAGGTTGAAGATTAAGATCAATCTTTGTATGTGTTTTTGTTCGTAGATAAAGCCTATAGTGACAACTTCGTCCGTCACTACAACACCTGTAAATTTCCAAAATCAACAATATGCTATATAAATTGATTATGAAGCCATGGATCGATTGGAATCGACCTCCTGAACACGATGGTACCACTCGTTTGGTCCAATTTTGTCTATTTTGGAAAGTCCTAAATCGAAGCTATGAACCCTAGCAATGGCAACTCACGATTCATGCGCTTAAACTCCAATTAAACCATCCAGAAAGCATCGAAACATCATTACAAACATAAATACATAATCAAACCATATTAAAAGTGCATGCATGTATGAGATCGATTTTGAAATTTGGAAAGCAAATCGTGATCTAGATATCGTGTTTCAGGCTGTTTCGATTGACGGAGATAGGCTGGAAAGCTTCAGAGAGCAATGATGAATTGATTGTCACCCATGGAATGGCCTGAATCGACCAAATTCTTGGTCTGCCAATTGCTTGTTCTTCACGGTTTTTTCAAGCTTGGTTAGGGTTCATCAGCCTACAAAAATTCGTGTTGAGCATCTGAAATCCTTGTTCATATATAGTTGAATGAATTAGGTCAACAAATTTGATCAATAATCAAGCCTTGAATGCAAATGTATTTGATTTGAAATCAACACCAAATCTTTCTATTTTTGATCTTCAATCACCCCAATCTCATGCCAATCAAATATTTTCTAAATTTCCAGCTTGCTATGAGTTGCTTAGACCACAAGAAGCTTAGATTTACAGCCTTGCACTTATTTTATTTTATTTCATATTTAATTTTAATTAAATTTGAATTAAAATGAATTAATCCAAAAATAAATAAGGACATGACATGTAAATGGGCTTTAGAAGCTCTTGGCAATGTTAGAAACAAGTTTGAACCAAAGAAATATAGGCCCATTTGAAAAAAATTCAAATTTGATCAATATTTCCTTCATGCATTTCTTCAAAATTTCCAATTTTGCCCAAGCCATAACTTGCTCAATTTTTATCATTTGAAAGTGTTCTTGGACTTTTTAGAAAGCTCAAGATGTCCTCTAAATTATCCTTTTGGTTTAATATTTATTGAAGCTTCCATGCTCATGTACACTTCTCTGGAAAAAGATGACTTTTTGTTGACTTTTAGAAGGACCTATAATGTCTTGACCCATAACTCTCAAATAAAGCATTTTGGGGCAAAGCTTGTGAGACACAAAGTTGTAGAGAGTTGAATTCCCTTTAAAATGAGCTTTGGTGTAAAATTTATGATGAAGTATGTGAAAGTTATGTCTGGTCAAAGTTCTATTGACTTTCCCTTAAGAAACCCTAATTTAGAAACTTTTGAATTTTGATCATTCTTTGAATTTTCTTGATGAATCATGATCAAGCCTTGATAAAATGATGAATGTGACTTCACAATCTTGATGTTGACCAAAAATAATGAAGTTTGACTGTATGTTGACCACAACTGACTTTTTGTCCACTACAATTGATTTTCACCCATCTGAGCAATTGACTGAGCAAACTTAGGCTATGAGGCTTGAAACTTGACATTGTGATACTTTGAAACATATGAGGAGGCATGATGCTCACTTCATGAAATAGAAGTTAATTTTGACTTGAGAGAAACAAAACTCTAGTTGTGGGTTGATTGCTTAGGAGAGAGTTTGTCTTGATCCACCCTTGAGGAATTCTTGAGTATGGAGGTGGGCATTGATTTGAAAATAGGAGGGCAAATTTTGGGGTATAATAGGTACACTGATTCAAGTTGGTGTAGTGATGCAGAGGAGTTCAAGAAAGGAACCAGTAGTAGCATTATCATCGTGCAAAGCAGAGTACATGGCTGCATTTCTTTGTGGATGTCAAGCAACATGGATAGTGAACTTGGTCGAAGAAACCACATGGAAAAATCATGGAGCAATTACCATGGAGATCGACAACATGTCAACTATCAACCTGGCAAAGAATCTGATAGGATATGGTCGACACAAACACGTCGAGATGTAGTTCCATTATCTTTGAGAGCAGGTAGCATATGAGAAGATGAACTTGGAATATTGCAAAACTGAGAATCATATCACATATATCATGACAAAGAGTGTGATGGTCGAAGTGTTTAGATAACTAAGAGCTATGATGAATATAGATAGCTTAGACACAATGAATTAGGTGGTGTATTGAAAGTATAATTCCTTGTGTTGAAGCAGATTGTTGTTCGACATAAGGTGTGTCAAAAAACTCAGTATGTCGAGTTGTATGTAGCTGTCTAAGTGTTGTAAGTAGGTTCCTACAAACAGATTTCGATCTAGATTCAAAATAGGTATTTTGGGAATTTTTTTGTATCAGAATTTGACTTAGGGAGAAAGTTAACCTAAAACTATAAATAGAGGGAGTAATCCCTATTTTGATATAACAACTTATATTCACAGAATTTGCAGTTGCATTTGAATAAAAATTTTCCACAGTTTGTTGGTAGAAAAAAACTCTGCAGAAACCCTAATCTCTTTTCTTATTCAATTGTCTTTTTTTTCATTGTCATTATGTAGTGATAACAATATTGTTATCAAAATTGATATAAATTCTCCATAGATTCTGAAGAGGGCGTTATTTGTTGAACATTGATTGAGTTGTCTTTTTTATATATTACTTGTAATATTTAAATGCATCCGAATAATAAATTTTAAAATTTATATTTTTTGAATTTATTTACTTTTTGTATTTTTTAACATTTTATTGAGTATAACTAAATTTATTATATTTAATTTCTATACAAAAATATATATTTTATATCGAGAAGATATAAGTGGGGAATTTTTTTAAAAAGGAATTTAGGTATATTTAGTCTTCAAATTGTTTCATTTAATTTAATATTTCATTTTAGCATCATAATTAAAAATGTTATGAGTTAGTTTTTTAACTCCACTTTAGTTTTATTTTATTTGATCTCTTTCATCAATTTCGGACAATAAAACATTAATTTCAGATGACGCAGAAGTATAATATAACTAAAAGTTCAAATATAATTAAATATTTGTACTATAAAATAGAATTTTCAGTTAAATAGATGTTATATGGTAACAATAAAATTATATTAAATAGAAACTTACTTTATATATTAAGAGACTAAAATAAAACATTAAATTAAATTAAAAACCTGTTAATCCAATAATTTATTACAATAGGCCTCAAAACTCTTCCCTAAGAGATTTACCACAATAGATGTCAAAATTATTACTCGAGGTATATTACAATAAATGACAAAATTTTCAGCTCAAGCAATTTAACAATGCAGTGTAAGATTGGATCCAAATCCAAGCAAGATCTTGGTTTTATTTTTTTTAAGACTAAGTTGAATCTTATAATGTTTTTATGAATTAAGGGGAGAATCACGATAACATATTTCACAAATACAGTTAAAAGAGAGAGTTATAACCACTTGTTATCAGATCTGATTTATGAATTGAAATATTAGGGATGAAAACTAAAAACAAATCAGAATTGAAATATTAGGGATGAAAACTAAAAACAAAAATTAAAATTATTGACGGTGAATTTGATAAAAAGGACTGTTGTTTGTTTCCCACAAACTAAAACCACTTAATATAAAAATTAATTTCAATTCAGATTAGATGGTCCAACGGATGGGATACTACTGGTAAAAAAAAATTTATTAATTACTTTAAAAAAAATTGTTTTTTTTTTTCATAACGTGTAAAGCAATTAGGTTCTTTATTCCCACGTCTTATCAAACAGAATCTAAATTTTATATTGGAATTTATGAGTGTGCTAATATGATTATTAATTGCTTCGGGAATTTCTCAAAATCTTTTAAAATATCAGAAATTTATCAAGCCATTATCACAAAAAAAACATAGGCTTTTCCTTTTTGTAGCATGAAAATAACAGAGAAAACCTCATACTGCTTGCTAAAAAGCACTATTACTACAAACCCTGATAACTTAATGCTATAACATTGCTAAATGTAACAAACTCTTATAAGACTAGACTTTGCACAATTCCACCCTCTCAAATACCACCTCTGTCGAAACCGAGACGATCGCTACAAAAACTCGATCCCACGACTGACAGTTGAATCCTCCCTGTCCATTCCTCTCCAGGCTTCAAGTTCACAGGTTTCTCTATTACTGCACCATCTACACAAAGCATCTGCTTGTACTCCTCATCACCAAAATCCACCATCGACTTCGATTTCTTCTCCCACGGATTCCACACAGCTGCACACGGAAGAAACAAAGCTGTCACCAATGTCAAGGAAATCACCATAAAGCTACATACAATAGATGAAAGTTGATGCATAGCTTACCAACATCAGGAAGACCTTCCTTTCTTATAATGATTGTCCGTTTCCTCTCATGATCTATAACTGCAATTATGTTTGGAGAGCTCAGATAAAGACGATCCACCTGCTCGAAAGAAAGGATCAGTTTTGAAAATCTCTTGGTTCATAAGCTACAAATGAATAGTATAGTTACCACAAGATTTACCTCGCATTCAAATGTTATCGCGTCTCCTTGTTCTGTAAATCGTTCTTTCTGAGAAAGGTTGTCTAGGTAATCAAGTGTCTCAAGACCTTCAATCCTTATCTCACTGTACAGAATTGTTAATGTGAGTACTCAGATGATGCGAAATACTCCAACAGTCAAGTACACAATAAGAAAAAGATGGTTGGAAAATCTTTCTGTCCTAAAAAACTTGAAATGATTGTCAAGAAGAAGAAAACATTATCTATACCTGATGTCAGAAACCAATAAGTATGTGTGATATGCGAATGAGAAACTAAATGGCTTGCCATTGATATTCCTGACTCGTGATATCAGGGATAGGTCTCCATTTGTTGTAAGAGACACTCGAAGGCGGAACTCAAAACTGATACAATTAGGTAATTGTTAGCTTATAGCAGTTTGAAATTTACTTTCCACGTATAGGGAAATGCAATATCAGATACATTAGCTATGGTTTTTATGGTATTCAAATTATCATGTATGGTTTTATGGCATTCAAGCTAATACCTGTGTGGCCAGTATCTCACATCTTCTTCTGATGATTTGAGTAGCAGATCGACAAAAGATTTTCCACGGGAATCATTTGGAAGCAACGGAGGAGGATTCTCATCAATTGCCCACATTCTGTTTCTTGCAAATCCATGTCGCTCCAGTGATCCACAGTTTCCAAACTATTAATAAACAAAATTTAGGTCGAAGATATAAGTTATGCATGTTAAAATTTATTGAAATTTGAGACTCAACATTCAAAATAATAATTAATTCAACCTGTGGAAAACATATAGGAATTCCTCCTCGTATCGCTTTTGGTGCCTTCGAAACTATCTACAATCAATTGCAAATAAGAGACACTAGTAAGTATGACTGCTTTCTGACAACATTATGACACAGTATATGCATAGACGAACTAATTTCAGACAATAGGACGATGAAAAGTTGACAAAGTTTCCAGATCAGCACGGACAGCAAACAAATACATAAACATTAAAAAATATATATAAATATTTTTTAAATCAAAATTAAAAGACACACCTTGCTGCTTGTGAATAGTAGTTCTTCCCCGTGCTCATTACGCCAGGAAGTAACCTGCGCTCCATGTAAGCTTACCTAATTGCGAGAAAAAACACGAAATCCCAATATCACAGACTAGAATATAATTATGAACCAAATTTTCCTTAACATGTTATGGACATTGATAATGTGATAAATGGTAAACTCATGATTCTGTCAAATGTTAAAACCAATGCAAAGAAATCAATAAACAAATTCTCACCCGTGCTGAAGAGCCTTGTGGCGTCCGAAGTACAACTTGATCAATTCCATTCCAGTCCTTTGTAAGTTCAGTTGCTGCTCCAAAGTCCCACACAGCAGCAGAATGCCCCATCTACGAAAAAAGCCTAATGAGCTTATCAAACTCAGTACACGCCAATGCCCGGGATGGAAGGGGAATCAATCCAGTCCACACCTACACTGAAACAAAGAAGTGAATCTGCTTAGTAAATGAGAAGAAAAATCCCAAATGCCAAATAATGAACCTAGTCTAATCTATCCTCACTGATAGGATTCAGATATAGGGAGCCCTAAATCTATCTATCTAGAAAAAGAAAACAATAACTACAAATGCAAGCGAAAATTCCATTAAAGCCCTGAAAGACAAAAACACAATCATTAAGTATAGAACATTTGTCAATTGAACATGAATCAACATGGCAGAAACCTAAACATGTGCCTTGAAACTTGTCAGATTTACAGCAGAAAAAGACAAGTATACATAAACTGAAGGATCTTGGAAACATTCAACAATTTTGAACCAATGCATAAAACTGACACATAACAAAATGTAAAAGTTAAATTTCTACAACAACATAACCAAAATAATTACTACAGTACAACAGTAACAGTAATTCCTTCAAGAATGAAATCCACTGAAAATGAAGACATTATTTCAAGCAAGCAGTTAAAAAGTGCACTTACGTTAGCAAATGGGTTCAGAAATTCATGCATCCAACAAAGACAATAACTGCAATGAGAAAGAAACAAGTTATAAATTTGAAAGGTACCCATTTCATAGAAGCATTAATTCAAACACAAAAATAGAAAAAGTTAAAAACTTTGAACCAACCCAAGATTTGCAATGCAAAATTAAACATAGTAATTTAGTATATTGTTGTGTTGGGTGGTGAAGAGATCTAATCTACGACAACTACATTATACATAAATATATACACAAAACACACATGTAGAAGAAACAGTCAAACAAAATTGATTATTAAATTAATGTATAGATTGCAATTTAATGTAATGTGATGAATGTATACTTAGAATTTGTACCAAAAAAAAGAAGATGAATGAATGTAGTTAGAATAATAATTTTATAAAATAAAATAAAAAGTTAAATAATAATAATATACACCGCTTCAGGTTGAGGTTGAAAGAAGGTACCGTTTGGTTGAGAATTGAGAGAGAATCAACAGTCACATTTTATATTGAGGAGGAAGAATCTCGCAGATTATGAAAACGAAAATGAATGAACCCAAAAATATATAGTACGGAGTTTAATTTTTTTAATTTTAATTTTAAAAGTTGAACATGGAAATAATATCAAACTTTATTTTTTTTCCCTGTTAATGAAATACTCGGTTATTTTAAGAAAATGTAAATAAATGGTATAATCTTTAGACTATTGTTTAAAAAGTAAAAGAATGTTTCTTGCATAAAAATCTCGAGTTTTTCTTTAAAATTATATTTTTTAAAGAAAACATTTAATATTATCTCTAGGAAATACCAATAAAGAATTTTGAATATTAGTTAAAAAATCAAAAGTAACCTTCGCATTCTAAGTAATGTTTGACTTACACTTTACAATTATTAATGAAATTGCCTACGTCTAGATACGGAATTTGTTAGTATTTAAATATGGAATTTAGTTGAATGTATTCCTTTGTCTCACTTTTTCTTATAACTCAAACATCTAAAAATAAGATAAAACTCTTAGAGCATCTCCAATGGTGCAATTCAATTTTGGGTTTTTTGCGGGACCCATTAAACCACGTCAGCTTGAAATAATCCAATTAATTTTTCACTCCAATGATGCAACTCTAAAGAACTCATAATGGGTCCCACAACTTTATTTTATATATTAATATTTTATTCATATTAAATTCTATATCATTTAAAATAATAATTTTAATTATTTAAATTAAAATTTATATAAAATAAATAAAATTCAAATTAAACTTATAATTTAAAATGATAATTAAAATTAATTTCAAATACATTACATATAATTAAAAACAATAAAAATAAATAACATCACATAAATTAATCAAACTTAAATTTCATCATCTTCATGTCCAAAACGTTCCCAAATATACTCGACTAGATCTCCTTGAAGTTGACGATGAACTTGTTTTTCACGAATATTTGCTCTTCTTTGTAGTCTTGTTGCAAGATTCGGATGAGGACCGTTAAATGTTTCATTGTTGAGTGATTGTTATCCACATTATCATAAGAGTAATCAAAATTACCTCCATATGTATGTCGCTCATCTTCAACAATCATGTTGTGCAATATGATGCACGCATATATGGTATGTTTGAGGGTGTCCATGTGCCAGGCACGCGCTGGACCACGTATAATTGCAAATCGAGATTGAAGCACTCCAAATGCCCTCTCCACATCTTTTCTAGCTGATTCTTGATGTTGAGCAAATAATTTTTCTTCTCTCCTTGTGGCATTGAAATGGTCTTCACAAATGTAGCCCACTCGGATATATACCATCGGCTAAATAATACCCCATATTATATGGTGTTCCATTGATTGTATATTGCACATTGGGAGCATGTCCTTCCAAAATATCGTTAAACACGTTGGATTGGTTTAACACATTAATGTCATTGTTTGAACCAAAGAATACCAAAAAAGCATGCCAAATCCATAAGTCTGTGATGCCACCGCTTCAAGCATGATTGTGGGCTTTCCATGATCACCTCGACAAAATTGTCCTTTCCATGCAACAGACAATTTTTCCACTCCCAATGCATACAATCAATGGAACCCAACATACCGAAAGCCACGTGACTCTCCCATTTGTAAAAGATGTTCAACATCGTTGTTGTTAGGCTTTCTCAAATACTCATTAAATACTGATTCACGCCCGAACGAATCTTTGTAAGCACTTAATTGAAGTGCTTTCACCTATTCGAACATATTCGCTACAACGCCGCCAAGAGACCCATACGCCAACATACGAATAGCGATGTACATTTAATGGTGAAAGACCCATTTTACGCATCAACCCTCATTGGAAATATTCATCATGATTTCCAAGGGCATCTACAATTCAAGAAATACATGCCTATGCATTCGAACCTTCTTGAATTGAACATCCGTATACCGGGTTTTCAGAAGTAGTCATTGAATAATCGATTGTGCCCTTCTTCACGACTACGATCTATCATTGTTCTTCTCTTTGGCATAGATGAACTTCCAGATTGACGTTCATTTTCAAGCAATTGTTCTTCATCACTATCGTCGATAAATTCTTCTTCAATCAACTCCCAAAATTCTTGGTCGAAATCATCTGAATTGTCTGAATCCATTTTAGTGAATTAAGAGTGATAGAAAAATGAGAGAAGAATTAGAGAAGTATGATAGAAGAATAAGATGAGAATGGAAAACAATGACATAAGTGATAGTATATATAATAGTTTGAATAACGGCTAGTTTGAATAACGGCTAGTTTGAATAAAGGATAGTTTGAATAACGGCTAGTTTGAATAAAGGATAGTTTGAATAACGGCTAGTTTGAATAAAGGATAGTTTGAATAACGGCTAGTTTGAATAACGGCTAGTTTGAATAAAGGATAGTTTGAATAACGGCTTGTTTGAATAACGGCTAGTTTGAATAAAGGATAGTTTGAATAACGGCTAGTTTGAATAAAGGATAGTTTGAATAACGGCTAGTTTGAATAACGGCTAGTTTGAATAACATAATATTTATTATAATTTAAAGTGGTACTAATGACCATTTTACATAGGTGTTGATAATTTAAAGTGGTACTAATGACCATTTTACATAGGTGTTGATAAATTAAAGTGGTACTAATGACCATTTTACATAGGTGTTGATAATTTAAAGTGGTACTAATGTCCATTTTACATAAGTGATACTAACTACAATCCATTTTTTTTCCATCTTATTACAATATTTTTCATGAATATCTCGTTGACTATCACTCATAGTAGAAGTGTCTTTCATGATGATTTGCATTGCCTTTAATTCTAGCTCGTCCTCCTTACTTTGAGCTAGTCTTTCCATTGCTGCTGCTCTTTTATTCCTTGCATCTTGTGTTGCATTTGGAATTTCCTTTGTCTTACCCTTCCTTTTTGCTGCTTTTTGTCCCATTGGACGCTCCATTGGTGATGATGAGTTAAACTCGTAACTTGAAGGTGTATCTGAGTTAGCCGATGATGCCCCACTAGCAGAAGTCTTTGTTACTTTTGAAGAATTTCCAATCGATTCTCCCATCCATTTAGGTTCATCTTTTAACAATCGCCATGCGTACTCAAGATTGAATGTTGTACCTTCATCCTGAGCAAAAAAAGCATGTGCAGAGGCCATGATATCGTTATCTGATGTCCCACTTTTCTTTCCATTAACAGCTTGTTTGTAACACCCAACAAATTTTTGAACCAAACCATTTATTCTATGCCATCGGCATTTTAATTGCCCCTTAACTTTTCCGCGATTGCCCACGACATCGGTTATAATTGGCGCTATTCTTAACCAAAACTCTCACCTTTTGATCAACTCCACAATTGGATCCTTTGAAACATTGAGCCATGATTGGATAAGAAGTATATCCTCATCCCTTGTAAATTGCTCTCGAGATTTTTTTTTAACGACTTGAGTACCAACTTGAGTAGAAAATGGTGGAACTTGGGTAGAAAATTCCATACTATTAGAATTCATTTGAGGTATATGATACATATTTGGATTGTTTGGTGATGGAAAAAATATGGCGGGGTTTGTTGGCATCGATGGAATTTGAGAATTTTGAGGATTATGATTTTGATAATTTTGCATGAAATTGAACATAGCTTGTTGATAATGAAATTGATTAGGATCCATTTGTCCTAATGAGAATAAATAGTTGGAAAAAAAATTTAAAGTTGAAGAGTAAAATAATAAAATTGTGAGAGAGGAATTTGAAATTTAAGAGAAAGTAGAAGTAAAAAAAATGTTGTGTTGGTAAAATAATTTGAAGTAACTAAATTATGGAAGAAATTACAAGAAAAAATTGAAAATTTAAGATTAAAGTGATGGAATTGTGAGAGAAATTGAAATTTTGAGAGAAGATTTGTGTATAAAAATTTGAATTGGTCTCATTTATAAACAAAATAATTGTTAAAAAAACAAATTTTAAAGAAAAAGACGTTGTAGAGTTTACAACAGTAACAAAAATTTAATGTTAAAAAGGTAAAAAGTTGTGTATGTTGAGTATTAAACTGTAATAATTTTAAGTTTTAATAATTTTTAATTGTATAGCAACGTTGCAGTCTGAAGCTATGGTTGACCAGCTGGTAGTTGAAATACAATTTATTTTTTTGGTAAAATACATCCAGCTGGCGAACTTCACTATCCATCATCCCGTTGGAGATGGTCTTAGACTTTTTTCAAATTTTTGATTTTTAACCACAACTCTTAATAACGCTATAAACAACACGTAAAATCATCACAATTTACAAGCATTCATGCTATAAACAACATGTAAAATCATTATATATATATATATATATATATATATATATATATATATATATAATTAAACTATACAACATCTATGAACATAATGCCTAAATTGCATAGAGAATTGTTATTTGTACACTAAAATTGTTACACTTATAATTATACCTATACCTGGTCAAATACAACATGCATATGTATTTATTTGTATAAGAAAACTAGTAAAGGACGGTCGCACAATGTTGTATATGTTATGGAAAGTAGAACATGTAATTTGGATATTGTTAAGTTTAAATTACATGAGGATTGAAACTAAAGCATTGATGTTGACCTTCTAAAATAAGAACTACTAACAAAAACATAGACGATTTATCTTTAAAAAAACATAATAACAACACAGTGATAAAGAAAAATTAGTCGGAATTATCACTTATTACATACTTCACTTTGTCTTTTCGCACATACTTAACATAAAGCGTATTAGAATCAGATAGGTAATAAAAAATCAAGGCATCTCCAACATTTAAGTTTCTTGAATTTGCATACTCATATCAACCCCTTTCCAAGATACATCTCAGTATGTGGCTTTTTCCCCTTAAGAATTTTACAATCATGGGATTGCATTTCATCAATATCCATCAAAGTTAAAGTGGTTTGATCAGCACATAAATCTTTACTAACAATGTCAGCTGGAATATTCTACAGAAATAAATGTATTGTCAGTTGTCGTTCAATAAACATGAAGTAAAAAAATGAAAAACTATTTCGGTAAGAATTTGCAAAAATACTTAGAATGATATATCACCATACAAGTTTTCCTCCCGTATAAGATTTTGTGATTTCTTTCTTCCAGAACAATTCCACATCATAACTCAAACGGTTGGGATGGGGATTCTGAGCTCCTCTATTATCATCGTTGTCCATAGGTACTGCAACATCTTTTAGAGAATGCTGATTGGAGTTAATTTCAAGAAACAAAACAACTAATTGACACTTTTAGAATGATGTTCATTGTCGAGGTGAAACTTGATCCCCTCTATTGTTTCCATTACTACCTCTTATTGCACATACACAAAACAATTGTTTTTACTGAAATCGGATTGACAAATATTTGAATGTTGCCTCCACGTGGATAACGCGCATGTGACCAGGAGTAGTTTGTAGAAGCATTGAAGATAGCTTCAGAGTGTTTTATTTGTTTCCGTTAATTAAAGATGTCTTGCTCTGATATATAATTCCGGGTTGAGAACACTTGTTTTGCGAATATGATGTTTCTTTTTATGTTATGTTGACATGCTTTATGAAGATTTTAATTGTAGTTCTAGTTTTAATAATTGATGAGACCAATGTCATGAGTTTTAAGTTAATTATGCTATATGACGATGGATTTAGATGTGATGTCTTTAAATGATGCGATGTATTATTTTCAGAAGTATGTTTTAAATTGATGTAACTCGTGTTACAAAGCAGGATTGTTATTATGAGGTTTTCTAAGAAGTGTGACACCCTTGAGTAGTGATTTTATTTGAATTGCTTAATAAATTATATGAGAAATTCTTGTGGGGTTAGAATGGTATTACAATAGTGGTATAAGAGCAGACTGGTTTGTCCAGCCAGGTTGTTATACGATGTTTATGTCTTTGCGGTTGATTTGTGTGTAAACACAATCGATGTTTTGTTCCTCTAATGATGTTTTCCATGTGCAAAGAGAAATGGCAGGAGGAAGAAATGATGAAGCAATTGCTGAGGCTTTGGAGTCATTGGCTCAGGAAATATCCTAGAATCAGCAGAATTCCCCAAATGTTGGAGGCAATAATGAGTATCATGCTTTGGAAAGGTTTCAGCGAACCAACCCACCAATCTTTAAGAGCACACATGATCTTTATGGTGCATAAGTGTGACTCAGAAAGATCGAGAAGATCTTCAGAGTGATGGTTTGATCAGAGGAGCATAAGGTGAAATTTGGTACCCACGTGTTGGAAGCAGAGGTTGAAGACTGGTGGAACAACACACGTCAGCAGATGGAGATTTTAGGTGCTGAGATCACTTGGGCTGTTTTCAGAGCTGCATTTTTTGAGAAGTACTTTCATGAAGATGTGCATGGCAAAAATGAGATTGAATTCCTTGAGCTGAAACAAGGGAATTCAACTATTGTTGAGTATGCTAAAAGTTTTAAAAAAGTAATGAAGTTTTGCCTGCATTATAATAATCTGGCAGTTGAAGCATCTAAATATATCAAATTTGATTTGGATTGTTGTTAAGTGTCAATTATAGCTTATTTTCCATACCAAAATGTGACACTTTTAAGCTCCTTTCTTTAGTGGCGAATCTTACCCAAAATTTTAAGGGGTGCGACAAATACAAAATAAATTATTATAATAAAAATTATCTACAAATTTTAACTCAACCAACAAAAAACCGATACGATTGTTCAAGATACTTTCATCTGAATTCAGACTTGGAACATTACAATTGTGTATGAATTATTTTAATAATGATTAACATTTTATCTACTAATCAAGTACTTGTACTAATAATATTAATAATAATCCAGTAATAAAATATCATAAATATTTTCATGCTTAATTATTGTATAATTTGTAATCCATGCACAAATAAACTACTAATAAAAATAGAATTAAGTATTATATACTTAATTTTTAAGCTTAATTAATTAAATTTAAATTTAATGTCTGTACAAAATTTAAGCAAAATTGATTAAAAAAATTACAACTAATCAAATCAGTAAATTTAAAATACCGATTAGTAATTAAAGAACACATGAGACAAAAACAAATTGCAGAACACATAAATTGATACAATTAAGTGATTCTTTGCTTTTGATTATGAAAACGACTTTAATTAAGAGATTCTTGTATTAATGTTTATAACCTTGGCATATTTAATGTGTTTGTTAGTTTTTCAGTATTTTATAACTAAAGTTGAAGCTAAAGTTGGACTTAAAGAAGAAGAAACAAAGAAATTTCAGTGTCTTTGGCTAGCTTGCGTCGCCCGCCGACATACTGGCATTAGAGAGAAGGCTCTCCTGGCGAGCATTTGGTGAGGGCTAGGCGAGGCAAATTGAAGAAATTCCAGCAGCTACTAGAGTTGCATCGCTGGCAGTTTCTCCCGACGAGGTGGTAGCGCATGGTTCGCCCGGCGAGGCATTCTTAGCGTCGACCGATGCTAGATATTTCCTGAAGATTGGTTGTCATGTGCTTTAATGTGGGCAGGTTAAGAAGGCTCACGCGACAGTACTTTTGGGGACCCGACGATGGTGTCGGGGCAAAACTTGTATATTTAGCTACTTTTTAGATATTTTGGGATCACAATCCATCTCTTGATACTTCTGTGACCTAGAAATCTCACTAGAGAGAGAAAAACAACATTTTCTTCATTTGTAACAAATATCCAAAGCTTCAATCTTTGATTCTTCAAGTTTGATGTTGCTAGAGCTTTGATCATTCCTTGTTTCTCAAGCTACCATAGTTATGGGTAGCTATATCTTCTCTTGTGTCAAGATTAGAGGTACATAATCTTTGTATTCCTCTTGATATTTTGTATGTGAATAAGTTGATAATTAATATAAGGTAAAAATCTTTGTTTTTATGGTATGTGTTTGATTTGGATCATTATTGACAGATAGGTTTCAACTATTGACCTAGGTTTTCATCTATCAACAAACAAATTCCAAAAATAGTTTTGTGAGTTGATATTCACTTATATCAAGCTTTTAAAGTTATCATACTGATAGTTAAGTTGAGACATCATCTAAGGATAAATTTATTAAACCTCACATTTTGTTTTAGAGATGAAACATATTGAGAGGATATGTGATTATATTGATTGTTAATGAATTCACATGCTTTATTAAGAAAATACATATGAATTAGATTATCAAGTCATAATATTGACATGCTTTTACCAATCACTTTAAAACCAAAACTCTTTTTACCATTGTTAACTAATTTGCATGAAATCGAAACTTTGCAAAACCAAAACCTTTCATAAACCCATGCTTAAAACAATTTCAATTGTAGAACAACGATATTATCACTCAATCCCTGTGGATACGATAAAGAAAATACTTGCCCTGTAAAAGTGTTTCAACAAAATGGCACCGTCGTCGGGGATTAGAGTTTCATATTGCAAGCATTGCAGTATTAATATTGTTGTAAGTTAATTTGTTACATTATAACATATCTTATTTTTTACTTGTTTGACTAGTGTTTTAGACTTCTGTTTATGCGAGGAAGTGTTCCCAAATATCAACTCCTTTTTGACCCTGAAATCAAAAGGATTATTCAGAGACTTAAAAGCAAAACCAGAAGGAGGAAAAAGTTAGACAAAGAAAGGATAGAAAGAGAAGAAACTAATACTTCTTCAACACCTCTTAGGCAAGAAGAACTTATGGAGGATCCACCACCAAGAGGTCATTGCACCAATAGTCCAATAAGGAGTGCTTAGGTTGCTCGCAATGCTAATAATGCAAGGAATTATGAGATGAAGTATGGCATACTTCAAATATTGTATTATAATCCATTTACCGGTCTTGATCATGAAGATCTGTATACTCATCTAACAAAGTTCTACAAGATTGTATACAGATATTTCAACAGGGTTCCTTTGATCATGCAAATCTATCCTCCCCAGTATGTTCGTGGTTTAAACTCTGATCTCCAATCAGTATTATCATCTTGATCTCTTTAGACTATGGGTTCTAAATAGAGAGCGCGTTTATTTCAGGAAGATTTCATCTCTTCAGCAGGAGTGAATTTGGTGTTTCCTAGGAAGTCTGTTCACATCCTTCAGTGGTATTATTACAATCTTCTCTTTCTTAACAGCAGGAGGCGGTCTCTTTATTTAAGCAACTGATATTCCCCAACAAGTTTGTTAGTTCCTATGTGTTTCTTTGTGGTATTCCTTTGTGTGATTTACAAGCTCATTATTGAATATCCGTTTATCTCTGATGGGTGATTTACAAGCTCATTGTTGGAAGTTCTCTTTGGGTGATTTATAAACTCACTGTTGAACGTTTCTTTTTGGTATTCCTTTGAGTGATTTACAAGCTCATTATTGAATAGCCGTTTATCTCCGATGGGTGATTTACAAGCTCATTGTTAGAAGTTCTCTTTGGGTGATTTACAAATTTTCTGTTAAACGTTTCTTTTTGGTATTCCTTTGAGTGATTTACAAGCTCATTATTGAATAGCCGTTTATCTCCGATGGGTGATTTACAAGCTCATTGTTGAAAATTCTCTTTGGGTGATTTACAAACTCACTATTGAACGTTTCTTTCGGTATTCCTTTGAGCAATTTACAAGCTCATAGTTGAATAGCCGTTTATCTCTGATGGGTGCTTTACAAGCTCATTGTTAGAAGTTCTCTTTGGGTGATTTACAAACTCACTATTGAACGTTTCTTTTTGGTATTCCTTTGATTGATTTACAAGCTCATCGTTGATTAGCCGTTTATTTCCGATGGGTGATTTACAAGCTCATTGTTGGAAGTTCTCTTTGGGTGATTTACAAACTCACAGTTGAACGTTTCTTTTCGGTAGTCCTTTGAGTGATTTACATGCTCATCGCTGATTAGCCGTTTATTTCCGATGGGTGATTTACAACCTCATTGTTGAACGTCTCTTTGGGTGATTTACAAGCTCATTGCAGACTGATTTTGATAGCTTTTTGCAACAATTTTTTCTTTTTCGATGAATGGTAGCCTCGTCATTATGGGAGGTAGTTTGTCGATGACCTGATTTTTCGATGGATGATAATCTCGTCATTATGGGTGATAGTTCGTCGTTGATCTGTTGAATTTTTTCGTGTCATTTTGATCCTTTAAGTTTCTAAACATAACCATGTTAATCCTTCTGTTAGTGAAACGTTAGTCATAGATCAAAAACAACTTAAAGGTGGCAGTTCACATGATGAGGTGGATTAGTGGAGTCCAAATGGCAGGTTCCAGAAATATGATTACACCAAAAAGCAAGTTATGTCCACTTCTGTTTGTCACTAATCTGAAACACGAGAGGAAGAAGGCGACTCTGGAACACATGCGAAGACGACATTATCTTTGTGTCTTCCATGGTTTCACGAGTCACTAATTAAGGCGTGATGCAACGTTTCTCATTTTCCAAACCAAAAATTTGGACTGCTCAAAGCCTTTATGCTGGATCTTCATCTTCCTATTCTTTGCCATTGCTTATTGTTGCAGGAGGAGACTGCTTGTCCGATGCGGCCTACACTAATGCTTGTGGATATAAGCAGACTTGTTTTGTAGTAAATTGCAAAGTCTTCGCAATTATTATTAAAAACATTGTGGACATATATTCCTCCAGTTTTGTACCAAAGTAGTTGGCAAAAACAACATCATAAATTTGTTATAGATATATAAAAAAATTTATTACTTGATTGGATAAAAAAATTATATATTGTAGGTAAGTAAGAGTTTAACTGAAGAGTAAAGTTGAAAGACAGAAATTTTCCTCAAAATTCGTTGGTGCTTTACTCACTAGTACCATCAATGAATTGTAAATTGTAATTCAAAGTGAAACAAATTTACAATACAAAATCTGGAACCAACTTTACTAATATGAGGGAGAGTATGAATTTTTCTTGAGGGTTTTCTATTGTGAGGGAGAATGAAGAGGGGTGATGGAAATGGAAGAGGATGATGATGAGTGTGATGAAGAATTGTGAAGAGGTCATTTGCATCATGACCATACTATGATGTTGATGTAGTGTTTTGTTATTGTCTTTTTTTTTGACGAAAAGATCATTTCCATTAAAACTAAGAAGGAAATACAGTCATAGAACGAAGTTCCTGTGAGGGAAAACCCCCCAACCAAGTCTTCGATCCAAGAGTCTTACCCAAATAAACAACAACATGAGCCTCGCTATTACAATGCCTACTAATATAGTGAATAGATAACCTACTAAAAACTTTAAAATAACCACGAATATCCATCGCAATTGGCTCTAAAGCAGGATTTACTTCCACACCATTTATACAGTCCACATCCAGAAGAGAATCCGAATGGAGGACTATCTGCTGCAACTTGACTACATTCACCTTAAGGATTTTAGCAATCTCAGGATTATAGGCTACATTCACCTTTTGACCGACAACCACAACAATCACAACGTCTTTATCTTTAATAACTGTTCCATAAACGGAGCTCGTCCCTTCTTGAATACCCGCATCAACTTGAATAAGGTGCACATCTTTGTACCAAAACTAGCCTAACGGCCTCTCTTCAGCAGTGGACCTCCGCCTCTTAGTAGGATGAACTTTGTTGAAATCAGACACATGAAACATACCTTCCCTTGCCACCTCCAGAGGTGACATATATGTTTTCTGGAACAATTTCAGGTTCCTAGCTTCCCACACCGAATGCAACAAGAAAAGGCAAACATGGCCGCACCAATCATCCCCACCAGTCAAAAGGTCAAGAACCAAATCCCTGAAATTCACATTTGTAGGAATTCTCTATAAGAAACAAAAAAGACCTGTTGCACAAACGGGCATTCCATGAAAACATGTTGAATAGAAGGAGCGTTGTCACACCTTTGGATTGAAATTGAAAATTTGTGTCCACATTTTTAGATATTTTAGATTCAAAGTATCCCATATTTTTTGAAAAAACAATTCTTGTGCTAATCGTTTAGTAGGTGTTAGAATAAGTTAGGCAAACTAAGAGGGACTTACTGTTAGGGGTGGCAAAGCGGGTGGTCCGCCCCATTTAGGTCCGTCCCGTTTAAGTCTATCCAAAAGTGGGGCGGGGCGAAGCATGCCAACTTAAGCGTCCGAGCTCAAAAGTCAAGTCCGTCCCGTTTATTAACGAGTTGGCGGGTTGGCGGACCGGGCCACCATTGTTTTATAATTTTATTTTGCAATTTGATTTATTACATAATTTAGAAAATTTTAATTATTACCAAAGAGGTTGACAAAAGAATTTATTTAGCAACGATGATAACAATTACACAAAATCAACAATAATAACAATTACACTGCATAAAATATCGTAGTGCATAAAATATCAACACCATATTTTTTCACTGTTTACATCGTATATACTCTTATATTGATCAATTCTTTAGTAGTTAAATTCTAAATTTGTCACACGTATACACTAATCAAATCACTCTTTTTTTTTTTAAATCAACATCTATAAACATATAAGCTAATGTATTGACAACTTAAGAATTCTGGATGCTATATAATTGTTCTTTTATTTCAAGTTTTTACAATCATCACATGTATTAGAAAGTTATAAAAAAACGTTACAATTATAATTCAATTTTCTTGTATAATAATTTATAATACAATTCAATCAATATAATCATAAGAGAAAAGTGTTGTTTTTATAGAAATTATTTTAATTATAAATAAAAAATATAAAGTTTTATCAAAAAATTCGCTGACAGCATACGTCCCGCCCCACTTCGGCCTGCTTTTTAAAGCGGATTATGTGAGGTGGACCAACTTAAAGTATCAAATCAAAAAGAAAATTTTACCTTATACCCCTACCTTTATTCCTATACCCCACAATTTTGACACTTGGACGAAATTGCCCCTGTATAAATATTAATTGTCAAATTTTTTTTCACTTTTACCATTTTAACTTTAGAAAATTCAGAGAGAAAGATAAATTTTTGACAAACCGGAGAACCCAGACAGCCTAAATCCGGTTGTCATTTTGCACTCCGGAAGACCCAAGAGTAAGTCATCCGGTTTGAAAAATTGGAAAATTAACACTCCGGATAACCTGGGTAGTGGGTTATCCGGTTTGAAAAATTGGAAAATTAACACTCCGGATAACCTGGGTAGTGGGTTATCCGGTTTGAAAAATTGGAAAATTAACACTCCGGATAACCTGGGTAGTGGGTTATCCGGTTTGGAAAATTGGAATAATAACACTCCGGATAACCTGGGTAGTGGGTTATCCGGTTTGTGTTTTGGGCTCCGGATTTCACCTCCCATGGTTATCCGGATTGTTGTTGCGTATTTTGTAAAATTTTCCCTTTTTTGACTTTTTTTTTCCAATGGTTCGCAGACGAGGAGCGGATGGCAATATTTTACGTAGAAGAGTAGATGAGCGAAGACGTGTCCGTGAAGCATTATGCGAGAGGACATCAGCACTGCAGGGATCGATTGTATCCACTTTTTCCAGGAGGACCCACCGATACTTCTCTTCTTATCAGATATGATGGTCACGTTGCTCGTCATCTTTGGTTTGGCGAGGTAAGTTTATATTTATCATTTTATTTTGAATAATTGTTATTTGTTAAAATTTATATATTTTATAACATGTTTGGTATAAATAATTTTCAGGAGAGGCATCCCAAGAAGGAGTTAAAGGTTGCTGCACATGGCAGTAAATTGATAGGTTGGGTTCCGCATATGCTACCTCCTATTATAGAGCATTGGTTGAGGAATTATGGTCTATCATCTCTTCAAAGAACCAGTTTGTCGAAGATTGATCAACATCTGGTATCAGCATTTGTTGAGCGATGGCATCCTGAAACATCGTCATTTCACATGCCATTTGGTGAAATGACTATTACTTTGGATGATGTTTCATGTCTTCTTCACGTGCCTATTAGGGGTGAGTTGGTTGACCCTGCAGAAGGGTTTACTGATAATGACGCCATTAGATTAGCGATCGATCTTATGGGAGTTTCATTGGAGGAGATTGCTAAGGAGGTCCAATTCTGTAGAGGTCCTTACTACAGATTGGATTGGTTAAAGGTTATATTTGAGCGTGGTGACGAGTTTGATTGTCTTTGAGCATACATGATGGTGTTATTGGGTTGCACCATTCTGACTGATAAGACCTTTACTCTGGTAGAGGCAAAATATCTATCACTATTTAGGGATTTGGAGAGATGTGGTAGATATTGTTGGGGAGCGGCGACACTGGTTAATCTTTACCGCTATTTAGGTGATGCTTCCTTCTATTCCTGCAAACAGTTGGGTGGATATGCCTCTCTATTACAGGTATAAAATATATATATATATATATATATATATATATATATATATTTTATCTTTAGTTATTTATATATATATATATATAATTATTTTTTTTATCTTTAATTATTTATGAATGTTATTTATATTATGTGTAACAGTGCTGGATCCACGAGTATTTTCCCTCTATTGGGAAAAGAGGTCTATCTGGTATTTGCGGTGTAGGCAGTCCACTTCCGAGGGCGATGAAGTGGTGTTATAGGCAATCGACTACAAAGGTCGAAAGATAGGGAGCGATTAGATGCATTGACACGGATGATGTCATTTGGCGTCCTTTTGACGATCACCAACACATATGTCCATTTGATGATATATGTCTATACAAGGGTGGTCTCAAATGGTATGGTACAGTAATGCTATATCTACTCGACAGATGTTTGCGTCAGTTTGGGTACAAACAATACATACCCCACCATCCTCCTGCTATTGAGTCTCTTGATGTGGACATAGGCTAAGCTATGGTCGGGGTTTTGGATGTCATTCGGGATCTGTTTTTCTGTTCGACCCTATGATGTAGTTGATGAGTATATGGGTTGGTATTATATGGTGTCACATCCTCGATTGGTAGCACTGAAAAATGAGAGAGAGATCCTGTATGCCGAGGGACGACCGAAGACGAGAGGTTAGCCTATATATCGGTGAGCTTCATCGCTACTTGCGTCACGGTGCAAATGAGGAGGACGATGAGTTCATTGAGATCTTCGATCCTTACGTGTAGCTCGATGGACCACTACCTCGGGAGGGCCGATACCTTACCCATCTCCATGATTTGCCTTGTTTATTATTTTTAGACTTATTTTGTATTTTGTGACATGTATTATCCTACGATTTACGTATTTCTGTTGACTTATCTATATTGCTTTGTGCACTCTTTTAATATTTCTACTTTCCACAATCCTAAATATAAAAATTAAAATAAAATCTAAAAAATAACATGAAAGATATATGTCAACTGAATCCAAAATCTAGCATGAAAGTCATATGTCAAATGAATATAAAACAAAACAATGACATCTGAATCCAAAATCTAGCGTGAAATAAAAATGTCAAATGAATACAAAATAAAACTAAACATAACAATTATAGTTTAATAATACGTGGCCCTACTACAGGTGTAAGACGCTGCCAATGTTGTAGTCGTCCGCCAAATCCTATCATCCAAGAAGTCGCCTCTGTTGTGCGGAATTGTTTCCAAGCCAGTGTGACGGGTGGTAACGGAAATCCTTCGTTCATGTTTACCTGGTTATAAGTAATTGAACAAATAAGTTTATGCGTAATATAACAAATAAGTAAAATAAGTATATATGTAACTTAAAAAATAAGTATAAGCGTAATTTAAAAATAATTACACTGTACCCAATGATTTCCATCTACAAATCCAATGCGTAAATGGACACATTAGGTGAATGTGAAGTCGTCATAGGAACGTTGGAGAAGGAAAACCAAAGAGACAACAATGACATTATACCGATTAGCTATTACATAAGCCATTTCAGGTAATGTCATCCATTTCTCTAGTGGTTGAGGACCTAACTTTGATATCATCAACGAATCTCTCACTATCGAAAAACGAGGTCCAAATAACTTTTCATACTCTCTTCTAGGACCTTTAAGTTCATTATCCAAATCACGACGAACAATTGACCATCCATCCGATCCATAACCATGAAATAATGCAATGACTCTAAATCCACAATTTCCATCCTTCATCACATCAACAATGTCATCAATAAATGGTCGATATATCTGGAAATTGTGTAATGTATTTACTACATGGTTTTTCTCGAGGTTTGGGATAATGTGAACATACCCTCTTTGAAGACTTTTGGGAGTTCGAGCGCTCGATCAACATACTCGTGATATGAAGGATCACGATAAACATCATATCCCGGTCTCTTCCCATTCTTCTTCACTTCTCCTTGGTTTTATTTTTTCGGTGGTGCCAACATTTTTGATGTAGTGGGATAAGCAATTTCACACACCCTACTCTTTAATGCTCTTTTCCCGACAACATCTGCTGCCCTGTACTTTTTCCAAATTTCCTCAATTGCATGGGTCATGTCTAACTCTGATCCATCATCTGCATCCACCTCTTGTTTGCCTTCCATACTTAGCTTTCTCCAATGAATGTGAATAGCCTCAATTGGTATTGGATCACCACTCAGTGTATATCTCCCTAACTCACAAGCACAAGGTAACCCATACACTTTTCTATGAGTACACCCGCATTTTTGGGTGTCTGTACCAACAATATCAACCTCACCCACTCTTGACAATATGCCTCAAAGCGACTCTAGATACGATCCACGCAAATTTCCATAAAATGGGCTAGTGTGTGCATGTTCAACTTCATAAAAACTCTTCTGAAATGAAGCTCTAATGTTTCCCAATTGTATCTTAAGATTGCCATTCATAGCCTCCCAGCATTTGCACATATCACCTAAACTATTCTCCAACATTTGCTTCAATTTCCAATGTGCGGATTCAACCCTTTAAATAAATTAAAAAACAAGTAAGTCGACAATAAAATTAATATAAAAAAACATTGACTAAAATCAATATATATTAACATATGCATACCTATTGGTCGTGGTGTTTCCCAAATGCAACACTTGATTAGTCCATGCTTGACGAATCTATGTCTATGCGGAGACAACCATGTATCTTTCACATAATCAATAAATGTTGTAAAGTCGACACATGCATGCTCAAGTTGTTGCAACCGTTGTTGATACTCCACCTCATCACTAGCCCTTACAAGTTCATACCACATTTTCTCTATCGACTCCCGCATGTCATCCACAACATATTCCTTACACTTTGCTTTCACATTTTTGTTGATGTGAAATCGACAAAGCAAATTGGTTGTTTTGGGAAATCTTGTTTCAATTGCTTTCATCAAGGCAAGATCTCTATCAGTCAACACCACTTGTGGCCAAAAATCGTCCTTAGTAAATAACTGTTTCAACTTATCCAAAACCCAACAAAAATTTTCAGTCTGCTCGATTCCATATATGCAAATGCAACAGCAAATGTCAACTCAGTGGATGTCACACCAACTATTTCAAACAGAGGTTGTCTATACTTATTTGTCTTGTATGTGCTATCCATAATCAACACAACAGGAAACATATTCAACAACTTCACTGATTCTGGATGAGCCCAAAAAATATCCCTCACAACTTCTGAATCATCTTTTTTCTCGCCCAGATACATAATCGATTCTTCTACCGCTTAAACAAATGTTGCATTTACATCTAGGCCCCTTATATCTTTCTGTATTTTACTCTTGTGCTTGTATATTTGCGTGATCCGAGTGACATTTTCTGGATCTTGCTCCTTCAATGACAAAAGTATGTGTCTTGGTGGAACATGACATTTTGTCAAATCAACAATATGTTGTTGTTGTTCTGCATTAAGTCGACTTACAAACGGATGCCCTGCAAATGTATCAGGTAACCCATGATTGTGAACTCCACATTTTACATCAATCTTCCATCCGGAACCATCTTTTGACGGTGTGGATCTAATTTTGAACGGACAACCACATTTCTTACTAGCACTCTGTGTTTCACTTTCTCCTTATTTGTATTTTCCACCTTTATCACAACCAAATATTACTTTATCACTTCTCCCTCTCTTGCCTGTTTTGGTATCTGAACGTGTTATTATAACGATCACTTTATTCCTGATTCCAATCTCCTTAACCCATCTTATTACCTCTTCTCTTGTGGCAAAACGTTCTGCAGAAGTAAACAGATCAGTGGTATCTACGCATGTCTGATTTTTATCGCATAACTGAGGAATAACACCTGTTAAAATAAAAAAATAAAATAAAAAACGAACCGGATAACACAGAGCAAGGTTATCCGGTTTGCAATATGGTACAAACCGGAATACCCACAGCAAGGTTATCCGGTTTGTTATTTTGTGAACCGGAAAACTCAAAGGCTGTGTTTTCCGGTGAAAATTGCACTCCGGATGTAGGTTGGCCGGGTTATCCGGTTTGTGAAAAAATGCATACCGGATGTAGCCATTCTGGGTTATCCGGTTTGTTAAATTTCTGTTTTTTTGGCTTTTCCATACGCTCTCAGAAAAAAATAAAAATAAATAAAAAATCCATATAAAAATAAAAAAAGTAAAAAGGGTAAAATTGGAATATTAAAAAATACGTAGGGGTATGGGAATAAGAGTGGGGGTATAGGGTAAAATTTTCAATCAAAAACCTCATTCCAACTCACCAAATATAACGGGTCAAACAAACCAATCCTACATATCAAATTCGTTTCGTCACCCCTACGTACTGTCCACCTTAAACATATTAATGTGAGGCCAAACATTTTTTAAAATAAAAAAAATTTACTTCTTTTATAATCATGTATAATTAAAAAATCATAAATATAAAGACTTTTATTATAATAATAATAATAATAATTATTATTATATTATATTTTGTACTTTAAATCAAAATACAAAAATAACACTAAATTATCTTGCAGAACTTATTAAAATATGTGAAAAATAACTTTTAGATAATATTGTTTTATAAGTTCTCTTAAAAAAATAATATCATAATGCTTATGTTAATTTATAAATTCTGATGAATTAATGCAAATAAATTTTTACACGTTTGTCTTTTAGGTCTATTATAAAAAAAAAATTTGAATTGTTTATTTATATAAATTTAAATGAAATAGATTTTTAAATAGATTAATAAACAACAAAACTTTAAAAAAAATCAAACTTTTAAGTAGGTTCAAAAATAAGTTTATGAACTTATACTTTTATTTTTTTTATATGCTAGATTTAGTCTTGATAAAGTTTATCTCGACCAAACTATTTCCACTCCTATTACTTATTACCAAATGTAAATTTTCTTGTTAACTACCATATTTATAATTATGATTTTTTGAAATATATATATATATATATATATATATATATATATATATATATATATATATATATATATATATATATATATATATATATATTGGAAAGTATATCTCGAATTATTTCCACTCCTATTAATTAGCAAATGCAAATTTTCATATTATCTACCCAACTTATGATTATGATTTTTTTTTGTGAAAGTCTATCTCGACCGAAGTATTTCCACTCCTATTAATTAGCAAATACAGATTTCCTTATTAACAACCCTACTTATGATTATGACTTCTTTGAAATAATTTTAATTTAATTAATTTCCCATTGATACTTGGTTGAGTTAAGTTGTTACCCCACAACTTCTTTTGTATTTTTACTTCCATCAATGAATTGTTTTTAATATAAAAAAAATCAAATTTCAATATCCATAAAAGCATAAACAAAGCGATTAAATATTTAAAATAAATTTATTTAATTTCTCATTTAAAACTGTAATTTAAAATTTTATTTTCATATAAATTATAAATTATAGAAAACAATAACAAGTTTTTAAAATATATTTTCAGAAAACTATAACAAACTTATCCTTTAATTAAATTTAAATTTAAATAAAAATTAGGTCACAATAAATTTGAACTATTTGATTAGATAAAAACAATAACATACAAATCAAATAATTTAAACGAAATATAACATTAAAAAAAAAACAGAATTTGATATTCCGCTTATTTAAAAATGAGGAGCTTAACGATAAGCATGCATATATATAAAAACATAATTCAAAATGAGTTCACCGTTAAAATAAATCCGAATATAAAGCGAGAAATTAGTTTTACAACAAACTCCGCCACCTTGATTCATATTCCTATATAAAGCACTTTTCTATTTTGGCAATTCTGTTTATCTCTCATAACAATAACAAATAATCACTTCCAGAACTCAAGAAAAGAGCTTAACGCTGGGTGAAGGAAGAACATAGCTTCTTCTTTCAACCTAGCTGTTATTACTTTCAATTCTTCAACTACCATTCCACCTCGATTTTCTATTTTTTTTCTCTAATAAACCTGTCATCATCAAAACTATATAATATAATATTATTATTTTATTATATAGTTTTCAAATGGCACAAAAACCTGAACCTCAACCCAACCCTGCAACTTCTTCTTCCTCTGTTCCCGTATCTGTGGAACCAGACATGGCTAACAACTCCTCCATGATTCCTGCAACTTCTTGGTTTACGCCTAAGCGGTAATTGATTCCATTCCTCTTTCCCCTTTTTTTTTATGCTAGATCCGTGTTGAAAGATGATTTTGATTGTTTTTTTTGTGAGGGATTAATTTAGGTTTAGAATAATTGGAATTTAAAATTTGGATGGTTTTATGATTTTGTGTGTGTAGGTTACTGGCTATATTTTGTGTGATTAACATGCTGAATTATTTGGACCGAGGAGCAATAGCTAGCAATGGTGTTAATGGACATCTTGGAAATTGTACAAGTGGTACCTGCACGTCTGGTTCAGGAATACAGTAAGTTTTATTTTAATTTTATATACTGTGATCAATTTTTGAATTATTGAAAGCTAATTGTATTTCTGTGTAGGGGTGATTTTAACTTGAACAATTTTGAGGATGGTGTTCTATCCTCTGCTTTTATGGTTGGACTTCTTATAGCTTCTCCAATATTTGCGTCTCTTTCTAAGAGGTAATGAATGTTTATGTTGACACAATAATGACAATTCTAATGTATGATCAAGATTTTAATAGTTACAATATTTGTATATTTTGCAGTGTAAACCCTTTTAGGCTTATTGGAGTTGGATTGACGGTTTGGACTATTGCAACTTTATGTTGTGGCCTTTCTTTTGATTTCTGGTCCATTACGTTCTGCCGCATGTAAGTGTTTTCTCCTGTTATTTTTCAAACCTTATGTTATTTTTTTTATCCTAATTTTTTCCCTTATTCTTTTCTTATTCTCTCTAGGCTCGTTGGTGTTGGTGAGGCTTCGTTTATAAGTCTTGCAGCACCTTTCATTGATGATAATGCCCCAGTTGCACAGGTTTGTTTCTTTATCTCAGAGTTGTTAATACTGTAAAACTAACTGGTGTTTTCTTTACCGTTCATAGGTATTGTGATTGCTGTCTATTTTCTTTATGCTGCTGACCTTTCTTATACTGTGTGTATCAGAAAACAGCGTGGCTTTCTATATTTTACATGTGTATACCAGGGGGATATGCACTTGGCTATGTTTATGGTGGTTTGGTAAGTCTTTGTTTAGTTTAATACCATTATTATGTCCTAGTAATAATACATTCAATACAAGAGAAGATAAAAAAATAAAAAAAGGATGACAGCATAATAGTTATCTTCCAATTTTTTTTGAAAACTTAACAAGTTAACTTCGTTTCATATACAATATCTCTTAAGCAGGGGAGGTAATTAAAAGTAGAGTGGGAGTATGTCGCTTGTTTACAAAAAACTTGAAACAGCATTTTTCTCCTCCTTTGTCATTTAGCTTCCCTCTGATTTTATCTTTTTATTGTCCATAAACAGGTTGGAAGTCATTTTGGTTGGCGTTATGCGTTTTGGGTGGAGGCTATATTGATGCTTCCATTTGCTATTTTGGGATTTGTTATGAAGCCATTGCAGTTGAAAGGTGCACATTTTTTTCTCACATTGATTTATTGTGGTTCCCTGGCATTGTTTCTCATCTTTAAACTACTTGTGGGTACAGGTTTTGTCCCTTCTGATTCAAAGAAAGTGTCGGCACTGGAGACCGTTCAAGGTACTATTATACTTTTAGAATAAATTGGGAAGGATATAATCATATCCCCCATTTGAAATATAATTTAAAATTAGAAATATATGTGCATGTTGTGTTACTAAAACATGGTTTTCATTGTTTCTAGAAATGCATTCTTCCTAGACTCTCTTCTATCTTCTCTATATCACAATTGTTCACCATGTGAATCTTCAATGTTCTTGTTAATAATTTAAAATGAACATATATTTTAGAAAATGAAAACTGAAATTATTTTCTAAATGTAAACAAGGCTTTGAACTGTTTTACTGGTTTACTTCTGATTCACGATATCTCTTTGTTGGGCTAATAAAGTTCTCTTATTTCATGGACAGATGCGGAGGCTTCAAATGGAAACAACGAATCACATGAACCTTCCAAGTGAGAACACTGCCTTTAACCTTGATTTACAAAGTGGTTTCTATATTGAATATAGGATTGATTCACCAAGATAGTGCCTATAGAAATATTTATCCAGTCAATGTTTCTCAGCTTTTTTTAAGGGAAACATTTCTGTCTCTAGCTGAAAATGATTATCCCTCAATTGTTCTAAAATGTTTGCCACTATTGATTAGTGTGTGGCATCCATCCCTAAGTGACTGATACTAATTTTTTGTTGACTCTCATATAGGCCAAAATGCAGATGCAAAGTATTAAATCAGTTCTCAATATTTCTGAAAGATATGAAAGCACTTTTGTCTGAAAAGGTTTACGTCGTCAATGTTCTAGGTATGCATTCACTGTTTTCTTCATGTTTAACTATGTTAAATTCATCTCAGAAGCTTCTGTATGACTAGCTTACTTTCTTAAAACTTCATATACCATTCTCTTCTACCTATTTATGCACTATTTTTTACAATCATATTGTTTTTTCCCTGTTTCTTCATTTAATTGTTGCTGAATGCCTATTTGCAGGTTATATAGCATATAACTTTGTCATAGGTGCATACTCGTATTGGGGCCCCAAAGCTGGTTATAATATATATAACATGGTGAGATTTTAATTCATGTAATGACCAAACGTGTGCATGAGATTTTACCCTTCTTTCATTTATATATAAACGTGTGCATAAGTGTATGCCTGATATCTTAAGATAATTTGCTAGTAAAACACGACGTTGTTTGGTATAAAATTATTTTACTAACAACACCTTTACTTTGGCAGACTAATGCAGATATGATATTTGGAGGGATTACAATTGTATGTGGAATATTGGGCACTTTAGCAGGAGGCTTTGCTCTTGATTACATGAATAACACCCTATCAAATGCATTTAAGGTTGGTATATGAGTTTTGACTGTCAAATCTATTATTTATATAAATGTTTATGTATTTCCGAAATATCTTCCTGAGTTGTATCTAACATATTTATCTATTCCCTCCTAAGTCTCTCAGATAAATTTCATTGCTCCATCCTAACCACCTTGAATTCTTTTCAGCTTCTCTCATTTACAACACTTGTTGGTGGTGCATTTTGTTTCGGTGCCTTCGTATTTAAAAGCATGTATGGCTTCCTAGCTTTTTTTGCTATTGGCGAACTACTTGTTTTTGCCACTCAGGTACTTCCCTTCTTATTATTCATTAGTTCTTTACTACTTTAGCAACTGTCTCATTCATCTTTTAACTGTGAGAATCTCGAAATTCTCGAGTAAAAATTTTCATGAGTTATTATATTTCCGTGTTCTTATGTAAAAACACGAAAAGCATAATTTTGCTTCATATCTATTGTATTATTCTTATATTATTACAATTTTCTTTTCAGGGTCCTGTGAATTATGTATGTCTCCATTCTGTTAAACCAAGTCTGAGGCCACTATCTATGGCTATGTCTACTGTTGCAATTCATATCTTTGGAGATGTACCTTCCTCACCTCTCGTCGGAGTTGTCCAGGTTAGCATTTTAGTTGTATTAGTCACAATTTTACTAATTTTACGCGTCATTATGCACATACAATATTCTGAGTTTTGGTTCTATGCATATACAGGATAGTATTAATAACTGGAGAACTACCGCGTTGATTCTAACAACAATATTTTTCCCAGCAGCTGCTATATGGTTCATAGGTAAGCATCATGGAACAATACTGATCTTTTACAAAAAGTTCACATTGCTAAATTCTTTGCTATATCATCGCATCGTCATCATGATATGGTATTTTGCTACCGCAGGAATATTTTTGCATAGCGTGGATAAATTTGATGAAGAGAGTGAGCATCAAGTATCAAGAGTAGAAGGGACAACAAGTACAACCACTGCGCCGTTGCTTGAAGACAAGACCAGAGAAACATCGCCGTTTTCTCAATCCCAAGAATGTTAACCTTGTTTGATATCTTTTGATGGTTGTCCATAGTAAATAGTAGCTATTTTAATTCTTTGCTTAACGTTTTTTAATTTAAGAATGATTTTTTTCTGTAAGTATCTTTTTGCTTCTGCTTAATGAAAATGAAATAATGCAAGAAGCTATCTGAGCATGATGTTGATTATGTTTATGTTTCTCGCCATCTTTGACACACCTCTATAGATAACATTCATGCTTGTGCTCCAAACTGAAATATAAAGATTCTGAAAAATTGATAAATCTAGTCTTGACTTTTAACTAGTGCATCAACTTTTCAATTAACACTTTTGCTTATTTAATTATCACTTTTGCATATATTTCATTACAAAGAGAATGCTATTTATTTAGGCATGAGCTCTATATAAGTACAAATTCATATAACTTCTCATTTTGATCACGCTCGTGAATATAACACATAAATTTTAATGCATGTAGTGTAAAAAAACTTCAGGAAATATTGTAAATTATTTACTGTAGTTGGGAAATGTCTTTATTTATGAAAATAAAGAGAATGAAATACTAGTTATATTATATTGTTGGGTAAAACTATGAGTTGAGATCATCTCTATTTCTAAAAAAATAAATAGCGAATATAATTACTAAAATATTGATGTATAAATGAAAATACAATTATTAAAGTAATGGTGTATAAATGCATGTATTTTTGAAACGTGTGACAATGTTTTATATAATTTAACTTGTAATTAATAAAAGTATCAATAATAGTATTTTCTATTTCTTTTGAAAAATGGAGAGAATCTTTATCCGAAAAACACCTCTCTCAATGTAAAAGAGAAATACTTGGACATAGTTTAATGAAAGAGAAACACTTGGACATAATTTAATCAAATATCTCCGTAATACAAAAAATTTATCTCGTACCCCTGTATTTATTTTCATACTATTATATTTTATAAAAAAAATCAAATAAGTCCTTTATATCTTTATATTTTTAACTAAGTTATTATCTCAAATTAAGTTATTATTTCAATTTTATTTTTTTTAATTTTATTTTGTATATCGGAACTTTGCAATAGTGTATCGAAAATCAATTTTTTATATATTTTTATTGTGTTTAGAAGACTTTTTAAAAGTGTTCCTGAAGTTATTTTTTAAACACTTTTTATTTTATTTTGTGTACCGAAAGACTATTCAAAAGTCATTTTTAACTTTTATTTTGCGTACTGGAAGATTTTGCAAAACTGTTCCGCAAGTAAATTATTACATTATCTTTTATTTTGTGTACCTGAAGACTTTTCAAAAGTGTTTTGAAAATCAATTTCTTGCAAAAAAATTTATTGTGTTTTGGAAGACTTTTTAAAAGTGTTTTGGAAGTCATTTTTTACATCATTTTTATTTTGTGTTCCGAAAGACTTTTCAAAAGTGTTTTGAAAGTCAAATTTTTACATCATTATTTTCGGAAGACTATATAATCAAGGTCATGGATGGAATCCGTCGCGGATGTACTCCATTTAGGACAGATCCATTGTCTAGTAGTTTGCCTATGCAAGTCTCTTGACGATGAGGTACACGAGGACTCACTGAGGGTGTAGTTATGGTAGCCTGAATAGATATGTATAACTCCTGGATTCCTTGCACACGGGTGCGGGTCTGTATATAGTGTTTTGTTATTTTGTGTTGTCACCCTCTTGGATAGTCATGGGACTTTCAAGCGTGGTGTTACCCATGTTTGTACTTGTACCCGACGATGAGATTTAACCCCAGATTCTAGGCGAATCCGTTCTTGATGCATGTACCCTGTAGAACCGAGCGAACTCCTAAGATAGGGAGGCTCATTGAGATTTAGTAATCTCACCCCATTCCAATTATTATTTTATAGGTTCTTCGAGGCAGGATCGTGGCAAGGGTAAGAAGGCTTAGCTTATGACGATGTTTCGTTGGCGATGATCCTCATCTCTTTTATATCTTTCCTTATATGTACTTTTTGGATTATGTATTAGTACTCTTTTTGGAACTTGTATCTTTTGGCCATAACAGTTTCAGCAAGAATTTGTAATCAGTACTAATACTTATATCTATTCCCCTGCGTATGTATGATTGTTTATGTACCATTTAATGTCAAATACGTACATCCTAGGCAATGTATGTATGGGGTGTTACATGATCAAGGGTTGATCATGATTCATCAAGAAAACTCAAGATTTGATCAAAAGTCAAAGTTTCTAAATTAGAGTTTCTTAATAAAAAGTCAACAGAACTTTGACCAGGCATAACTTTCACATACTTTATTAGAAATTTTTCCACCAAAGCTCATTTGGAAGAGAATTCAATTCTATACAACTTTGTGTCTCACAAGATTTGGCCAAAAATGCTTCATTTGAGAGTTATGGATCAAGACATTATAGGTCCTTCTAAAAGTCAACAAAAAGTCATCTTTTTACAAAGAAGTGTACATGAACATGGAAGCTTCAATGAAGACAAAACTAAAGGAGTGTTGACATCTTGATCTTTCTAAAAAGTCCAAGAACACTTAAAAATGTTGAAAATTGAGCAAGATACAACTTGTGCAAGTTTGAGAAATTTGAAGAAGTGCATGAAGAGAAATACTAAACAAATTCAATTTTTTTTCTCCAAATGGGCCTAAGTTTTTGTGATTCAAACTAGTTTCTAAGATGTTCCATGACCCCTAAGTCCAGTTACATGCCCTCCTTCTATTTATTTTATTTATTTTTGAATTAATTCATTAAAATTCAAATTTAATTAAAATAAAATACAAAAACAAGGAGCATGCATGTAAGGCCTTGGATTTAAGTATCTTGAGGACCAAGGAAGTCCATGATAGCTGGCCAAATCGTGTAAAAACTGATTTCTTGAAGATTGAGCAATTTTGGGAATATTACATTTGATTTTTCTATCAAATATTTTCCAATGAATGAAATATATTTTCTCTCAAGTTTCTGACCTAATACACTCTTCACTATATATTTTACAAGACCAAGAGCAAAACACACGGATTACATGCTCTTACAAACCCTAAAATTTATCCAAAAATTTAAGCTTTTAGGGAAAACTTGAACCCTATTCTCCAGCCATTCTCAAGCCGTTTCAAGCACTCAATCATCATCCCGAGGTTCCCAGGAGACGACCCAGGCACTCACCTAAGGTCAAAGCATACCAAAACACCTCATTCCAATCGCACTGGTTTGCAAGTCTTTTTGAATTTAAATTTTTCGTTTCATGGCATATCTGTTGCTTCTATGCATACATATGTGTTTGTATTGATGTCTGGAATTGTTTTGAATCATTGCTTTTGAGGTTTAACACAAGAACAATGACTTTCCATTGTTAGGGAAAAACTGTTTGAAAGCTTCGAAACTCATGATGTAGGGACTTTCAGGGCAAACCGATACCACCAATCGATTCCTTTCACAACCAAAAAACCCTAAAAAATGTTTTAGTTTTAGATTTAGGATTTAAAAAAATTTATTTAATTTTTGACACAAAAACATTTAATTTATATGTACATTTTAAATATTTTTCATAATTAGTTTCTAATTAACTAGAATTAAGGTTTTTATTCACTAAAATCGATTTCCAAAAAATACAAAAAATATTTTTCTTATAACAATTAGGTTTCTAACATTTTCCTAACACCTAGAATATTTTTTCCATTATCTATTTATTATTTTTGCATTTAAATTCTAGAAATTGATGTATAGGTTGCAAGGACATTTTTGTAATAGCGTAGATTTACTTTTCTCGCAATTTACTTTCTGCACCTCTATTATGTAACTACCCCAAAGCCTTGTAATAGCGTAGGACCTTTAATTTTCTGCCTTTACTTTCCGCACCTTTATTTTCTGTACATATATACACTGCTTAGATGTATGGTTAATAGGATTGCATGCTAAGACTAAAATCAACCGTTAGATCACTCTAATAATCAAGACTAAATATCTGAATTAAACACACTCTTCACACTTGCACCCCCTTAGGGTATCCTCTCTTGTTGCCTTTCAAATAAAAATGGTCATGTCCCTCGAACGTAGGGATACCATTAGCAAAAGTTGCCTATGAATAACATCATCATAGTCCCTTCGATACAAAGATCATAGTCCCTCGATGTTGCCTATGAATATATGATCTCATCCCTCGGTTGTTGCCTACGAATAATTGATGATCGTCCCTTCAAATTGCTAAGGTATCCTTACAATGTTGACTTCGATGACCATGCAATGACCCTACGATTGTCCCTTCACATCCAACGGATAGGGTTACCTACCAACTAATGGTATGGATAACGCTGTCCTAAAGGAGAAGGAAAATAACAAGAAATGACCATTCAGAGTAGGTAATAAAGACTCTAAATTTCTTGCTCAATCCAAATCAAAATACTTTTCACACCTCACGCTACTTTCAAAATATTTTTAAACAAACACTTTGTATACATTCCAACGAGAATCATTACAAAGTTAAACACTTTCAAAGAAACATTTCCAAACACTTCGTCTACATTCTTGAGGTCTGATACAAGAATCATTATGAAGTCAAAGTGAAATACTTTTCAAATAATTTTCAAAATACTTCTTTTCAAATCACACACACACACAGAAAGCAAATTTTCAAAAAAGTGAGCTAAGCAATTAAGAGCCTGTAGATAACTACAGATGGAAAGGGTGCTAATACCTTCCATTTTCATAATTACCTCCCTTACTCAAAATCGATAAAAGGTCTTTCCTGTTCTTTTCACCTTTCCTTTATTGGATAAAAGAAAAGTCGGTGGAGACTCTTGCTATCCGCAACATTTGTGATAAAACGCAAAATAAACAAGTCAGTTCTCCCACCGTGTTACAGAACTGACGACTCTGTTGGGGAAAATACCCAAAGAGAGGTTACCTTAGGGATATAGATCACATTTACTTGCTTTCTATCTGCTTTGTATGCTTTACTTTTAATGGTTTTCTTGGGTATTATATTTGTGGGGGATCCTACACTCGAATCCAAGTTTCGTTAGGTAAGTAGCAATAGATCATCGTGGTTGCCCGGTGTAGACCGAAAGGGTTAAATGATGGCTACGGTTAGTGTGACACTTTGGATGTCCGGATGTTCCTCATGTTCAGTTGAGGAAATATTTGGCATCTGCGTGGTGTCATCAAGCACTAACTAAAATTTTAGAACCCTAATTGACCCGTCTTAGCCATTAGAAGGTAGTGAGATAGCCGGTTTCGATGTAGACGGAGGTTGGTTGATACTTGATGTTATGCTCACTGAGATTCGACTTTCGGGATGTTTCGGTCGACCATTTGGTAGCCGTACTAAAATAAAGCTTGCGAGAAAGATTTGTGATATGAGATTCCTAGAATCTGGTTACTATTGTAGGACAGGTTAAACCAACTTAAACTCTGATAGGGCAGACACTTATACCTCATGCAAGCCTTAAACCTAGGGCTATTGTGTGAATTGCCTGTGTGTTCTATTTAAACATGACATCATAACATCATAACATCATAACATCATATCATTTCTAACCATTTCAAGGACCTAAGGATTTCCTTTTGCTTTGTGTTGTAGGGTTATGGATTCTAGGAAGACTATTCGAATCAACTTTGTGGGTATACCTTCTCAGCTCAAGGAATTAGTCTCAAAAGTTCCCGATCATCCTTAGTTCATCAAAAGGCATGGTTATCTACTCGAATTGGTTACCTCAGGTTTTGAAGAAGATATGATGAGCGTCGTATTCCAATTCTTTGATCCGAAGCATCATTGCTTTACTTTCCCAGATTATCAGTTGGTACCTACAATGGAAGAGTTTTCTAAGGTACTTGGGATACCCATTCTTGATCAGATACCTTTCACCGGTTTAGAAAAAGTTCAGAGGTTTAAAGACATTGCATCAGCTTTACACCTAAAACGTTCAGACATTGAAGCCAATTGGGAAACAAGAAGTGGAGTTAAGGGTTTGCTTGCTAAGTTTCTAATAAAGAAGGCTCGAGAATTCTTAAAGGCTATGAGTTTCCACGCTTTTAAAGACATTTTGGCCTTACTAATCTATGTCTTGGTGCTATTTCCTAATCCAGATCAGTTCATAGACGTGAGCGCCATCAAGATATTCCTCACTCATAATCCTGTGCCTACCTTGCTCAGAGATATTCTGCATTCTCTCCACACTCGTGCTATGAAAAGATAAGGGACTCTTATGTGTTGCATACCATTATTATCCAAGTGGTTTATTTCACACCTTCCTCGATCAGTGATGAAGAATGAACAAGGTTTAAAGTGGTCTCAAAGGTTGATGTCACTCTCTCATTCAGATATCCGTTGGTGTCTCTACTCTCGAAAAGACTTCACTTTTATTGACACTTGTAGGGAATTCCCCAATGTACCGCTTCTTGGCATAAGGGGAGGTATCACTTACAACCCTTCTCTAGCGCTACGTCAGTTTGGTTATGCTCAAAGGGATGGTCCTCATGATATGATCATCCAAGGAATTGTGTTTGACTATGATAACGATCTCCATGGTTACCGTCAAATATTTGTGCATGCTTTGGGGCATGGTGAAGAAAACTGATACCAAGACCTTGGGGCATAAAAATTCCATTCCTTGGGAACCTTACCTCAAATGGGTGCGAGCTCGAGCTCAAAATATCATGATGCCATATGCTGCCATCCTACCAGTAATTATAGAACCTGTTGTCAAAGGCGATGAACCCTATACCATTCTCCATCCAGACATGCTTACTGATTCCGAAGAATTGAAGAGATCCTGGATTCAAATTAAAGAAGAAAGGGATACATTCGAAGCTCAGTGCTATACAAGCGAGAAAAGAGTATTGGAGTTGACGAAGCTACTCCACGAAGAATAAAGCATTAACGCCTATCTCAATACAAAGAGGAAGCGTCCATGGGAGGCCTAAGCATTAGGAATTTTATTTTTGTGCTTGAAGTTTCTTTTGTATTACTAATCACACTAATAAAAAGTTTGTTCATGCTTTGTTTACCAAATTTAAATTCCTAAGGTCATTGAAAACATTGTATTGCATAACATTGCATATCATAGCATATCATTTCATAATAGGTACTCTGAAGACCGGTTTTCTTATTCTCTCGTTGTTTATTTCAGCAGAAATGACTCTCGAACAGACTGTCAAAGATCTCCAGGCTCAGAATGCTCAGCTCCAAGAGATGTTCACCAACTTGGCCCAAGGTCAGAAAGATCTGAAAGAGCTCATTGTCAAGAAAAATAAGAAGAAGACCATTGGCATTCTCAACATGGGGAAAAGGTATAGAGGTCCAATCAAGGTAGTCAGACAACTTGAATTCTCAGACAAGAGCGGCGAAACTGAAGGAAGCGTCAAGGCCGATGAAGAAAGTCATCATGAGTCTTAAGAACAAGAGGAAGAACTATATGAGTGAGCAGTACCCTCATGACAACGAGAAGTATAAGCAACTTAAAGACCGTCTGAATGCTGTGGAAAATCTGAAAATGTCAGGGTTGAATTTTGATGATTTAAGCATGGTTCCTAGAGTGGTCATTCCCCGCAAGTTCAAAGTTCCTTCTTTTGCTAAGTACGATGGCATTTCTTGTCCGAAACTTCATCTGAAGTCCTATGTTCAAAGATTCAACCCCACACTGCTTACATGAAATTATGGATGCATTTCTTCCAAGAGAGTCTATCTGGAGCATAGTTAGAATGGTATTATCATCTAGAGAATACTCACATTCATACCTGGAATGATTTGGAAGATGCTTTCTACAAACAGTACCAATATAATGTTGAATTAGCACCAACCTACATGCAACTGCAGAATATGTCTATGAGTCGTGATGAGAAGTTCAAAGAGTACACCCAGAAATGAAGTGATCTGGAGGGCAGAGTCTATTGAAGCTGTAATCAAGAGCGGAAAGATTCAAGTCGAAACATCTTCAAATGCTTCGAAAAGATCTTTTGGTGGGAAGAAAGAAGCAAATGTTGTGTATGGTCAGAATAACCGTGGCAAAGGTGATCACCATCAATATGTGGAGGCAGTCCTAATCTCAAATCCCACACTAGTGCAACCTCAACAAGACAACACACGTAGGCAAAACGCGCCAAGAAGATAGTTTTACGAAGATCAACATGCCGTTGTCTTAAGCATTACAACACATGTTAAAAGCAGAGTTGATTACTTTGAGGGATCCTCCTCATAATATCATCACTTCTTCTCCAAAGTACAATCCCAATGCAAGGTGTGCATACCACTCCAATAGCCCAAGGCACAACACCAAAAATTGTTGGGCCCTGAAGAACAAGATCCAAGACATGATTGAAGTCCGAGAAATTGAATTCGACCCTCCTGCTGAAACCCCGAACGTGATTAACGCACCCATGCCCGATCATGGCAATATTACCAACGTCATTGATAACGACTCATATGTTTTTGCTACGAATGAGTTGACCACTACCCTGATGTTCGCGGTAAAAAGTGACGAACGAGGGAATCAAATCGGAATTCGAATCTCAGGATCAAAATGATTTACGCTTTTGATTTATTTTTAAAAAAAGATGCCGCGAGCATCAAGCTTTATTGTTTCCAAAATAAGAAAATGAGATGAAAAAGGGGAGAGCTGAAATACCCTAAATAAATAAAGATATGTGATGCGACTAGCGTGAACTAGACGCAACACATTAGGGAGAGACCTGAGTAAGAGGGTTTGTTATATAAAGGGAAGGTTTTAGCACCATATATATATATAGTTATCTATAACATTATTTGTATATATGAATATTTTTGATATGTTTGTGTGTTTTAATTTGCTATTCTATTCTTGGGAAAGTTTCTGCTTTGGGTTTTAAGAAAGGTAGGTTAGGCAGGGTCCTAAGTTTTGTTATTATTATGCTCGCAAAGATCATTGGGATCTTCTGCATATATATCCCCTAGTGGGAATCAGAACATTTGTAGCTCGGATCTAAGGGAGCTATGGCTTGTTTGGTTTGAGGGAGAAAGAAGTATGGTCGCCAAGGATGAGACGTTGTGCCTACGTATTCTCAAAGGGAGGTTGAGAAAGTCAGAGCAATCGTAGTTCCCACTTATGCTAGTGGAAGCAAAGGGTGTTATTAAGAGACAAAGACAAATGTAATCTTAATGAAAAATGTATCTAATATATTTCATCACATACATTTTTGAAAGGTTGATTGATTAAATCTTTCATCGTAAGTATTAGGTGTTTTGCTTGAGTGTACAAGCGTTACCACTTACGAGTTAAGAAAGATGCTTGAAAGATGATTGAATCTTTAATTATAAGCATTGGTGTTTTGCTTGAGTGTACAAGCGTTACCACTTACAATTAAAAGATGTTTTGTTTGAAAAAGTGTTTGAAAAAGTGTTTGATTTGTATGTGATGTTATATATGAGATACTTCTTCCATAGAGATGATAAATGTCTAAATCTCTAGGAGAAAAATGATTATCGATAGGGGGATGCTTTTAAGAAGCCCGTGGGTCCTTGTATTGTAAGCCCAAGAGGAGGCACTCCGAGGGTCATCGAGGGTCCTTGCATTGTGAGCCCAAGAGGAGGCATTCCGAGGGTCATCGAGGGTCCTTGTATGAAGCTCAAGAGGAATTTATAGGGTATGTCTGGCTTTGGTTTTAAGAGTGGTTTCACAGGGAAACCATCCTCTTAGGATTCAAGAGTGATTTCATCGGGAAATCATACTCTTAGGGTTCTATCCTAGCGCAGGTGATTCTTTGTATTGGAAGCCCAATAGGAGGCTGTTAAGAGATTTCCAGGTCTCTTTCTTGTTTGATGCCCAATAGAAGGCTAAACTCAACGAGGGAGTTCTTTTGAACGAAGCCCAAGAGGAGGCTAACTCAGCAGGAGAGTTTTCTTGTACGAAGCCTAAGGGGAGGCTAAACTCAACAGGTGAGTTGTCTTATACGAAGCCTAAGAGGAGGCTAAGGGGAACCTAGTTGTTAAACTAGTTGTTATGTTATAAATGAACAGTTATATAAACAAGTATATGATAAAGTGTGTGATGTGTATTCACAGGAGTTTATGAAGGAAATATATAAACAAGTGTATAAAATAAGCAATTAAAGCAAGTGTAACTTGAATATATACAAAGGATTTGGGACTTACACCTTAAGGGAGACCCATTGGTTTAAGAGCAGTTTCACCGGGAATAATGCTCCTCTTAATACCAATGGAATCAGTGTATAAACAAGCGGATGAAAACAAACGAACGAAGTTTATTATACTTGAATATTTACAAATATGATTGAATATGTACAAGAAATTGAATATGTACAAGTGTTGTACCCCAAAATTTACCCTCTTCATTTTTTTAAAATAAATAATTGGCTAACACTTAATTAATAGGTGCATCGCATACATATCATTCATGCATTGATCATGGGTTCGAGGTTTTCCAATCGTATGAATATGTACAATTCTGAAGAAGAGGTTTATTTCTCAAAAGTTGAATATTTGAGGTTCTGTCAACTCGGGCGTCATTTCAATACGCAAGCGTGTCCAGAAGCTTCTGATTATTATCTCGCAAGTTTTGGTATTCTGATCGTCTATCAGGTGGATGCTGATTACAATTTCAAGCTACAGTGTGTTGTGGTCGGATATTTGAACCCGAACTGATTCTATGGCCTTCCGTGAGTTGTGAAGCATTGGTATTTGGCTTATCGATCTACGCGATTTATCAGAAAATCAAGAACGAACAGATAAAATGATATTTGAGCGCGTGTATCAGAAAGTCAACAAAAATCAAAGTTTGCCCAGGCGGAATTTCGGGTCAAAATTACGGTCAAAAGTCGACATTTGAGAAAATGCGATCATTTGCTGAGAAAAATCGGAAGAATCGGGTAAAAATGAGGTTTCTTGCATTTTAAGTAATTTTAGACTTAGAAAAATTTTTCTAAGTTTAAGGTACTTTGTGTTCACGGAGCCATATTGCCGCAACCGTATCTTGCCCGTCTGTGGTCAGAAGTTTGTGAATTGATAGTCGTTGGAAAGAGCGCATTTCGTACTCCGACTTTGTCCTGGTGAAGATTTTTCCAGAAATGCTCGGATTTCGAGTTATAAAGCTCCGAAGTTTGAAGTTCATAACTTTTGAAGTTTTACACTTAGTAAAATTTTGAGTGTTTTTAACATGTTCAAGCGCTTGACTTCGGAGGCAATTTACACGTGTTTCGAGGCGTCGATTCGAATTAAGTTCAACATCAAAGTTGTTCATTTAATGGCAATCTACAACTTTGCTGAAGAAATCGAATCCATTCGGGAAACGGATAAAAAATTACGGAGCTCGAAAGTTACAGTTTATCATTTCTCAAAATTTCAACACTTAGAAATATTTTGAAGTGTTTGTTTCCATGCTTTTGCTGACAGCTTCAGGGTCGATTTTATCATAGTTTATGGCTCCGAATCGAAAAATGCTCAACTGCAAAGTTGTGCATTTCACGGCAAACTAAAACTTTTCTGAAGAGGTCGAATTCATTCGGGACTCGGATCGGATGTTATAAAGCTCAGAAAATAAGAACTCATTATGTTTGTTAAATTCGAGTATTTTTGTGCACATGTTGAGAGCTATTTTCGTCAATGATTCAGTCGCCGCACGAAGAAATTTCGAACACGAAAGTTTGAGTTCTTAATTTCATCTACAAGTTCTGTTTAGAAACTTTTTCGTTTCGGACATCGGAGCTGGGAGATACGGAGCGCCGTAAGTGACAGCATAAAGTTGTTAAATTGCAAGACAGCATGCACATTTTTGCCATGGCTATGAGACGCATTTCATCGAACAGTTGGTGTACATATGTTCGAGGCTGTTTTCCCGTCGATCCAATCGCTGCACGGAAAAACTCCGAACACGAAAGATGAAGTTTGCTGTATATTATACAAGTTCCGTTTAGAAACTTTTTCGTTTCGGACGTCGGAGCTGGGAGATACGGAGCGCCGTAAGTGATAACTTGAAGTTGGAAAATTGCCGCATGTCATGTGCAAGACTTGCCCAGCCAGCCAAGCATTTCATCAAACACTCGCGGGACAAATTTCAAACACTTTTTATTCGGCGGTAAAGGCTCCGTTTGGATTTTTGTCGAACTACAATGTTGTTGTATTACACGTACTCTTTCCGATGGCACCGAGTTTTCATTATTTAGTCGAGTATCGAGAGAGTTACGGGGCTGCAAAGTGAGGTATAAGGATTGATGCATTAAACATGACACTTAGAGAAAATCCTCAAACGCTCAAGTCAGTTTGTGTCGGTGTGACTTCGAAGTTAATTACGGCGAGCTTGTGATCATTTTTTCATCGGGCATTCAACATCAATGTTGTTGTATTAAGTGTGATCTTCGAGTTGACACTTTCGTAATGTCGGTCGGACTACTACACACCAAGATAGAAGCGTACAAAGTAACGGCATTGGCTTTGTAACGTAGGAAATCAGTATAGCAGTAACATAATCCATATACTTTTCTTTGACAGTAACAGAATGTTTCCATTTTTTTTATAGTAACAACCATATATTTTCATTTGATTTTCTTTTTCTTTTTACTTTTGAGAACAAGCTACAGAATCAATTATTACACATTTTTTCTTTCACACCAACAACAACAAAAATAACACAGGTTTCTTTCTTTTTTCTGGGCTCATCCTTCAAATACCACTAACAGAACAACAAACTTTCGGCTTCCATTTTTCCATTTTTCTTTACCAAAACTCACAGAACAAAACCATAACAGAATTCTCTAACAACCATAATTATCATCACCATCCTCTCTCTTATCTTCAATTATTAAGAAAAGGCATAACACATTTTCCTCACCACCTCCAATTTTTTTCTTTCACCACTGTGACCGCCGTAACAAACTTACAACCACCGTGACAACCATTCTTCACTGTAACAGAAAATCACCATAAACACCATAATTATCATCACCACCATAACCGACTCTTTTTCTTTTTTTCATTCAAAAAACGCAGAAAACAGTGGTGACGAACAGAAGTTCCACTTCACCTCTCTCGCCGTAACAGAACTTTTTTTTCCACTGTAACTAACAACACAAAAAAACTCATCCCTCACGCTCTCGCCTCTCAACTTCCCTTTACACCGTCGCCGTAACAACCACATGGCCACCACAACAAACTCTGACCGCCGCGGAAACAGAATCAACTCCAAAACTTCTCCTTCTCTCATCGGACCATCTCCTCCTTCTTTTTCTCTATAGCCAGAAGAGTCTTGCACTCGATTCCATCATTCATTGGAGCAAGCTCAATCACTGTTCCGCTTCGTCTTCTTCTTCAAGCGAGCACTGAGTTTATTTCTCAGTGGAGAGAAGCTTCTTGAATTCTTTTTTCATCCTCAGAATCCAAGGGTGGCTGTAGAGTTTTCCAGAATTCGAAGCAAGATCGAGGACGCAACAAACAGTTTCTGCATCATCGGAGATAAGTGATCGAATGTACAAAGTTTTCAGAAGTTCGCCGTGAGATTTCAAGGTGCGACGGACATATTCCGTCCGGTAAGCCAGTGAGAGAATTCCTTACAATCATTCTTGATATCGTGATAAGGCTGAGAGTCGAAATCCATGGGGTTCGCTTGTACTTCATTTGATTTCTTTTTTTTTTTACGATGCAACTTCGATCGAGTCGTCTTGACGTTATCTTTGTGATCTGTAAAAAGTAATGATGGATTCTAGTTCTCCGTAAAATTCCGATCAGGGCATACTCTTCGTTGTGCTTTCCGGTCATGGAAACCGCCGCCGATGCTGGGAAGTGCCGGAGAGGACGGTTGTTCCGTCGTGTTGTCTTCTCTTTGGTTCATACACTTATCCATGCTGACTATTAATATCGCGACACGTGTTCCTTCACTTTTATTTAATAAAAATTGAAATCTGAATTATTTAGTTCATTGACCAGTTGATGAATATTGTATGCTACATAAAAATAAAATGTGACATTATCATAAAACAAGTTTGAATACTATCATTTGCAGATTCTGTTTTACACCCCCCCCCGCTTTCCATATACATAATACTAACACCTAATCAATTTAGCTCTCGATTTCGATTTTATCGAATCATAAAATACATAAAAAACATATTCTGACATTTTAGGATATTAGAACATTTTTGACATTTTTGACATTTTTTTTTTAATTCATTTTTAATAACATGATTAAAAGTATGTTTCACTCATGCCACTTGAAATTTTACGTGTGCATTTCTATACTTGGTTTTTTGGGTCTAACTCCCTTCTTGCAGGTATTTTGCATTTGTACACCCACGTGTGCATTTCTATACTTGTTTTTTGGGTCTAACGCCCTTCTCACAGGTGCTTTGTGTTTGTACACCCACGTGTACATCCTTTTGTTTGCTTTTTGGGTCTAACTCCCTTTTTGCAGACGTTGTTGCTTTACATGCGCACAAGCGCGCATCCTCTTTGCTCTGATGCCTCGAGCTATTCTCACCGGTTTACTCTCATTGCATGGTCATGATTGAAGTTTTCCGAGTATTTCTATAGCTTGCGTTGCTCTTGATTTAATATCCGGTATTTATTTTACTTCACTTATCGCATTCTCTTACTTTCCTAGATATCATGAGAAGTAGGGCTTTACTTTCTTTTGCCATGAGAAGTAGGAATAGAGATGCATGAAGGGCTTCCGTAGTTGGAGCATGTTCGGAACCCTCCGGTTTATTTAAAGACCCGCTTAGGGCAATTTACTTGTGATCATGCATATTTGCTTGTTTGTTTCTGCAGTTCCCTTGGTTAGGTTTGGTTCTTTAGCCTAGACTTTAGGATTCACATCCTTTGCATGTTAACATAGGTAGAGATTCCTCATCTTCAACCATAGGTCTAACCTTTTGCTTTTTTAGTTTCTTTGCATGTTGCATTGTGAATAAAACTAAAACTTGCTTTTCCTTTCAAACTCAAAACACTTAATAATGGTTTAAACTCCTTTCTCAAGGTAAAAACAACCAACCAACACAAACTCTTTTCGCCTTTGCGCGCTTTCTTTTGTGTTTAAAAATTTTCACAAGTAAAAACACAAAACACACCAAAACAAGTGAGCCGAACTACGGCGCTCTGACTTTCCCATTGCACGCGGGAATACGTAGGCATCTTGTCACGGGGCTCGACCGAGCGAACTTTGTAAATACTTCCTTCTTTTCCCCGTGTTTTCTTTATTTTCCTTTCTTTCACATGCATTTCCTTTTAGCATACAAATATTGCAATTAAGTAGTAAATAGATATAAACACACCCATTAGATGTAAAGAAGTGGATACCGTAGAGTACTACGGTGGGTGCTAATACCTTCCTTCGTAATAGATTCCCTTACCCTATCTCTCGGTCGCAAGACCATGCCTTATCCCTTTTAGGTTTTCGCGATGCGTTTGCCTTTCTCCTTTTGTGAGATAAAAAACGTTCGATGGCGACTTCATTGATACAGTTATCGGATGATGTTCAGCCGGTTGTTTCAACAAGGAAATAAATATGTACATAGGAGGGTTGGGACTTACACCGTGAGGGAGGCCCATGATCAATTTGAAAGAAATTCGAGGAAAAACCTAGTTCAAATCGATCATGGAAAAAGGTGTGTAAGCTTATTGAAATGTTTTTGAAAAGGTTTTGAAAATTATTTTGAAAAGTGAAGGATATTCACAAGAAGTTTTGAAAAAGATTAGGTTTGAAAATCGGAAAGAAAACATTTTTTGAAAAGTATTAAAAATACTTAAAACGTCTCATTTTTTAACCTAATTAAAATATAATCAAAAAGAAAATGTTTTTGGGTTTTTTTGACATAATCATAAGATAGGTATATTAAATGACAAGTGTGCAAAAAATCATCTCAAAATAAGAAGTTTTGATTGGTTTTTGAAAATGTTGAAGTTTGTTAAAAAACTTAAGAAAATTAGTGATAAAAAGAAAGTTTTGGTCCTAGGGAGGTTTGAACCCAGGATCCTTGGCTTAGAAATGAAAAGTTTTACCACTGGGCCATGTGCGTGGCTGGTCATTTAATCACCTTGATTTAAACAAGTTTGAAAAATAAGTGAAAAATGAAGTTTTGAAGAAAAGAGTCAGAGTTTGAAGATGACTCTGAAGCTGAAGGCAAGAGTCAGAAGTTGAAACTTTTGAAGGAGAGTACTTCTGAAGGAGAAGTTTTTTGAAAAAAGGTCCCAGGGGGATTCAAACCCTGGGCCTTAGGCATGGCAAGAGTTTTAAGAGCGTGCTGGAAACCGCTGGAGCGGTGATACATCCATTAATTTAACTCATACCATAAATATATATTATAAAATGTGTTTTTAAATTTCCAGAAACTGAAAAAAACGCGCGCAACATATCATCTTCAACCTCCAGATTTTGATTCCTATCTCTCTTAGTTCTTGATGAAATTGAGTGATCCAAACAGCAAACTTGCTCGAATTTTTACCAGGAACATGATGGTGGCAATTAATTCCATTTATTTTAAGTGTAGGGTGACTGATTTTGAACGAAAATAGATGAACCTAATTTTGAAAATTGATTGTGAAATTGTGTTTGCGCAATAATTTAAGTAATTGATTGAGGGTTTATGATCCTCACATGTGCCGAAAAATGATGGCCAAGCAATATTTGAACTGGAATTCATGAATCAAAGAGTTCAAAGTTGAAGTTAATTACCTCTATGAGCAGAAATTGAATTCCTTGTTGGAGGTGTTCTAAAGTTGTTTAATGATCCTGTGAGCTTTCTTGAGTATCACTGAGTGTATTCCAACACCTAGCTTGCTTTGAAGCTCTCTGATTCCTCCTGCCCGAGTCAAGTTGCAGGATGTTGGTTTTGAAATGGAGGATGATGATGGATTTGTTCCAGAACTTTTTTAAGGGCTTGGATAGTCTTTATATGTTGTATAGAGTGTGTCTGAAGCGAAAAATTGGAACAAGCACGAGTGGATTTCAAGTTTGCAAGTTTAGGCTCAAAACTTGCACAAATGGAATTTTCTTAAGAAAACTGACTCTTGGCTTATTTTATGATGATTTGAAGTTTCAAACAACTTCTAAAGGACGTTTAGAAGATGTTTGAATGACACCTTTGGTTAGAACTTGCAAGAATTGAAATTTGGAATTCTAACCTCTTTGAAAATATAGAAACTTGCAAAATAAGAAAGAAGTGAGAAAACAAGTTTGGAATTGTTTTGGTGTCCTTTTGAAATGAAATAGAGACCTCTATTTATAGGCCAAGAATTCTGAATGGCAAGGGCAAGATAAGCTTGAAGAGTTTGCAACTTGGAAGTTTAAGGTGTAAGAAAGGAATATTCTTCATTAAATGCAAATGGAATCTTTCTTAACCATGGTTAAAAAAATCAAGTACTTCTAATCTTTCCCAATCATTGCTAATCAGATTTTTATCCCTTAAATCCGATCTCATTTGGTGACAAGGCTTCTAGAAGGAAGAAAGTTGCAAAATGACTTATAATTCTTGAAAAATGACGTATAAAACATAGTTATGGAGCTCTAAGTTTCAATTTCAAAACCCTAGCTACACAAAGTGTTTTTTCAAGTTCTTGGACATTTTGGAAATCTTGTAACAAGATTTACAACTTTCATGTTTTGAGATTTTCTTGAATCAAAATGGATCTAGGTGAAAAATGGCCATGAAAGAAAGAAAAAACCATGTTTTTAACACTTGAAATTTTTTCTAAGTGCTAGAAAAATTTCAAATTTGACTTTTTTTGTTGACTTTTTTCACATTTCTTGATTTTTTATGATCATGATGGATAATTTGAAATGATTTTATGATTCAAAAAATTTGGATTTGAAAAAGTTGACTAAAAGTCAAAGTTTGACTTTTTTGAATAGTTGAATTTTCATTAGATGATTCAAAATTTGTCTGATGATCAATCATGGATTTTGGAATATTTTGAACCAAGAAATTAGGTCAAGATGTTGCATTGATGATGTTAAGATCAATCTCCAAGCAAATAGGTCATTCATTGAGCAGAAAGTCAATGATTCACTATCTTCGATCAAAACCCTAATTGGTCGATTCAAGGTAGATCATGAGAAAAGGTTAGGAATTTTGAAGATCAAATGTTGATGATTGATGAAGATAGATCAATTGAGGTGAGTGGAGGCTCAAACCCTAATTGACCACATATTGAACAATGAAAATTTTGATAAAAACCTAATTTGGCTTCAGGAGCACACACACGATCTATCCTATTCTTGAAACTGTTAGTGATGCATATGTGAATGATATGATGTGGTATCTTCAAACAAGAGATGAGGAAATTCTGAAGATCATTAAGAAGAGCGACTACAATGTAGTGGAGCAGTTGGTGAAGTTTCTAAAGAATGCTCATATACTGCAAAACACTTATGCTGACCAATTCGAAAGTTGTATTGCTAGCCTGACCGCAGACAATGGTTTAGGATTTTCTGATGCTGATCTAACTCTTGTCGGAAGGAAACATAACAAAGCCTTGCACATTTCTATAGGATGTATAGGCATTAAATTGTCTCATGTGTTGGTGGATACTGGTTCTACTCTAAATGTCCTACCGAAGAATGCTCTTGACTGACTTGATTCTGAAGAAGTGGTCATGAAACCCAATGACATAATCGTAAGAGCTTTTGATGGTTCGAAGAGAATAATACTTGGTGAGCTCAACTTGCCGATCAAAGTGGGTCCCTAGAATTTTGACTCTACTTTCTTTGTGATGGATATTCGTCCATCTTATTCTTGCCTTCTTGGACGCCCTTAGATACATGGGGCAGGCGCTGTTACCTCTACCCTGCATCAAAAGCTGAAATACCCAGCAAAAGGGAAGATCATTACAGTATGCGGAGAAGAAGAATACATGGTAAGCCATCTGCAGTCATTCCGATAGATCGAAATGGAAGGTGAATTTATTGAAACTCCCTGTCAAGATTTCGAATTAGTTCCACAAGTCATGCCTGTGGACTCTCCTGTCACTCCTAAAGTTACTAAAGTTCCACCAAAGATGGCTTCACTAAAAGATGCCAGAACTGTAGTCGAAGAAGGAGGTTGTACCATTTGGGGTCAGCTACCCGAGTTTCCATTCAAATATGACAAGACTGGTTTGGGCTTCACCTCCAAAGATCAGAAGATGATACGCCACGAACGTGCCGGTAGACCTCTATTCTGCATCAACAAGAATGGAGTTCGTGCTATAGAAGACGATAATGGTGACTTCGACATCAACAATTGGATCTTCCCAACTCCAGGAGATGGACTCAACAATTGGACGGATAAGGATGTTATGACAATCTCCTTTAGACAAGAGTAATTGTTTTTCTGTTTTACGCTTTTTGCTTTAACGCTTCAAACAATAAAACTCTAAGCCTAATGCCTTTCCCGGGGCACCACGACTTGTTTGTGAGGGTTATTATTTGTCATTCACATATTTTCATTCAATAAATCATTGGACTTTTGCATTCAAATATTATCCTCTCTGTCTTTCTTTTTATCACCTTTTCGAAAGCTATGTGTTCTTACACACACCCACGTAATAAACTGCAGATCCACATTCACTCCGGATCATGTCGATAACGACTATACTATTGCTAAATATGACTTTGATAATCCAATCTACCAAGCCGAAGACGAAGGTGAGGAAGATTGTGAAGTGCCAGGAGAACTTGCCAGACTATAACAAGAGGAAAGGTCTATACAGGCACATGAAGAACCGGTCGAGGTTGTGAATCTAGGTACCGATGAAGACAGAAAAGAAATCAAGATAGGAGCGGGTCTTGACAAAAATGTTAAAGAAAGATTGATCCAGATGCTGCGAGATTACATCGAGATGTTTGATTGGTCCTACGAAGACATGTCCGGTTTAGATATCAACATTGTGGTAAACCGACTACCAACGAAGGAAGGTTTTCTCCCCGTGAAGCAGAAGGTTCTTCGTATGCGTCCTGAGATGTCTGAGAAAATTAAAGCCGAGGTTACGAGGCAGTTCAATGCTGGTTTCTTAGCCATTACTTCTTATCCATAATGGGTTACGAACGTGGTGCTCGTACATAAGAAGGATGGCAAGGTGCGCGTGTGTGTGGGCTACCGAGATCTGAATAAGGCGAGCCCGAAAGATGATTTTTTGTTTCCACATATTGATGTCCTAGTTGACAACACCGCTCAACATAAAGTTTTCTCTTTCATGGATGGTTTCTCTGGTTACAATCAGATCAAGATGGCTCCCGAAGACATGGAAAATACTACTTTTGTTATACAATGAGGCACTTTCTATTACAAGGTCATGCCGTTTGGGTTGAAGAATGCTGGCGCCACATATCAATGTGCTATGGTGGCTTTATTCCATGATATGATCCATCACGAGATAGAGGTCTACATCAACAACATGATAGATTGATCACAAAATGAAGAAGAACATCTTGATCATTTGTGTAAGCTGTTTGATAGACTGAAGAAATACAAATTGAGACTGAATCAGAGAAAATGCATATTTGGAGTCAGATCCAGCAAACTCCTGGGATTCATTGTCAGTGTTAAAGGTATCGAAGTTGACCCTGCTAAGGTTAAAGTTATTCAAGAAATGCCAGCTCCCCATACCGAGATGGAAGTTAGAGGTTTCTTAGGACGACTGAATTACATTGCTAGATTCATTGCACATTTAACCGCTACTTGTGAGCCAATCTTCAAACTGCTGAAGAAAGATCAAGTAGTAGAATGGAACGACGATTTCCAGACAGCTTTTGACAAAATCAAGGAGTACCTACAAAAACCTCATATCCCGATGCCACCAGTTGAAGGAAGACCTCTGATCATGTACTTAACAGTATTAGAGAATTCAATGGGGTGTGTGTTGGGGCAACATGACGAGTCTGGTCGAAAAGAGTATGCAATATACTACCTTAGAAAAAAGTTTATCGACTGTGAAATAAGATACTCACAACTCGAGAAATCTTGCAGCGGTTTGGCTTGGGCTACTCGCCAACTAAGACAGTATATGTTGACTCACACTACCTTGTTAATCTCTAAGATGGATCCGATAAAATGCATATTCGAGAAACCTGCTCTCTCCGGAAGAATAGCAAGATGGAAAATGATCTTGACCGAATACGACATCATGTATACTACTCAAAAAGTGATCAAAGGAAGTTTAGTAGCTGATCATTTGGCTCATCAAGCCGTAGAGTACTACCAGTCTATGCATTTCGAGTTCCCAAACGAGGATATTATGTTAGTCACCAATTACGAAGAGCCTGGACCGGATGAAGGACTTGAGCCAGGATCTCGATGGACTATGGTATTCGATGGAACTTCTAATGCACTTGGCAACATCGTTGGCGCTGTGATCATATCTCCCAACGGAAGCCATACACCTTTCACCGCCAGACTATGTTTCGACTGCACCAACAATATGGCTGAATACGAAGCGTGCATTATGGGTATCAAAGTTGCTATTGACTTGAGGATAAATTTATTGCAAGTATATGGAGACTCACCTTTGGTGATCAGTCAAATTAAGGGCAAATGGGACACGAAGCATCCGAATCCCATTCCATATCAAGAACATGTGTTGAATTTGATCCCCTACTTCGAAGAAATCACTTTTGAGCATATTCCGCAAGAAGAGAATTAGTTGGTAGACGCATTAACTACCATGTCATCCATGTTCAAAGTTAGATGGGACAATGAGGCTCCTCAGATTACCATTGAAAGACTAGACGAACCAACGTACTGTTGAGAACTTGATACTGAAAGAGTAGAAGAGAAACCTTCGTTCTACGAAGTGAAAAGGTGTCTTGAGGCTCAAGAATATCCTGAGGGGGAATCTGTCAACGATAAGAAGTTTCTAAGAAGATTCCCTGCCAAGTTCTTTCTCAGTAACAGCATTTTATACAAACGCAACCATGACTTTTCCTTACTCCGGTGTGTAGATCAGATGATAGTTGAACGAATCATGGAAGAATTACATGAAGGCACTTTTGGTACTCATTCTAGTGGACATACAATGGCCAAGAAGATTATGAGAGCAGGTTACTACTGGTCCACTATGGAAGCTGATTGCTATCAATACTCCCGATCTTGCCACAAATGTCAAATATACGCAGGTAAAGTGCACGTGGCTCCGGTTCCGTTGAATATTCTGACCGCTCCATGGCCCTTCACAATGTGGGGCATAGATATGATTGGAGAAATGAAACCTACTGCTTCTAACGGACACCATTTCATCCTCGTTGCTGTCGATTACTTTACCAAGTGGGTAGAAGCAGTCTTGTTCGCATCTGTTACTAAGAATGTCGTGGCTCGATTCATTAAATATAATCTTATTTGTCGGTACAGAGTCCCTGAAAGGATTATTACAGACAATGGTATTAATCTCAACAACAAGATGATCACCGAACTCTGCACGCAGTTCAAGATAAAGCATCACAACTCTTCTCCATATCGGCCAAAGATGAATAGCGCAGTGGAAGCCACCAACAAGAATATCAAGAAGATCATACAGAAGATGACAGTGATGTATAAAGATTGGCATGAGATGTTTCCATTTGCTCTACATGGTTATTGCACTATAGTACGAACATCTACAGGGCAACCCCATTTTCTCTCGTATATGGTATGGAAGCAGTTCTACCTATTAAGGTTCAGATACCCTCACTCAGAGTACTAAAGGACACAAAGTTAGAGGAAGACGAATGGGTCTAAACTCGACTTGACCAGATAAACTTGATTGATGAAAAATGACTCACAACTATCTGCCATGGACAGATATATCAATAACAAATGATCAAAGCCTTCAATAAGAAAGTCAAACACCGAGCGTACCAAGTTGGAGATCTAGTAGTCAAGCGCATCATCTTACCACAAGGTGATCCCAGGGGAAAATGGACTCCCACCTATGAGGGACCATTCGTAGTCAAGATAGTATTTTCTGGCGGTGCCATGATACTGAGTACTATGGATGGAGAAGACTTCCCACACCCTGTGAACACAGACATAGTCAAAAAATACTACGCATAAATGAGACCTGCTAGGTCGACTGGCCTAGGCAAAAGTAAGGGCGTCCTGGAGAACCAAAAAGGTTTGGGCAAAAGTTAGGGACATATATATAAAAAATGTACACCCGGCAAGTCGAAAACCTGCAAAGGAGGCTTGGACAAAAAAGGGTATCTCGGTAGACTGAAAAGCCGAAAGGGAGGTCTAGGAAAAAGTTAGGGATTAAAGCGTACGAATATGTCTCATCAAGTTCGTCTACTTACAGACTATACTACTATCCGCTTCAAATGGCGCAGATCAATTCAATCACCTTCTTCTGGCAGCAAGGAGATGAGATAGTAGAAACTATATGAGCAATAGCAGAGTTGAAACTCGACAAGATTGTTTCCACATAGCTTTTACTATTTTACAAATGTTTCCGACAATTTCCTCTTACTAGGGTATTTGTCTCTCTATATACGAACGACCTGTCTATAAGCCTAATTTTCAAAATTAATACAATTCCCCTTTTCCAGTTTCAAAGTTTTTACTTTTATCTATTTTGTTTGCATAAGTCCAATGGTTGCTTTGAATGATTATATGCATCTGACGATAAATATCTGTTCACAAATACACGAAAAGCAGACAAAAACAACAATTACTACAAACTCTAGGAATTAGGATAACAACCCAAGTCACCAACACATCCCCGCAGAGTCAGTTTCACAAAAATATCCCCGTAGAATAATCTCTACAATCCCCACAGAGCCATCACTCCCTCTACAACAGAGACAAATTTCCCAACAAGACTACTACTCTATCATCTCCTTCTGTTCATCACGTTAGTCCTCGAGCAGTGATCCTATCAAGTCATCATGTTAGTCCCCGAGCAGTGATCCTATCAACTCATCACATTAGTCCCTGAGCAATGATCCTATCAACTCATCACGTTAGTCCCTAAGTAGTGATCATATCAACTCATCACATTATTCCCTGAGCAGTGATCATATTAGCTCATCACGTTAGTCCTCGAGTAGTGATCCTATCAACTCATCGCGTTAGTCCCCGAGCAGTGATCCTATCAACTCATCACATTAGTCCCCTAACAGTGATCCTATCAACTCATCACGTTAATCCCCAAGCAATGATCATATCAACTCATCACATTAGTCCCTGAGCAGTGATGCTATCAACTCATCACGTTAGTCCCCGAGCAGTGATGCTATCAACTCATCATGTTAGTCCCCGGGCAGTGATCGTATCAACTCATCACGTTAGTCCCCGAGTAGTGATCATATCAATTCATCACGTTATTTCCCGAGCAGTGATCATATCAACTCATCATGTTAGTCCCCGAGCAGTGATCGTATCAACTCATCACGTTAGTCCCCGAGCAGTGATCGTATCAACTCATCATATTAGTCCTAGAGCATTGATCGTATCAACTCATCACATTAGTCCCCGAGAAGTGATCGTACCAACTCACCACATTAGTCCCCGAGCAGTGATCGCCTACATTGTCACGTCAGTCCTTGCGCAGTGAACGTCAACCTTGTTACATTGGTCCCTGAGCAGTAACCAATCATCCACCAACTTATTATGTCACTCTCCGAGCAGTAATAGGTTATACAAGATTACATCATTCCCCAGAAAGATTCATAAAAGAGATTTTCATCCCCAACTGAGTATATCTCTAGGAATATCATTCCCAAACAACATCAACATCCAAACCTGAAACTTGGTCAGGTAGTGCATCGGAGAAATTCACATCTCTCTTATTCCCCAGTCAAAGTCTCCAACAACTACATCCCCAAGCAGAAATCAAAGATCCCCGGCAGAACATTTCCATTTTCTTCAAGATGAATATGTTTTAGAATACCACAACATCTACATTAATACATCATTCATAAAAAAAATCATAACATGTGCATATATCATTCATGAGCATCATTACATACTTACATGGATCATAATCTGCATAGAACTAATCGCGTTCTCTCAGTATGAATTCTCAAACAGGTGAGAGTTATTCACAAAATTCCAGACAGAAGGTCAAAGATTAATGCTCGAAACAAGACGGGAAAACTACCTGAATGACTAGACGAGCTTACCAACAGACAACAGGATACAAATTAATACCCGAAACAAGATGGGAAAACTATCTACATCCTGATGAATTCTCATTTCAGATAAAGCCAAGACTAAGGTTTATTCTGACTCTTTCTTGTCATCAACTACTCTAGGTGGCATCTTAAAGCCTATTTCCGACTACACGTTGTTATCTCTCCACCTGCAGAATGCTGCATATCTGGTTAAAAATCAATATATACCAGTAACCTCATTCAAAGATGAGCATAGAGTCTAACATACGAATCGCTCCCTAACATCAGCTTCTCCAAATGGAATCTATAAGCCCATTCCAGTATATCGTTAACTCACGATCTCATTCCATACACCAGCGAGTGCAAATTTTCAGGTGTACTCGAGTATTCAATCATCTTCTACCTTCAGGTCACGAAAGGCAAGCATACCAAACTAACCCTTGAGGTACAAGAAGATTGAACAGGGGAAACTATTATACCCCAAAACTTTCCATCCTATATTTTTAAGTCAATCCACATCTCCATACTCAAGAATTCCTCAAGGGTTGACCAAATGAACCCTCTCCTAAGCAATCAACCCACAACTAGGATTTTGATTCTCTCAAATCAAGGATAAGTTCCATTGCCTCAAGTGATCATCTTACCTCCTCATATGTCTCAAGGGATCACCATGTCAAGTTTCAAGCCTCACAGCTCAAGTTTTCTCAGTCAATTGCTCAAATGGTTGAAAATCAATTGTATTGGACAAAATGTTATAAGTGGTCAACAAATAGTCAAACTTCATCATTTTTGGTCAACATCAATATTTTGAAGTAACATCTATCATTTGATCAAGGGTTGATCATGATTCATCAAGAAAACTCAAGATTTGATCAAAAGTCAAAGTTTCTAAATTAGGGTTTCTTGATAAAAAGTCAACAGAACTTTGACCAGGCATAACTTTCACATACTTTATCAGAAAGTTTTCCACCAAGGTCAAAGGAAGCCCATGATAGGTGGCCAAATCTTGTAAAAGCTGATTGCATGAAGATTGAGAAATTTTGGAAATATTACATTTGATTTTTGAATCAAATATTTTCCAATGAATGCAATATATTTTCTCTCAAGTTTCTGACCTAATACACTCTTCAATATATATTCTACAAGACCAAGATCAAAACACACAGAGTACATGCTCTTACAAACCCTAAAAATTATCCAAAAATTCAAGCTTTTAGGGAAAACTCAAACCCTATTCTCTAGCCATTCTAAATCCATTTCAAGCACTCAATCATCATCCTGAGGTTCCCAAGAGACGACCCAAGCACTCACCTAAGGTCAAAGCATACCAGTACACCTCCTTCCAATCGCAACGGTTTGCAAGTCTTTTTAAATTTAAAATTTTTGTTTCATGGCATATCTGTTGATTCTAAGTATACATATGTGTTTGTATTTATGTTTGGAATTGTTTTGAATCATTGCTTTTGAGGTTTAACGCAGGAACAAGGATTTTCCATTGTTAGGGAAAAACTGTTTGAAAGCTTCGAAACTCATGATGTAAGGACTTTCATGGCAAACCGATACCACCAATCTATTCGCATGGGTCGAATTCGGGGTAGGGTCCTCTTTGTGCGTTTATCATTGTTATTTTGTAGGTTTTAATTTTCCCCTTGTCGGAGAAGGTGATCGGAGACACAACCCAGGGTGGTTGACCGGTGAGAACTTCAGGGAGGCAGGCATGGCACACTTTAATTGGTTCGTTCAAAACCCAGGGATCCACCTTGGCGCGTTTTGAGTTTTAATCAATTTTCTAAAATAAATCTTGCATATATATATTTATGGTTTCAAATTAATACATGGATGTATCACCACCCCATTGGTTAACCATGTGCTCTAAGTCTCTTCCTCTCTTAAGGCGTGGGTTCGATCCCTGCCTTTTGTCATTTTTCACAATTTTCTGATTTTTTACAGGTTAACACTTACATACTCATGGAGGCGTGATACGAACATCACATGCATATGGCGTAGTGATCTAGTTTTGGACCTGCAACTCACAGGTCTTGGGTTCGAACCTTAGCAAGGCCACCCTAATTTTTTATCACTTATTCTCTTGTTATTTTACTTATTTCTTATTTTTCAAACCATTTTTAACAGTTTCACAAATTAATTTTTCACAACCAAAAAACCCTAAAAAATGTTTTAGTTTTAGATTTCAAAAACCTTTGTTTAATTTTTGACACAAAAAAATTTAATTTTTATTTACATTTTAAATATTTTTCATAATTAGTTTCTAATTAACTAGAATTAGGGTTTTTATTCACTAAAATGAATTTCCAAAAAATACAAAAAATATTTTTCTTATAGCAATGAGGATTCTAACATTTTCCTAACACCTAGAATATTTTTTCCATTATCTATTTATTATTTTTGCATTTAAATTCTAGAAATCGATGTATAGGTTGCAAGGACATTTTTGTAATAGCGTAAATTTACTTTTCTCACAATTTACTTTCTGCACCTCTATTATGTAACTACCCCAAAGTCTTGTAATAACATAGGACCTTTACTTTTCTGCCTTTACTTTCCACACCTGTATTTTATGTACATATATACTGCTTAGATGTATGGTTAATAGGATTGCATGCTAAGACTAAAACCAACTGTTAGATCACTCTAATAATCAAGACTAAATATCTGAATCAAACACACTCTTCAAACTTGCACCCTCTTAGGGTATCCTCTCTTGTTGCCTTTCGAATAAGAATGGTCATGTCCCTCGAATGTAGGGATACCATTAGCAAAGGTTTCCTACGAATAACATCATCATAGTCTCTTCGATACAAAGATCATAGTCCCTCGATGTTGCCTACGAATATATGATCTCGTCCCTTGGTTGTTGCCTACGAATAAGTGATGATCGTCCCTTCAAATTGCTAATGTATCCTTACAATGTTGCCTTCGATGACCCTACAATGACCCTACGATTGTCCCTTCACATCCAACGGATAGAGTTACCTACCAAATAATGGTATGGATAGCGTTGTCCTAAAGGAGAAGGAAAATAACAAGAAACGAACATTCTGAGTAGGTAATAAATACTCTAAATTTCTTGCTCAATACAAATCAAAATACTTTTCACACCTCACACTACTCTCAAAATATTTTCAAACACTTTGTATACATTCCAACAGAATCATTAAAAAGTTAAACACTTTCAAAGAAATATTTTCAAACACTTCGTATACATTCTTGAGGATTGATACAAGAAGCATTATGAAGTCAAAGTGAAATAATTTTCAAAATACTTCTTTTCAAATCACACACACAGAAAACAAATTTTCAAAAAAAGTGAGCTAAGCAATTAAGAGCCCGTAGATAACTACGGATGGAAAGGGTGCTAATACCTTCCCTTTTCATGATTACATCCCTTACTCAGAATCGATAAAAGGTCTTTCCTGTTCTTTTCACCTTTCCTTTATTGGATAAAAGAAAAGTCGGTGGCGACTCTTGCTATCCGCAACATTTGTGATAAAATGCAAAACAAATAAGTCTGTTCTCCCACCGTGTTACAAGGGTGATTCTGAAGAGAAGCGAAACATCATGTAGTAGGTTGAGAAGTCATTATTAAGGATAAGCGAGATGGTGGCCTTGGGTTTCGAGACATGCATCTTATGAACCAAGCTTGTATCATGAAACTTGGTGCTAAGATTATAAATGGGGATCGAGACTTATGGTGTAACATAATGCGAATGAAGTAGGAATAATGACTCTTATCTCTGGAGGTCTATTGTCAAAGACTCTAATAAGTTGATTGACAGTGGTAAGTGGCAGATTGGTGAGGGTAATGATATTAATCCTGGGACTCATAATTGGGTTGATAAGGATAAGAGGATCGTGGATTTTAATGTTGTTATTCCGGTGGAGATGGTTGAGTTAAAGCTTCATGACGTGGTAGATGTTAATGGTGAGTGGGATTGGAGTGTCTTGAGCTAGATTTCTGAAGATGTTAAAGCCAAGATTACCGTCATTCGACCTCTGATTGCTGGTTGTGGCGTTGACAGATTCCTTATTAGCATAGATGATGATGACAGTTTTAAGATTGATAGTATATGTAAGAAGTTATCCCATGATCCTGAGGCTATGGTGAATTTGTTCTGGAGGAAGATTTGGAGCCTACATGTGCCGGAGCGGGTTAAGAGTTTTATTTGGATTCTAATGCATAATTGTTTTCTTACGAATAGCCGTATGAGTACTACCGGTTTTGGTGTTGATGGCTGTAAGATTTGTGGAGCAGTTAATGAGTCATATATTCATGCTTTAAGAGATTGTTCCATCGTGCGAAGAGTTTGAGAGGATATCGTGGATGCTGGTATTAGTAAGGATTTCTTCCAAACTGATTGGAACGAGTGGCTACGGCTAAATCTTGATAATTGTAATCATTTGCTTTGGTTTTGGAGGAATAATGAGGATCACGATTCAAATGCGACTGACATTATTATAGCGAGGTTTAATAAGTATAAGGAAGCTGTGAAGATTCACGATAATATTATTGGCAGGAACGGGGAGGAGAAAACCATTAAATGGTGTCCTCCTAAGAGCTCCTTTATAAAGCTTAATGTGGATGGTGCTTGCAGAAAGAACGGAGTTTCTGATTATGGTGGAATCGTTAGGAATGACCGCGGTTTGTGGATTGGTGGATTTGCGAAAGGCATTAGAGTTTGCAGTCCTTTGACGGCCGAATTATGGGCTATTTTTATGGGGATTACTTTGGTGGTTGATCTTAGGTTTAAGCATGTGGAGCTTGAGAATGATTCTAGTAAATCTATAGAGATTATTCTCCAAGACCACGACGAGCATAATTTAGACAGAATCTTGGTTCATGATATTCGAAACTTGATGGCTAGCTTGGACAACATTGTTCTTCATCATGAGTATAGAGAGGCTAAGAAGTGTGCTAATGCGCTGGCTGCAGAAGGGAAGAAGCAGAAGTTTGAAACCATGTTTTTTGTTGAGATGCCTTCTTGGATGGCTAAGTTAGTGGAAGATGATAATATGGGGGTTTCTAGTGTTAGGTCTGTTTGCTTGTAGTTTACCTTGTTTGTTTGGGATTAGGCACTCCTTTACACCAATTTTTTTTTGTCTTTTCTTATTTCGTTTGTATTATATACGTCAATAATATATATTTGAAGTGAATATAAATCTTAAGTAAATTTGATGAAAATTGAAGTAAATATAAATCTTAAAAAAATCTTGATGAACTTTGAAATGAATATAACACTTTCGAATATCAGATGAAAATTGAAGTGAATATAAGTCTTTAAAAAATCTGATGAAATCTGAAGTGAACATTAATCTTAAGATAATCTTGTGAAATTTGAAGTGAATATAAATCTTAAGAAAATATGATGAAATTTGAAGTGAATAAAATTCTTCAGAAAATCTGATGAAACTTGAAGTGAATATAAGTCTTCAGAAAATATGGTTAAAATTGAAGTGAATATAAGTCTTCAAAAAATCTGGTAAAAATTTGAATTGAACATTGATCTTAAGATAATTTGATGAAATTTGAAGAAAATATAAATCTTAAAAAAATTTGATGAAATTTGAAGTGAATATAAGTCTTTAGAAAATCTAATGAAATTTGAAGTGAATATAAGTCTTCAGAAAATCTGGTGAAAATTAAAGTGAACATAAACCTTAAGATAACCTAATGAATTTTGAAGTGAATATAAGTCTTCGGAAAATCTTATGAAATTTTGAAGTGAATCTCAGTCTTCAGAAAATATGATGAAATATGAAGTGAACATAAATCTTAAGATAATCTTGTGAAATTTGAAGTGAATATAAATCTTAAGAAAATTTGATGAAATTTGAAGTAAATATAAATCTTAAAAAAATCTTGATGAAATTTGAAGTGAATATAAGTCTTTAGAAAATCAGATGAAAATTGAAGTGAATATTAATCTTCAGAAAATCTGATGAAATCTGAAGTGAACAAAATTCTTAAGATAATCTTGTGAAATTTGAAGTGAACGTACATATTAAGAAAATCTGATGAAATTTGAAGTGAATATAAGTCTTCAGAAAATCTGATGAAACTTGAAGTGAATATAAGTCTTCAGAAAATATGGTGAAAATTGAAGTCAATATAACTCTTCAGAAAATCTGGTAAAAATTTTAATTGAAAATAGATCTTAAGATAATCTGATGAAATTTGAAGTAAATATAAATCTTAAAAAAATTTGATGAAATATAAAGCGAATACAAGTCTTTAGAAAGTCTAATGAAATTGGAAGTGAATATAAGTATTCAGAAAATCTGGTGAAAATTGAAGTGAAAATAAAAATTAAGATAACCTAATGAAATATGAAGTGAATATAAGTCTTCAGAAAATCTTGTGAAATTTTAAAGTGAATATAAGTCTTCAGAAAATATCGTGAAAATTGAAGTGAATATAAGTCTTTAGAAAATCTGATGAAATCTGAAGTGAACATATATCTTAAGATAATCTTGTGAAATTTTAAGCGAATATAAATCTTAAGAAAAATTGATGATATTTGAAGTAAATATAAATCTTGATGAACTATGAAGTGAATATAAGTCTTTAGAAAATCAGATGAAAATTGAAGTGAATATAAGTCTTCAGAAAATCTGATGAAATTTGAGGTGAACATAAATGTTTAGATAATCTTGTGAAATTTGAAGTGAATATAAATCTTAAGAAAATTTGATGAAATTTTAAGAGAATATAAGTCTTCAGAAAATTTGATGTAACTAGAAGTGAATATAAGTCTTCAGAAAATATGGTTAAGATTGAAGTGAATACAAGTCTTCAGAAAATCTGGTAAAAATTTAAATTGCACATAGATCTTAAGATAATCTGATGAAAATGGAAGTAAATATAAACCTTAAAAAAATTTGATGAAATTTGAAGTGAATATAAGTCTTCAAAAAATCTAATGAAATTTAAAGTGAATATAAGTATTCAGAAAATCTGGTGAAAATTGAAGTGAACACAAACCTTAAGATAATCTAATGAAATTTGAAGTGAACATAAACCTTAAGATAATATAATGAAATTTGAAGTGAATATAAGTCTTCAAAGAATCTTGTGAAATTTTGAAGTGAATATGAGTCTTCAGAAAATCAGATAAATCTGAAGTGAACATAAATCTTAAGATAATCTTGTGAAATTTGAAGTGAATATAAATCTTAAGAAAATATGATGAAGTTTAAAGTGAATATAAGTCTTCAGAAAATCTGGTGAAAATTGAATTGAATATAAGTCTTCAAAAAATCTGGTAAAAATTGAAGTGAACATAGTCTTAAGATAATATGATTAAATTTGAATTGAATATAAATCTTAAGAAAATCAGATGAAATTTTGATTAAAAATAAATCCTAAAAAAATTTGATGAAATCTGAAATGAACATAAATCTTAAGATAATCTTGTGCAATTTGAAGTGAATATAAATCTTAAGAAAATTTATGAAATTTGAAGTAAATATAAATCTTCAAAAAATCTTGTGAAATTTTGAAGTGAATATAACTCTTCAAAAAATCTGGTGAAAGTTGAAGTGAATATAAGTCTCCAGAAAATCTGATGAAAACTGAAATGAACATTAATCTTAAGATAATCTTGTGAAATTTTAAGTGAATATAAATCTTAAGAAAATTTATGAAACTTGAAGTAAATATAAATCTTAAAAAAATCTTGATGAACTATGAAGTGAATGTAAGTCTTTAGAAAATCAGATAAAATTTGAAGTGAATATAAGTCCTCAAAAAATATGGTAAAAATTGAAGTGAACGTAAATCTTAAGATAATATGATGAAATTTGAAGTAAATATAAATCTTTAGAAAATCCGATGAAAGTTGAAGTAAATATAAATCTTAAAAATATTTGATGAAATTTGAAGTGAATATAAGTCTTCAGAAAATCTAATGAAACTAGAAGTAAATATGAGTCTTTTGAAAATCTGGTGGAAATTGAAGTGAATATAAGTCTTCAGAAAATCTAATGAAATATGAAGTGAACATAAATCTTAAGATAATCTTGTGAAATTTGAAGTGAATATAAATCTTAAGAAAATATGATGAAATTTGAAGTGAATATAAGTCTTCAAAAAATTTGGTGAAAATTGAAGTGAATATAAGTCTTCAGAAAATCTGGTGAAAATTGAAGTGAACATAATCTTAAGATAATATGATTAAATTTGAAGTGAATATAAATCCAAAGAAAATATGATGAAATTTTAATTTAATAAATATCTTAAAATAATTTGTTGAAATTTGAAGTGAATATAAGTCTTCAGAAAATAAGGTGAAAATTGAAATGAACATAAACCTTAAGATAATTTAATGATATTTGAAGTGAATATAAGTTTTTGGAAAATCTTGTGAAATTTTGAAGTGAATAAGTCTTCAAAAAATCTGGTGAAAGTTGAAGTGAATATAAGTCTCCAGAAAATCTGATGAAAACTGAAATGAACATTAATCTTAAGATAATCTTGTGAAATTTTAAGTGAATATAAATCTTAAGAAAATTTATGAAATTTGAAGTAAATATAAATCTTAAAAAAATCTTGATGAACTATGAAGTGAATATAAGTCTTTAGAAAATCAGATGAAATTTGAAGTGAATATAAGTCTTCAAAAAATATGGTGAAAATTGAAGTGAACGTAAATCTTAAGATAATATGATGAAATTTGAAGTAAATATAAATCTTTAGAAAATCTGATGAAAGTTGAAGTAAATATAAATCTTAAAAATATTTGATGAAATTTGAAGTGAATATAAGTCTTCAGAAAATCGAATGAAACTAGAAGTAAATATGAGTCTTTTGAAATTCTGATGGAAATTGAAGGGAATATAAGTCTTAAGAAAATCTAATGAAATCTGAAGTGAACATAAATCTTAAGATAATCTTGTGAAATTTGAAATGAATATAAATCTTAAGAAAATCTGATGAAATTTGAAGTGAATATAAGTCTTCAAAAAATTTGGTGAAAATTGAAGTGAATATAAGTCTTCAGAAAATCTGGTAAAAATTGAAGGGAACATAATCTTAAGATAATATGATTAAATTTGAAGTGAATATAAATCCAAAGAAAATATTGTGAAATTTCTATTTAATATATATCTTAAAATAATTTATTGAAATTTGAAGTGAATATAAGTCTTCAGAAAATAAGGTGAAAATTTAAGTGAATATAAGTTTTTGGAAAATCTTGTGAAATTTTGAAGTGAATATAAGTCTTCAAAAAATCTTGTTAAAATTAAAGTGAATTTAAGTCTTTAGAAAATCTGATGAAATCTGAAATGAACATAAATCTTTAGATAATCTTGTGAAATTTTAAGTGAATATAAATCTTAAGAGAATTTATGAAAATTGAAGTAAATATAAATCTTAAAAAAATCTTGATGAACTTTGAAGTGAATATAAGTCTTTAGAAAGTCAGATGAAATTTGAAGTGAATATAAAGTCTTCAAAAAATATGGTGAAAATTGAAGTGAACGTAAATCTTAAGATAATATGATGAAATTTGAAGTGAAAATAAATCTTAAGAAAATCTGATGAAAGTTGAAGTAAATATAAATCTTAAAAAAATTTGATAAAATTTGAAGTGAATATAAGTCTTCAGAAAATCTGATGAAAGTAGAAGTGAATATGAGTCTTCACAAAATCTGGTGGAAATTAAAGTGAATATAAGTCTTTATAAAATCTGATGAAATCTGAAGTGAACATAAATCTTAAGATAATCTTGGGAAATTTGAAGTGAATATAAATCCTAAGAAAATCTGATGAAATTTGAAGTGAATATAAGTCTTCAAAAAATCTGGTGAAAATTGAAGTGAATATAAGTCTTCAGAAAATCTAGTGAAAATTGAAGTGAATATAAGTCTTCAGTAAATCTGGTAAAAACTGAAGTGAATATAACTCTTCAGAAAATCTGGTAAAAATTTAAGTGAACATAAATATTAAGATAATATGATTAAATATGAAGTGAATATAAATCTTAAGAAAATATGATGAAATTTCAAATCAATATAAATCTTAAAAAAATTTGATGAAATTTGAAGTGAATATAAGTCTTCAGAAAATCTGGTGAAAATTGAAGAGAACATAAACCTTAAGATAATTTAATGATATTTGAAGTGAATATAAGTCTTCGGAATATCTTGTGAAATTTTGATGTGATTATAAGTCTTCAAAAACTATGGTCAAAATTGAAGTGAGTTAAGTCTTCAGAAAAACTGATGAAATCTGAAATGAACATAAATCTTTAGATAATCTTGTGAAATTTGAAGTGAATATAAATCTTAAGAAAACTTATGAAATTTGAAGTAAAATTAAATCTTAAAAAAATCTTTATGAACTTTGAAGTAAATATTAGTCTTTAGAAAATCAGATGAAATTTGAAGTGAATAGAAGCCTTCAAAAAATATGGTAAAAATTGAAGTGAACGTAAATCTTAAGATAATATGATGAAATTGAAGTGAATGTAAATCTTAAGAAAATCGGTTGAAACTTGAAGTAAATATAATTCTTCGAAAATATGGTTAAAATTGAAGTGAATATAAGTCTTCAGAAAATCTGATGAAACTAGTAGTGAATATAACTCTTTAGAAAATCTGGTGAAAATTTAAGTGAATATAAGTCGTTAGAAAATCTGATGAAATCTGAAGTGAACATAAATCTTAAGATAATCTTGTGAAATTTGAAGTGAATATAAATGTTAAGAAAATCTGATGAAATTTGACGTGAATATAAGTCTTCAGAAAACCTGATGAAACTTGAATTGAATATAATTCTTCAGAAAATATGGTGAAAATTGAAGTGAATATAAGTCTTCAGAAAATCTGATGAAATTTGACGTGAATATAAGTCTTAAGAAAATCTTATGAAATTTGACGTGAGTATAAGTCTTCAGAAAATTTGGTGAAAATTGAAGTGAACATAAATATTAAGATTATATGATTAAATTTGAAGTGAATATAAATCTTAAGAAAATCTGTTGAAATTTGAAGTAAATATAAATCTTAAAAACATTTCACGAAATTTGAAGTGAATATAAGTCTTCATAAAATCTTGTGAAAATTGAAGTGAACATAAACCTTAAGATAATTAAATGATATTTAAAGTGAATATAAGTCTTTGGAAAATCTTGTGAAATTTTGAAGTGAATATAAGTCTTCAGAAAATCTGATGAAATCTGAAATGAACATAAATTTTAAGATAATCTTGTGAAATTTTAAGTGAATATAAATCTTAAGAAAATTAATGAAATTTGAAGTAAATATAAATCTTAAAAAAATATTGATGAACTTTCATGTGAATATAAGTCTTTAGAAAATCAGATGTAATTTGATGTGAATATTAGTCTTCAAAAAATATGGGGAAAATTGAAGTGAACGTAAATCTTAAGATAATATGATGAAATTTGAAGTGAATATAAAGCTTAAGAAAATATGACGAAATTCGAAGTAAATATAAATCTGAAAAATATTTAATATAATATGAAGTGAATATAAGTCTTCAGAAGATCTGATGAAACTAGAAGTGCATATGAGTCTTCAGAAAATCTGGTGGAAATTTTAGTGAATATATCTCTTCAGAAAATCTGATGAAATCTGAAGTAAACATAAATCTTAAGATAATCTTGAGAAATTTGAAGTGAATATAAATCTTAAGAAAATCTGATGAAATTTGAAGTGAATATAAGTCTTCAGAAAAACTGGTGAAAATTGAAGTGAATATAAGTCTTCACAAAATCTGGTAAAAATTGAAGTGAACATAATCTTAAGATAATATGATTAAATTTGAAGTGAATATAAATCTTAAGAAAATCTGATGAAATTTCAATTAAATATTAATCTTAAAAAAATTTAATGACATTTGAAGTGAATATAAGTTTTCGGAAAATCATTTGAAATTTTGAACTAAATAAAACTCTTCAAAAAGTTTGGTGAAAAGTGAAGTGAATTTAAGTCTTTAGAAAATCAGATGAAATCTGAAATGAACATAAATATTTAGATAATCTTGTGAAATTTAAGGTGAATATAAATCTTAATAAATTTTTTGAAATTTGAAGTAAATATAAATCTTAAAAAAATCTTGATGAATTTTGAATTGAATTTAAGTCTTTAGGAAATCAGATGAAATTTGAAGTGAATATAAGTCTTCAAAAAACTATGGTGAAAATTGAAGTGAGCGTAAATCTTAAGATAATATGATGAAATTAAAATGAATTTAAATGTTAAGAAAATCTAATGAAACTAGAAGTGAATATAACTCTTTAGAAAATATGGTGAAAATTTAAGCGAGTATAAGTCGTCAGTAAATCTAATGAAATTTGAAGAGACCATAAATCTTAATATAATATCCTGTAACTTGAAGTTAATATTAGTCTTCAGTAAATATGGTACAAATTCAAGTGTATATAAGTCTTTAGAAAATCTGGTAAAAATTTGAATTGAACATGGATCTTAAGATAATCTGATGAAACTCGAAGTTAATATAAGTCTTAAAATTTTTTGATGAAATTTGAAGTGAATATAAGTGTTTAGAAAATCAGTTGAAATTTGAAGTGAATATAAGTCTTCAGAAAATCGGATGAAATCTGAAGTGAACATAAATCTTTAAGATAATCTTGTGAAATTTGAAGTGAATATAAATCTTAAGAAAATCTGATGAAATTTGAAGTGAATATAAGTCTTCAGAAAATTTGATGAAACAAGAAGTGAATATAAGTCTTCAGAAAATCTGATGAAACTAGAAGTGAATATAAGTCTTCAGAAAATTTGGTAAAAATTTAAGTGAATATCATAAGACTTCAGAAAATCTGATTAAATCTGAAGTGAACATAAATCTTAAGATAATCTTGTAAAATTTGAAGTGAATATAAATCTTAAGAAAATCATATGATATTTGAGAAAACTTGAAATGAATATAAGTCTTCAGAAAATATGGTGAAAATTGAAGTGAATATAAGTCTTCATAAAATCTAGTAAAAATTTAAATTGAACATTGATCTTCAGAAAATCTGATGAAACTTGAAGTGAATATAAGTCTTTAGAAAATATGGTGAAAATTGAAGTGAATATAAGTCTTCAGAAAATCTAAAGAAATTTGAAGTGAATAAAAGACTTCAGAAAATCAGGTGAAAATTGAAGGGAACATAACCCTTAAGATAATCTAATGAAATTTGAGTGAACATAAACCTTCAGATAATCTAATGAAATTTGAAGTGAATATAAGTCTTCATAGAATCTTGCGAAATTTTGAAGTGAATATGAGTGTTCAGAAAATTTTGTGAAAATTGAAGTGAATATAAGTCTTCACAAAATCAGATGAAATCTGAAATGACCATGAATCTTAAGATAATCTTGTGAAATTTTAAGTGAATATAAATCTTAAGAAATTATTGTTGAAATTTGAAGTAAATATAAATCTTAAAAATTGTTGAAGAAATTTGAAGTCAATATAAGTCTTTAGAAAATCAGATGAAAATGAAAGTGAATATAAGTCTTCAGAAAATCTGATGAAACTTGAGGTGAATATAAGTCTTCAAAACATCTTGTAAAAATTTGAATTGAACATAGATCTTAAGATAATTTGTTAAAATTTTAAGTGAATATAAGACTTTAGAAAATATGGTGAAAATTGAAGTGAATATAAGTTTTCAAAAAATCTGGTAAAAATTTAAATTGAACATAGATCTTAAGATAATTTGATGAAATTTGAAGTGAATATAAATTTTATAAAAATTTTAATGAAATTTGAAGTGAATATAAGTCTTTAGAAAATCAAATGAAATTTGAAGTGAATATAAGTCTTCAGAAAATCTGGTGAAAATTGAAGTGAACATAAACCTTAAGATAACCTAATGAATTTTGAAGTGAATATAAGTCTTCGGAAAATCTTATGAAATTTTGAAGTGAATCTCAGTCTTCAGAAAATATGATGAAATATGAAGTGAACATAAATCTTAAGATAATCTTGTGAAATTTGAAGTGAATATAAATCTTAAGAAAATATGATGAAATTTGAAGTGAATATAAGTCTTCAAAAAATTTGGTGAAATTTGAAGTGAATATAAGTCTTCAGAAAATCTGGTGAAAATTGAAGTGAACATAAGCTTTTAGATAATCTAATGAAATTAGAAGTGAGGACAAGTCTTCAGAAAATCTTAAGAAATTTTGAAGTGAATATAAGTCTTCAGAAAATCTGGTGAAAATTAGAGTGAATATAAGTCTTCAAAAAATATGGTGATAATTGAAGTGAATGTAAATCTTAAGAAAATCTTGTGAAATTTGTAGTGAACATAAATCTTAAGAAAATTTGATGAAATTTGAAGTAAATTTAATTCTTAAATAATCTTGATGAACTTGGAAGTGATATAAGACTTTAGAAAATCAGATTAAAATTGAAGTGAATATAGGTCTTCAGAAAATCTGATAACATTTGAAGTGAACATAAATCTTAAGATAGTCTTGTGAAATTTGAAGTCAATATAAGTCTTCAAAAAATATGATTAAAATTGAAGTGAATATAAGTCTTCATAAAATCTATTGAATTTTGAAGTGAACATAAACCTTAAGATAATCTAATGAAATTTGAAGTGAATATAATTGAAATTTTGAAGTGAAATGAGTTAAGAAGTGAATATAAGTCTTGAAATTTAAAGTAAACATAAATAATAAGATAATCTTGTGAAATTTGAAGTGAATATAAATTTTAACAAAATCTGATGAAATTTGAAGTTAATATAAGTCTTCATAATATCTGGTGAAAATTGAAGTGAATATAAGTCTTTAGAAAATCTGGTAAAAATTCATGTGAACATAAATCTTAATATAATATGATTATATTAGAAGTGAATATAAATCTAATGAAAATCTGATGAAATTTCAAGTAAACATAAATCTTAAAAAAATTTGATGAAATTTTAATTGAACATAAGTTTTAAGAAAATCTTGTGAAAATTGATGTGAACATAAACCTTAAGATAATTTAATGATATTTGAAGTGAATATAAGTCTTTGGAAAATCTTGTGAAATTTTGAAGTGAATAAAGTCTTCAAAAAATGTGGTGAAAATTGAAGTGAATATAAGTCTTCAGAAAATCTGATACAATTTGAAATGAACATAAATTTTAAGATAATCTTGTGAAATTTTAAGTGAATATAAATCTTAAGAAAATTAATGAAATTTGAAGTAAATATAAATCTTAAAAAAATCATGATGAACTTTGAAGTGAATATAAGTCTTTAGAAAATCAGATGTAATTTGAAGTGAATATAAGTCTTCAAAAAATATGGGGAAAATTGAAGTGAACGTAAATCTTAAGATAATATGATGAAATTTGAAGTGAATATAAAACTTAAGAAAATCTGATGAAATTCGAAGTAAATATAAATCTTTAAAAAATTTAATATAATTTGAAGTGAATATAAGTGTTTAGAAAATCTGATGAAACTAGAAGTGAATATGAGTCTTCAGAAAATTTAGTGGAAATCTGAAGTGAACTTAAATCTTAAGATAATCTTGTGAAATTTGAAGTAAATATAAATCTTTTGAAAATCTGATTAAATTTGAAGTGAATATAAGTTTTCAGAAAAACTGGTGAAAATTGAAGTGAATATAAGTCTTCAGTAAATCTGGTAAAAATTGAAGTGAATATAAGTCTTCAAAAAATATTTTAAAAATTGAAGTGAACATAAATATTAAGATAATAGGATTAAATATGAAGTGAATATAAATCTTAAGAAAATCTGATGAAATTTCAAATAAATATAAATCTTAAAAAAATTTGATGAAATATGGAGTGAATATAAGTCTTCAGAAAATTTGGTGAAAATTGAAATGAATATAGACCTTAAGATAATTTAATGATATTTGAAGTGAATATAAGTCTTCGGAAAATCTTGTGAAATTTTGAACTAAATATAATTCTTCAAAAAATCTGGTGAAAATTGATTTGAATTTAAGTCTTCAAAAAATCCGATAAAATCTTAAATGAACATAAATATTTATATAATCTTGTGAAATTTGAAGTAAATATAAATCTTAAGAAAATTTATGAAATTTTAAGTGAATATAAATCTTAAGAAAATTTATGAAATTTGAAGTAAGTATAAATCTTATAAAAATTAGGTGAACTTTGAAGTGAATATAAGTCTTTAGAAAATTAGATGAAATTCGAAGTGAATATAAGTCTTCAAAAAATATAGTGAAAATTGAAGTGAACGTAAATCTTAAGATAATAAGATGAAATTGAAATGAATTTAAATCATAAGAAAATCTGATTAAACTAGAAGCGAATATAACTCTTCAGAAAATCTGGTGAAAACATAAGTGAATATAAGTCGTCAGAAAATCTAATGAAATTTGAAGTGAACATAAATCTTAAGATAATCATGTGTAACTTGAAGTGAATATTAGTCTTTAGTAAATATGGTACAAATTCAAGTGTATATAAGTCTTTAGAAAATCTGGTAAAATTTTGAATTGAACATAGATCTTAAGATAAACTGGTGAAATTTAAAGTAAATATAAATCTTAAAATTTTTTGATTAAATTTAAAGTGAATATAAGTCTTTAGAAAATCAGATGAAATTTACAGTGAATATAAGTCTTCATAAAATCTGATGAAATCTGAAGTGAACATAAATGTTAAGATAATCTTGTGAAATTTGAAGTGAATATAAATCTTAAGAAAATCTGATGAAATTTGAAGTGAATATAAGTCTTCAGAAAATCTGATGAAACTAGAAGTGAATATAAGTCTTCAGAAAATCTGACGTAACTAGAAGTGAATATAAGTCTTTAGAAAATATGGTGAAAATTTAAGTGAATATCATAAGTCTTAAGAAGATCTGATTAAATCTGAAGTGAACATAAATCTTAAGATAATCTTGTAAAATTTGAAGTGAATATAAGTCTTCAGAAAATCTGATGAAACTTGAAGTGAATATAAGTCTTCAGAAAATATGGTGAAAATTGAATTGAATATAAGTCTTCATAAAATCTAGTAAAAATTTGAATTGAACATTGATCTTCAGAAAATCTGAAGAACCTTGAAGTGAATAAAAGTCTTCAGAAAATATGGTGAAAATTGAAGTGGATATATGTCTTCATGAAATCTAATGAAATTTGAAGTGAATATAAGACTTCAGAAAATCTGGTGAAAATTGAAGTGAACATAACCCTTAAGATAATATATTGAAATTTTAAGTGAACATAAACCTTAAGATAATCTAATGAAATTTGAAGTGTGTCATACCCCAAAATTTGCCCTCCATCTATTCAAGAGATTTCATACATCCATACTCAAGGATTCCTCAAGAGTTGATCAGACAAACTCTCTCCTAGACAATCAACCCAAATTAGGGTTTGGTATCTCTCAAGTCAAGATGGATTTACAACATCTCCAATGGCCTTCATGCCTCCTCATATGCTTCAAAGATTCTCCATGTCAAGTTTCAAGCTTCACAAGTCAAGTTTCCTCAGACAATTGCTCAAATGGTTGAAAATCGGGTGTATTGGACAAAAAGTCAACTGTGGTCAACATATAGTCAAAACTTCTGATTTTTGGTCAACATCCTCATTTTGAAGTTACATTCATCATTTGATCAAGGGTTGATCATGATTCATCAAGAAAACTCAAGATTTGCTCAAAAGTCAAACTTTCTAAATTAGGGTTTCTAGATGAAAAGTCAACTGAACTTTGACTGATCATAACTTTCTCATACTTTCTCAGAAATTTTTCCACCACCTCTTGTTTTGAATGAAATTCAATTCTCTACAACTTCATGTCTCACAAGAATGTCCAAAAAATGCTTCATTTGAGAGGTATAGCTCAAAACATTACAGGTCATTTTCAAAGTCAACAAAAGTCAACTTTTGTTTTGAAGATATATTGAGCATGGTAACTCCAATTGAGATGAGACCAAAGACATTGGTTAGAGGACTCTTAGAGCTTTCCAAAAGTCCAAGAACACTCAAAATGTGGAAACTTGAGCAAGTTACACCATCCACAAGTTGGGCAATTTTGGAAGAATGCACAAAGAGATACTTCAAAAATCAAATCTTTTGCAAATGGGCCTACTTTTTCTTCATCCTAACTTGTTCCTCAAGCAATTAGAGTGTCCAAGCCCAAAGCCACGAATTTTTGATTTATTTTTCTATTTAATTTGTAATTTATTCATTTAAATGCAAATTAAATCTTAAAATAAATTATAAAATTGAAATTAATGGCAAAGATTGATTTTATTCTTTCCTTAAGGTCCAATTAACTCACAAATGCCAGCAAATTCGAAATTGGAGCAAGAAAGGCAAGATTGGATTGAAATTGGTCAAGCTTTGAAGATTTGATTTTCATGGAAATATCAAATTTGATTTCCATTGAATATTGATTGATTCTTTCCAAATTCAATCCCAAATCCGTCCAGTATAAATACATGATGCATACCTATCAAGAGAAAAACGGAAAAAAATTGCTCTAAGAACCCTAAAAAAAATTTCAAAGAAACTTGAGAAAAAAGCAATTTCGAATTCTGTTTTGCAGGCCAATTCAAGGAGTTTTGAGGATTGAATAAGCATCCTCAAGGTCCCAGGAAGCTATTCCAATCATCCCCACGCGTTGAAACGTCCAGAATCGTCCTAGCCAAGTCACGGTTTGTATCAATATAACTCGAAATCGAATCCATACATACAGCCATGATTAATGTGTTTTGATTGCATATTTGTGTTGCTAATGATGTTTCTAAGCTTTATAGTTTGATTTGAGTTTGTGGCAAGAATCATGAGATGCCATGGTTAGGGTTTCTGCCGCTTTAGGGTTTCACAAAATAGGAAAATTGGACCATGAGACCTATACCAATGCATTCGAATGATCTCGTGAGTCGAACCATAGCTTTGGATTTCATTTATATTACGTGTGTTGCATTTTTGACATTTGCAGAACCTTTCGAACAAAGACCGACGCTAAATTCAAATATTTAAAACGAAGAAGACGAAGTCTCCGGAGAAGAAGCAAGTCGAGGCGACGTGTAAAATCCACTGTTCCGCTTTGAAACACAAAAGCACACATGGCGCAGCGGTTAAAGCTCTCACTCTTTCCAGATGCCCTCAAGGGTCATAGGTTCGAATCCGGCCAGGGCATGTTTTGTTTCTTTTTTACAAACTTGCATATTTTCATATTATTTCATATTTCCTTTATTTTAATATTTTACATATCATTTAAATTCTTTTCATAATTTTATTTCTGCATTAAAAATTACCAAAAACATTTTTTCTTTTTACATTATTTTCATAAAAACCTTTATTTAATTTAATAAATTAAAAAATATAATTTTTGCATGCATATTTATTTTATTTTTATTTTTGCATTTAAATCATTATAAATTGCATTTTAATTATTAAATCTTTTCCAAAAAATCCCAAAAAATTATTTTAATATATTTATCATATTTCCAGCATATATTAATTTTCTCATATTAAAATTTGCATTTTTCTAACATTTTTTCTCTTGTTCAATTCATATTACATTTCCCGATTTTCTTATTCTTTCACAGGTTGCTCCGATTCGGACGTTTTTTTTCTTTTATCATTCTATTTTTCCAATAATGTAATTGCTCATGGGTTGTAATAGTTAATTAGGCTTTTATTTTCCGCAAGTTTAAATTATGTATCCGCTAAAGCCATGTAATAGCGTAGGATTTACCTTTCCGCATTTTACTTTCACCCTTATCAATGTTAGTAACTAGGCGTATGGCAAGATAATAATTGGACATAGCTCACACTAATCTTCAAGATAAAATATCTGAATTGGACACACTTCTCACACACGCACCTTAGGGTAATTCTCTCTCGATGCCTTTCGATTCAAAATGGTCATGTCCTCGAACGTAGGGTATTCTAGCACGCCGCCTTCCAAACAAATCATCATAGTCCCTTCGATACAAAGATCATAGACCCACGTCGCCTCCGAATACATGATCTTGACCCTCGATTGTCGCCTCGAAAATGATGATAGTCCTTCGAATGTGCTAGGATACTTCCTAAGTTGCCTTCTATGACCATCCGATGTCCCTTCGAATGTCCCGCTTACATCCAACGAATGGAGCTACCTACTAACTAATGGTATGGCTAGCGCTATTCTAAAGGAACGTAGAAGTACAACAAAATGACCAATTCTGAGTGGGTAAATAAGTCTTTTAGTTGCTCGCTCTATCAAATGCTTTTCACACCACACACTTTTTTTTTCAAAGTTCAAATTCTTTTCAAAACAAACATTTCCGAACACTTTGTATACACTCCTACATGAGTCATTACAAAGTCAAAGCGAAATGCCTTTTCAAAACATTCTTTGTCAAACACACAGAAAGCAATTTTAAAAGTGATCTAGAGCAACTAAGAGCCCGTAGATAACTACGGATGGAAAGGGGTGCTAATACCTTCCCTTTTCATAACCATTCTCCCGAACTCAGAATCTAACGAAGGTCTTTTTCTGTTACTTTTACCTTCCCTTAATTGGATAAAAATAAAAGTCGGTGGCGACTCTTGCTATCCGCACATTTGGATACAAAAATCCTACAAAGTCAGTTCACCGTATCACAAAGTGAATATAAGTCTTTAGAGAATCTTGTGAAATTTTGAAGTGAATATGAGTCTTCAGAAAATTTGGTAAAAATTGAAGTGAATATAAGTCTTCACAAAATCAAATGAAATCTGAAATGAATATAAATCTTAAGAAAATTTGATGAAATTTGAAGTAAATATAAATCTTAAAAATGTTGAAGAAATTTGAAAATTTAAGTGAATATAATCGTCAGAAAATCTGATGAAATCTGAAGTGAACATAAATCTTAAAATAACATAAATCTGATGATATTTGACGTGAATATAAGTCTTGATTACATGAAACTTGAAGTGAAATATATGAGATCTTCAAAAATATAGGAAAATCAAGTGAATATAAGTTTTATATAATCTAGTATATAAATATTAATATTTAATTGCTATATTGATCTCCTAAAGAATAGATTATGTGATAGTGGATTCTTCTCGCATACATATCCCTTAATGGGAATCGAGCATTTGTGGCTCGGATCTACAGGGATCTATGGTTTGTTTGGTTTGAGGGAGAAAGAAATTTGCTCGGCAAGGATGAGACCTTGTGCCTACGTATTCTCAAAAGGATGTTGAGAAAGTCAGAGCAATCGTAGTTCCCACTTATGCTAGTGGAAGCAACAGGATGTTAGTAAGAGACACAGACAAATGTCATCTTAATGAAAAATGTATCTAATCTATTTCATCACATACATTTTGAAAAGTTTGTCTGATAAAAATCTTTCATCATAAGTTATAGGTGTTTTGCTTGAGTGTACAAGCGTTACCACTTACATGTTTAAGAAAGACGTTTGAAAAATGATTGAATCTTTTAACTGTAAGCATTGGGTGTTTTGCTTGAGTGTACAAGCGTTACCACTTACAATTAAGAGATGTTTTTGTTTGAAAAGAGTTTTGAAAAGTTTTTGATTGTATGTGATGTGATAGATGAGATACTTCTTCCATAGAGATGATTGATGTCTAAATCTTGAGGAGAAATTGATTTGGATTAAAGGGATGCTTTTAAGAAGCCCATGGGTCCTTGTATTGTGAGCCCAAGAGGAGGCATTCCGAGGGTCATCGAGGGTCATCGAGGGTCCTTGTATGAAGCTCAATAGGAAGCTATAGGGTTTGGCTGGCTTTGGCTTTAAAAGGGGTTTCACCGGGACACCATCCTTTTAGAATTAAGAGCAATTTCACCGGGAAATTATACTCTCTGGGTTCTATCCTAGCGCGGGTGATTCTTTGTATTGGAAGCCCAATAGGAGGCTGTTAAGAGATTTCCTGTCTCTTTCATTGTATGATGCCCAAGAGAAGGCTAAACTCAGTGAGGAGTTCTTTTGAACGAAGCCCAAGAAGAGGCTGACTCAACAGGGGAGTGTTGTCTTATATGAAGCCTAAGCGGAGGCTAAACTCAGATGAATGAGTTTTCTTATATGAAGCCTAAGAAGAGGCTGAACTCAGTTGAAATGAGTTACCTTGTACAAAGCCCAAGAGGAGGCTAACTCTGTGGGGATGAGTTATCTTGTATAAAGCCCAAGAGAAGGCTAATACTGTGGGGAACCTATTGGTTAGACTAGTTGTTATGTTATAACTAGACAGTTGTATAAACAAATGTGTGTGTGATATGTATTCACAGGAGTTTATGAAGGAAATATAAACAATGCATGATGTTTGTTTACAAGAATTTATGAAGGAAATATAAACAAGTGTTTGTGAAACAAACGTTTAAAACGAGCGCAACATGATTATTTACAAGTTTGAGTGTGTACAAGGAAGTAAATATGTACACAAACGAGTATTTATATACAGGAGTTGTGGATGTACATAGGAGGGTTGGGACTTACATCGTGATGATGGCCCATTGGTTTAAAAGCAGTTTCACAAGGAATAATGCTCCTTTTAATACCAATGGTATTCAATGTATATACAATCACAAACAAACGATCAAAGTTTGTCTGTATTTTACAAAAGACGTCTGTATTATGTACAGGTAAAAATTTGCATGTATATGAAAAGGATTTGATATGTACAAGGAAAATATGTATGTACATAAAGAATGTTGGGACTTACACCGTAAGGGAGGCCCGTGATCGGCTAAGAAATTCGAGAAAAAACGAATTCAGTTTTATCGTTTAATCGGATCGATCATGGAAAAAGATGCAAGTTTGATGAAAAGTTTGAAGAATGTTATTTGAAAGTGTTTTTGAAAAGTGAAATTTACTTGTGAAAAGTTTTGAAAAGAATCGGGCTTCGAAAGTTTGAAAAAAAATCACCTTTAAAGGTGTTTTGAAAAGTACCCAAAGTACCGTTTTCGGCTCGATCAAAATATAATCGGATGAAAGTTTTTTCTGAAAATTTTTGCACTATCATAAAATAGATACATTAATTGACAAGTGTACAAAAAATCACCTCAAAATGAGGAGTTTTGATTGGGTTTTGAAAAAGTCAAAGTTTGTAAAAAAATACAAAAGTTTGGTAAAAAAAATGGTCCCAAGGCTGCTTGAACCCGGGACCTCAAGGCAAGGCAAGGCAAGAGAGTTTTAAGAGTGAGCTGGCAACCGCTGGGGCGGCAATACATCCGTGTATTGTGTTTAAACAATGAATTTATATTTTAAACTGGATATTTGAATTCAAAAAACGCGCGCAAGCTTTATCATCTTCTCCAATCCTTCAATCCATCCTCAAATCTTCGTTTCTTGATGAAATCAGAAGATGTAAACATGAAACTTACTCGTTTCAAGCCCAGGAACATGATCGCATCACTTAATTTCATTTATTTTAAGTTTATCATGATTGAATTTCTGAAGAACACGAAGAACCCTAAAATTGAAAAATCTAATTGAAATCGTGTATGGTTGATGAATTGTTCAATTGATTGAGGGTTAATGATCGTGGATGGTGCAGAAACAAAACGGCCAAGAGTTTTTTTCAATTAAATCAAGAAATCACAGAGTTCGAAGTTGGTGTTCTTACCTGTTGAAGCTGGAATCGAATTCTGTATTTGAGTGTTTCCAGTTGAGTTTTTGTGATTGCTTGAGCACCAACGGCCTTTATGGAATGTGTGAGGATGGTCTGCACATCATGAGTTTGCTTGGATTGCTCTGACCAAGTCGACCTGCACAAGCTCAAAAGGAAAACTGGAAATCGATGTTAAAGCTGTTACAGTTTGTTGTTAATGGTCTGCATCATGTCTATGATGTATGTTGATGATGTTTGGATGATCAATACTCAAGTTGCTCGAGCCAAACTATGGATTCGAATTCTAAGGCAGTTTTGGCAAGCTTATGTACATAGAATGCAAAATCTGTTTTCCAGCTTGGTTAGTGTTGATTTCATGTTTCAAACAAGTTTCATATTGGTATTAGAACATGTTAGACACCAAATTACTTAAAGTTTTTCACAAGTTTTCAAAAATGCAAGTTTTCTCAATTTGAACTATGATTCTTGAATTTTAAGAAAGAAGAATGAAAGCATGTACTTGCATGGCTTTGGTGTGGTTTGAATTGGCAAATAAGACCTCTATTTATAGGCCATGAGTTCTGAAAAATAAGTGAGAAAGTTTGGCCTTGGTAAATTCAACTTGCCTTAGAGGGCAAGGAAGTCATTTTTGCATTAAATGCAAAAGGAAACTTCCTTTTAACCATGGTTAGTTCTTACCTTGATCTTATCTTATTACAATTACTCTCCCTCTGATATTTATCAGTTCTAATCCTCAATTGGCAAGGTGGCATGCTTCTAGAAAGAAAGAAACTCAAAATGACCTATAATTTCAAAGTTTGTTCTTGAAAATTATGGATTTTGGAGCTCTAAGTTTCAAATTCAAAAGTATGGCTAGACTCCATGGATTTGAGAGTTCTTGGACATTTTGGAAATCTTGTTTCAAGGGCTACAACTTTCATGTTTTGAGTTTTTTCCAATTCAAAGTGGAACTATGTGAAAAAATGCCATGAAGTTTGGAAAAAGTACAAAATTTTAACACTTGAAATTTTTTCTAAGTGTTGAAAATTTTGACTTTTTGTTGACTTTTCCAAATTTCTTGATTTTTTATGATCATGATGGATCATTTGAAGTATTTTTATGATGGAAAAAGTTTTGTTTTGAAAAATATGACCAAAAGTCAAAGTTTGACTTTTCTGTGCAGATGAAATTTCATCAGGTGTTTTAGAAATTGACTGATGAATCCTGTGAACTTCTGTGATGTTTTGAATCCAGAAATTAGGTCAACATGTTGTATCTAATATATGAAGATCAATCTCCAATCAAAAAAGCCATCCATTGATCAGAAAATCAGAGATTACTCATCCTCGACCAAAACCCTAATTGGTCGATCCTTGATAGATCAATGAGAAAAGTTGGATATCTGAAGATCAGAGGTTGATGATTTGATCAAGATAGATCAAATGAGGTGAGTGAAACTCAAACCCTAATTGGTTTCCTCTTGAATCAGATGAAAAATTGATGAAACCCTAATTTTGACCTGTAGAAGCTACACCTGATTAATTCTGTTTTGAATTGTTAGTGATGCAATGATGCAAATGTAAGGTGGTATATTAGGTAAAAAGTTGGGGTATGACAGATGCCCCTATTTAAGTTTCTTTAACCTGTGATATGAAGATGAATATCTTCGTTTTGATAGGTGTAAAGAGACTTAAATATCAGAATACGCAAATTTTGGACCTAAGATATCAAAAATGCGGATGATGCAAAATGATTGTAAAAAGTTTCACCCAGATGATATCAAAGAAATGACATGGTGAAAAATTTGTGAGGATGACTCGATCTGTTTAAGAAAAAGAGGATCCTGTTTGTTGGGAAACAAGCAATATGTCTTGCTGGGAAAAAAATTCACAAAACATGTGAATATCCGTTTCGCTTTGGAAACAGAGAGATTACCTTCTGTCAGCCTTGTGACAATGTTCAAGGTAAATGAAAATGATATTACCAATTATCAGCCTTGTGATAGTTTATGGTAATGAGCCTCGAAGATATTACCAATTATCAGTGAAGTGATAACTATAACAAGGTAAATCCTGAGATATATTACTGAGTATTCAGCCTTGTGAATAGCAGTTAATGATGAAAACAAATCTCAAATGAGTTCCTATTTTCACGGATACAATCTTGTCGAGGATCTCTCTCTTGAGAAGATGCGGGCATTTTGATTGAAAGACACAGGTTTTTTTTTTTAGACAGAAAGATAACTATGGAAAATTTTGAACTGTCATGATTTGAATTTGCTGAGAAAAACAATCTTTTATGACTAGTTTCAAGATGAAAAGAAAAATAAGCGGCTCGTATGATGAGGCTATTGCTTATTATTTTGTTGGCTAGAGACGAGGTTCTATCCAGGAATGAATTGGAAAGAAATAGTCAATCAAGACTTTGTTCCCAATGAGGAATACTCTCAGCTGGGGAACATGATAGAGAAAAGATATATCTCTCTGCTTGGGGATAATCTGCTGGAGAGATGACACACATATTTGAGTATATGTAATCTAAACTAGTGATATGGAAACAATCATTGAGGAATGCAGGAATGCATTAATGATGTTATTATGTATGAATGATGAATGTTATGAATGTCATATGCATGCTGAGAATACTTGACAAGACAACAAAGGGATATTTGGGAAAAGGACTATGTCACAGTTCGAACAAATATTCAACAAAAATCTTGCAACAATGGCGTGAATGTTACTATTGATGAACATTAGTTGCATGCTTTAAACTTTCTGAAAAAGGCATTTCATTGGCAACTTTGTTGGTAATTCTTTTTGGATAAGAATATCGTCCTTTGATAATCTCTGCTGAGGAAAAGAAGACTTCCGTAGCAGCTGTTCTATCTTTCGGAGATCGAAACACTTATGGAGAAAACTGTTGAAGTTTCTTCTGTGTTCATAGTTCAAAGGAAAATTTTGCTTTTATTTCAAAATTTTGAAGTAAAAATTCATTTAAAACCTTTTTAGTTTCAAAAGTGATTTTTTCACAATAAAAAGCGTTATTTTGCAAAACTGGATAAAGCAAGAATTGCAAACAAAAAGGCACAAGGCTCAAATTTATTGATAGAATGGTAATCAGCCAAAGGCGTGATTCCATGAGTTATTTACAAAAGTTGGAAATGATAATTTATTGGGAAAAGGCTACATTGAAAGCAAATAACCGCTATTATCCCCAACAACTTTGAATTCCAACTGTGATTGTTGCTTCAGAAGATTTGATTGAAGACCTGTTGATGAAAGATTCTTCAGATTGACGAAGTATGGACTGATTGCAGTTACTTTGTCATTTCTTTTTTGTATCCTTATTGTTGCCTAGATTGCCTTTTCAGGTTTTCAATCTATCAGGATAATTTTTGTTTATTGTCTCTAATTTTTGCCTGGACCGCCTTTTCAGGTTTTCAGTCCACCGAGACGCTCATTTTTGCCTAAGCCGCCCTTTTCGGGTTTTCGACTTACCGAGCTGTTCTTTTTATTTTATTTTTAGACAAAGTATTTCTTGACTGCATCAACATTCACAGGATGCAGGAGTTCATCACCTTCCATGGTTGTGAGAGTCATAGCACCGTCTGAAAAGCTTCTTTTGACGATGTATGGGCCTTCGTAATTAGGAGTCCATTTACCCCTAGAATCAGGTTGAAAAGACAGAATCTTTTTAAGCACGAGGTCGCCTTCTCGGAATTCATGAGGTCGGACCTTTTTGTCGAAAGCTTTCTTCATCCTTCTTTGATATAGTTGTCCATGACACAGAGCGGTCATACGCTTTTCTTCAATTAAGTTCAGCTGGTCATATCTGCTTTGACACCATTCGGCCTTAGATAACTTAGTTTCCATGAGATCTCTCATTGATGGAATCTCAACCTCTATGGGGAGCACTGCTTCCATGCCGTATACTAAAGAAAAAGGAGTTGCCCCTGTTGAAGTGCGTACTGAAGTACGATACCCGTGTAGGGAAAATGACAACATTTCGTGCTAGTCTTTGTAAGTGATGACCATTTTCTGGACGATCTTTTTGATGTTCTTGTTGGCAGCTTCAACGGCGCCGTTCATCTTTGGCCGGTAAGGAGATGAGTTATGATGCTCGATCTTGAATTCCTCACACAGTTCTTTCATCATTTTGTTGTTCAAGTTCAATCCGTTGTCTGTAATGATCTTACTTGGAATTCCGTATCGGCAAATGAGGTTGTTCTTGATGAACCTCACAACCACTTGTCTTGTGACGTTGGCGTAAGATGCTGCTTCGACCCATTTGGTGAAGTAATCAATAGCCACTAGAATGAAGCGATGTCCATTTGACGCTTTTGGTTCGATCATCCCGATCATGTCGATGCCCCACATGGGGAAAGGCCATGGAGAAGAAAGAACGTTGAGTAGAGTTGGAGGCACATGGATCTTATCTGCGTAGATCTGACACTTGTGACATCTCTTGACGTGTTTACAGCAATCAGATTCCATCGTTATCCAATAGTATCCTGCTCTTAAGATTTTTCTAGACATCGCATGCCCATTTGAATGAGTTCCAAAGGATCCTTCATGTACTTCATGGATGATCGTGTCTGCTTCTTGTCTGTCGACGCATCAGAGCAGGACCATGTCGAAGTTTCTTTTGTACAACACATCTTCGTTTAGGAAGAAATTTCTAGAAAGTCTTCTTAGAGTCTTCCTATCTTTGTACGATGCCCCAAGTGGGTATTCTCGTGTTTGAAGGAAACGCTTGATGTCGTGGAACCGCGGTTTATCATCGAAGACTGCTTCAGTTGCAAATACATATGTAGGTCTTTCAAGGCGTCTGATACGGATTTTAGGCATATCATTCCAATCGTTGACTTTGAACATGGAAGATAGAGTAGCCAAGGCGTCTGCCATTCGATTCTGATCTCGAGGGATATGATGCAGTTCCACTTTGTTGAAGAAAGTCAACAAATGTCTTGCATAATCTCTGTAGGGAATCAGACCAAGATGATGAGTTTCATACTTGTCTTTGATTTGATTGATCACAAGTGCTGAGTCTCCATATATGTCAAGAATCTTAATCCTTAAGTCGATGGCTTCTTCAATACCCATGATACAAGCTTCATATTCTGCGATGTTGTTAGTGCAATCAAATAGCAATCTGGCGGAAAACGGGATATGAGAACCCTCGGGAGTGATGATGACTGCCCAAATTCCATTGCCATAAACGTTAACTGCTCCATCAAAAATTAAGCCCCATCTAGATTCTGGATCAGGACCTTCTTCAGGTAGCGGTTCGTCACAATCTTTCATCTTTAAGTACATAACATCCTCGTCTGGGAAGTCAAACTTGAGAGATTGGTATTCGTTGAGCGGCTGATAAGCCAAGTGATCGGCGAGAATGCTTCCTTTGACCGCTTTTTGAGCACGGTACTGGATGTCATATTCAGATATTAGCATTTGCCATCGAGCAATTCTTCCCGTTAAGGCAGGCTTTTCAAAGACATACTTGATTGGATCCATTTTGGAGATTAACCAAGTTGTGTGATTGATCATGTACTGGCGAAGACGTTTTGAAGCCCATACCAAAGCACAACATGTTTTCTCGAGCATGGAGTAACGAGTTTCACAGTCTGTGAACTTTTTACTCAAGTAGTAAATGGCATGCTCCTTCTTACCGGTTTCATCTTGCTGTCCAAGTACGCAGCCCATGGACTCTTCTAGTACGGTAAGGTACATGATTAACGGTCTTCCTTCGACTGGAGGAATCAGTATTGCTGGTTCTGACAGGTATTCCTTGATACTGTCAAATGCTTTTTGGCAATCTTCTGTCCACACAACATCTTGATTTTTATGGAGAAGCTTGAATATTGGCCCACAAGTAGCAGTCATTTGAGAGATAAATCTGGAGATGTAATTCAACCGTCCGAGAAATCCTCTTACCTGCTTTTCTGTATGTGGCGTAGGCATTTCTTGAATAGCCTTGACTTTGTCAGGGTCAACTTCAATACCTCTTTGACTGACGATGAAACCTAGGAGCTTTCCAGATCTTACCCCAAAGGTACATTTGTTAGGATTCAGGCGAAGCTGAAATTTCCTTAGTCGTTGAAACAACTTCAAGAGATACTTTATATGCTCTTCTTCAGTGTCAGACTTTGCTATCATGTCGTCTACGTAGACTTCGATTTCTTTGTGCATCATGTCATGAAAGAGAGTAGTCATTGCCCTTTGATAAGTTGCGCCTGCATTCTTTAACCCGAACGACATTACTTTGTAGCAAAAGGTGCCCCATGGCGTAATGAAAGATGTCTTCTCCATGTCTTCGGGAGCCATTCTGATCTGATTGTAACCAGAGAAACCGTCCATGAAGGAAAAGACGTTGAATTTTGCAGTGCTATCCACTAGCATGTCAATATGCGGAAGTGGGAAATCATCTTTTGGACTTGCTTTGTTCAAATCCCGGTAATCAACCCACATCCTGACTTTTCCATCTTTCTTAGAGACAGACACTATGTTGGCTAGCCATTGAGGATATTCAGAAGTGACGAGGAAACCTGCGTCGAGCTGTTTTTGAACTTCCTTTTTTGATTTTATCGGCCATTTCAGGGTGAACTCTCCTCAGTTTCTGCTTAACTGGTGGACACTCTGGTCTTAATGGCAAATGATGCTCCACGATGTTGGCATCTAAACCTGGCATGTCCTGGTAGGACCAAGCGAACACATCAACATATTCTTTGAGAAGATCTATCAGTTTGCCCTTGACATTGCTGTCGAGTGAAGCTCCGATGTTTACTTCTTTTTTGTCTTCCTCAGAACCCAAGTTAACTGCCTCTAAAGGCTCTTTGTGAGGTTGAATGATTCTTTCCTCGTGCTTAAGTAATCGAGAAATCTCATCTGGGGTCTCTTCTTCAACTTCTTCCTCGGCGACTTCACAGGGGCTTTCAAAGTTGGGAGAGAGCATAGAGTTATTGCTTTCAATGGATTTGTCCATCTGTTAATCTGCATATTTGATTTATGTCTGATTAATTAATTTTTTCATCATCATTCTTTTTTTTTTTTGAAAAAGTTAATGTGAAAGTGCATGCAGATTGTGTATATTTTTGAAGATTTTTATTATGTTTTTTAGGATTATCATTTCCAAGAAGGGGTAAAAATGAAAACAAACACAAAGTGTGGAATCAAAACAACGCATTTTATTTATGATTCACAATATGAAACAGGGCCCTAAAATACAAACTCATTCGTCTTGGGCAAGACAAAGAGAAATTATTTAAAAGCTAAACCCTATAAAACATCTCTTCGCTTTGGGCGAAGCGAGAGTTCAAAACAAAAGCAAAGATAAACTACTTAGAACTACGAACATTAGTCCGAACTTCAACAGGTTTCCAGTAGTGGCGAACTCCTTGGAAGTCGAGGTACTCTGGTAGCTTTCCGCTTGGCTTAACCCTTGAATAGACTTTGGTCGTTGGTTGAGCAGGCTTTGAAGACTCTGGATGATTGACCTTGGCCTTGGTGCTACTAAAGCAATCTTCTTCGGCTTGATGAACAGATCGGGAAGTATGGGATACAACATATGTATTTTCTGTTGGCCTTTGCGTTGAATTCTGAGGATGTACTCTCCAATATTCTGAGTGAAGAGACTCATTGTCAGCGACACTTTCTAGTTCGTATTCTGAGTCGTACCCCTGATCTTCAGTGATCACGTTGATGTAGTGGTAGTCAAGATTTGGTTTAACAAACTCCATGGGTGCGTTAAAGCAAAGATCTTCGTTTGGAACCTCAATCGGTTGATAGGATCGGGAAGACGTATGCTCCTCTTCTGGTTGACTAGGATACTCAAAAGAATCACCCCATCCAGTGGGCTGGATGTCTTCAATTCTGATTTTTGAGCTTTCTGGCGCAGTGTATTTCACCATGTAGTCAAATTTACCACTTGGTTCTCCCAAGGTATCCCAAACTTCAGAAGGGACAGGTGGATTTTCATGCCTTTGCAGGGACATGTCTTTGAATTGATCAGTCGGAGGATAGTACGGTGCATAGGATTCTTCCTGAGACACATATTCAGGGCTGTTTAGATAAGTGCTCCACTCTTCAGATCTAGAGAGATCATCTTCATCATCTTCAATGGTAACAATGTTAACCTCTTGGAGAACAGGGTTTAAGAAACCCCCACTATTGAATACTTCTTTGATTGGACGAAGTGCTTCATCCTTTTGCTTGTCTTTAGAGAATACGGGTGCAAACCCGAGTCCGGCTTTTGTCTCGTTGTTGACAGGTTTGATTACTTGTCCCCAACCTTCAGCATTGCCATCTTTCACTATCTGCGCTGCTTCTTTATAAGAAGAGATAGATGATCTACTTTTGCTAGTAGATTCATCTTCTAACGGATGTCCTGGGAGATGTGTTCCTTCAACGTCGTTAGCTGTGATGAAAGAAAAGCTGGATAAATGGCTTATTAGCAAAGCTTGTTCACCGATGATGGTCACTAGTTTCCCATTTACTGTGAATTTCAGTTTCTGATGGAGAGTGGATGTCACAGCTCCTGCTTTCGTGGATCCATGGTCTTCCTAGCAAGCAACTGTAAGCAGCTGACACGTCCATGACCTGGAAAGTGATTTGGAAAGTATGCGGACCAATTGTCATAGGGAGATCGACTTCCCCAATAACTGACTTTCTTGACCCATCAAAGGCTCTTACCACTATGTCATTGAACTTCATTGGTGTCCCTTTGTAAGCCAAACGAGCGAGAGTTGTTTTCGGCATTACGTTCAAAGATGAACCAGTATCTACTAACACATTGGACAGGGAATCTAATTGACAAATCATTGAGATATGTAGAGCCAAATTATGATCCTTCCCTTCTTCTGGAAGTTCCTCATTACTGAAACTTAGATTATTACAAGCTGTTATGTTGCCGACAATACCTCCAAACTAGTCTGTAGTCACATCGTGGTCTACATAAGCTTGGTCTAGTACCTTCATCAAAGCTTCTCGGTGAGCTTCAGAGTTCAGGAGTAGAGACAGTATTGAAATCTTGGAGGGAGTCTGCATCAGCTGATCTACGACTCGGTATTCGCTTTTCTTGATTAACTTCAGTATCTCATCAAAATCTGTGTTGACGTTGGTTCTGTCAGGCGGACCAACATTAGTGCTTGGATTAACAGCGGGAATCATTGCGGGATTCTCGAGAGATATGTTAACTGGATTTTGTCTAACAACAGAATGGTCTTGGTGGCAACGGAGTATGTACTCATCCACTTCGTGTTACTCGTCCTATCTCAGTTATGTTTACATTGGCTGGAAGAGTTGGCATGGGTTTCTCCTTTCCATCCTCTATCACAGTTGCATTGTATTGATAAGGAATCGCTTTGCTAGAACCGTATGGAACAGGACCGGGTAAGCAAATCACGAAAGGAGACCCTGGAACGTTGGAACCGTTGTATTCAATCTCCACATGCTTGGGTACATTGAAACAGGGGACAATGATGTTTACTTCGGGATTTTCCGAGTTGATATCTGAGACTAAAAGCTCATGCGGAAAATGCCCTCGTATTCACGCCATAGTCATCTCTGTGAGATCCGTATGTCACCAATGTCTAGCAATCGTTGAATGTCCGCTTATGATGGGACACCGAATATCCTTGAAGCGTATGTTGCAAGTCGTAATCGTGTTTAGTGAAGACACCCATTGTATTGCACGTATTATGGAGATGTACCAAGTTTCCTCGATCGATTTACGCGTGACGAGATACCTATCTGTATTTCTTAGTATCAAACTCAAGGTATGTCCACTACCGGGAAGTGGATTTGCTTGCACGTTGGGATTTGTATTTCTAAAGGAAAAAGATTAGATTTCACTAATCTCATACGCTTTTAACGCTATGCAATGCTCAAGATCGTGGCTTGGTGCCCTTGGTGAAAAGGGCAAGATACATCCCCTTGTACCACCACGGCAATTTTTCGGGACCGGAGGTGACCTTGTCCGTATCGATTCCTTTCTATTAATGCAGGTATAGTTCGTAAGTCATCGAATCGGTCGAATTGCAGACCCGAGGCGACGGTTTTGATTGTTAAACCGCCGAGCCTGTCGAGGTCATTGAGTTTGTTGGAACCGCGAGTAATTCCTCGTATTTGGACTTGTGTTAACAGGGCGTTATGGCACTGTCATTGTTGATGAAATTCTTTCGCGGTTTCCTGGATACCATTCCTATGTCATGTTCCTTTTCTTTGGAAAAGCGGTTCCAACCTTCCTAGTTCCACTAGAAGATCCCGCCTTTTGGTTAGGCGTCCGGTCGAACTCCTTCCTCTAACCGCATTCCCATGCCGACCATCTCGGTGAAATCTCGGAGCGCTAGCGATCATTCGTCAGTAGAATGTACCAAGAGTGTTCAAGAATACCTTGGTCATCTCCTTTCTTCTAATGGGGTTGACCGGAATGTCCTCCAACGTTGAGCGTACTTTTGAATGTCTCTTCTTTCGAGACTGAGCGGAGTTGATCCCGATCGGAGCCATATCCAAGTTGAACTTATATTGTTGTACGAAGGCTTCACCTAAGTCATTGAATGTTTGGATACTTGTGCTGTCTAGCCCCATGTACCACTTCAGTGCGGCACCTGTAAGACTATCTTGGAAGTAGTGGATTAACAACTGGTGATTGTCGTTGTACGTAGACATTTTCCTGACATACATCGTAAGATGGCTCTGTGGACAGGAATTTCCTTTATACTTTTCAAAGTCAGGGACTTTGAATTTTGCAGGTATCCTTACGCGAGGAACTAAGCACAGATCATGGGCGTTCTTCCCAAACAATTCCTTCCCTCAAATCGTTTTAATTTCAAGCTGCATTTTGAGGAGCTATTCCTGGAGATTCTCCATAGAACCACGAGTATTCGTGTTGTCGCCTGGATTATAGTGAGCTTCTTCATCTACGGTAGTGTGAACTACGGAAGCTGAGTTCGTCATGATCGGTTGAGAAACCGTCATAGTTACTTGCAGAAAAGTTATTCCATGTTGCGGAGTAAGTGTTGAGTTTTGCTGCAAAGTAGGTACTTCAAGCGTGGTTGTTTGTACTTGAGAAGTCGGTTGATGAAACCGATGCGAAATTAAAAGGCATGCCCATGGATAGCCTTCGCATATCAAGAGTGAACATCGGGCGCAATTGAAACCGAGTAGTAGTGTCTTCTAAAATTGCCGCTGATTTTGACCGCTCGATGTCGCTACGACTTTCTGCCAATGAATTGACCAAAGAAGTGAGTCTCCACCTCTTCTTGCATGTTACTGTGCTAAAGCTCAACATTTTCTTGCTCAAATCCTTCCATTACTTTTCTCCTTTTTGAACGTGTATTGTATGTTCGAGTTGGCTGTGGACGCGGTCGAGAAACTCTAAGACGCGACAGCTTGGCGATCTTTTTCTATCTGTTGAAAAGTTCCAAAAGATCAGACTCTAGACAATAGACTCAATATGCAAAGTATGATGTATGATTATGAATGTAAAGAAAGATTTCCAAAGAATTTACACTAAAAGAGAAATTTCTGGCAAATATTGGGATGGAAAACACACATTTTATTGATTATTGAAAGAAGATTACAACAAAGTTTGTTTTGGAGCATTGCTCACACAAATGATAAAATAAATGATAAAAATTACAAACTAAACTAATTAATCGTCCTCGTCGGATGAAGCTCCAAAGGCTTGATGTAGCTTCAACTTCAGGATTTCCTTTCCATAGTGAGCTTTTAGTTCAGCTTTCTCGGATTTTAGCTTGCTAATGACTTTCTTCCACTCGTCGGGAGCAGGATCGCTGGTTGTCATTTCCTCAAGCTTTCTTTTCCTTTCTTTGATGTATCGTTTGATCGCATTATCTTTCTGACGAATCTTCTCATCTTTCTCCATGAGCCATTCATCTTAGAAGTAAAGCGTCTTTTCATGATCTTTGACTTGCTTCTTGAGCTTCTCATTTTCGAGATCAGTCTTAAGAAACTTGTTTTCCAAGGCTTCCTTCTCAAGCCTCATCTTGGCCAAAGCTTCTTGGTATTCTCCCATAGTCTCAACGGGAAAAATTGTTGATTTGGAAGCTGTTGAGAACATGGGTTCCTCATAAGCGTAAGGCATTCGAAATTCCTTCGCTCTTTTCTTCACCCAAGAAGTGTAGACGGCTACACAATTCTTTGCTTTCCCTTTTTCCTTCCTTCAGATGTGATGCCAAGCTCTGATCATTCTGGCTTTCAAACCTTGAGAATCCTCTCCTTCATGATAGAAGTAACTCTCTACTGTAAAACTAAGAGGTTTACTAGAGTTTGCGTACTCGAGTTGACGTTTCGCCAGGAATGGGTTGTAGTTGATTCCTCCTTTTGTACCGATGAGAGGTACGTTGGCAAATTCTCCACAGCTCTCAATGATTTCCATCTCATTGTTTGCTAAGGTATACCAATGGATATTGTCGTTTGTAAGAGACATAAGTCTTCTTGACCAATGCCAATCGTCTTTGTTTTCGCGGAAGATAGGAGATTTAGGCAAGTGTGAGACAATCCATTTGAAAAACAGAGGTACACAACATACGATAGTTCTATCCATAGATGAGTAAAGCTAAAATAGCTTCAAAGGCTACCATACTACCGGTTTCAAAGAATTTAAGAGCCTTCTCCATTAGGAACTTTGAAGTTAGTCCTAAGAGTTTTCCTCTGGTAGTTAGGTTTTTGTCTATCTCAGATTTCTTTAAGTGAGTCATCGTGGCGATGACTGGTGACTTAGGAATGACTTACAAACCATTAAAAGACACTTTGTCTGATACTGAGATACCTTGTATGTGTGCGTACTCTTCCAAAGTAGGCATCAACTGATAGTCAGGGAAAGTGAAACAACGATAGACGGGATCGTAAAACTGAACGAAAGTTTTGAGAAGTCCTTCATCAACGTTAGTGTTCAGAATAGTTAAAAGAGTTCCATAGCGTTTTCTAAAATCCGAGGGATCTTCTACCAAGGATGCCAACTCTTTCAACTTCCCTACGTCAGGAATTCTAAAACTGTATCTCTTGGTGAATCTTCCTCTGACGTCCATTACTCTAACCTAAAATATTTACAAAGAAAAATCTCTAAATTCTTTGGAAATGGGAAGAGAAATGAAGTTTTTGAATGAATGCATGAATGCTACAAACATGGTTAGTAGTTATACACACGGTCAAGCGTACGAAATCACGAGCATGAGGCCAACGATAAGAATCAACGTGGTTATGTTTTATGGGCTTATTCATCTGTGAAACGGGTTCTACTGATAATACAGGCTCAACGCTTCTCTTTGAAATATTATCGGATTTGTTGAATACTCGAAGTCCAATAATATTTTTCAAGAAAAACTTGCCTGATCGTAGTCTCGCATGACAATTATTCTAGGCTTACGCCCGAATAATTTCTGCACTACATCCTAAATGGCCAGGATGGGTTATGTGTTCTACAGCCACTCAGCTTTGCAAGTTCTCTTGAAAGCAAAATGTCTTCGCAAATACTTGCTAAACACAAATACTCCCAAGATAACCTCCACCGAGAGGGATCTCAAATTAACTCCGTAATCGAGACTTCTCACAAATTAATAGGACTATACCCCACCTAGATCTTAAAATGTTTCTTAAATCCGTTAGGATTTCTTTCCATCGATGAAATCGCGAAAACACACAATAAAGAGAAATGCATATATGCACATATGAAAGCTTAACCCTTTTTTTCTTTTGAAAATAAAAGCTTGGTGCTCTTGAGCGAGTCACATTTTTGAAAATCAAAGTTTCAACAGACATCCCAGCAGAGTCGCCATTTTTCCTGTTCGCGTTAAAAATTGACGCGCTAGGGAATCAAATATGAATTCAGATTCTCTGGCCCGAAACGATTTACTCTTTTGATTTGTTTATAAAGATGCTGCGAGCATCAAGCTTTATTATTTTCAACACAAGAAATTTTGATTTAATGATTATGAAAAAGGGGAAAGCTGTTAATACCCTCAATTGATTTTGATATGCGTAACGACTAGCGCAAACTAGACGCAACGCATTGGGGAGTATTCTGGGTAAGGGGGTTTGTTATATAAAGGGAATAGATGGAGCACCCTAAATATATATAGTTATCTATAGCTTTATATATGAATATGTTTGATATGTTTGTGTATTTTAATTGCTATTTCTTTGATTGGGAAAGTTTCTCCTTTGGGATTTTAATAAGGATAGATTATGTGGGATCCTAGTGTTTGTTATTATTGTGCTCGCAAAGATCTTTGGATCTTCTGCATACATATCCCTTAGTGAGAATCAGAGCATTTGTAGCTCGGATCTAAAGGGATCTATGGTTTGTTTGGTTTGAGGGAGAAAGAAGTTTGCTCGCCAAGGATGAGACCTTGTGCCTACGTATTCTCAAAAGGATGTTGAGAAAGTCAGAGCAATCGTAGTTCCCACTTATGCTAGTGGAAGCAACGGGATGTTAGTAAGAGACACAGACAAATGCCATCTTAATGAAAAATGTATCTAATCTATTTCATCACATACATTTTGAAAAGTTTGTCTGATAAAAATCTTTCATCGTAAGTTATAGGTGTTTTGCTTGAGTGTACAAGCGTTACCACTTACATGTTTAAGAAAGACGTTTGAAAAATGATTGAATCTTTTAACTGTAAGCATTGGGTGTTTTGCTTGAGTGTACAAGCGTTACCACTTACAATTAAGAGATGTTTTTGTTTGAAAAGAGTTTTGAAAAGTTTTTGATTGTATGTGATGTGATAGATGAGATACTTCTTCCATAGAGATGATTGATGTCTAAATCTTGAGGAGAAATTGATTTGGATTAAAGGGATGCTTTTAAGAAGCCCATGGGTCCTTGTATTGTGAGCCCAAGAGGAGGCATTCCGAGGGTCATCGAGGGTCATCGAGGGTCCTTGTATGAAGCTCAATAGGAAGCTATAGGGTTTGGCTGGCTTTGGCTTTAAAAGGGGTTTCACCGGGACACCATCCTTTTAGAATTAAGAGCAATTTCACCGGGAAATTATACTCTCTGGGTTCTATCCTAGCGCGGGTGATTCTTTGTATTGGAAGCCCAATAGGAGGCTGTTAAGAGATTTCCTGTCTCTTTCATTGTATGATGCCCAAGAGAAGGCTAAACTCAGTGAGGAGTTCTTTTGAACGAAGCCCAAGAGGAGGCTGACTCAACAGGGGAGTGGTGTCTTATATGAAGCCTAAGCGGAGGCTAAACTCAGATGAATGAGTTTTCTTATATGAAGCCTAAGAAGAGGCTGAACTCAGTTGAAATGAGTTACCTTGTACAAAGCCCAAGAGGAGGCTAACTCTGTGGGGATGAGTTATCTTGTATAAAGCCCAAGAGAAGGCTAATACTGTGGGGAACCTATTGGTTAGACTAGTTGTTATGTTATAACTAGACAGTTGTATAAACAAATGTGTGTGTGATATGTATTCACAGGAGTTTATGAAGGAAATATAAACAATGCATGATGTTTGTTTACAAGAATTTATGAAGGAAATATAAACAAGTGTTTGTGAAACAAACGTTTAAAACGAGCGCAACTTGATTATTTACAAGTTTGAGTGTGTACAAGGAAGTAAATATGTACACAAACGAGTATTTATGTACAAGAGTTGTGGATGTACATAGGAGGGTTGGGACTTACATCGTGATGATGGCCCATTGGTTTAAAAGCAGTTTCACAGGGAATAATGCTCCTTTTAATACCAATGGTATTCAGTGTATATACAATCACAAACAAACGATCAAAGTTTGTCCAGATTTTACAAAAGACGTCAGATATGTACAGTAAAATTTGCATGTATATGAAAATGATTTGATATGTACAAGGAAAATATGTATGTACATAAAGAATGTTGGGACTTACACCGTAAGGGAGGCCCATGATCGGTTAAGAAATTCGAGAAAAAAACGAATTCGGTTTTATCGTTTAATCGGATCGATCATGGAAAAAGATGCAAGTTTGATGAAAAGTTTGAAGAATGTTATTTGAAAGTGTTTTTGAAAAGTGAAATTTACTTGTGAAAAGTTTTGAAAAGAATCGGGCTTCGAAAGTTTGAAAAAAAAATCACCTTTAAAGGTGTTTTGAAAAGTACCCAAAGTACCGTTTTCGGCTCGATCAAAATATAATCGGATGAAAGTTTTTTCTGAAAATTTTTGCACTATCATAAAATAGATACATTAATTGACAAGTGTACAAAAATCACCTCAAAATGAGGAGTTTTGATTGGGTTTTGAAAAGTCAAAGTTTGTAAAAAAATACAAAAGTTTGGTAAAAAAAATGGTCCCAAGGCTGCTTGAACCCGGGACCTCAAGGCAAGGCAAGGCAAGAGAGTTTTAAGAGTGAGCTGGCAACCGCTGGGGCGGAAATACATCCGTGTATTGTGTTTAAACAATGAATTTATATTTTAAACTGGATATTTGAATTCAAAAAACGCGCGCGCGTAAGCTTTATCATCTTCTCCAATCCTTCAATCCATCCTCAAATCTTCGTTTCTTGATGAAATCAGAAGATGTAAACATGAAACTTACTCGTTTCAAGCCCAGGAACATGATCGCATCACTTAATTTCATTTATTTTAAGTTTATCATGATTGAATTTCTGAAGAACACGAAGAACCCTAAAATTGAAAAATCTAATTGAAATCGTGTATGGTTGATGAATTGTTCAATTGATTGAGGGTTAATGATCGTGGATGGTGCAGAAACAAAACGGCCAAGAGTTTTTTTCAATTAAATCAAGAAATCACAGAGTTCGAAGTTGGTGTTCTTACCTGTTGAAGCTGGAATCGAATTCTGTATTTGAGTGTTTCCAGTTGAGTTTTTGTGATTGCTTGAGCACCAACGGCCTTTATGGAATGTGTGAGGATGGTCTGCACATCATGAGTTTGCTTGGATTGCTCTGACCAAGTCGACCTGCACAAGCTCAAAAGGAAAACTGGAAATCGATGTTAAAGCTGTTACAGTTTGTTGTTAATGGTCTGCATCATGTCTATGATGTATGTTGATGATGTTTGGATGATCAATACTCAAGTTGCTCGAGCCAAACTATGGATTCGAATTCTAAGGCAGTTTTGGCAAGCTTATGTACATAGAATGCAAAATCTGTTTTCCAGCTTGGTTAGTGTTGATTTCATGTTTCAAACAAGTTTCATATTGGTATTAGAACATGTTAGACACCAAATTACTTAAAGTTTTTCACAAGTTTTCAAAAATGCAAGTTTTCTCAATTTGAACTATGATTCTTGAATTTTAAGAAAGAAGAATGAAAGCATGTACTTGCATGGCTTTGGTGTGGTTTGAATTGGCAAATAAGACCTCTATTTATAGGCCATGAGTTCTGAAAAATAAGTGAGAAAGTTTGGCCTTGGTAAATTCAACTTGCCTTAGAGGGCAAGGAAGTCATTTTTGCATTAAATGCAAAAGGAAACTTCCTTTTAACCATGGTTAGTTCTTACCTTGATCTTATCTTATTACAATTACTCTCCCTCTGATATTTATCAGTTCTAATCCTCAATTGGCAAGGTGGCATGCTTCTAGAAAGAAAGAAACTCAAAATGACCTATAATTTCAAAGTTTGTTCTTGAAAATTATGGATTTTGGAGCTCTAAGTTTCAAATTCAAAAGTATGGCTAGACTCCATGGATTTGAGAGTTCTTGGACATTTTGGAAATCTTGTTTCAAGGGCTACAACTTTCATGTTTTGAGTTTTTTCCAATTCAAAGTGGAACTATGTGAAAAAATGCCATGAAGTTTGGAAAAAGTACAAAATTTTAACACTTGAAATTTTTTCTAAGTGTTGAAAATTTTGACTTTTTGTTGACTTTTCCAAATTTCTTGATTTTTTATGATCATGATGGATCATTTGAAGTATTTTTATGATGGAAAAAGTTTTGTTTTGAAAAATATGACCAAAAGTCAAAGTTTGACTTTTCTGTGCAGATGAAATTTCATCAGGTGTTTTAGAAATTGACTGATGAATCCTGTGAACTTCTGTGATGTTTTGAATCCAGAAATTAGGTCAACATGTTATATCTAATATATGAAGATCAATCTCCAATCAAAAAAGCCATCCATTGATCAGAAAATCAGAGATTACTCATCCTCGACCAAAACCCTAATTGGTCGATCCTTGATAGATCAATGAGAAAAGTTGGATATCTGAAGACCAGAGGTTGATGATTTGATCAAGATAGATCAAATGAGGTGAGTGAAACTCAAACCCTAATTGGTTGCCTCTTGAATCAGATGAAAAATTGATGAAACCCTAATTTTGACCTGTAGAAGCTACACCCGATTAATTCTGTTTTGAATTGTTAGTGATGCAATGATGCAAATGTAAGGTGGTATATTAGGTTAAAATTCGGGGTATGACAAATCTGATGAAATTTGAAGTGAATATAAGTCTTCAGAAAATCTAAAGAAAATTGAAGTGAACACAAACCTTAAGACAATCTAACGAAATTTGAAGTGAACATAAACCTTAAGATAGTCTAATGAAATTTGAAGTGAATATAAGTCTTCAGAGAGTCTTTTGAAATTTTGAAGTGAATATGAGTCTACAGAAAATCTAGTGGAAATTGAAGTGAATATAAGTTTTTTTGAAAATCTGATGAAATCTGAAGTGAACATAAACCTGAAGATAATCTTGTGAAACTTGAAGTGAATATAAATCTTAAGAAAATCTGATGAAATTTGAAGTGAATGTAAGTCTTCAGAAAATCTGGTGAAAACTGAAGTGAATATAAGTCTTCATAAAATCTGGTAAAAATTGAAGTGAACATAAATCTTAAGATAATATAATTAAATTTGAAATGAATATAAATCTTCCAAAAATCTGTTAAAATTTCAAGTAAATATAAATATTAAAAAAATTTGATGAAATTTGAAGTGAATATAAGTCTTCAGAAAATATGGTGAAAACTGAAGTGAACGTAAACCTTTAGATAATTTAATGATATTTGAAGTGAATATAAGTCTTCGGAATATCTTGTGAAATTTTGAAGTGATTATAAGTCTTCAAAAAATCTGGTGAAAATTGAATTGAATTAAGTCTTCAGAAAAACTGATGAAATCTGAAATGAACATAAATCTTTAGATAATCTTGTGAAATTTGAAGTGAATATAAATCTTAAGAAAACTTATGAAATTTGAAGTAAAATTAAATCTTAAAAAAATCTTTATGAACTTTGAAGTAAATATTAGTCTTTAGAAAATCAGATGAAATTTGAAGTGAATAGAAGCCTTCAAAAAATATGGTAAAAATTGAAGTGAACATAAATCTTAAGATAAAATGATAAAATTGAAATGAATGTAAATCTTAAGAAAATCTGTTGAAACTTGAAGTAAATATAATTCTTCAGAAAATATGGTTAAAATTGAAGTGAATATAAGTCTTCAGAAAATCTGATGAAACTAGTAGTGAATATAACTCTTTAGAAAATCTGGTGAAAATTTAAGTGAATATAAGTCGTTAGAAAATCTAATGAAATTTGAAGTGAACATAAATCTTAAGATAATCTTGTGAAATTTGAAGTGAATATAAATGTTAAGAAAATCTGATGAAATTTGACGTGAATATAAGTCTTCAGAAAACCTAATGAAACTTGAAGTGAATATAATTCTTCAGAAAATATGGTGAAAATTGAAGTGAATATAAGTCTTCAGAAAATCTGATGAAATTTGACGTGAATATAAGTCTTAAGAAAATCTTACGAAATTTGACATGAATATAAGTCTTCAGAAAATTTGGTGAAAATTGTAGTGAACATAAATATTAAGATTATATGATTAAATTTGAAGTGAATATAAATCTTAAGAAAATCTTTTGAAATTTGAAGTAAATATAAATCTTAAAAACATTTCACGAAATTTGAAGTGAATATAAGTCTTCATAAAATCTTGTGAAAATTGAAGTGAACATAAACCTTAAGATAATTAAATGATATTTGAAGTGAATATAAGTCTTTGGAAAATCTTGTGAAATTTTGAAGTGAATATAAGTCTTCAGAAAATGTGGTGAAAATTGAAGTGAATATAAGTCTTCAGAAAATCTGATACAATTTGAAATGAACATAAATTTTAAGACAATCTTGTGAAATTTTAAGTGAATATAAATCTTAAGAAAATTAATGAAATTTGAAGTAAATATAAATCTTAAAAAAATCTTGATGAACTTTGATGTGAATATAAGTCTTTAGAAAATCAGATGTAATTTGACGTGAATATAAGTCTTCAAAAAATATGGGGAAAATTGAAGTGAACGTAAATCTTAAGATAATATGATGAAATTTGAAGTGAATATAAAGCTTAAGAAAATATGACGAAATTCGAAGTTAATATCAATCTGAAAAAAATTTAATATAATATGAAGTGAATATAAGCCTTCAGAAAATCTGATGAAACTAGAAGTGAATATGAGTCTTCAGAAAATCTTGTGGAAATTGAAGTGAATATATCTCTTCAGAAAATCTGATGAAATCTGAAGTAAACATAAATCTTAAAATAATCTTGAGAAATTTGAAGTGAATATAAATCTTAAGAAAATCTGATGAAGTTTGAAGTGAATATAAGTCTTCAGAAAAACTGGTGAAAATTGAAGTGAATATAACTCTTCACAAAATCTGGTAAAAATTTAAGTGAACATAATCTTAAGATAATATGATTAAATTCGAAGTGAATATAAATCTTAAAAAAATCTGATGAAATTTCAATTAAATATTAATCTTAAAAAAATATGATGAAATATGAAGTGAATATAAGTCTTCAGAAAATCTGGTGAAAATTGAAATGAACATAAACCTTAAGATAATTTAATGACATTTGAAGTGAATATAAGTCTTCGAAAAATCTTTTGAAATTTTGAACTAAATAAAACTCTTCAAAAATTTGGTGAAAAGTGAAGTGAATTTAAGTCTTTAGAAAATCCGATGAAATCTGAAATGAACATAAATATTTAGATAATCTTGTGAAATTTGAAGTGAATATAAATCTTAATAAATTTTTTGAAATTTGAAGTAAATATAAATCTTTAAAAAATCTTGATGAACTTTGAATTGAATTTAAGTCTTTAGGAAATCAGATGAAATTTGAAGTGAATATAAGTCTTCAAAAAACTATGGTGAAAATTGAAGTGAGCGTAAATCTTAAGATAATATGATGAAATTAAAATGAATTTAAATCTATAGAAAATCTAATGAAACTAGAAGTGAATATAACTCTTTAGAAAATATGGTGAAAATTTAAGTGAGTATAAGTCGTCAGTAAATCTAATGAAATTTGAAGAGAACATAAATCTTAATATAATCATCTGTAACTTGAAGTTAATATTAGTCTTCAGTAAATATGGTACAAATTCAAGTGTATATAAGTCTTTAGAAAATCTGGTAAAAATTTGAATTGAACATAGATCATAAGATAATCTGATGAAATTCGAAGTTAATATAAGTCTTAAAATTTTTTGATGAAATTTGAAGTGAATATAAGTGTTTAGAAAATCAGTTGAAATTTGAAGTGAATATAAGTCTTCAGAAAATCTGATGAAATCTGAAGTGAACATAAATCTTAAGATAATCTTGTGAAATTTGAAGTGAATATAAATCTTAAGAAAATCTGATGAAATTTGAAGTGAATATAAGTCTTCAGAAAATCTGATGAAACTAGAAGTGAATATAAGTCTTCAGAAAATCTGATGAAACTAGAAGTGAATATAAGTCTTCAGAAAATTTGGTGAAAATTTAAGTGAATATCATAAGACTTCAGAAAATCTGATTAAATCTGAAGTGAACATAAATCTTAAGATAATCTTGTAAAATTTGAAGTGAATATAAATCTTAAGAAAATCATATGATATTTGAGGTAAATATAAGTCTTAAGAAAATCTGAGGAAACTTGAAATGAATATAAGTCTTCAGAAAATATGGTGAAAATTGAAGTGAATATAAGTCTTCATAAAATCTAGTAAAAATTTAAATTGAACATTGATCTTCAGAAAATTTGATGAAACTTGAAGTGAATATAAGAATTTAGTGAATATAAGAATTTAGAAAATATGGTGAAAATTGAAGTGAATATAAGTCTTCAGAAAATCTAAAGAAATTTGAAGTGAATATAAGACTTCAGGTGAAAATTGAATGGAACATAACCCTTAAGATAATCTAATGAAATTTGAGTGAACATAAACCTTCAGATAATCTAATGAAATTTGAAGTGAATATAAGTCTTCATAGAATCTTGCGAAATTTTGAAGTGAATATGAGTGTTCAGAAAATTTGGTGAAAATTGAAGTGAATATAAGTCTTCACAAAATCAGATGAAATCTAAAATGACCATGAATCTTAAGATAATCTTGCGAAATTTTAAGTGAATATAAATCTTAAGAAATTATTGTTGAAATTTGAAGTAAATATAAATCTTAAAAAATGTTGAAGAAATTTGAAGTCAATATAAGTCTTTAGAAAATCAGATGAAAATGAAAGTGAATATAAGTCTTCAGAAAATCTGATGAAACTTGAGGTGAATATAAGTCTTCAGAAAATCTGGTAAAAATTTGAATTGAACATAGATCTTAAGATAATTTGTTAAAATTTTAAGTGAATATAAGACCTTAGAGCATATGGTGAAAATTGAAGTGAATATAAGTTTTCAAAAAATCTGGTAAAAATTTGAATTGAACATAGATCTTAAGATAATTTGATGAAATTTGAAGTGAATATAAATTTTAAAAATATTTTAATGAAATTTGAAGTGAATATAAGTCTTTAGAAAATCAAATGAAATTTGAAGTGAATATAAGTCTTCAGAAAATCTGGTGAAAATTTAAGTGAACATAAGCTTTTAGATAGTCTAATGAAATTAGAAGTGAGTACAAGTCTTCAGAAAATCATAAGAAATTTTGAAGTGAATATAAGTCTTCAGAAAATCTGGTGAAAATTAGAGTGCATATAAGTCTTCAAAAAATATGGTGAAAATTGAAGTGAATGTAAATCTTCAGATAATCTTGTGAAATTTGAAGTGAACATAAATCTTAAGAAAATTTGATGAAATTTGAAGTAAATTTAATTCTTAAATAATCTTGATGACTCTTGGAAGTGATATAAGACTTTAGAAAATCAGATTAAAATTGAAGTGAATATAGGTCTTCCGAAAATCTGATAACATTTGAAGTGAACATAAATCTTAAGATAATCTTGTGAAATTTGAAGTCAATATAAGTCTTCAAAAAATATGGTTAAAATTGAAGTGAATATAAGTCTTCAGAAAATCTATTGAATTTTGAAGTGAACATAAACCTTAAGATAATCTAATGAAATTTGAATTAAATATAAGTCTTTAGAGAATCTTGTGAAATTTTGAAGTGAATATGAGTCTTCAGAAAATCTGGTGGTAATTGAAGTGAATATAAGTCTTTAGAAAATCTGGTGAAATTTAAAGTAAACATAAATCTTAAGATAATCTTATGAAATTTGAGGTGAATATAAATTTTAACAAAATCTGATGAAATTTGAAGTTAATATAAGTCTTCAGAATATCTGGTGAAAATTGAAGTGAATATAAGTCTTTAGAAAATCTGGTAAAAATTCAAGTGAACATAAATCTTCATATAATATGATTATATTAGAAGTGAATATAAATCTAATGAAAATCTGATGAAATTTCAAGTAAACATAAATCTTACAAAAATTTGATGAAATTTTAATTGAACATAAGTCTTAAGAAAATCTGGTGAAAATTGAAGTGAATATAAGTCTTCGAAAAATCTTGTGAAATTTTGAAGTGAGTATAAGTCTTCAAAAAATCTGGTGAAAATTTAAGTGAATGTAAGTATTCAAAAAATCTGATGAAATCTGAAATGAACATAAATCATAAGATAATCTTGGGAAATTTGAAGTGAATATAAATCTTAAGAATTTTTTTGATATTTGAAGTAAATATAAATCTTAAGAAAATCTTGATAAATTTGAAGTTAATATAAGTCATTAGAAAATCAAATGAAATTTGAAGTGAATATATGTCTTTAAAAAATATGGTTAAAATTGAAGTGAACGTAAATCTTAAGATAATATGATGAAATTTGAGGTGAATATAAATCTTAAGAAAATATGATGATAGTTGAAGTAAATATAAATCTTATAAGGATTAAATGAAAATTGTAGTGAATATAAGTCTTCAGAAAATCTGATGAAACTAGAAGTGAATATAAGTCTTTAGAAAATCTGGTGAAAATTGAAGTGAATATAAGTCTTCAAAAAATCTGATGAAATCTGAAGTGAACATAAATTCTAAGATAATCTTGTGAAATTTGAAGTGAATATAAATCTTAAGAAAATCTGATGAAATTTGAAGTGAAAATAAGTCTTCAGAAAATCTGGTGAAAATTGAAGTGAAAATAAGTCTTCAGAAAATCTGGTAAAAATTGAAGTGAACATAAATATTAAGATAATATTATTAAATTTGAAGTTAATAAAAATCTTAAGAAAATCTAATGAAATTTCATGTAAATTTAAATCTTAAAAAAATTTGATGAAATTTGAAGTGAATATAAGTCTTCGTAAAATCTGGTGAAAATTAAATTGAACAAAAACCTTAAGATAATTTAATGATATTTGAAGTGAATATAATTCTTCAGAAAATCTTGTGAAAGTTTGAAGTGAATATAAGTCTTCAGAAAATCTTGTGAAAATTGAAGTGAGTATTAGTTTTCAGAAACTCTGATGAAATCTGAAATGAACATAAATCTTAAGATAATCTGATTTAATTTGAAGTGAATACAAGTCTTCAGAAAATCTTGTGAAATTTTGAAGTGAATATAACTCTTCAGGAAATCTGGTGAAAATTGAAGTGAACATAAACCTTAAGAAAATTTGAAGTAAATATAAATCTTAAAAAAATCCTGATGAACTATGAAGTGAATATATGTATTTAGAAAATCAGATGAAAATTGAAGTGAATATTAGTCTTCAAAAAATCTGATGAGAATTGAAGTGAACATAAACTTTTAGATAATCTAATGAAATTTGAAGTGAATACAAGTCTTCAGAAAATCTTGTTAAATTTTGAAGTGAATATAAGTCTTCAGAAAATCTGGTGAAAATTGAAGTGAACATAAACCTTAAGTTAATCTAATGAAATTTGAAGTGAATATAAGTCTTTAAAAAATATGGTGAAAATTGAAGTGAGCGTAAATCTTTAGATAATATGATGAAATTAAAATGAATTTAAATCTTAAGAAAATCTGATGAAACTAGAAGTGAATATAACTCTTTTGAAAATATGGTGAAAATTTAAGTGAATATAAGTCGTCAGTAAATCTAATGAAATTTGAAGAGAACATAAATCTTAAGATAATCATTTGTAACTTGAAGTGAATATCAGTCTTCAGTAAATATGGTACAAATTCAAGTGTATATAAGTCTTTAGAAAATATGGTAAAAATTTGAATTGAACATAGATCTTAAGATAATCTGATGAAATTCGAAGTTAATATAAGTCTTAAAAAATTTTGATGAAATTTGAAGTGAATATAAGTCTTTAGAAAATCAGTTGAAATTTGAAGTGAATATAAGTCTTTAGAAAATCTGATGAAATCTGAAGTGAACATAAATCTTAATATAATCTTGTGAAATTTGAAGTGAATATAAATCTTAAGAAAATCTGATGAAATTTGAAGTGAATATAAGTCCTCAGAAAATTTGATGAAACTAGAAGTGAATATAAGTCTTCAGAAAATCTGATGAAACTAGAAGTGAATATAAGTCTTCAGAAAATCTAGTGAAAATTTCAGTGAATATCATAAGGCTTCAGAAAATCTGATTAAATCTGAAGTGAACATAAATCTTAAGATAATCTTGTAAAATTTGAAGTGAATATAAATGATAAGAAAATCATATGATATTTGAGGTAAATATAAGTCTTAAGAAAATCTGATAAAACTTGAAGTGAATATAAGTCTTCAGAAAATATGGTGAAAATTGAAGTGAATATAAGTCTTCATAAAATCTAGTAAAAATTTAAATTGAACATTGATCTTCAGAAAATCTGATGAAACTTGAAGTGAATATAAGTCTTTAAAAAATATGGTGAAAATTGAAGTGAATATAAGTCTTCAGAAAATCTGGTGAAAATTGAAGGGAACATAACCCTTAAGATAATCTAATGAAATTTGAAGTGAACGTAAACCTTCAGATAATCTAATGAAATTTGAAGTGAATATAAGTCTTCATAGAATCTTGCAAAATTTTGAAGTGAATATGAGTGTTTAGAAAATTTGGTGAATATTGAAGTGAATATAAGTCATCACAAAATCAGATGAAATCTGAAATGAACATAAATCTTAAGATAATCTTGTGAAATTTTAAGTGAATATAAATCTTAAGAAAATATTGTTGAAATTTGAAGTAAATATAAATCTTAAAAAATGTTGAAGAAATTTGAAGTCAATATAAGTCTTTAGAAAATCAGATGAAAATTAAAGTGAATATAAGTCTTCAGAAAATCTGATGAAACTTGAGGTGAATATAAGTCTTTAGAAAATATGGTCAAAATTGAAGTGAATATAAGTCTTCAGAAAATTTGGTAAAAATTTGAATTGAACATAGATCTTAACATAATTTGATAAAATTAGTAGTGAATATAACTCTTTAGGAAATATGGTGAAAATTGAAGTTAATATAAGTTTTCAGAAAATCTGGTAATAATTTGAATTGAACATAGATCTTAAGATAATTTGATGAAATTTGAAGTGAATATAAATTTTAAAATTTTTTCAACGAAATTTGAAGTGAATATAAGTCTTTAGAAAATCAAATGAAATTTGAAGTGAATATAAGTCTTCAGAAAATCTTGTGAAAATTGAAGTGAACATAAGCTTTTAGATAATCTAATGAAATTTGAAGTGAGTACAAGTCTTCAGAAAATCTTTAGAAATTTTGAAGTGAATATAAGTCTTCAGAAAATCTGGTGAAAATTGGAGTGAATATAAGTCTTCAAAAAATATGGTGAAAATTGAAATGAATGTAAATCTTAAGATAATCTTGTGAAATTTGAAGTGAACATAAATCTTAAGAAAATTTGATGAAATTTGAAGTAAATTTAATTCTTAAATAATCTTGATGAACTTGGAAGTGAATATAAGACTTTAGAAAATCAGATTAAAATTGAAGTGAATATAGGTCTTCAGAAAATCTGATAACATTTGAAGTGAACATAAATCTTAAGATAATCTTGTGAAATTTGAAGTCAATATAAGTCTTCAAAAAATATGGTTAAAATTGAAGTGAATATAAGTCTTCAGAAAATCTATTGAATTTTGAAGTGAACATCAACCTGAAGATAATCTAATGAAATTTGAAATGAATATAAGTCTTCAGAGAATCTTGTGAAATTTTGAAGTGAATATGAGTCTTCAGAAAATCTTGTGGTAATTGAAGTGAATATAAGTCTTCAGAAAATCTGGTAAATTTAATGTGAACATAAATCTTAAGATAATGTTGTGAAATTTGAAGTGAATATAAATTTTAAGAAAATCTGATGAAATTTGAAGTTAATATAAGTCTTCAGAATATCTGGTGAAAATTGAAGTGAATATAAGTCTTTAAAAAATCTGGTAAAAATTGAAGTGAACATAAATCTTAAGATAATATGATTATATTATAAGTGAATATAAATCTAATGAAAATCTGATGAAATTTCAAGTAAACATAAATCTTAAAAATTTTTGATGAAATTTGAATTGAACATAAGTCTTCAGAAAATCTGGTGTAAATTGAACTGAATATAAACCTTAAGATAATTTAATGATATTTGTAGTGAATATAAGTCTTCGAAAAATCTTGTGAAATTTTGAAGTGTGTATAAGTATTCAAAAAATCTGGTGAAAATTTAAGTGAATATAAGTATTCAAAAAATCTGATGAAATCTAAAATGAACATAAATCTTAAGATAATCTTGGGAAATTTGAAGTGAATATACATATTAAGAAATTTTTTGATATTTGAAGTAAATATAAATCTTAAGAAAATCTTGATAAACTTTGAAGTGAATATAAGTCATTAGAAAATCAAATGAAATTTGAAGTGAATATATGTCTTCAAAAAATATGGTTAAAATTGAAGTGAACATAAGTCTTAAGATAATATGATGAAATTTGAGGTGAATATAAATCTTAAGAAAATATGATGATAGTTGAAGTAAATATAAATCTTATGAAATCAAAATTATGATTTTTTTTTAAAAAAGTTTAATGCATCCTTTACTCCTTTAACTTAATTTATCGTTTCACTTTGGTCCTTTAATTAAAAATATTACAAAGTAGTCCCCTAAAAATCAGTATGTTGTCTAAAATGGTACCAATTGTAGATTTTTTAAAAAAAACGTTAACTTTTGCCTTATCGAAAATGTAAACCTTGACCTAACTTTGTTTCTCTTTGCTTTTTAATTGTCCATCTAAATTCTGAAATTTTAACAAAAGAAAAAGAAGAGAAATCGTAATTTAGCCGTCATCATTCTCTCTCTCTCTCTCTCTCTCTCTCTCTCTCTCTCTCTCTTCTATTCTCCTTCAATCGATACCATATCTGATGGATACCTGCACTCTAAGGGTTAGCTCAAACAAAGGGGGTGATTGGAGCTACCCCATTTATATCGGATCTGATTTTCTCCATAGACCCGAGCTTCTCCAGAGGTAATACCAATTCTAATAAAACGAGGCTAAAGAATATCAAAATTTTGCAATTATTATCAAATTTTAGTTGTGAAGTTTTAACCTAATTGGTATTGGTGTTTAGTAGTGACAATTGAACCAAAAACTTAATTTTGTTGTTTTATAATAATAGGCATGTCCATGGAAAAAAGGGTCCTTAGTGTCACTAACACTACGGTTGCATATTGTTGTACCCCAGTTTTTGCCCCTAAGATTCTCTCATACTTCATACAATGACCTTGCACAAAGATCACAAATTGGTTCTCTCTCTCTCTCTCTCTCTCTCTCTCTCTCTTATCTGTAGGGTTTGCCCTTTGGGAGATCACCAAGCACCTTGTGGAAGTGATTATTTCTTATGTGTGATGATTGATATTTGACTAACCATGATGTGTATACTTTGCTCTAAATGTTGTAGGTGAATGGTGCACAAGTTCCTCAAAGAGCTGATAGGCCCATGAGTGTATTTCCATGCCTTCTCTCATCAATTCTCAATATTTTGAAAGTATTGTCTCTCATTGAAGACTTTTCTTATCATCAACCATCCTCTCTTATCTTTAATGTATGCTTCATGCTTGAAATAGATCATCAAATTCAAATAATTCTCCATCCTATGGCCATCTCTCTTGAAACTAGGGTTTTGGACTTCTGAGGATCATATCTTGATGTTTGCATGAAGTTTATGGATGAATTCAAAGCCATTTGATTCTTAAGAGGACTTCCAATTGAATATGCTTGGATCCAAGAAATTTAATTGATGAAAAGATTGTTTTAGAAGTCTATGATTGCCCACCATCTAGATTGATGCTTCATCTATCTTGAATGACTTCAAAGGATCATAACTTGGTCATCTCTTGTCTCCTTGAGCTCATTTTTCTTTCACAATGAACCTAAGTATGTTTAAAAAAACTTAGTTCAATTGGTGAGAAAACAAAATGTTTGGAAACTTGCCTATGAGGTCAAAAGAACACAAGTCCTTGATGAATTCCTCAACTTTTGGTCAATCAACTTCAAATGAACATATCTTGATCATCATTTAACATTTTAAGGTCATTATTTTTTCAAAACAATCTTGAGGATGTGAACTTCATCTCCATATAAGCCTTGAAGATTGAAAGTGTTTGAAAGTTGCTTGAAGAAGTCAAAAGATTATAGGTCATTTCACAAATTTTCATCAAATTCACAAGATCATAACTTTCTCAATTTTGAGAATTTTTGAGTGATTCTTTTTGCCAAATGTTCTTTGGGAGGTCTACTTCATTTCATATTTGAAAATCAAGAGCAAATTTTGAGTGTAAGACCATGTTTGGATTGAAAACATTATAGGTCATTTTTTTCCACTTAGAGATTTTTCTAAGTGTGAAAATTTCAGATGGTTTTTGGTGATTTCAAATGATCAGAACTTTCAGCTCAAGTTACCAAATGCTACCTTTCCAAGTGAATTGTGAAGCTTGCAATCTCAGCTTTTCAAAGAGCCCAAGATTGCATCATAAAGGTTCCTAAGTAATAAGCCATACATGTTTGAAGGAGGCTCCATGTCATCCAATTTTGTTTCGAATTAGAAAAATTATAACATTGTAAACTTGGATTACAAGGAAAATTACTCAAAGTTTAGATGCTAAACATGTTTAACTAATTGTCCAGATGTATTTTGATGCAAATTGCACTTGAAATGAGGTCGTTTTGATGTCATTCGAGTCACACATTTGACATGATTTCAGCCAGCTCGTTTTGCACGAACTCATCAATATTCCTTCTCATTTTCATCACAACCCACTCTCCTATAAATAAAGGATAATTCCTCACTCATTTCCTCAAGCTTTGATATACTTGAAAAGTTTCAGGATGGTCATCTTGCTAACCTTTAATTAATTGCTTTTACTTTATTACTCTCTACTTTCCGAATTTATTTTACGATCTTTATTTTTATGCACCTTTATCTTTTAGCATTTACATTTCATGTCATTATTCCTTTGCTCATTTGAGCATTTTACTTTCTTGTTAATTTGAATTTGCTCACTTGAGCTTTATTTTTCTTTGCTAAAATACCTAATAATTCAACTCAGACATAAAAAAACTTATAATTGGATTTGGCTACTATCCTTGTGCTTGGAGCTTGATCTTTGGACTTAGGATTAGGACCTTTACCTCAGCTTGGAGATTTTTGTGCCCTCGGTGTTATTCTATCTTGTCTGGTTATTGTCTTTGTATGCAGGTTATTCTGTTATACTCGATTAAGAGTGGATTTCCTCAAAGTACAGTCGTTACTATGCCTGTTTTTCTTAAGACAAGAGTTCACCTAAAAGCATTGACTGATCTGAAGCTTGGTTTTTTTGTCTGGTTATTTGTTGTTTATGTGGTAATCCAGAGGATGGCATATGGTATTGGCTCTTGATGACAAGTACTAGTCTTCTCACTCTGAAATTTCTGGCAGCAGATACTTGATGTCACAGAGAATGTTATGACACAGTATCTGACACTGCTTTGACAATTCACACAGTAAATATAGAAAGCAGTAAATAACACAATAAGTTGTTCACCCAGTTCGGTTCTAACAAACCTACGTCTGGAGGCTACCAAGCCAGGGAGGAAATTCACTATTAGTAGTATCAATTCAGAGTTAAACTCGCCCGTTTACAACTCCTCACTTAATCCCTACCCAATGACACTTCAACCTAAGTCCTACTTAGATCTGAGTTCCTACTCACTCCCCCTCAATCACCGCAGTGATATCAACCTATTGACTAATTGAATTGTGAAGACACACTTCAATAAAATATCTTGATCTTACTTCAAAGCTTCAATCAAGAGACAAACACTCGTGCTTTAAAGCTTTGAGTGATAAACTACCCTTACAGCAAATCCTAGTCCAATGCACTTATCAATTGATAGTTGCTTGGCTCACAAGAGAAACTAGAATTACAAAACCAACTGTTAAAAACTTTAACAGTACAAAATCAACTGTTACTAACCTAACAGTACACAAACAAAAGCCTTCAATGTCTTCAATGAAATCCAGAGGCGTGGCTGTATTGTAAGGGTTGAATTCTTTATATAGAAGCAGATCTGAATCTTCAGTTTTGGGCTTCCATAAAGATAGCTAGGGTTCACTTAATTCTCTCCTAAAAACATGGTTTGTTTCACAACCAATTTAGGTTTAATTAAGATTAACCTAGCAGCCACGTGAGCATGCTTTCTAATACCAGAAAAGCATAAATAAAATGCTCAACAAACTTCCTGAAAAATCTCAGGAAAAAGCGATTCTGAGCAGAATGTCACCGAATGTCATAACATCATTATGACATCGATTTTCTAATTTCCGACTTTTAGCTTCCGTTAGTGTGCTTTTGCCATCCTTGTCGATGGATTTATCTTCAATCTCTGAATGTCAATGACATTTATCATGACATTTCTAAAGCCTAGTTTTACCAAAATTGATGCCAACTTAAAACACTAACAAACTCCCCCTTTGGCACATTTTTGGCTAAAACAACTAGACCTACCAGAGTACAAATGCAGCAGAAGACTATTTACCTAGTTCTAAATTTCTCTAAGCTTTCCTAAGCTTTAAGTACCTAGAACTAATAGAAGATAAATTCTACCCATACAAATGTCCCAACATTCTCCCATAGTTGCCCCCAAATACAATTGCCCACAAACAAACAGGCCATAAAATTTCAGGCCATACAATTCCCCCATACAATTTCCCAAACAATAATACTTCCCACAGTATTTCTTCTCCCCCTTTTTAGCCATAAAGGGCCAAAGGCAAAACACTTCAAGCTCCCCAGAACTGTTTAAAAGTGTCAACAACAAAAGAAATATACCAGCAAGTAATTTAGTACCAGCAAGTATAACAGGGATACATCACAGTCAGGACAATGTTTACAGTCATCCAAAAGGAAGAATAAATGGACACAAAACAGAACAGACTACAAATAACAGCAACAGGGAAATAGACAGAATACAAAACAAATAAAGAAGGCAACACAACAACTTAATTAGTTGCTCTCCTCTGCTGAAGAGGCATCTTCTTTGTCGTCGAATCATCGCCTTATCGAAGCTTGTTCGGCTTTGCGGTTCGAGAGCTTTCCTCTTGACCATTGGTGTCCTTTTGCATTTTGAACAACCAGCAAATTTTGCTCTATACTTCTTTGAGGAAGTTCCAGTTCTGGTTATTTGCTCAACTTGAGAACCAGGAATACCTCCCTTTGCTTTGACAGGGAAATCAGAAGAATCAGGGTTCACATGAGTTGCCTGGACGTGATCATCAGATGTCATGACATTCTTTGTGACATCTGGATCATCTGCTAAACTAGGGCTAGCGGTCTTTGATTAAGGGAACCGAAATTCCGAGAACAGTGATGTTCATCTAGGATTACGGTGACTATCCTAGCAATGGCTTCCTCTACATACTTGGTACCTTCCTATTTCTTATCTCAAGGGAGCAGAAGAGGCGGTAGTCTTACCAGTGAGCGATGAACCTTGATCCTACGTGCATCGATTACGGGAATCGGCCATTGAACGGAGGGAGACCTTCACGGTTCAATATCCATGGCTTCACAAATGCCCTAATCTCGACCATGGTGGGAGATGAGCACGAATCGAGGAGGATGAGGAAGACATATTTCTCTGGGAAAGGTTGAGAATCAGAGACCAAGAGTGACAAAACGATTGAGAGTATCTGTTGGATGGAGAAGATATGATACTATCAAATGAAAATGCTATTATATGGAGGAGTCTTTTCACATTCTTGAACCCTATAAAAATAGGAGGCAAATAATCAACTGACCCACTTATAATTAATAAATGGTCTCTTCCCTTTCTTGGAGGCAATCTTAATTGCTACAATTCCTCATACTGACAAATGCCTAGTTTGCTCCTTAAGTTTTCAAATTGACTAGCATCAAGAGCCTTGGTAAAAATGTCAGCCAGTTGAAGTTCTGTGACTACATGATCCAATTTAATCACCTTCTCCTCCACAAGTTCTCCGATGAAGTGATGTCGATGTCTATGTGCTTAGTCCTCTGTGTTGTATAGGATTCTTTGATATATTAATAGCACTCAGTTGTCACGACAATGTCATGACATCCTGTGACATTGTACTCGAACGATATGCTTCATCCGACCATTTGAGAACAAGCGCTACCACTATGTATTCACTGATAGGACACACGCTTTTGCTTCTTGCTAAACCAAGAAACAAGATTGTTTCCCAAGAAGAAGCATCCTCCGAGGTACTTTTCACATCAAGACTCCCCCATCAAGATCACGGTATCCGAAATTGGTTCACATCCATGGGAATATAGGATACCATAATTGCAAGTTCCACACACATATTTGAGATTCTTTTCACTTGGTTAATGTGACTTACTTTAGGCTCGACGATATCTTGCACATACCCCAACTGCAGCAATGTCTGTCTGTGTAGGTACAACAAGCTCCCTATCATGCTTCTATATAAACTTTGATCAACCTTTTCTCCACTTGCATCCTTGGTCAACTTCAAATGTGTAGGAGCGGAGTCCTTTTATGGTGGCATTCTCCATTCCAAACTTCTTGACAATATTCCTTGCATACTTGCTTTGTGAAAGAAATGTTGAATCTTCCATCGTGTGACTTGCAACCCAAGGAAGTAAGTTAACTCTCCCATGAGACTCATTTCAAACTCGCTTGCATTTGATTGGCAAATTGTTTCACCATTGTCTCGACATTCCTCCAAATACTATGTCATCAACATAGATTTGAGCCACCATAACCTTTCCACCTTCATTCTTGACAAAAGAGTTTTATCCATCCTCCTTTCCTGTATCCTTTGTGCAAGAAACTTGGTCACCTTTCATACCAGCCCTAGGGGCTTGTTTTAGACCATATAGGGCTTTCCTTAATCAGACATGTTTAGGAAAACTTGGATCCACAAATCCCTTAGGGTTCTACATATACTTCCTCATTTAAGTAGCCATTTAGGAAGGCACTTTTCACATCCATCGAAATAATTTGAATTTGAATGTGCAACTCTAGTAGAAGCTGATTGATTCGCCTAGCCATGCAAAGGTCTCATCAAAGTCAATTCCTCCACTTGAGTGTAACCATGAGCAACAAGTCTTGCTTTATTCCTGGTGACAGTCCCTTCTGCATCAGACTTGTTCTTGTAGATCCACTTAGTGCCAATGATGTTGGTTCCTTCTGGTCTAGGAACTAATTCCCATACTTCATGTTGCTTGAACTGGTTCAATTCCTCTTGCATTGCTCCAATCCAAAATTCATCACATAGAGCTTCTTTGACACTCTTTGGCTCTATTTTTGACACGAAGCAGGAGTTTGAAACAGTTTCTCTGGATCTTGTAACAACACCTTTGGTTGGGTCTCCAATGATGAGATCCTTTGGATGATTTTTCTGAATCCTGATTGAGGGATCTTTGTTTGCTTCCTCAGGTTCAGATTTAGGTGAAGTAGGAGTAGGAACATTTTCCTTATCAGATACTTGAGGTGATGTCTCAAACCATGTCTCAACATCATATGGAACATTGTGCTCCTGATAATGATCATCAACAATGACATTAATAGACTCCATCATAACAGGTTACGGGTTGAATACCCTATATGCTCTGCTGTTTGTGGAGTATCCGAAAAATGCCTTCATCACTCTTAGAATCCATTTTCTCCTTTGATCACGATCTGTCGAATATAGCATTTGCTCCCAAACACATGAAAGTATTTCACGTTGGTTTCTTCCTTTCCATAGCTCATACGGTGGAGCAGTTCCTTTCTTAAGGTAACCTGAACATAGCAAGTTGTATTCATAGCTTGACCCAAAATGAATAGGAAGTTTCTTAGCATGAATCATTGCTCTGGCGATTCTGTATAGTCCTATTCTTTCTTTCCACAACCCCATTTTGTTGTGGTGTTATAGGAGAAGAGAACTCATGGTTGATCCTTAGAGGAATTCATCAAACTTGCTATTCTCAAATTCTTTTCCATGGTCACTTCTTATTCGACAATCTGACTTTCCTTCTCTCTCAAGTCTTTTGCACAACTCCTTAAAGACATCAAACACTTGATTTTTCTTTGATGAAGTTTATCCGGTAAATGGAGAAGTCATCCACAACAACATAGGCATATCTTTTTCCACCAAGGCTTTCAACTGCATAGGCCCCATCAAGTCCATGTGCAGCTCCGACTTTAGATGTGGTCGATGTCTACATTGGGTGTGACATTACGGTTTGCTTTCCGACCGGCACTCACCACACACCCTTCCTTCATCAATGTGAAGTCTTGGTATCCCTCCGATGACCTCCATTGAGATGATCTTTTCATTCCTCCGAGATGCGGATGTCCTAGTTTTTGGTGCCACAACTTGACCTCCTTTTCATCTTTGTCTGGAACACAGATGAGAGGATGGTGTTCTCGATTCCACATGTACGCTTGTCTTTTGATCGATTCCTCTCATAACTACTTCTTGTTGATCATTGATTACAAGACATTCGGATCTAGTGAAGTTAACTTTGAATCCCATATCACATAGTGACTTATGCTTATGAGGTTAGCGGTCAGCCTTTTACCAGTGACTCCACTTAGATTTGGAACTCCAGAGGTCTAAGTTTCCAACACCTTTGATTTCTCCTTTAGCTCCATCTCCAAAGGTAACAAAGTGGTGGAATGAGGTTTGACATTATTCGAGAGGTTTTTATTCCAATATGCTTAGAACACCGTCAAAGTACCAATCTTCCTTGGCGGACACTCTAAGAGAAGTGAGCAATCATTGCTTGATCCTCTTCTTCCACTTTTGAGTGTATGGTACTTTGATGTTTTAGGCTTAACATAGGGAGTCGATTAGGGTATCCATGTAGCCTATAATGAAGGGTTTATGTGCCCAAACCTTCCACAATGATGACATCTCCATCTTTGAAACTTCTTCTTCATGTTTCTCTGATCCTGATGTTGATTCCAATGTTGTGACATCTGCCTTGACTTTGATTTCCTAGGCCTCTTCTTTTTCTTGTCACTAACAGGTTCCTTTGCAGCTACATATCCTAGACCATGCTTGTTTCCGATTTTGCCCAAGTGAAGAATTTCTTCCAATTTTTCATTCGAGGTCCATTTTGTGATTTAGTCATCGATCAAGCTTGGAATTTAACACTGTAATTTCCTGTTGAGATGTCTTATAGTGTTTGTATTCTCCTTCTTTTCAGCTTCCAGCTTCACATTTTCTGCCTCCAACTTCTCAATCAGCTTTTTCTGTTTTTCATTCAGCTGACATACTTCACCACTTCTGATACACAGTTTCTTGTAAGTATCGAAGTTCTTCAAAGTCACTTCCTCATCACTAGAGTTATTATCGAATTACAACTTCAAGATGCGGTGACAAGATTAGTCGCTTCTTCCTCGATTCACTTCTGAATCGGACCAAGTAACCATTCCTTTCTTTTGTTTCTTAAGAAAGGTGGGACATTCAGCTTTAATGTGTCCATATCCTTCACATTCATGACATTGGACTCCTCTGCTTTGACTTCCTTTTTCTTCTGACCTGGATCTTCTGCTGGAGTCATAAGATCTGTTGATGTCAGATGAAATGTCCTTGACATTTGACCTTGACTTTGGATCAATTCTCTTGATGAGTTTGTTGAACTGTCTTCCAAGCATAGCTATAGCTTGGATATCTTCTCCTCATCTTCCACCTTGCATCCTTCTTGGATATACAAGTGCTATGCTTTGTTCTTCCCGTCAGCGGTTTCACCGATTCCCATCTCAAAAGTCATAAGAGATCCAATAAGCTCTTCAACTTTCGGTTCTTGATGTCCTGCCTCCTCTTGCGTTACTTTCATTGTAAATCTTTTAGGCAAGGATCAGAATTTTCCTCACTAGCTTCTCCTCTGACATCTTTTCACCAAGAGCTCCTGAGGCATTGGCAATCTCCAAAACATTCATGTGAAACTCATGAATAGTCTCATCTTCCTTCATCTTCAAATTTTCAAATTTGGTAGTGAGCATCTGAAGTCTTGACATCTTCACCTTGGATGTTCCCTCATGAGTGGTTTTGAGGGTGTCCCAAACATCCTTGGCTAGTTCACATTGATGAACCAATCTGAAGATGTTTCTGTCAATACCATTAAATAAAGCATTCAGTGCTTTAGAATTCCCCAGGGCAAGCTCCTCTTCCTCTTTGCTCCATTCTTCCTCAGGTTTCAAGACAGTAGTCCCATCTTTCTCAACCTTGGTTGGATGTTTCCATCCTTTATCAGCAGCTCTCCAAGCCTTGATATCCACTGATCTTAAGAAGGCAACCATACGAGGCTTCCAGTACTCATAATTAGACCCATCCAAAATAGGTGGTCTACCTCCAAATCCTGCTTCTTTATCCATTATGCCAGAAACTATTATCCCTAGATCTCACCCAGAAATAGCAAGCAGGGTGCCTGCTCTGATGCCAATTGAAATTTCTGGCAGCAGATACTTGATGTCACAGAGAATGTTATGACACGATGTCGACAACGCTTTGACAATTCACACGGAAATATAGAAAGCGATAAATAACACAATAAGTTGTTCACCCGTTCGGTTCTAACAAACCTACGTCTGGAGGCTACCAAGCCAGGGAGGAAATTCACTATTAGTAGTATCAATTCAGAGTTAAACTCGCCCGTTTACAACTCCTCACTTAATCCCTACCCAATGACACTTCAACCTAAGTCCTACTTAGATCTGAGTTCCTACTCACTCCCCCTCAATCACCGCAGTGATATCAACCTATTGACTAATTGAATTGTGAAGACACACTTCAATAAAATATCTTGATCTTGCTTCAAAGCTTCAATCAAGAGACAAACACTCGTGCTTTAAAGCTTTGGTGATAAACTACCCAAAGAAATCCTAGTCTAATGCACTTATCAATTGATAGTTGCTTGGCTCACAAGAGAAACTAGAATTACAAAACCAACTGTTAAAAACTTTAACAGTACAAAATCAACTGATACTAACCTAACAGTACACAAACAAAAGCCTTCAATGTCTTCAATGAAATCCAGAGGCGTGGCTGTATTGTAAGGGTTGAATTCTTTATATAGAAGCAGATCTGAATCTTCAGGTTTGGGCTTCCATAAAGATAGCTAGGGTTCACTTAATTCTCTCCTAAAAACATGGTTTGTTTCACAACCAATTTAGGTTTAATTAAGATTAACCTAGCAGCCACGTGAGCATGCTTTCTAATACCAGAAAAGCATAAATAAAATGCTCAACAAACTTCCTGAAAAATCTCAGGAAAAAGCGATTCGCAGAATGTCACCGAATGTCATAACATACATTATGACATCGATTTTCGAATTTCCAGCACTTTAGCTTCCCGTTCGTGCTTTTGCCATCCTTGTCCAGTAGGATTTATCTTCAATCTCTGAATGTCAATGACATTTATCATGACATTTCTAAAGCCTAGTTTTACCAAAATTGATGCCAACTTAAAACACTAACACACCCGGTTAGATCTTTCTTTACCCTTACCTTTTACTTTATGCACTTAGGTTAGCCTCTTCATATTCTCCCCGTTCTTTAATTTTCAAAATCTTCCCTCTTTTTTCAAAGGATTCTTGTTTTCAAAACTCGAACCACTTTTATAAAAAACTTGGACTTAGGTCCATGAATTTTCAAATTTTGTTTTCTTAATAAACTTTCAACCCGTTTAATAATATTTTGACCATTTCTCATAAGACTAATATTTTCAAATATTTTTTAAAGCTTTTTTCATGATGCATTTGTTAGTGCGTGAGGCACTTTAATGAGGAGATGAAGAGAGAATAATAAGAAATTAGGGTTTTATTATTCACTTGAAACTGTATTGTACAAAATAAGGATACACACTATGACTATTTATATATAACTCTAATTGAGCTTGGGCATACACAACTTGAATTATATTTAAATATTAAATCTAATCAAATCTAATATAATATTTCAACATACCCCCCATAATCCAAGTTGTCAGACCTACGCTATAGTCGATCTGAACTATTTCTAATTTCTTTCTCAAATTCAAGAATCTGTCGATCTTCAATCCTTTGGTGAAGATGTCGGCCAACTGTACTTCACTTGAGTTATGCCTAATTTCAAGTTCACCTCGATTTACCTTTTTCTCGAGAAATGAAACTTAGCTTTGATATGTTTACTTCTTCCATGCATAACTAGATTCTTCGCCAGATTTATGGTTGACTTGTTGTCGATTTGCGACACTAGAGGTTTTTTCACTCCGACCTCCATTTCTTCAAGTAAAGATCTTATCCAAATTTATTGACATGCAACATAGGATCCTGCTATATATTCAGCTTTGCACGATGATAATGCCATCATAGGTTGCTTTTTTGAGCACCATGAAATTGGGGCACAAAATACTTGAAAGAAATATTCAGTTGTGCTTCTTCGATTTTTCTTATCTCTACATCAATCAACATCTAAAAAACAAGTAATTGTTGCTTCTTTGCCTTCAGAATCTCGTCAAAATAGAATTCCATATTCTATCGATCATTTTAAGTATCTTAGAATTCTTCTTGCATCCTTCATGTGCGACACTCTTGGTTCATCCATGAATCTGCTTACTAATCTGACTGCAAAAACTATATCAGATCGACTGTTGCACACATACCTCAAAGATCCCACAATTTGCTTGAAAAAAGTTACATCAACTTTGTCTTCCTCTTCATTCTTCTCCAACTTCACATTTGGTCCGACAGGTGAGGATGGAGGATTCAAATCATCCATTATGAATCTCTTGAGTATATCTTTGACATACTTCTATTGATTTAGCACCATATCTAATAAGATACACACTATGACTATTTATATACAACCCTAATTAGACTTGGGCATACACAATTTAAATTATATTTAAATATTAAATCTAATAAAATATAATCTAATATTTCATCGGTATGTCAATTAGGTTTATGATGCTGTGTTATGTTAATGGTTCTAGTTTATGCTACGTACATTATCTTTCCATATTCATTGGATTATGTATATCATGTTCTTAGGTTGATTCTTCATTTGGTGGTAAAACTGGGATAAATCACCCCTTGAGAAGAACCTGATCGAAGCTTTTTATCATCCTCAATGTGTGCTTATAGACTTAGACACATTAAATACATTATCAATGAGGGAACTAGCATAAGGATTTACAGAGGTTATAAAGTATAAGCTCATTAAGGATGCAATTTTTATGAGTGGCAAGAGAAAAATATGCAGGCCTTGATGGAGATCTGTACAAGCAAACAAAGAAATGGACAATGCAGAAGTTGTAAATGACACTGTTGAAAGACTATAAGAAAATGATAGCCTCCGAAAAATTGTTGTTATTTTTTACACATTATTAACATTTTTGTGGTGTTCTTTAACCTCTAAAAACAAAAACCTCTTCGGAATACTATTTTTTTAATACATATGTTGAGTCAATTCATTATCTAATGCCTATTTGTCACGCCATGTAGATGAAGCCAAAGTTATATGTTTTTTTTTTCAAAATTTTTAACGGCGAGAACCTTTTTGTGTAATAGAAATTCTTTAAGGACCAATACATAACATTTATTTAATTAATGGATTAAAGTAAAATATTAAATTATATTAAAATTATGTTAAGGGAATTTAGGACTAATTAATACCAAAAAAAAATAGTAATCATATATTCATTGAACATTTTAAAACTAACTTTAAAAAAAGTTACACTAGATAGTGATTTAATTATATGCACTTTTAAAATAGTTTTACATATTGTTCATGTATATAAATTAATCTCTTACCAAAAATTAGTTTTATTTACTAAAATATTTTTTACTTTAATAATTATCACACTAAATTGGCATTGAGACTATACACTCACCTTACAAAATAAAAAAGTTAATAGGAATTTTTTTTTTAGAGCAAATAAAATTGAATTTTTACCTATCAATAATTCTAGAGAGTGGGAATATATATATACATTTGCGTTGCTTCATTTCCCCCACTTTCCACTCACCAATTTGAGGTGTTATTTCCAAAGACCAACTTTTGCTCTTCCTTTCACATGTCATTACTTCTTCATCGTTTCTTCTTCCTCTTTAGTCTTTAATTACTAGCCTCGGTACTTATGCTCATGCATCCTCCATTGGGAGCTTGAATCAGATTTGCTTCCGCGTCAGTGATATGACTTCTTCATGGTTTATCAAACTTGCTTTCAAATGCCTTCTTCATATTGCATGGTATGCAAATGCATTGAACTGTTTTATTCTTTTTGATACTTCCATGCATGCTAATCAACATTGCCCTTGTTTTATTTCTTTCTATCTTCTAGGCCTCTTTTTGCTCTGGTGTTTCCTATGTAAGTTCTTTTTTCTGTGTGTTTCACATCATTTTGTTTTATATAATGCTCCTTTCGGTTTTGTGATTATGTTTTTTGGATAGGTGTGCTTCCATACAAGCAATAGAGACTGATTCTTATGCAGAAACTAAGAATTTGATCTCATATTGGATACTTCTTTCATTCATTTACCTCTTTGAGTATGCTTTTATCAACCTTCTTCTATGGTAAATTCTTTACTCAATGTGCATAAATGTTGCTAATGACTCCTTTTTGAATGTTTTTTCAACCAATTCATGGAGTTTATTTAACTACTCCATTCCCATGTTTCATATCAGGTTTCACCTCTGGCAGTACATTAAGCTAATGATTGTTTTCTGGCTTGTGACGCCAGACTTTGGACGAGCTTCTTATGTTTGTAATAACCTTATTCGCTCGATGAAACCTCAAATAGTCACATGCTGGAGGATGTGTTTTGTTGAGAGAGATAACTTTTTAATGCATGCTGAGAAATATGTGAAAGAGAATGGAACTGAAGCCTTAGAGAAACTCATTACTAGCAAGGTAAATGTAAACTGCGATTGCAAACTCAGTGAAATTTATTTAGAGTACTTTAACGAGAGAGAGGTTGAGTTTGTGCAGACAAATGGAGATAGAGTCCAAATTAATCACAAAGACATCAAAGATTTTGAGTCTATCGAGACAAAAGAAATTTCTCTGCAGACAAATGAAGAAATGCATACTGATAACAAAGACATCAAAGATTTCGAGGCTATTGAGAAAAAAGAAATTGCTGTGCACACAAATGAAGAAATAAAGACCGATAACAAAGATACCAAAGATTTGGACGCTATTGAGAAAACGGAAATTCCTTCTGCCAGACCAGTAAGGCTTCATTCATATTCACTCAAAATACAAATATCCCATAGACAATTTTTTTTTTTGTTTATTTCTTGAGGACTAACTGGTTATGATTTTGTTTTGTTGGTGTGTTAGAGAACTTATGCTAATATTGTGGCAAGTCAAGGATCATCATCAGCGGCCATAGTAGAAACCAAAGGAACAGCAGAAAGTGAGAGAGCTGGTGGAGAGGTTGTTCAGAGTTTGAATTCTACAGAGAAGCAAGTGCAGAGAGAGTGGGCATGTGCTTTATGTTTGGTAAAAGTTACCTGCGAGAAAACCTTGAACTCCCACCTTAAGGGGAAGAAACACAGGGCTGCTTGTGAAGAAGTTTTGAAATTGAAGATGCCACCTGGTCTGCCGAAGAAGCTGACAGAACCAATAAGGATTGTTAATTCCAAAATAATATGTAAAGTGTGTAATGTTATGCTTCAAAGTGAAGACTGTGTGGCCTCACACATAAAAGGGAGGAAGCACCTGTCTAATTGTTCAGAGTTGAAATGAAATTTGTGTAGCAAATCTTATTATTCACTATGTCTCAAAATAAATATGTTTATAGGTATAAAATTTTATCTCAAAATAATAGTCTCTTTGCTTTTTTAATGTGATTTTTTCAACTTTATCCCTTATCTATATTTTTTTTAAGATGTGACAATATATAACAACTAATGGTAGTTAAGGATAATTTTGTAAAAATATTACCTTTATTGACTTAATTATTTTTTTTTTTAATCTGTGTGCAACAACCTTAAATGACATTTATTTTGAGACGGAGAGAGTAATTCATATCAGTTGTACCAAAACCTAGCTTATTTTTAAATTGAAAATACTTATTATGTCGTGGTTATAACAACTATTTTTCTGTGTGTGTTTTCTCAGCACTAAAACAATGTGTAATAATATCGACATTTTCTCGTATTATTTCTTTACAATTGTCTTTGTGATAATGTACCTCGTTAAGATAGAACATTTAAGTCTTCCAAACCTTCTCCTTGATGAGGTACCTTCTCCGTTAATTGTTGGAGGTTCTATATTTTGCGGTCTTGGAACTGTAGGAGGAGCGACTAAAAATGGAACATCTTCAATCGATAGAGGAATTGGGACCTCCCTCACTGAATCAAGAGCATTGGTTGGAGCATTAGTCACATTATTGGTGTTGCGTGCGGTGGTTGAGTGAATGATTGTTGTTGCTCCCACTATAGTAGATACTAGATCTATGACCGTCGTTGCTGCCACTATGGTAGATACTAGATCTACGATATGCACGAGGAAGAGATCAACACTTTGAAAGAGGAAAGATTGTTGGTATGAAAGAGAAAAGATCAACCATCTAGAATCATAGTGAATAGATGGTGGTTATTCGTGGAAATTTGTGAGAATAAGAAGTCAATTTTCACGTATCTGAAACCATAAATAAGGGATATTGAATGGAATCAAGTTTTAGTGTGGTGGAGTGAGCTTTTGGTACAACAAAGTTGAAGTGAACTTGGAAGGTTAGTACTATAATGTTCATGTTAGTGAGTGAGTGAAAAGTAATAGAAATATCAATTTGCATATGATATTGAAGATCTCGTTAGAATTATTTGTTTGGGACTCCAAATCCGAGATTTTTCCTCCCACGGGGACATGGATGGAAGAAAAAGAATCTTCAATGACATTTCAGGATGGAGATCAAGAAAGTACCCTTCGTCCTACAATATGAAATGAAGAGTCATTAGTGAACATTGACATATAGTGATCATTTTTTTGTTTTATTGTATTGTTTCATTATCCAAATATCCAACTCTAAAAAAGTCCACTCACTATATGCTAGTGTCGTAATTTTGATCAAAAGTATAGAATTTTTTTAAGATTCGATGTTCGTGAGTCTTCGTAGGTAGCCTGGAAATTTATGGGTATGGGGATGGGCAAAAATATCTCTCTGTGACAGGGTCATGAATGGGGATGGAGAAAAAATTAGGGGAGGTGCAGAGAGTGGCAAGGCATCTTAGATTTTCTTAAGATTTATGTTCACTTCAAATTTCATCAGGTTTTCCTCAAATTTTCTAGAGACTTATATTCATTTCAAATTTCACTACATTTTCTTAAGACTTATATTCACTTCAAATATCATTAGATTTTCTTAAGATTTATTTTCACTTCGTATTTCTTCAGAATTTCTTAAGATTTATATTCACTTCAAATTTCTTCAGATCTATGTTCACTTCAGATTCCATCTGATTTCCTTAAGATTTATGTTCATTTTAAATTTCCTTAGGTTTTCCTCAAATTTCATATCATTTTCTAGAGACATATATTCATTTCACATTTCATCACATTTTCTTAAGATTTATATTCACTTCAAATATCATCATATTTTGAAAAGATTTATGTTCACTTCGTATTTCTTCAGATTTATATTCACTTCAAATTTATTAAGATCTATGTTCACTTCAGATTCCATCAGATTTTTTTAAAATTTTTGTTCACATTAAATTTCATCACGTTTTCCTCAAATTTTATCACATTTTCTAGAGACTTATATACATTTCAAATTTCATCACATTTTCTGAATACTTATATTAACTTCAAATATCATCAAATTTTCTAAAGATTTATGTTCACTTCTTATTTCTTCAGAATTTCTTAAGATCTATATCCACTTCAAATTTCTTCAGATCTATGTTCACTTTAGATTCCATCAGATTTTCTTAAGATTTATGTTCACTTCAAGTTTAATAAGGTTTTCCTCCAATATTCTAGAGACTTATATTCATTTAAAATTTCATCACATTTTCTTAAGACTTATATTCACTTCAAATATCATCAGATTTTCTTAAGATTTGTATTCACTTCCTATTTCTTCAAAATTTCTTAAGATTTATATTCACTTCAAATTTCTTCAAATCTATGTTCACTTCAGATTCCATCAGAATTTCTTAAGGTTTATGTTCACTTCAAGTATCATAAGGTTTTCCCCAAAAATTTTAGAGACTTATTTTCATTTCAAATTTCATCACATTTTCTTAAGACTTATATTCACTACAAATATCATCATATTTTCGTAAGATTTATGTTCAATTCGTATTTCTTCAGAATTTCTTAAGATTTATATTCACTTCAAATTTCATCAGATTTATGTTCACGTCATATTCTATAAGAGTTTCTTAAGATTTACGTTCACTTTGTATTTCTTCAGAATTTAAGATTTATATTCACTTAAAATTTCTTTAGATCTATGTTCATTTCAGATTCAATCAGATTTTTTTAAGATTTATTTTCACTTCAAGTTTCATCAAATTTTCCTCAAACTTTTTAGATACTTATGTTCATTTAAAATTTCATCACATTTTCTTAAGACTTATATTCATTTCAAATATCATCAGATTTTCTTAAGATTTGTGTTCACTTCGTATTTCTGCAAAATTTCTTAAGATTTATATTCACTTCAAATTTCTTCAAATCTATGTTCACTTCAGATTCCATCAAATTTTCTTAAGATTAATGTTCACCTCAATTTTCATCAGGTTTTCCTCAAATTTCATCACATTTTCAATAGACTTATATTCATTTCAAATTTCATCACATTTCCTGAAGACTTATATTCACTTCAAATATCATCAAATTTTTTTAAGATTTATGTTCAATTCGTATTTCTTCAGAATTTATTAAGATCTCTATTCACTTCAAATTTCTACATATTTATGTATACTTCATATACCATCAAATTTTCTTAAGATTTATGTTCACTTCAACTTTCATCATGATTTCCTAAAATTTTTTAGAGACTTATATTCATTTCAAATTTCATCACATTTTCTTAAGACTTATATTCACTTCATACATCATCGTATTATCTTAAGATTTATGTTCACTTCGTATTGCTTCAAATTTCTTAAGATTTATATTCTACATATCTATGTTCACTTCATATGCCATTAGACTTTCTTAAGATTTATGTTCACTTCAAGTTTCATCAGGTTTTCCTCAAACTTTAGAGACATATATTCTTTTCAAATTTCATCACATTTTCTTAAGACTTATATTCATTTCAAATATCATCATATTTTCTTAAGATTTATGTTAACGTCGTATTTCTTCAAAACTTTTTAAGATTTATATTCACTTCAAATTTCTTCAAATATATGTTCACTTCAGATTCCATCAGATTTTGTTAAGATTTATGTTCATTTCAAGTTTCATCAAGTTTTCCTCAAACTTTTTAGAGACTTATTTTCATTTTAAATTTCATCACATTTTCTTAAAACTTATATTCACTTCAAGTATCATCAGATTTTCTTAAAATTTGTGTTCACTTACTATTTCTTCAAAATTTCTTAAGATTTATATTCACTTCAAATTTCTTCAAATCTATGTTCACTTCAGATTCCATCAGATTTTCTTAAGATTTATGTTCACTTCAAGTTTCATAAGGTTTTCCTCAAATTTTTTAGAGACTTATTTTCATTTCAAATTTCATCACAATTTCTTAAAACTTATATTCACTACAAATATCATCATATTTTCTAAAGATTTATGTTCACTTCGTATTTCTACAGAATTTCTTAAGATTTATATTCATTTCAAATTTTATCAAATTTATGTTCAATTCATATTCTATAAGATTTTCTTAAGATTTACGTTTACTTCGTATTTCTTCAGAATTTCTTAAGATTTATATTCACTTAAAATTTCTTTAGATTTATGTTCACTTCAAGTTTCATCAAATTTTTGTCAAACTTTTTAGATACTTATGTTCATTTAAAATTTCATCACATTTTCTTAAGACTTATGTTCACTTCAAATATCAACAGATTTTCTTAAGATTTGTGTTCACTTCATATTTTATCAAAAAGTTTTAAGATTTATTTTCACTTCAAATTTCTTCAAATCTATGTTCACTTCAGATTCCATCAAATTTTCTTAAGATTAATGTTCTCCTAAATTTTTATCAGGTTTTCCTCAAATTTCATTACATTTTATATAGACTTATATTCATTTCAAATTTTATCACATTTCCTTAAGACCTATATTCACTTCAAATATCATCAAATATTCTTAAGATTTATGTTCACTTCGTATTTCTTCAAAATTTCATAAGATCTATATTCACTTCAAATTTCTACATATCTATGTTCACTTCATATGCCATCAGATTTTCTTAAGATTTATGTTCACTTCAAGTTTCATCAGGATTTTCTCAAATTTTTTAGAAACTTATATTCATTTCAAATTTCATCACATTTTCTTAAGACTTATATTCACTTCAAATATCGTCGTATTATCTTAAGATTTATGTTCACTTCGTATTTCTTCAGAAGTTCTTAAGATTTATATTCACTTCAAATTTCTTTAGGTCTATGTTCACTTCAGATTCCATAATATTTTCTTAAGATTTATGCTCACTTCAAATTTCATCAGGTTTTCTTCAAACTTTAGAGACTTATATTCATTTCAAATTTCATCACATTTTCTTAAGACTTATATTCATTTCAAATATCATCATATTTTCTTAAGATTTATGTTAACGTCGTATTTCCTCAGAATTTCTTAAGATTTATATTCACTTCAAATTTCTTCAAATCTATGTTCACTTCAGATTCCATCAGATTTTTTTAAGATTTATGTTCAGTTCAAGTTTTCCTCAAACTTTTTAGGGACTTATGTTCATTTCAAATTTCATCACATTTTCTTAAGACTTATATTCACTTCAAATATCATCAGATTTTCTTAAGATTTGTGTTCACTTCCTATTTCTTTAAAATTTCTTAAGATTTATATTCACTTCAAATTTCTTCAAATCTATGTTCACTTCAGATTCCATCAGATTTTCTTAAGATTTATGTTCACTTCAAGTTTCATAAGGTTTTCCCCAAATTTTTTAGAGACTTATATTCATTTCAAATTTCATCACATTTTCTTAAGACTTATATTCACTTTAAATATCATCATATTATCTAAAGATTTATGTTCACTTCGTATTTCTTCAGAATTTCTTAAGATTTATATTCACTTCAAATTTCTTCAGATCTATGTTCACTTTAGATTCCATAATATTTTCTTAAGATTTATGCTCACTTCAAATTTCATCAGGTTTTCCTTAAAATTTAGAGACTTATATTCATTTCAAATTTCATCACATTTTCTTAAGACTTATATTCATTTCAAATATCATCATATTTTCTTAAGATTTATGTTAACGTCGTATTTCCTCAGAATTTCTTAAGATTTATATTCACTTCAAATTTCTTCAAATCTATGTTCACTTCAGATTCCATCAGATTTTTGTAAGATTTATGTTCAATTCAAGTTTCATCAAGTTTTCCTCAAACTTTTTAGAGACTTATGTTCATTTCGTCTTGTTTCGGGAATTGATCTACTGTCTGCTTTGTGGATAGGCCTGTCTTGTTCCAGGAATTAATATTGGCTAGTCACATGGATAGTTTTCCCGTCTTGTTTCAGGTATTAATCCGCACTCTATCATTTGTTGGTAAACCTGTCTGGTTTTAGGACTTCATACCGTCCAATTGCGTAGATTAGTCACCTCGTCTTGTTTCAGGAATTTAACCTGAAAGAGTAAGATTAGTTTTATGCATATCATGATGCATGTAAATATGTAATGATGCTCTCAAAATAATCGAGAATGATGTATTTACATGTTATGACTTTTGCAAATGATATAGATGTTATGGTATTTCAAAATGTATCCATCTTGAAGAAGACGAGACAGTTCTGCAGGGGATCTTCAATTTCTGCATGGGGAATGAACAGATACCCATTGAGGATCCTGACTGTGGATGTATATTCCTCCAATGCACTATCTGACCAAGTTTCGTGTCTGGATATTGATGTCGTTGGAGAATAAGAATCCTTGTGTAATACTTAGCTGGGGATGAATATCTTGCGTATGGTTTTGAAGAAATAAACCTTGCTGGGGAATGATGTGGTTTTGAATAACCTATTACTGCTCAGAGGCTGACATAATAAGTTGATTGATGGTTTGTTACTGCTCGGGGACCAATGTAACAAAGTTGATGTTCACTGCGCGGGGATTGACGTGACAATGTAGATGATTTGTTTGACATTCACTGCGTAGGGACTGACGTGACAATGTAGATGATTTGTTACTGCTTTGGGACAATTGTAACAAAGTTGATGTTCACTGTGCAGGGACTGCCGTGACAATGTAGATAATTTGTTTGACATTCACTGTGCGGGGACTGACGTGACAATGTAGATGATCATTGCTCGGGGACTAACGTGATGAATTGTAGATAATCACTGTGCAGGGACTGACATGATGAATTTTAGATGTTCACTGATCGGGGACTAACATAATGAATCACTGCACGGGGACTGACGTGATGATGTTGTAGATGATCACTGCGTGGGGACTGACGTGATGAAGTTGAAAGTTGGTGACTGTCATACCCCAAAATTTGCCCTCCATCTACTCAAGAAACTTTCATACATCTATGCTCAAGGATTCCTCAAGAGTTGATCAGACAAACTCTCTCCTAGACAATCAACCCAAACTAGGGTTTGGTATCTCTCAAGTCAAGATGGATTTCCAACATCTCCAATGGCCTTCATGCCTCCTCATATGCTTCAAAGATTCTCCATGTCAAGTTTCAAGCCTCATGCCAAGTTTCCTCGCAATTGCTCGGATGGTTGAAAATCGGTATGGACCAAAGTCAACTGGTCAACATACAGTCAAACTTCATAATTTTTGGTCAACATCCTCATTTTGAAGTTACATTCATCATTTGATCAAGGGTTGATCATGATTCATCAAGAAAACTCAAGATTTGCTCGAAAGTCAAACTTTCTAAATTAGGGTTTCTAGGTGAAAAGTCAATGAATTTTGGTGATCATAACTTTCTCATACTTTCTCGAAATTTTCCACCAAAGCTCATTTTGAAGAAAATTCAATTCTCTACAACTTCATGTCTCACAAGAATGTCCAAAAATGCTTCATTTGAGAGGTATAGCTCAAAACATTCTGGTCATTTTCAAAGTCAACAAAAGTCAACTTTTGATTTGAAGATATATTGAGCATGGTAACTCCAATTGAGATGAAACCAAATACATTGTTTAGAGGACTCTTAGAGCTTTCCAAAAAGTCCAAGAACACTCAAAAATGTGGAAAATTGAGCAAGATACACTATTCGAAGTTGGGCGATTTTGAACATTGCACAAAAGGACATTTTGGTCAAAATGCAAAATTTTCCAAATGGGCCTATAATCTTTTGATCCAAACTTGTTCATGACAATATTCCTGACCCATAAATGCTTGGCCATGGCAATTTTCTATTTTATTAATTTTATTTTGGATTATTAATCATTTAATTCCAAATTAAATTACATAAAATATGAAAATAAGGTTATTTCTTCAAATAAGTTGGATTTATATCTTTCTTAATGTCCAAGAAAGCCCACACCAATTGCCAAATTCGTGACTCATGCACATGGAAAGAAAAAATCAAGTTTTAAAGGAAATTTGATTTTATTTATTGGAAAATATTTGCACATTCAATTTCCAATCTTTTTTCCTTGTTTTTTCTCTTCCAATCTCTTCTATAAATTTCCAGCATTGTGTACAAACCAAAAAAAAAACCTAACCCTAAAACTATCCAAAACCCTTGCAAATTTTTTCCAAGAAACTTGAAATTCGAGTTTTATTTTCCAGCCCTTTCCAGCCTCTCTCAAGCACTCAAACGTGCTCTAAGGGTAAGCATGAGTAAGTTTGCATCAATAACAATGGTCAAAGCAAGCTAAATCGTGTTACATACATACATACATATTCAATTTCTTTTGATTTTTGCATTTGATTATCCTGCGTGTATTAATCGTTTCTAATGCCTTTTTTGTGTTCATGAGACCCCATAGGTTCGATCTGGGCCATCGTTACTGGTTTTGAACGTCAGAATCGCATTATACCATTACTAGGGTTTTTTCGAACTGTTAGCATCGTATCTCTTTTTGCAGGCCGATTCAGTGAAAACGGAGACCACCAGTAGACTCGCAGACCCCGATTTAGGGGGGGTAGCCTTAACCTCAGCCCTTGATCTTTCGTATTTTTGCAGGTTCGATTTTTTGCCTCACCGGAGAAGACGACCGGAGCTAGGGCTCCGGCGTCGTTGAAGGTGTTGACTCCGGTTTGGCTCGCATGGCAAGTCTGAGTCTTCTGATTCGTCTATTTGTAAGTGACTGGGACCCATGGCTGACTGTGCTTTGACTTCATAAACTCCGGACACGTGAACACTTATAATCACAACTTTGCAAATTTCAAACACCAAGTGTCACTTGGCCTAGTGGTAAAGGCGCTGGCAAGCAGAGATTCTCCTTCTGGTCAGGGGTTCGATCCACATTGAGGCCAGTTTTGCTTCTTTTTCCAAAACTCACCTTTTTTCCATATTATTTTCATATTTTTTATATTATTTAATATTTTACATGCATTTTAATTTCTTTACACATTTTATTTATGCATTAAAAAATTACCAAAATATTTTATTCTTTTTGCATTATTTTCTTAAAAATCTTTATTTAATTTAATAAATTTAAAAATATCTTTTTGCATGCATATTTATTTTTATTTTTATTTTAGCATTTAAATCATTGTAAATTAGTTTTTAATTACTAAAATGCATTTAAAAAATCCCAAAAAATTATTTTAGTTTATTTGTCTTATTTCCAGCATATAATAATTTTTTCATATTAAAACTTGCATTTTTCCTAACATTTTTTCTCTTGTTCGATTCATATTGCATTTTCCGATTTCTTCTTTTTTGTACAGGTTGATCCGATTCAGACGATTTTCTCTTTATCATTTTATCATTTTATCATTCTATTTTTCCAATAATGTAATTGCTCATGGGTTGTAATAGTTTTAATTAGGACTTTATTTTCCGCATTTTAAATTATGTATCTGCCCCAAAGCCATGTAATAGCGTAGGTTTTACTTTCCGCACCTTTACATTTCCGCTTTTACATTCCGCATTTTACTTTCCGCACCCTATAAATTGCTGGTAACTAGGCGTGTATGGCAAGATAACCATGAACATAGCCCACTAATTTGCAAGATAAAATATCTGAATTTGACACACTTCTTTCCCACACGCACCCCTTAGGGTAATTCTCTCTCGATGCCTTTCGAATTCAAAAATGGTCATGTCCCTCGAACGTAGAGGTATTCTAGCACCGTTGCCTTCCCAAACAAATCATCATAGTCCCTTCGATACAAAGATCATAAGACCCACGATGTCGCCTCCGAATACATGATCTTGACCCTCGATTGTCGCCTACGAAAAATGATGATAGTCCCTTCGAATGTGCTAGGATACTTCCTACAAGTTGCCTTCAATGACCATCCGATGTCCCTTCGAATGTCCCGCTTACATCCAACGAATGGAGCTACCTACTAACTAATGGTATGGCTGATCGCGACTTTATCGTCTATTAATCGGGAGACTGCAAGTGCACAGTCCTATCGCGTAGTTTTAAAAGATATCGAACCCACAGAGACTATAAATCGACCTATTGTTATCCTAAGTTACGGTATACAGCTAAGGCGAATAATTCTTTAAGATTTTTGGTTAAGGAAAATATAATAAATAAATAGATAGATATCGGTACATAATTCGTCTAACCTAAGGGGATCTAAATTTCCAGTGACGTGTTACTCATGTTGATAAAAATCCTATTTCAGCAAACAATACTTATCTAAAGATCCTATCTCAAACTGTCGCTCTATTGAATCGGATCATGTAATTAAATCCTAACGTATGCTTTCTCTATCCCGCCGAATATAAAAACACTTTTTGAAAATAAATAAAGTTTAATTGGTTTTAAAATGCTGTCGCGGTTTTTAAAAACAATACCTAGTATCTACTATCTGATTCTAAACCTCAAACTGTCGCTCTGTTGGTTTCTAATCTTAGTCAGTTTATTAACCTCAAACTTTCGCTCTGTTGGTTTCTAAACCTTTTAACAAATTAAATTAGATATCTAAGTCAGAAAGAATATTTTTAACAACGTAACATTATGCCAGTTTATTTTAGATTCCTTTGGATCGATTAATTTACATACCAATATCAGAACGATTTAGCCAGACATATTAATTAATTTAGACATGCATAAATAATACGATTCGATATATTTAAACATTTCTACAATTAAATAAATAATATAAGGCAACAATAAATAAAATAAAATAAAATAAATAAATAAATAAAACCTGAAATTAAGAATGCTGGAAATAACCTTGTTCTTGACTTCTTGAATTGAAAGGAAAATAAATACGACAAGGAATAAAAAGCACTGGATCTAACGTAAGGTTAGATCAGTGAAAACTGAAATAAAATAATTCAAAATACAATACTGGAATAAAATTACGAAATATGAAATAGCGGTTGTTCGGTGAAATGCCGACCCTTAATTCTGAAACTGGGATTCCTATTTATAGAAGCATTTGTAACTGCCTTTCCTCAACTTTGTACGCAAGCAAGTGGTGAACGTGGAGAGAAAATTGCCTTAAAAAGTGAGTGGAGGAGGCGGTTGCCTCAAGAATAGGCCACAAATGGGGACGTGCGCCTCAAAACGTGGGAAGAAGTGGTGGACCCCACTTTGCTGAGGAGGCGGGCGCCTCCAAAGGAAGTGGGAGGTTGAGGCGGGCGTCTCGGCCCACGTGGCAGGTGGTTGCTTTGCTTGTTGTACTGGGCCACGCAGACTGGGCTTAGTTTCATGGGCCTGCTTGCTGTAATTGTTTTCTTCTTCCTTGACACCTCCTTTTTGCTATATACCACTCCTTACTTCATTTCTTTGCCTTTTTAATACTATTTTTCCTTGATTTTGCTTCTTTGCTCAATTTATCTTTATTTTAATGCAAATACCTGAAACATAGAAAATACCAACGTAATACAGAAATAAAGTAAAATAATTAAATAAAAACATTAACATTACTTATGAAAAATACATCAAATATGTTATATAAAATCGTGTTATCAATGGCTAGCGCTATTCTAAAGGAACGTAGAAGTACAACAAAACGACCAATTCTGAGTGGGTAAATAAGTCTTTTAGTTGCTTGCTCTATCAAAATGCTTTTCACACCTCACACTTTTGTCAAAGTTCAAACTCCTTTCAAAACGAAACATTTCCGAACACTTTGTATACACTCCTACATGAGTCATTACAAAGTCAAAGCGAAATGCCTTTTTCAAAACATTTTTGTCAAACATACAGAAAGCAATTTTAAAAAGTGATCTAGAGCAACTAAGAGCCCGTAGATAACTACGGATGGAAAGGGTGCTAATACCTTCCTTTTCATAACCATTCTCCCGAACTCGAATCTAACGAAGGTCTTTTACATTACTTTTACCTTCCCTTAATTGGATAAAAATAAAAGTCGGTGGCGACTCTTGCTATCCGCACATTTGGATACAAAATCCTACAAAGTCGAGTTCACCGTATTAATCTGGCGACTCTTGGGAACACCCTAAAGAGAGAATTGCCTTAGGGATTTCTAGATAACTTTTATTGCTTTTTGTTTGAATTGTATGCTTTATCTTTAAGGGTTGCTTGGGTATTATATTGTTGGGGATCCTACACCGGATCCGGTTTCCTTTTAGGTAAGTAGCATTAGATCATCGCGACCGCTAGGCGTATAACTAAGCGGTCAACATGATGGCTACGTTAGCGTGACACTTTGGTTGTCCGATACTCTTCATTCCCAAGTTGAAGAAAGTATTTGGCTTCTGCGTGGTGTCATCAGCGCTAACTAAACTTTTAGAACCTTAATTGACCCATCTTGGCCATTAGAAGGTAGTGAGATGGCCGGCTTTGGTGTAGACCGAGGTTGGTTGATACTCGATGCTACGCTCATTGAGATCGACTTTTGGGATATTTTCGATCGACCACTTGGCGTCGTATTGAAATAAGCGCCTCAGAAAGATCTATGATATGAGATTCCTAGAACCGGTTACTATTATAGGACATGATGAACCAACTCAAACTTTTGGTAGGGTAATCACCTATACCTCATGCAAGCCTTAACCCTAGGCTCATTGTGTGAATTGTTTGTGTGCTAAACATGACATCATGACATCATCCGCATTGCATATCATTTCTAACTATTTCAAGTACCTAGGGATTTATCTTTGCTCTGTTTTGTAGGGATTATGGCTTCTAGAAAGATTATCCGAATCAGCTTCATGGGTATCCCTTCTCAACTCAAAGAATTGGTTTCAGAAATTCCCGACCATGCTCAGTTCATCAAAAGACATGGTTATTTACTTGATTTGGTTATCTCCGGTTTTGAAGAAGATATGATGCATGTCCTATTCCAGTTCTTCAATCCGAAACACCATTGCTTTACATTTCCAGATTATCAGTTGGTTCCTACCTTGGAAGAGTTCTCTAAGCTACTTGGGATACCTATTCTTGATCAAATGCCATTCACCAGTTTGGAAAAGGTTCCTAAGTTCGAAGACATCGCATCCGCCTTACACCTTAAGCGCTCAGATATCGAAGCCAATTGGGAAACTAGAAGTGGAGTTAAGGGTTTACTTTCCAAGTTCCTAATTAAGAAAGCCCGAGAATTCCTAAAAGTTATGAGCTTCCATGCATTTGAGAATGTTGTGGCCTTGCTAATTTATGGTTTGGTTCTATTTCCTAATTCGGATCAATTCATAGATGTCAATGCCATCAAGTTGTTTCTTACCCGTAATCCAGTGCCTACTTTACTTGGAGACATCCTACATTCTCTCCACACTCGTACTACTAAGCGACAAGGAACTCTCATGTGTTGTATACCGTTACTTTCCAGGTGGTTTATTTCGCACCTTCCTCCATCAGTTTTGAAGAATGAACAAAGGTTGAGATGGTCTCAAAGATTGATGTCACTCTCTCATTCAGATATCCGTTGGAATCTTTTCTCTCAAAAGGATTTCACATTCATTGAGCGTTGTGGAGAATTCCCTAATGTACCACTACTTGGTATAAGGGGAGGTATTACTTACAATCCTTCTTTAGCTCTACGTCAGTTTGGTTTTGCTCGAAGAGATGGTCCACATGATATGCTTCTCCAAGATGTTGTGTTCGACTACAATCACGATCTCCAGAATTATCGACGAAGGTTCATACATGCTTGGGGCATGGTAAAGAAGACTGATACCAAGACTTTGGGGCACCCGAACTCCATTCCTTGGGAACCTTACCTCAAATGGGTGCGAGCTCGAGCTCAAAACCTCATGATGCCATTCACGCCTGTTTTACCAGTAATTATGGAACCTGTTGCTATAGGTGACGTACCCTATGCTGTTCTCCATCCTGACATGCCTACTGATTTTGAAGACTTGAAGAGATCCTGGATTCAGCTTAAAGAAGAAAGGGATACCTTTGAAGCTCAGTGTTACGCAAGTGAGAAGAAAGTGTTAGAGTTGACCAAGCTACTTCACGAGGAGCGAAACATCAACGCTTACATCGGCACCAAGAGGAAGCGCCCATGGGAGACTTAGAGCTTTAGGATGTTTTTGTTTTCTTTTATTGTTTCGAACTATCTTTTGTACTTAAAAAGAATAGAATAATAAGAAGAGTACTAATAAATGTTTGCTCATTGCTTGTTTAACAAATTTAAATCTCTAAGGTCCTTGAAAACATTGCATTGCATTCGCATAAACATTGCATAGCATAGCATAAACATTGCATCACAGGTACATTGGAGATTGGTTTTCTCATTTGCTCGCTATTTATTTTAGCAGAAATGGCTCTTGAGCAGACTGTCAAAGATCTTCAAGCTCAGAATGCTCACTTTCAGCAGATGTTCACCAACTTGGTCCAAGGCCAAGAAGATCTGAAGAAGCTCATCAACAAGAAGAAGAAGGTTGTTGGTCTCCTCAACATGGGTAGACGTTTCAAAGGGGGTCCAAAAGTGGTCAGTCGGATCGAGCTCTCTAAAGGAAGTGTCCATACCGAGGGGAGTACCAAGGGATGAAGGTGATCAGCGTGAGCCAAAGAAAGGAGGAGAGGACCACTACGATTATAGCCAACACTGATGAAGATGACAAGTACAAACAACTCAAGACCGTCTGAATCTTGTGGAAAACACAAGATGTCCGGGCTGAACTTTGATGATCTGAGTCTTGTTCCTGGTGTTGTGATTCCTCCCAAATTCAAAGTTCCTATTTTTGCCAAGTATGATGGCATGTCTTGCCCTAAGCTACATTTGAAGTCCTATGTCCGAAGATCAATCCCACACGATGATGAAAGTTGTGGATGCACTATTTTCAAGAGAGTTTGTCCTAACCCGTTGGAATGGTACTATCGGCTAGAGAATGACCGTATCCGTACTTGGAGTGATTTGGTGATGCTTTCTCTGACATGTATGAGTACAATCTTGAGTTGACACCCACTCGCATGCAACTACAAAGCATGTCTATGGGTCATGATGAGAAGTTCAAAGTATGCTCGAAGTGGAGAGATCTAGCAGAGTTCAACCACCCTTGTCCAATAGGAGTTGGTTGATATGTTTATGGGAACACCGACAGGCCGTTCTTCAATCATCGATAGGAAATTCTTCATCCGGATTCACCGGTGATATTGACCGATTGAAGGGTATCAAGAGTGGGAAGATTCATGTAGAGTCATCTTCAAATCTCAAGAGATCTTTTGGTGCTAAGAAATAAGCCAATCTTGTGTATGGTCGAAAAGCCGAGCCAAGACCGACCGTGCTCAATGGGGCGGTTGATCTCCAATCCTACATCAAGACAACCTCGGTGAGACAACGCCGAACGAGCACGCCCGAAGGCATTTGAAGATCAACATGCCTTTGTCGCAAGCCTTGCAACACATGTTGAGCAGAGTGATTACCTTGAGGATCCTCCTCGAATGTCAACACTTCCTCTCCAGTACAATCCAAATGCTAAGTGTGCTTACCATTCCAATAGCCGGGCACGACAACGACAATTGTTGGGCTCAAGAACAAAATTCAAGATATGATTGAATCTAAGCAGATTGAGTTTGATCCTCCTTGAGACTCGAATGTGAATAATGCGCCTATGCCTAACCATGACAAGAGTTCCAATCTTTGTTGGTGATGATACTTACGTTTTCAACATAGATGACTTGACCATTCCTCGATGATTTAAGAAGAATTTGTTGCAAGCCGGTGTCAATCCAGATGCCCGGAGAATCGTTGGTGCCCATCCGCTGATGGTTGTGCTTGGTTGAGAAGACGTGTTCGGCATGATGGATAACCGTGAGATACTATTTCGAAACCACACGTGCGGTGTGTGAAGAAATGTCTAAGTTGAATATTGACAATGCGAATGAAACTGCACCATCTGTATGGGATACCTTGGGAAGCCAAGTGGAAAGTATGATTACATGGTGAAGTACATGCTCGATAGTTACAAGATTCCTATTGAAGATGTTAAGGCGACCGGATGGGGTGACGATTTCCCAAGACTATCTTGATGTTAACACAATAAGAATTTCCTCTGCGATCCTGTGCCTAGAGTGGCACCTCATTATTACTTCTCCAAGACCGGCCATATTCCTCCGACAAGGCTATCCCTTGGAACTATGGAGTGATGTTTACTATCATGGCGTCAAGCAAGACCCTCGACTATTGAAGATCTTACTGAAGTTTCTACTCGACATTGACAACATCACCGATCCAAGAAGGTGACGAACCGGAAGAGTATTCTCTCCAAATCTCTCTCCAAAAGACACATGACTCAAACCGCATTCCAGCCTACTCAATCAATATCCCCACTAGAGGAAAGAACGGTGGCTCATCCTGCTCAACCGAGTACCAAAGGAAGTTATCAAGACACCTCCAAACAAGAAATGGAAGAAATTCAAGATTATCAAGAAGAGTGACTACAATGTTGTGGAACACTTAGGACAGACTCCGTCCAAAATCTCCATGCTTGCTCTGCTCTTGTGCTCTGAGGCTCATGATAATGCCTTGGTGAAGTTTCTAAAAATGCTCACGCACCGCAAGACACTACCACATCAATTCAAGTTTGTATTGCTAGCGGCTGCCAACAACGGCCTAGCTTCTCGATCTTGATTTGACTCCTTAGGAAAGAAACACAACAAGGCCTTGCACATCTCTGTTGAATGCAAGGGCGTTACCCTGTCTCATGTTTTGGTTGACACCGGTTCGCTCGAATATCCTTCCAAAACGCTTTTGATCGGCTTGATGTCGAAGGTTGGTTACGAGACCCAAAGACATTATTGTGAGAGCTTTTGATGGTTCTAAGCGACGGTGCTTGAGAGCTCACTGTAAAGTCGGTTCCCGACTTTTGATTCCACTTTCTTTGTCATGGACATCCGTCCGACTTATTCTTACCTACTTGGGCCCCTTGATAAATGGGGCCGTTACCTACCTTACATCAGAAGCTAAAATACCCGGTGAAAGGAAAGGTTGTCACAGTATGTGGTGAAGAAGAATATATGGTCAGTCATCTGCAGTCATTCCGATATCTTGAGATGGAGGGTGAATTCTTTGAAACGCCTTGTCAAGCTTTTGAAACAATACCCAGAGTCATGCCTGTTGACTCTCCTGTCACTCCTGAGGTTACACAAGCTCCGCCGAGGATGGCCTCGCTGAAAGATGCTCAAGCTACTGTTGAACAAGGAGGTAGTACTATTTGGGGACAGCTCCCCGATCTTCCTTTCAAATCCGACAAGACTGGTTTAGGCTTCACCATCAAGGGTCAGAAGATGATACGCCGCGAACGTGCCGGCCAACTTCCCTTCCGCACGCCAGTGGAATCCATGCTATAGAAGACGGCGACAACGGCTTCAACATCGCAAGTGGATCTTCCCAACTCGATCATGGACTCGAATTGGAAGACCGAAGGCGTCATACCAATCTCCTTTAGTCGAGTAATTGCTCTTGTTTTGTTTTGCTTTTCATTTCTTTATGTTTTGAACAATAAACTTTGAAAGCCTAGTGCCTTGCCGGGCATCATGGCTCGTTTAGGGTTATTATCTGTTGTTTATTTTCATTCAATAAATTTGTTGGACTTTTGCATTCAATTGTTTGTTTTCTTTCTTTTACTTTATCACCCCTTCAAAAGCTATGTGTTTCTTACACACACCCACGTGATACAACGCGAATCACTCCGAATCTTAATAATATGCTAGTGCTAAATATGACTTGATAATCCGATTTACCAAGCCAAGACAAAAATGAGGAAGATTGTGAAGTGCCAGAGAACTTTCAGATGCTACAAAGAAGAAGAGCGAGTTATACAGCCACACGAAGAGCAAGTCGAGGTTGTGAATTTGGGTACTGACGAAGACAAGAAAGAGATCAAGATAGGAGCGGGTCTTGAGAACAGTGTTAAAGAAAGGTTGGTTCGGATGCTACGAGACTATATTGAGGTTTTTGCTTGGTCATACGAAGACATGCCTGGTTTGGACATTGATATTGTGGTGCACCGATTGCCAACTAAAAAGGTTTTCTCCCAGTAAAACAGAAGGTTCGTCGTATGCGTCCTGAGATGTCAGAGAAGATCAAAGCCGAAGTTATGAAGCAGTTCAATGCAGGTTTCTTAGCTGTTACTTCTTATCCACAGTGGGTTGCTAATGTGGTGCCCGTGCCCAAGAAATATGGTAAAGTACGAATGTGTGTGGATTACAGAGATCTGAACAAAGCAAGTCCGAAAGACGATTTCCCACTTCCTCATATTGATGTTACGTTGACAATACCGCCGGATAAGGTTTTCTCCTTCATGGATGGTTTCTCCGGTTACAATCAGATCAAAATGGCTCCTGAAGACATGGAGAAGACTACTTTTGTTACACAGTGGGGCACTTTCTGCTACAAGGTTATGCCGTTCGGACTAAAGAACGCGGGTGCCACTTATCAGCGTGCTATGGTGACATTGTTTCACGACATGATTCAGCACGAGATAGAGGTCTATGTCGACGACATGATAGCTAGATCACAGACTGAAGAAGAACATCTCGATCATCTACAAAAACTGTTTGATAGGTTGAAGAAGTACAGGTTGAGACTGAATCCCAACAAGTTCACCTTTGGAGTCAGATCCGGTAAACTCCTAGGGTTTGTTGTCAGTGGAAAAGGTATTGAGGTTGACCCCGCCAAGGTTAAAGCCATTCAAGAAATGCCAGCTCCCCGCACCGAGAAGGAAGTCAGAGGTTTCTTTGGCCGATTGAAATACATTGCCAGATTCATTGCACACCTAACTGCTACCTGTGAGCCAATCTTCAAGTTACTAAAGAAAGATCAAGTAGTGGAATGGAACGACGATTGCCAGATCGCTTTTGACAAAATCAAGGAGTACTGACTACCCTATCCCGATGCCGCCCGAAGGAAGACCTCTTATCATGTACTTGCGGTGTTAGAGAACTCAATGGGTGTGTGTTGGGGCAACATGACGAGTCAGTCGAAAAGAGCATGCAATATACTACCTTAGCAAAAATTTACCGATGTGAAACAAGATACTCACACTCGAGAAAACTTGCAACGCTTTTGGGCTGCTCGCCGACTAAGACAAGATATGTTGACTCACACTACCTTGTTGATTTCCAAGATGGATCCGATAAAATACATCTTTGAGAAACCAGCCTCTCCGAAGAATAGCAAGATGGCAAATGATCTTGACCGAATATGACATCCAGACACTTCTCGCGATCAAAGGAAGTGTAGTAGCCGATCATTTGGCTCATCAAGTCGTAGATGGCTATCGATCTATGCGATCAATTTCCAGCGAAGATGTTTTACTAGTTACAGATTGCGAAGAACCGGCCCAGACGAAGGACCCGAACAAGGATCCCGATGGACTATGGTCTTTGATGGAGCCTCAAACGACTTGGCAATGGCATTGGCGCCATCATTACATCCCTGGCGGACATACTCCTTTCACCGCCAGATTATGTTTCATTGCACGAACAACATGGCCGAGTACGTGCATCATGGGTCTTAAAGTCGCTATTGACTTAAGAATCAAGTTCTTACAAGTGTATGGAGACTCGGCTTTAGTGATCGGTCGATAAAGGCGAGTGGGATACGAAGCATCGAATCTCATTCCATATCGAGCATGTTCGAGTTTGATTCCCTACTTCAAGAGATCACTTTCAACCACATTCCACGAGAAGAAATCGGTTGGCACGCATTGGCTACTATGTCGTCTATGTTCAAGGTCGATGGGACAACGAGGCTCCCCGATCATCATTGAGAAGTTCGACGAACCAACAGATTGTTATGAGCTTGACGGAAGAGAAACCTTGGTACTATGGCGTGAAGAGGTATCTTGAGACTCAAGAATATCCCAGGGCATCTTAATGATAAGAAGTTCATGAGAAGATTTGCATCTAAATTCTTCCTCGAACGGCATCTTATACAAGCGCAACCACGACTTGTGCTTACTCATTGTGTAGACCAGAAAACAGCAATGCGAATCATGGAAGAGTTACACGAAGGCGCATTTGGTACCCATTCCAGTGGACATACCATGGCTAAAAAGATTTTGAGAACAGGTTACTATTGGTCCACCATGGAAGCTGATTGTCACCACTACGCTCGATCTTGTCACAAGTGCGGTTATGCCGACAAAGTACACGTACCTCCAGTACCTCTGAATGTTTTAACTTCTCCTTGGCCTTTTGCAATGTGGGGCATTGACATGATCGGAGAGATTAAGCCCACAGCTTCCAATGGACATCGTTTCATCCTTGTGGCAATTGACTATTTCACCAAGTGGGTAGAAGCAGCCTCGTATGCATCTGTTACCAAAAATGTTGTGGCTCGATTCATCAAACATAATCTTATATGTCGGTATGGCACTCCCTAAAGGATTATCACAGATAACGGCTCCAATCTTAACAACAAGATGATCACCGAACTCTGCACGCAGTTCAAGATCAAACATCACAACTCTTCTCCATATCGGCCTAAAATGAATGGCGCAGTGGAAGCCGCCAACAAGAACATTAAGAAGATTATACAGAAGATGACTGTGACTTACAAAGATTGGCATGAAATGTTACCATTTGCTCTTCATGGTTATCGCTTTCGGCACGAACATCAACAGGGCAACCCCTTCTCTCTGTATACGGTATGGAAGCCGTCTTACCCATCGAGGTTCGGATACCCTCAACCGAGTCCTCCAAGGCAGAGTTAGGTGAAGGCGATTGGGTTGCACTCGCCTTGACCGATTAACTTGATCGATGAGAAGCGACTCGCGTCCATACGCCGCGGACGGTTATCGAAACGAATGATCGAGCATTTAACAAGAAGGTCAAGCACCGAGTCTACCAAGTCGGTGATCTAGTAGTCAAGCGCATCATTCTTCCACAAGGTGATCGAGGGCAAATGGACTCCCACCTATGAGGGACCATTTGTAGTCAAGAGTGTTTTCGTGAGCCATGATACTTAGCACCATGGATGGTGAAGACTTCCACACCCGTGAACGCACATAGTCAAAAATACTACGCATAAAGAGACCCGCTAGGTCGGTGACCTAGGCAAAAATAAGGGCATCTGGCGAACCAAAAGGTTCGGGCAAAAATTAAGGATATATGCAAAACATGTACACCGCAAGTCGAAAACACGAAAAGCGGCTTGGGCAAAAAGGGTATCCCAGGTGAAAACCGAAAAGGCGGTCTAGGCAAAAGTTAGGGATTTAAGTGTACGACTATGTCTCTTCGGATCATACGCTTCGACTACTATCGATTCAAGATTCAAATGGCGAAGATCGATACTCACTTTCTCGATGCAAGGAGATGAGATAGTCGAAATATATGAGTACTAGCATAGTTGGAACTTAACGATTGTTTCCGCATAGCTTTTACCTTTCTTGTGTACAAACTACTTGGCCATACGCCACCTTTCAAATAAACGCAAACTTCTCTTTACAATTTCTTGTTATTTGCAATAAGTCCAATGTTTGCTTTGAATGATTATCGCATTTGATAATAAAAATCTCTTTGCAAAACATACGAAAAGTGGACATGCAAAGTACTTACTACAGTTCCGAGAATTGGGATGACGGAAAGTCAACAAATAGTTCCCCACGAGGCGTAAAGGTGTCACTCACAACACACCATCCCCATCGGGTATATGTTAATCCTGGCGGTGATTCCACTCAACCGAGCAATGTTACATCGGTCTCAAGAGCACCTCATCCCGTCAAGGTATTCATCCCAGGACGTGTCTCAATCCTCCCCTTCTCCCGGCAGATCCGGACTCGAAACTTGGTCGGATAGTGCATCGGAGGAAACATACACTTTTATTCCCCGCCCGGAGATTACAACGGACTCAGACTCTTCTAGCCCGTCTCTCGAACCATCAAATGCTCTCCAGCGAGATCTACACTCGGAATCCCCAGTAGAGCGTCTCCTAAATTTCCTCAGCAGGGTCTACATACAAGGTCCCCAACGGATCGCCTCCCAGACTCTCCTCAACAGGGTCTATGAGATCTCCAACAACGAGCTTCTCAAATCTCTACCTTCCTCAACAGTATCTAGGCTCAAGACTTGGTCAGATAGTGCATCGGAGGAATCCAGGATATCTTTCTTCTCCTTCAAAAGCGGGGTTTCCACCTACACAATTCCCCAAGCAGAAGTCAGAAATCTTCAAACAAAACATCCGCATCCTCTTCAAGATGGATATGTTTTGAAATATCACAACATCTATCATTCATACATTACTCATAAAGTCATAATTCATACATATGTCATTCATACACTGTCATGTATCATACTTTGCATAAAACTAACCAATATTCTATCCAAGTTTCTCTTGTTTTCTCCAAACAGTATGATCCCCGACGCAAACAGTCCGAGATTAAGCCCGAATCGGCGGAAAACTATCGAAAGACCGCCTTGGTTGTCCTCCGACGATCGGTCCAGATTAAGCCCGAATCGACGGAAAACTATCTGAAGACCGCCTCGGTTATCCTCCGATAACAGGCAATGGATCAACCCCGATGCACTGAAGCTATCCACATTTTGCCAACTACTATCTCCTCGAGTAATCGGCACGAAGATTTATTCGACCCTTCCTATTATCAACAGCAACTATAGAGTCTAGCGTACGACTCAGTTGCCTTGGATGGCATCTTAAGCCCATCTCCGACTACTTGTCAACATTTCTTCACTTTTAGAATGCTGCATATATGGTTAAAAATCAATACAAACCAATAACTTCATTCAAAAATGAACACGAAGTCTAACGTCGACTCCTCGGATGGCATCTTAAGCCCATCTCCATGCTCCTTCCAGAAACGTCTACAGAGCCTAGCGTACGGCTCACTCCCCAGCATCGATCTTTCCAGATGGCATCTTAAGCCCGTCTCCGTCAATTCTCCTATCAACAATCTCGAGTCTAGCATACGACTCATTCACCTTCTCAACGGCATCCGGCCCGTTCCGCATCATCGACCAACCGCGAGTGCAAATTTTCGGTGTACTCGGTGTTCAATCATCTTCTACCTCCGTCACGAAAGACAAGCATGTCAATCTAACCCTTCCGACAAGACGATTGAGCAGGGCAGTGTCATACCCCAAAATTTGCCCTCCATCTATTCAAAAGATTTCATACATCTATGCTCAAGGATTCCTCAAGAGTTGATCAGACAAACTCTCTCTTAGACAATCAACCCAAACTAGGGTTTGGTATCTCTCAAGTCAAGATGGATTTCCAACATCTCCAATGGCCTTCATGCCTCCTCATATGCTTCAAAGATTCTCCATGTCAAGTTTCAAGCTTCACAAGTCAAGTTTCCTCAGACAATTGCTCAGATGGTTGAAAATCGGGTGTATTGGACAAAAAGTCAATTGTGGTCAACATACAGTCAAACTTCATAATTTTTGGTCAACATCCTCATTTTGAAGTTACATTCATCATTTGATCAAGGGTTGATCATGATTCATCAAGAAAACTCAAGATTTGCTCAAAAGTCAAACTTTCTAAATTAGGGTTTCTAGGTGAAAAGTCAAGCGAACTTTGGTGATCATAACTTTCTCATACTTTCTCGAAATTTTCCCACCAAAGCTCATTTTGAAGGAAATTCAATTCTCTACAACTTCATGTCTCACAAGAATGTCCAAAAATGCTTCATTTGAGAGGTATAGCTCAAAACATTGTCATTTTCAAAGTCAACAAAAGTCAACTTTTGATTTGAAGATATATTGAGCATGGTAACTCAATTGAGATGAGACCAAAGACATTGTTTAGAGGACTCTTAGAGCTTTCCAAAAAGTCCAAAAACACTCAAAAATGTGGAAAATTGAGCAAGTTACACCATTCACAAGTTGGGCAATTTTGGAAGAATGCACAAAGAGAGATACTTCAAAAAATCAAATCTTTTGCAAATGGGCCTACTTTTTCTTCATCCTAACTTGTTCCCATACAATTAGGAATGTCCAAGCCCAATGCCACGAATTTTTGATTTATTTTTCTATTTAATTTGTAATTTATTCATTTAAATGCAAATTAAATCTTAAAATAAATTATAAAATCAAAATTAATTGGAAGATTGATCTTTTATTGCTTTCTTGTGATCCAATCAACCCATAAATGCCAGCAATTTCGAAATTAGATCAAATTTGGCAAGATTGGATTGAAATTGGACAAAATTTGAAAATTTGATTTCATGAGAATATCAAATTTGATTTCCATTGAATATTGATTAATTCTTTCCAAATTCAATCCCAAATCCATCCAGCATATATACTTGATGCATCTCAGTTGCAAGGAACGAAAAAAATTGCTCTACAAACCCTATTCCAAAGTTCAAAAATCCGTGTGTTTGAAGCAACTGGTAACCCTAGTTTTGCTTCGATTCAACCCATTCCAAGCCGTCCATTACATTCCTTGAGGTCTTTAGAGTCGATCTAGACTCTTACATCGTTCAAAACCATCAAGAATCAAGCAATCCCAGTTTCGGTTTGTTCTTATTTTTCCAAATTCGATTATCAATATTCATGCATTATTAACTTGTTTTGATTGTTGGTTTGTGTTTAGAATCGAGTTTGCAAGCTTTCTGGGTAAGCCAATTAGATTTCCATGGCCTGAATCGTGTTATGCCATGATTAGGGTTTCTGGTATCGAATTAGGGTTTCTCTATACAGGGAAAATTGGCCAACAAGACCTATACCATTAAACTCGGGATGACCTGAGGAATCGAACCATGGTTTCAAACGTAATTTATATTATGTGTGCTGCATTTTTTTATATTAGCCAGGGACATAGCGTCGAAGGAAGGCCGACGCTGGATTTTGAAAATTCAAAAGGTTGAAGATGACTGGATGACGCGAGCGGGAGGAGATCAAGAGGCGACGCGTGTTATTTTCAAATCATTCCGTTTCCAAACAGTTGACACACTTGGCTCAGTTGGTCAGCGCGTTGGTTTTCAAAGTTTGAGCATCATGTCCCGAGTTCGATCCCTATGGGCACCAGTTTGCATTCTTTTTTAAAAACTTGCATATTTTCCATATTTTCCATATTTCAATATTTTCCATTCATTTTAATTGTTTTCATGATTTTTATTCTGCATTAAAAATTACCAAAAACATTTTTTCTTTTTACATTATTTTCATAAAAATGTTTATTTAATTTAATAAATTTAAAAATATAATTTTTGCATGCATATTTATTTTATTTTTAATTTTGCATTTAATTCACTTTTAATTGCATTTTAATTATTAAAACTTTGCCCAAAAAATTATTTTAACTTATTTATCTTATTTCCATGTATTAATTTTCTCATATTAAAACTTGCATTTTTTCTAACTTTTTCTCTTATTTCGATTTCATCATATTTTCCGATCTCTTATTCTTTCACAGGTTGTTCCGATTCGGACGTTTTCTTTTCATCATTCTATTTTTTCCCAATAATGTAATTGTTCATGGGTTGTAATAGTTTAATTTAGGGCTTTATTTTCCGCATTTTAAATTATGTATCGCGCCAAAGCCTTGTAATAGCGTAGGTTTATCTTTCCGCACCTTTACATTTCCGCCTTTACATTCCGCATTTTACTTTCCGCACCTTTATCAATTGCTAGTAATTAGGCGTGTATGGCAAGATAATAATTGGACATAGCTCACACTAATCTTCAAGATAAAATATCTGAATTCAACACACTTCTTCACACACGCACCCTTAGGTAATTCTCTCGATGCCTTCGATTTCAAATGGTCATGTCCCTCGAGCGTAGAGGTATTCTAGCACCGTTGCCTTCAAACAAATCATCATAGTCCCTTGATACAAAGATCATAAGACCCACGATGTCGCCTCCGAATACATGATCTTGACCCTCGATTGTCACCTACGAAAATGATGATAGTCCCTTCGAATGTGCTAGGATACTTACAAGTTGCCTTCTATGACCATCCGATGTCCCTTCGAATGTCCGCTTACATCCAACGAATGGAGCTACCTACTAACTAATGGTATGGCTAGCGCTAAAGGAATGTGAAGTACAACAAAACGACCAATTACGAGTGGGTAAATAAGTCTTTAGTTGCTTGCTCTAAAACAAATGCTTTTCACACCACACTTTTTTCAAAGTTCAAATTCTTTTCAAAACAAAACATTTCCGAACACTTTGTATACATTCCTACATGAATCATTACAAAGTCAAAGCGAAATGCCTTTTCTTTCAAAACATTTTGTCAAACACACGAAAGCAATTTTAAAAAGTGATCTAGAGCAACTAAGAGCCCGTAGATAACTACGGATGGAAAGGGGTGCTAATACCTTCCCTTTTCATAACCATTCTCCCGTACTCAGAATCTAACGAAGGTCTTTTTCTGTTACTTTTACCTTCCCTTAATTGGATAAAAATAAAAGTCGGTGGCGACTCTTGCTATCCGCACATTTGGATATGAAAATCCTACAAAGTCAGTTCACCGTATCACAGAACTGGCGACTCTGCTGGGGATTGAACCCAAAAGAGAGAATTACCTTAGGGATTTCTAGATAACTTTTATTGCTTGACTTGTATGCTTTATCTTCAAGGGTTGCTTGGGTATTATATTGTTGGGGGATCCTACACGGATCCGGGTTTTTTTAGGTAAGTAGCATTAGATCATCGCGACCGCTAGGCGTAACTAACTCAACATGATGGCTACGTTAGCGTGACACTTTGGTTGTCCCGATACTCTTCATTCCCAAGTTGAAGATAGTATTTGGCTTCTGCGTGGTGTCATCAGCGCTAACTAAACTTTTAGAACCTTAATTGACCCATCTTGGCCATTAGAAGGTAGTGAGATGGCGGCTTTGTGTAGACCGAGGTTGGTTGATACTCGATGCTACGCTCATTGAGATCAGACTTTTGGGACATTTTCGATCGACCACTTGGCGTCGTATTGAAATAAGCGCCTACGAGAAGATCTATGATATGAGATTCCTAGAACCCTTACTATTATAGGACAGATGAACCAACTCAAACTTTTGGTAGGGTAATCACCTATACCTCATGCAAGCCTTAAACCTAGGCTCATTGTGTGAATTGTTTGTGTGTGCTAAACATGACATCATGACATCATTTGCATTGCATATCATTTCTAACTATTTCAAGGACCTAGGGATTTATCTTTGCTCTGCTTTGTAGGGATTATGGCTTCTAGAAAGACTATCCGAATCAACTTCATGGGTATCCTTCTCAACTCAAAGAATTGGTTTGAAATTCCCGACCATGCTCAGTTCATCAAAGACATGGTTATCTACTTGATTTGGTTATCTCGGTTTTGAAGAAGATATGATGCATGTCCTATTCCGGTTCTTTGATCCGAAACACCATTGCTTTACATTTCCGATTATCGTTGGTTCCTACTTTGAAGAGTTCTCTAAGCTACTTGGGATACCTATTCTTGACCAAATGCCATTCACGGTTTGGAAAGGTTCCTAAGTTTGAAGACATCGCATCCATTTACATCTTAAGCGCCGATATTGAAGCCAATTGGGAAACTAGAAGTGGAGTTAAGGGTTTACTTTCCAAGTTCTTAATCAAGAAAGCCGAGAATTCCTCAAAGTTATGAGTTTCCATGCATTTGAAAACATTGTGGCCTTGCTAATTTATGGTTTGGTTCTATTTCCTAACTCGGATCAATTCATTGATATCAATGCCATCAAGTTGTTCCTTACCCGCAATCCTGTGCCTACTTTACTTGGAGATATTCTACATTCTCTCCACACCCGTACTACTAAGCGACAAGGAACTCTCATGTGTTGTATACCGTTACTTTCAAGGTGGTTTATTTCGCACCTTCCTCCATCAGTTTTGAAGAATGAACAAAGGTTGAGATGGTCTCAAAGATTGATGTCACTTTCTCATTCAGACATCCGTTGGAATCTTTTCTCTCAAAAGGATTTCACATTCATTGAGCGTTGTGGAGAATTCCCTAATGTACCACTACTTGGTATAAGGGGAGGTATTACTTACAACCCTTCTTTAGCTCTACGTCAGTTTGGTTTTGCTCGAAGAGATGGTCCACATGATATGCTTCTCCAAGATATTGTGTTCGACTACAACCACGATCTCCAGAATTACCGACGAAGGTTCATACACGCTTGGGGCATGGTAAAGAAGACTGATACCAAGACTTTGGGGCATCCGAACTCCATTCCTTGGGAACCTTACCTCAAATGGGTGCGAGCTCGAGCTCAAAACCTCATGATGCCATTCACTGCTTTACGGAATTATGGAACTGTTATAGGTGGCGTACCTATGATGTTCTCCATCCTGACATGCCTACTGATTTTGGAGACTTGAAGAGATCCTGGATTCAACTAAAAGAAGAAAGGGATACCTTTGAAGCTCAATGCTATGCAAGTGAGAAGAAAGTGCTAGAGTTGACCAAGCTACTTCACGAGGAGCGAAACATCAACGCCTACATCGGCACCAAGAGGAAGCGCCCATGGGAGACTTAGAGCTTTAGGATGCTTATGTTTTCTTTTATGGTTTCGAATTATCTCTTGTACTTAAAAAGGAAAAAGAATAATAAAAAGAAGTACTAATAAATGTTTGTTCATTGCTTGTTTAACAAATTTAAATCTCTTAGGTCCTTGAAAACATTGCATTGCATTTGCATAAACATCGCATAGCATAGCATAACATTGCATCACAGGTACATTGGAGATTGGTTTTCTCATTTGCTCGCTATTTATTTTAGCAGAAATGGCTCTTGAACAGACTGTCAAAGATCTCCAGGCTCAGAATGCTCAATTTCAGCAGATGTTCACCAACTTGGTCCAAGGCCAAGAAGATTTGAAGAAGCTCATCAACAAGAAGAAGAAGGTTGTTGGTCTCCTCAACATGGGTAGACGTTTCAAAGGGGGTCCAAAAGTGGTCAGTCGGATCGAGCTCTCTGAAGGAAGTGTCCATACCGAGGGAGTACCAGGGTGATGAAGGTGATCGGCGTGAGCCAAAGAAAGGAGGAGAGGACCACTCTGATTATAGCCAACACTCTGATGAAGATGACAAGTACAAGCAACTTGAAGACCGTCTGAATGCTGTGGAAAACTTGAAAATGTCCGGGCTGAACTTTGATGATCTGAGTCTTGTTCCTGGTGTTGTGATTCCTCCCAAATTCAAAGTTCCAACTTTTGCCAAGTATGATGGCATGTCTTGCCCAAAGCTGCATTTGAAGTCCTATGTCCAGAAGATCAATCCCACGATGATGAAAGTTGTGGATGCACTATTTTCAAGAGAGTTTGTCCGGAACCAGTTGGAATGGTACTATCGCCTAGAGAATGGCCGTATCCGTACTTGGGTGACTTGGTGATGCTTTCTGCGTATGAGTACAATCTTGAATTGACACCCACTCGCATGCAACTACAAAGCATGTCTATGGGTCGTGACGAGAAGTTCAAGGGTATGCTCGAAGTGGAGAGATCTAGCAGTGAGTTCAACCACCCTTGTCCAATAGGAGTTGGTTGATATGTTCATGGGAACAACACAGCCCATTCTTCAATCATCGATTGGAAATTCTTCATCCGGATTCACCGAGTGATATTGAGGGCATTGAAGCGGTATCAAGAGTGGAAGATTCAGATAGAGACATCTTGAATCTGCGAAGAAATCTTTTGGTACTAAGAAAGAAGCCAATCTGTATGGTCGGAAAAGCCGAGCCAAGTCCGACCGCTCAATCTGGGGGGGTTGTGATCTCGATCCTACATCCGAGACAACGCGTGAGCAACGCGCCACGACAGGCACGAAGATCAACATGCCATTGTCGCAAGCCTTGCAACACATGTTAAGCGAGTGATTACCTTGAGGATCCTCCTCGAATGTCAACACTTCCTCTCAGTACAATCCAAATGCTAAGTGTGCTTACCATTCCAATAGCCGAGGCACGACAAGACAATTGTTGGGCTCAAGAACAAGATTCAAGATATGATTGAAGCTAAGCATTGAGTTTGATCCTCTGTTGAGACTCGAATGTGATCAACGCTCTATGCCTAACCATGACAAGAGTTCCAATCTTTGGTGACGATACTTATGTTTTCAACATAGATGACTTGACCATTCCTCGATGTTGTTAAGAAGAATTTGTTGCAAGCGGTGTCAATCCGGATGCCCGAGAATTGTCGTTGGTGCCCATCCGCGGATGGTTGTGCTTGGTTGAGAAGGCGTGTTCATGCATGATGGATAACCGTGAGATACTATTTACGAAACCACGTGCGAAGCGTGTGAAGAAATGTCTAAGTTGAAGATTGACAATGCGAATGAAACTGCACCATCTGTGGGACACCTTGGGGCAGCCAAGTGGAAAGTATGATTACATGGTGAAGTACACCGTCACGATAGCTACAAGATTCCTATTGAAGATGTTAAGGCGACGGATGGGGTGACGATTTCCAGAAGACTATCTTGATGTTAACACAATAAGGATTTCCTCTGATCCTGCCTAGGGTGGCACCTCTCATTATCACTTCTCCAAGACCAATTCCATATTCCTCGACAAGGCTATCCCTTGGAACTATGGGTGATGTTTACTATCATGGCGTCAAGCAAGACCCTCGACCATTGAAGATCTTCTTTGAAGTTTCTATTCGACATTGACAACATCACGGATCCAAGGTGACCGAACCGAAGAGTATTCTCTCGAGATCTCTCCTCCAAAAGACACTGCGACTCCACTCGCATTCCATTACTCAATCAATATCCCAGCTAGAGGAAAGAATCGGTGGCTCATCCGCTCAACCGGTACCAAAGGAAGTTCTTGAAGACACCTCCAAACAAGAAATGGAGGAAATTCGAAGATCATCAAGAAGAGTGATTACAATGTTGTGGAGCAGTTGGGACAGACTCGTCCAAAATCTCCATGCTTGCTCTGCTCTTGTGCTCGAGGCTCATGCTAAAGCCTTGGTGAAGTTTACGAAGAATGCTCATGTACCGCAAGACACTACCACCGATCGGTTCGAAGTTTGTATTGCTAGCAGGCGCCAACAACGGCCTAGGCTTCTCGATCTTGATTTGACTCGCGGAAAGAAACATAACAAAGCCTTGCACATCTCGTTGAATGCAAGGGTACTACCCGTCTCATGTTTTGGTTGACACCGGTTACTCTCGAATATCCTACCAAGACGCTTTTGATCGACTTGATGTCGAAGGGTTGGTTCGAGACCCAATGACATTATCGTGAGAGCTTTTGATGGTTCTAAGCGCCGAGCTTGGAGAGCTCACTTTGCTGTTAAAGTCGGTTCCCGACTTTTGACTCTACTTTCTTTGTCATGGACATCCGTCCGCCTACTCTTGCCTACTTGGGCGCCCTTGGATACATGGGCAGCGCTACCTCTACCTTACATCGGAAATACCGGTGAAAGGGAAGGTTGTTCAGGTATGTGGTGAAGAAGAATATATGGTCGGTCATCTACATTCCGATACCTTGAGATGGAGGGTGAATTCTTTGAGACTCCTGTCAAGCTTTTGAGACAATCCCAGTCATGCCTTGACTCTCACTCCCGGTTACACAAGTTTCGCCTAGGATGGCCTCATTGAAAGATGCTCAAGCTCATGTTGAACAAGGAGGTAGTGCTATTTGGGACTCGATCTTCCCTTCAACCGACAAGGCGGTTTAGGCTTCACTATCAAGGGTCGAAGATGATACGCCGCGAACGTGCCGCCAACTTCCTTTCGCATCGGCAGTGGAATCCATGCTATAGAAGACAACGACAACGACTTCGACATCGCAAGTGGATCTTCCCAACTCCGGATCATGGGCTCAAGAATTGGAAGGCGAAGATCATACCAATCTCCTTTAGCCGGGAGTAATTGCTTTTGTTTTGTTTTGCTTTTCTTTTTTTATGTTTTGAACAATAAACTTTGAAAGCCTAGTGCCTTGCCCGGGCATCATGGCTCGCTTCGAGGTTATTATCTGTTTTGTATTTTCATTCAATAAATTCGTTGGACTTTTGCATTCAATTGTTTGTTCTCTTTCTTTACTTTATCACCCCTTCAAAAGCTATGTGTTTCTTACACACACCCACGTGATACACCGCAGAATCACTCCGAATCTCTTAATAATGCTATGCTAGTGCTAAATATGACTTCGATAATCCGATCTACCAAGCCGAAGACGAAAGTGAGGAAGATGTGAAGTGCCGGAGAACTTGCCGACCGCTACAGAAGAAGAGCGAGTTATCACCACACGAAGAGCAAGTCGAGGTTGTGAATTTGGACCGACGAAGACAAGAAAGAGATCAAGATAGAGCGGGTCTTGAGAATGTTAAAGAAAGGTTGGTTCGGATGCTACGAGACTATATTGAGGTTTTTGCTTGGTCATACGAAGACATGCCTGGTTTGGACATTGATATTGTGGTGCACCGATTGCCAACTAAAGAAGGTTTTCTCCAAAGAAATGTAGGTTCGTATGTCGTCCCGAGATGTCGAGAGAGATCAAAGCCGAAGTTATGAAGCGTTCAATGCGTTTCTTAGTGTTACTTCTTATCCACAGTGGGTTGCTAATGTGGTGCCCGTGCCCAAGAAAGATGGTAAAGTACGAATGTGTGTGGATTACAGAGATCTGAACAAAGCAAGTCCGAAAGACGATTTCCCACTTCCTCATATTGATGTTCTGGTTGACAATACCGCCAAGATAAGGTTTTCTCCTTCATGGATGGTTTCTCCGGTTACAATCGATCAAAATGGCTCAAGACATGGAGAAGACTACTTTTGTTACGGTGGGGCACTTTCGCTACAAGGTTATGCCGTTCGGACTAAAGAACGCGGTGCCACTTATCATGCTATGGTGACATTGTTTCATGACATGATTCATCACGAGATAGAGGTCTCGTCGGCGACATGATAGCTAGATCACGGATCAAGAAGAACATCTCGATCATCTACAAAAACTGCTTGATAGGTTGAAGAAGTACAGGAGACTTAATCCCAACAAGTTCACCTTTGGAGTCGATCCCAAACTCCTAGGGTTTGTTGTCATGGAAAAGGTATTGAGGTTGACCCGCCAAGGTTAAAGCCATTCAAGAAATGCCAGCCCCCGCACCGAGAAGGAAGTCGAGGTTTCTTGGCCGATTGAACTACATTGCGATTCATTGCACACCTAATCGCTACCGAGCCAATCTTCAAGTTACTAAAGAAAGATCAAGTAGTGGAATGGAGACGATTGCGGATCGCTTTTGACAAAATCAAGGAGTACTTACGTATCCTCCTATCCCGATGCCGCCCCAAGGAAGACCTCTTATCATGTACTTGATTTAGAGAACTCAATGGGGTGTGTGTTGGGGCAACATGACGAGTGCAGTCGAAAAGAGCATGCAATATACTACCTTAGCAAAAATTTACCGATTGTGAAACAAGATACTCACACTCGAGAAAACTTGCAACGCTTTTGGGCTGCTCACGACTAAGGCGATATGTTGACTCACACTACCTTGTTGATTTCAAGATGGATCCGATAAAATACATCTTTGAGAAACCAGCCTCTCGGAAGAATAGCAAGATGGCAAATGATCTTGACCGAATATGACATCCAAGACACTTCTCGAGCGATCAAAGGAAGTGTAGTAGCCGATCATTTGGCTCATCAAGCCGTAGATGGCTATCGATCTATGCGTTCAATTTCGAGCGAAGATGTTTTACTAGTTACAGATTACAGAACCGTGCCAGACGAAGGACCGAACAAGGATCCCGATGGACTATGGTCTTTGATGGAGCCTCAAACGCACTTGGCAATGGCATTGGCGCCATCATTACATCCCTACAGCGGACATACCTTTCACCGCCAGATTATGTTTCTTGCACGAACAACATGGCCGAACTGAAGTGCATCATGGGTCTTAAAGTCGCTATTGACTTAAGAATCAAGTTCTTACAAGTGTATGGAGACTCGCTTTAGTGATCGTCGATAAGAGGCGAGTGGGATACGAAGCATCCGAATCTCATTCCATATCGAGCATGTTCGAGTTTGATTCCCTACTTGAAGAGATCACTTTCAACCACATTCCACGAGAAGAGAATCGGTTGGCGCGCATTGGCTACTATGTCGTCTATGTTCGTGGTCGATGGGACAACGAGGCTCCCCGATCATCATTGAGAAGTTCGACGAACCCGATTGTTATGAGCTTGACGAAGAGAAACCTTGGTACTATGACGTGAAGAGGTATCTTGAGACTCAAGAATATCCCGAGGGCATCCATTAATGATAAGAAGTTCATGAGAAGATTTGCATCTAAATTCTTCCTCAAGACATCTTAACAAGCGCAACCACGACTTGTGCTTACTCATTGTAGACCGAGAAAACAAGAATGCGAATCATGGAAGAGTTACACGAAGGCATTTGGTACCCATTCCAAAGGACATACCATGGCTAAAAAGATTTTGAGAACAGGTTACTATTGGTCCACCATGGAAGCTGATTGTCACCACTACGCTCGATCTTGTCACAAGTGCCAGATTTATGCCGACAAAGTACACGTACCTCCAGTACCTCAATGTTTTAACTTCTCCTTGGCCTTTTGCAATGTGGGCATTGACATGATCGGAGAGATTAAGCCCACACCCAATGGACATCGTTTCATCCTTGTGGCAATTGACTATTTCACCAAGTGGAAGCGCCTCGTATGCATCATTACCAAAATGTTGTGGCTCGATTCATCAAACATAATCTTATATGTCGGTATGGCACTCAAAGGATTATCGAATGGCCAACGGAAGCCGCCAACAAGAACATTAAGAAGATTATACGTAAGATGACTGTGACTTACAAAGATTGGCATGAATGTTACCATTTGCTCTTCATGGTTATCGACTACGAACATCAACAGGGCAACCCCTCTTGTATACGGTATGGAAGCCGTCTTACCCATCGAGGTTCGATACCCTCAACCGTAGTCCTCCAAGACGCAGTTAGGTGAAGACGATTGGGTTCGATCGCCTTGACCGATTAACTTGATCGATGAGAACGACTCGCCCATCCGCCACGGACAGATTTATCGAAACGAATGATCGAGCATTTAACAAGAAGGTCAAGCACCGAGTCTACCAAGTCGGTGATCTAGTAGTCAAGCGCATCATTCTTCCACAAGGTGATCGGGGCAAATGGACTCCCACCCATGAGGGACCATTTGTAGTCAAGACAGATTTTCTGGCGAGCTATGATACTTAGCACCATGGATGGTGAAGACTTCCCACACCGAACGCAGATATAGTCAAAAATACTACGCATAAAGAGACCCGCTAGGTCGATGACCTAGGCAAAAATAAGGGCATCTGGCGAACCAAAAAGGTTCGGGCAAAATTGAGGATATATACAAAACATGTACACCGCAAGTCGAAAACACGAAAAGGCGGCTTGGGCAAAAAGGGTATCCCTGGACGAAAACCCGAAAGGGCGGTCTAGGCAAAAGTTAGGGATTTAAGCGTCGACTATGTCTCTTCGGATCATCCGCCTGACTACTATCAAGATTCAAGATTCAAATGGCGAAGATCGATCTACTCACTTTCTCGATGCAAGGAGATGAGATAGTCGAAATATATGAGTACTAGCATAGTTGGAACTTAACGAGATTGTTTCGATAGCTTTTACCTTTCTTGTGTACAAACTACTTGGCCATCGCCACCTTTCAAATAAACGCAAACTTCTCTTTACAATTTTCACTGCTGTTGTTATTTGCAATAAGTCCAATGTTTGCTTTGAATGATTATACGCATTTGATAATAAAAATCTCTTTGCAAAACATACGAAAAGTGGACATGCAAAAGTACTTACTACAGGTTCCAGGAATTGGGATGACGACGAAAGTCAACAAATAGTTCCCCACAGAGTGTAAAGGTGTCACTCACAACACACCATCCCCATCGGGGTATATGTTAATCCACAAGCAGTGATTCCACTCAACCGAGCAATGTTACATCAGTCTCCAAGCAGTAGCACCTCATCCCCAGTCAAGGTATTCATCCCCAGCGGACGTGTCTCAATCCTCCCCCTTCTCCCCGACAGTAGTATCCAGACTCGAAACTTGGTCAGATAGTGCATCGGAGGAAACATACACTTTTTATTCCCCAGCCAGAGATTACAACGGACTCCAGACTCTTCTAGCCCGGTCTCTCAGCAACCATCAAATGCTCTCCAGCGAGATCTACACTCGGAATCCCTAGTAGAGCGTCTCCTAAATTTCCTCAGCAGGGTCTACATACAAGGTCCCCAACGGATCGCCTCCCAGACTCTCCTCAACAGGGTCTATGAGATCTCCAACAACGAGCTTCTCAAATCTCTACCTTCCTCAACAGTATCTAGGCTCAAGACTTGGTCAGATAGTGCATCGGAGGAATCCAGGATATCTTTCTTCTCCTTCAAAAGCGGGGTTTCCACCTACACAATTCCCCAGCAGAAGTCAGGAATCTTCAAACAAAACATCCGCATCCTCTTCAAGATGGATATGTTTTGAAATATCACAACATCTATCATTCATACATTACTCATAAAGTCATAATTCATGCATATGTCATTCATACACTGTCATGTATCATACTTTGCATAAAACTAACCAATATTCTATCCAAGTTTCTCTTGTTTTCTCCAAAGCAGTAATGATCCCCCGACGCAAACAGTCCAGATTAAGCCCGAATCGACGGAAAACTATCTCGAAAGACCGCCTTGGTTGTCCTCCGACGACGGGTCGAGATTAAGCCCGAATCGACGGAAAACTATCGAAGACCGCCTCGTTATCCTCCGATAATGTAATGGATCAACCCCCGATGCACTGTGGAAGCTATCCACATTTTGCCAACTACTATCTCCCTCGAGTAATCGGCACGAAGATTTATTCGACCCCTTCCTATTATCAACAAAGAACTATAGAGTCTAGCGACGACTCGTTGCCTTGGATGGCATCTTAAGCCCATCTCCGACTACTTGTCAACATTTCTTCACTTTTAGAATGCATATATGGTTAAAATCAATACAAACCAATAACTTCATTCAAAATGAACACGAAGTCTAACGTCGACTCCCTCGGATGGCATCTTAAGCCCATCTCCATGCTCCTTCCAAAACGCTCTGAGCCTAGCGCGGCTCACTCCCCAGCATCGATCTTTCCAGATGGCATCTTAAGCCCGTCTCCGTCAATTCTCCTATCAACAATCTCGAGTCTAGCATACGACTCATTCACCAGCTTCTCCGAACGGCATCTGTAAGCCCGTTCCCGCATCATCAGCCAACCGCGAGTGCAAATTTTCAGGTGTACTCGAGTGTTCAATCATCTTCTACCTCCAGGTCACGAAAGACAAGCATGTCAATCTAACCCTTCCAGTACAAGACGATTGAACAGGGGCAGCTGTCATACCCCAAAATTTGCCCTCCATCTATTCAAAAGATTTCATACATCTATGCTCAAGGATTCCTCAAGAGTTGATCAGACAAACTCTCTCCTAGACAATCAACCCAAACTAGGGTTTGGTATCTCTCAAGTCAAGATGGATTTCCAACATCTCCAATGGCCTTCATGCCTCCTCATATGCTTCAAAGATTCTCCATGTCAAGTTTCTAGCTTCACAAGTCAAGTTTCCTCAGACAATTGCTCAGATGGTTGAAAATCGGGTGTATTGGACAAAAAGTCAATTGTGGTCAACATACAGTCAAACTTCATAATTTTTGGTCAACATCCTCATTTTGAAGTTACATTCATCATTTGATCAAGGGTTGATCATGATTCATCAAGAAAACTCAAGATTTGCTCAAAAGTCAAACTTTCTAAATTAGGGTTTCTAGGTGAAAAGTCAACTGAACTTTGACTGATCATAACTTTCTCATACTTTCTCAGAAATTTTCCCACCAAAGCTCATTTTGAAGGAAATTCAATTCTCTACAACTTCATGTCTCACAAGAATGTCCAAAAAATGCTTCATTTGAGAGGTATAGCTCAAAACATTACAGGTCATTTTCAAAGTCAACAAAAAGTCAACTTTTTGATTTGAAGATATATTGAGCATGGTAACTCCAATTGAGATGAGACCAAAGACATTGTTTAGAGGACTCTTAGAGCTTTCCAAAAAGTCCAAAAACACTCAAAAATGTGGAAAATTGAGCAAGTTACACCATTCACAAGTTGGGCAATTTTGGAAGAATGCACAAAGAGAGATACTTCAAAAAATCAAATCTTTTGCAAATGGGCCTACTTTTTCTTCATCCTAACTTGTTCCCATACAATTAGGAATGTCCAAGCCCAATGCCACGAATTTTTGATTTATTTTTCTATTTAATTTGTAATTTATTCATTTAAATGCAAATTAAATCTTAAAATAAATTATAAAATCAAAATTAATTGGAAGATTGATTTTTATTGCTTTCTTGTGATCCAATCAACCCATAAATGCCAGCAATTTCGAAATTAGATCAAATTTGGCAAGATTGGATTGAAATTGGACAAAATTTGAAAATTTGATTTCATGAGAATATCAAATTTGATTTCCATTGAATATTGATTAATTCTTTCCAAATTCAATCCCAAATCCATCCAGCATATATACTTGATGCATCTCAGTTGCAAGGAACGAAAAAAATTGCTCTACAAACCCTATTCCAAAGTTCAAAAATCCGTGTGTTTGAAGCAACTGGTAACCCTAGTTTTGCTTCGATTCAACCCATTCCAAGCCGTCCATTACATTCCTTGAGGTCTTTAGAGTCGATCTAGACTCTTACATCGTTCAAAACCATCAAGAATCAAGCAATCCCAGTTTCGGTTTGTTCTTATTTTTCCAAATTCGATTATCAATATTCATGCATTATTAACTTGTTTTGATTGTTGGTTTGTGTTTAGAATCGAGTTTGCAAGCTTTGGTAAGCTGATTAGATTTCCATGGCCTGAATCGTGTTATGCCATGATTAGGGTTTCGTATCGAATTAGGGTTTCTATACAGGAAAATTGGCCAACAAGACCTATACCATTAAACTGGGATGACGAGGAATCGAACCATGGTTTCAAACGTAATTTATATTATGTGTGCATTTTGATATTAGGGACATAGCGTCGAAGGAAGGCCGCTGGATTTTGAAAATTCAAAAGGTTGAAGATGATGGATGGCGAGCGGAGGAGATCAAGAGGCGGCGTGTTATTTTCAAATCATTCTGTTTCCAAACAGGTTGACACTTGGCTCGGTTGGTCCGTTGGTTTTCAAAGTTTGAGCATCATGTCCCGAGTTCGATCCCTATGGGCACCAGTTTGCATTCTTTTTTAAAAACTTGCATATTTTCCATATTTCAATATTTTCCATTCATTTTAATTGTTTTCATGATTTTTATTCTGCATTAAAAATTACCAAAAACATTTTTTCTTTTTACATTATTTTCATAAAAATGCTTATTTAATTTAATAAATTTAGGAATATAATTTTTGCATGCATATTTATTTTATTTTTAATTTTGCATTTAATTCACTTTTAATTGCATTTTAATTATTAAAACTTTGCCAAAAATCCAAAAAAAAATTATTTTAACTTATTTATCTTATTTCCAGCATGTAGTAATTTTCTCATATTAAAACTTGCATTTTTTCTAACTTTTTCTCTTATTTCGATTTCATCATATTTTCCGATCTCTTATTCTTTCACAGTTGTTCGATTCGACGTTTTCTTTCCATCATTCTATTTTTCCCAATAATGTAATTGTTCATGGGTTGTAATAGTTTAATTTAGGGCTTTATTTTCCGCATTTTAAATTATGTATCTGCCCCAAAGCCTTGTAATAGCGTAGGTTTATCTTTCCGCACCTTTACATTTCCGCCTTTACATTCCGCATTTTACTTTCCGCACCTTTATCAATTGCTAGTAATTAGGCGTGTATGGCAAGATAATAATTGGACATAGCTCACACTAATCTTCAAGATAAAATATCTGAATTCAACACACTTCTATCACACACGCACCCCTTAGGGTAATTCTCTCTCGATGCCTTTCGATTTCAAATGGTCATGTCCCTCGAACGTAGAGGTATTCTAGCACCGTTGCCTTCCAAACAAATCATCATAGTCCCTTCGATACAAAGATCATAAGACCCACGATGTCGCCTCCGAATACATGATCTTGACCCTCGATTGTCGCCTACGAAAAATGATGATAGTCCCTTCGAATGTGCTAGGATACTTCCTACAAGTTGCCTTCAATGACCATCCGATGTCCCTTCGAATGTCCCGCTTACATCCAATGAATGGAGCTACCTACTAACTAATGGTATGGCTAGCGCTATTCTAAAGGAATGTAGAAGTACAACAAAACGACCAATTCTGAGTGGGTAAATAAGTCTTTTAGTTGCTTGCTCTAAAACAAATGCTTTTCACACCACACACTTTTGTCAAAATTCAAATTCTTTTCAAAACAAAAACATTTCCGAACACTTTGTATACATTCCTACATGAATCATTACAAAGTCAAAGCGAAATGCCTTTTCTTTTCAAAACATTTTTGTCAAACACACAGAAAGCAATTTTAAAAAGTGATCTAGAGCAACTAAGAGCCCGTAGATAACTACGGATGGAAAGGGGTGCTAATACCTTCCCTTTTCATAACCATTCTCCCGTACTCAGAATCTAACGAAGGTCTTTTTTTGTTACTTTTACCTTCCCTTAATTGGATAAAAATAAAAGTTGGTGGCGACTCTTGCTATCCGCACATTTGGATACGAAAATCCTACAAAGTCAGTTCACCGTATCACAGTATGACCGCCCTTAGGAGATATGATCACAACTCCAATACCATTACTAAATGCATTAGAACCTCCATCAAAGACCATGGTCTATTGGGATCCTGGATTAGGTCCTTCATCCGGTCTAGGATCTTCGTAATCGGTGACTAACATATATCCTCATCTGGGAACTCAAAATCCATAGACTGGTAGTCATCTACAGCTTGATGGGTAAATGATCTTCTACTACACTTCCTTTGATCGCTTTCTGAGTAGTGTATTGAATGTCGTATTCGGTCAAGATCATTTGCCATCTTGCTATTCTTCCAAAGAGAGCAGGTTTCTCGAATATGTATTTTATTAGATCCATTTTAGAGATCAATAAGGTAGTGTGAGTCAACATATATTGTCTTAGTCGGCAAGCAGCCTAAGCCAAAGTGCATCAAGTTTTCTCGAGCAACAAGTATCTTGTTTCGCAGTCGGTAAACTTTTTGCTAAGGTAGTATATTGCATGCTCTTTTTGACCAGACTCGTCATGTTGCCCCAACACACCCCATTGAACTCTCTAACATTGTTAGGTACATGATTAGAGGTCTTCCTTCAACTGCTGGCATCAGGATATGAGGTTCTTGAAGGTACTCCTTGATTTTGTCAAACGCTGTCTGGCAACCTTCGTTCCATTCTACTACTTGATCTTTCTTCAGTAACTTGAAGATTGGCTCACAAGTAGCAGTTAGATGTGCAATAAATATGGAATAACATCCTTAGTCGTCCAATTGTTGGGCCCGTTGCTGGTAGTAGGGAAAATCCAGTTGTTGATGTCGAAGTCACCATCATCGTCTTCTATAGCATGAACTTCATTCTTGTTGATGCGGAACGGAGGTCCACCAGCACATTCGTGGCATATTATATTCTGGCCTTTGGAAGTGAAGCCTAAACCAGCCCTCTTAGATTTGAATGGAAAATCGGGCAACTGATCCCAAATAGTACAACCTCCTTCTTCAATTATAGCTCTGGCGTCCTTCAGCGAAGCCATCTTCGGTGGAACTGTAGTGATCTTAGGAGCGAAGGGAGAGTCAACAGGCATGACTCGTGGAACTACTTCAAAAGCTTGACATGGGGTCTCGATAAATTCTGCTTTCATTTCAATGTATCGGAATGACTGCAGATGGCTTACCATATATTCTTCCTATCCACAAACAGTAATAATCTTCCCTTTCATTGGGATGAGTTTGATTTTGAGCAGGTCTTCTTGGCGAGGAGCTGTGGGAAATGACTGTCTTTGGTCTCTGAGGTGGAGACTGGGAGCGGTTCTTTTCCAGTGCCTTGATAAGCTGAACTTGTTGGAGGATAAGGTTGTTCGTATGACTGAGGACGGACATGATTGCAACTAGAGATGGATCTGTGTTGGTCGGTAATGGTGCCAAGGGATTATTAGTGATAATGTCATCATCCTGATTCCTGGATTTCTGGTTATCCAAGAGAGAATCTTGGTCACCAGCCTCGTCAGAATCGGGGGAGGTGGTCCTTATGTCCCTATCGTCTATGAAATCCTAGAGGTGAGAGAGAGTGTTGTTCCTGTCTGTCTTTCAAACAGGCGAGAGGACGGTCTTACCGGAAGGGTACTAATCGTTGTTCTCAGTCATCTTGTATGAAGTCTTGAAGTATCTTTGATTTTCTGGTTTTTTGATAATGAACGAATATGGAGAAGATAGATTCCCCCAGACGGCGCCACTGATTTGGACTGTTGATCAGAATCGGAGATGGCCGGAGAGAATGAAGGTCTTTCAAGCAATGTTAAATGAGGGAATGGTGTACGTGCAAGGCACTCTGATGCTAAAGTAAGCAAATGATCAATGCGAGGGTAGTGAATATTAGGGTTGTGGGAGTATTCTTATTGGTTGCTATATTTGGGCCTAGATATACGGATCCTGCAATTTTGGGATGACCTGGTCAGGCCGAGCATTGATGCTCGAAACTAGTCGTTATGCCGACCAAGGGTGTTATAACGGGCATGATCCTTGGTAAGGGGAATTAGTCTGGTTTACTCGAAGGACGTCGAGAAGAGGGTGCCCTACGACGTGTGGAACGGGAAGATGAATCCCCCTTGACGCTATTTGTCCCTAATGGTTTGTTACCCGTCCGGAAGAGGAGACCTGCCCGACAGGCGTTCGGGCGGTCCAGAACAAAAACCACGACCATTATATAATAGACAACTAGAGAATAAAACTATGTGAGAATTGTTACCATATAATATACCCTAAACTAACCCAAGCCCCCACCCAATACACCTGCACTCTCCAAAGCAAGTATTTAACTACCTCTCACAATACTTCAAAACAAGAGTATATGAGAAAATATAAAAATTCAAATACAAGCTTAAATTTCTTTTAACTGGTACATCTTGTAATGAAGAACTTGAATCCTATATATATTCTTGGACTACATCTTCCTACACAAAATTAAGCGATGTGGAACTTTTCAACATGTATATTTTCAACCAACTCCTACAATCTCCACCTTTATTGAAAATAATACATTAACTTTTATTGTCTTAACTGACAATCATAATTCACCATAAAGAGTATAGTCAATTGAAGCTACACCACTCTAAAAATTTCACATTATCTTCACCGAAAATAATAGTTTTAAAAACTATCATACTCCACCTAAAGAAGAGTATATTTCACTTGAAGCTAAATCACTTCAAGAATTTTCACATGTTAAAAACCAGGTTGGAAATTTATGGTGCAACTTCCAGATTGGTAGGAAGCTCTTCAGCCATTGACATAACCTCACAATATTTTTGCATCAATTTCCATGTGTTAATCCTTTAGCAATAACTCATCATTTTCCAAGATAACAAAAATGTCACGAGGACACACTTCTCAATTTTCAGAGAAGATTATTGTAACAGCCCGGGCCCCTCGCAAGACACTTCCGACATTATTACTTCATGATCTTCTCTACCCCCTTCTCTAGTATAGTTTTATCCTTTTGTGGTAATTGAACCATATACCATGGGGTTCAAGTATATGTTCAATCCATTCCCACTACCAATTGAGCTACGTAGTTCAATTAGTAGTGGGAATGGATTGAACATGTAGTTGAACCCCAGGGTACATGGTTCAATTCCCACAGAAGGTAAAACTCTACTAGTGAGGGGTAGAGAAGATCGTGAGGTAATAGTGTCGGGAGCGCCGAAGGCCCGGGCTGTTACATAAAAAGCGCCCACTACCAATTGAGCTACTAGCTCAATTGGTAGTGAGAAGAGATTGAATATGTACTTGAACCCCAGGGTACATGGTTCGATTCCCACAGAAGGCAAAAACTCTACTAGTGAAGGGGGTAGAGAGATCGTGAGGTAGAAATGTCAAGAGTTCCTTGCGAGGGGCCCGGACTGTTACATAAAAAGGTGTTGATCTTCTCTACCCCCTATCTAGTAGAGTTTTTGCCTTTCGTGGGAATCAAACCGTGTACCCTAGGGTTTAAGTACATGTTCAATTTATTTCCACTACCAATTAAGCTACTTGCGAGAGGCCCGAGATGTTACAATTATCCTCTATCACAACAAGAGAGACATTGCTAGCATTTGACTCATAACCCTTCTATGACGCTGCCCCATCAAGACACTTATAATTTACATGTCAAATATTTCCATATTTCAAACATCTCAGACTCATTTAATTATTTTTTTTCACATAAGACCTTCCTCTATCAACCAACACTGAGTTTGAAGAAATATTATCCTCACCCTTCAATCTTATTTATACAAAAATAGTTTTACTAGCAACTTCTTCAAAACTCAAAGTTTCCTTCTCATATATCAAAACAAGTTTAATATGCTCATAGGAAGATGGAAGAGACCATATGAGCCTCAAATTTTTATCTTCATCTTCAATATCGAGTCCAATAATTTATAATTCACAAACAATATCATTGAGAATACTTAGATGATCAGATATTTTTGTATGTTTATCCATACACAAGCTACGAAATCGCTCCTTCAACAAAAACCAATTTGATATAACATTTACTTAATATAGCCCTTCAAGTTTCTCCCACAACTTTTTGGATGACAGCGTACAAAGAACATTCGAAAGAATATTGTTAGTCAAAGACATGCAAATTATGCTTGAAGCTCTCAAATCTAGTTCCTCCTAATTCTCGTTGTCCGTGTTGGAAATGTTTCCTTTCAACGTCTTGTGTAACCCTATTTGTATCAAAGCATCTTCCACTTGAGTATTCCACAAGGAAAAATTTATTCTTCCATCAAATTTCTCTAAGTCAATCTTCACTACACTTGGAAATTTTGAAATTGTAGTCAAAACATTTCCTGTTGCAAAACAAAATTTTCCCCATGTATACAATTTCTTTTCTGATGCGGAAGATCAAACAAAACTGCAACCACATAGCATACTAAAATAATTTATACCTGACCAAACAAAGACTCTTGATACCACTATTGGGGAGTCCAGGGAATTCACGAGCACCAATGAGACTAATGCTCCATGACCACAAGCGCGCACGCGAGAGAGAGAGAGAGAGAGAGAGAGAGAGAGATTGACGCCACATCTCAATCTAAAACCTTAAGGTGTTAGGTAAATGGATCTTCTATCTTATAAATCCCATATTCCACCAATTCATAAGTAATGTGAGACTTTAACCACCCACATTTGCACCAACATTCTCTCTCACAAGTGTGAGTCTCCCACAACCTATAACAAGATCCAACATCTGATATAGCTCTTGTTTCCCTACCAAATTGTACCACGACTCTTATACCATTGTTGTGGAGTCCATAAGAATCAACAATACATTGATAGAACTAATGCTCCAGGACCACGAGAGAGAGAGAGAGAGAGAGAGAGAGACACTACATCTCAACCTAAAACCTTAAGGTTTTTGGTTGAGATGTTGTGTCTCCCTCTCTAATGATCCTGGAGCATTAGTCTCATTGGTGCTCCCAACTTCCCTAGACTCCCCAACATAACAGTTAAGCAAGAGAGGTAATTAATGGTCAACATAACTTGGTATAACATTGATGGTGAAATAGAAAAGGCATAACCTACTGCGTTAACCTGATCCTCATTCTCTGCCCCCTCCTTTGTCTCTTGTATCTTGCTGCACTTTATGCCTCCTCGATTATCCTCTCTATAGTGGCCATCGCCTCAGGACTGCCTCGGTCAATGATACTTATGACCAAAGCCTCCCGCCCAGTCATTTTTATCTGCTGACAGATCGATAATACATCAATGGCACGGTCATCCTCGACCTGCTGCAAGCATTGCTCTGCCAGATACCTGACCATATTGTCGCTCCCATATGCCACCCACGCAGAGTACAGTGAGACAAATTTGAATTGGATAATTTCTCGATGATCCTCGAACAGCTTCCATAGGATGTCATCATGGACAGTCCAGTCGAGATACACCTGAAACAGTAGCGCGGTCTGGTTTCCTCTATGGAGGATATACATAGCAACCATCAACATCTGCTCACTATACTGCATATCTAACTCAAAACCATGGATGTGGTGGAAGTGAGAAATGATTCAGCCCTGATAAAGGAATAAGTTTCATGTAAGAACAAATTATAGTTATTAAGAGAAAAAATTAATTTAATTTAATTCTTGGAATGAAAATTATGGTCAATAGTCTAGCAGAGTCTTTCAACTGTCGTGTCCTTCATTTATAGGCTTCATTTAGCTTTTGTTACAAGTATACCAAACAACCAACCCCCCAATTCCACTCCCTCAATATATCCAAATCCACGAAGTACTAGAGGTATGATACATCCACGTAGTTGGCACTTTTGTCCACAAAAATGGACGTGTCAGCCAGGAATATGAAGTAACACCTCAAAGCATACTGACGATGATACATAACAAAAAATTTGTCTCCCTTGGACTCAGAATCAACTGTCGAATAGATGTGTTGGTGATATAGTTCCTCGAGAAAGGAGAACTTGGCATGAGCCCCATTGGTGGAGAAACACTGCTCAAATGCCTTCTTTTGGTTGAGCTTCCAGATAGTCGACCATCCATTTAATCGCCTCATTACGACTGATCCGAGAGTGGTTAAGGAACCTCCCTCTAATAGGAAGGTGTAACAGACATGCAACGTCATTAAGTGTGATCGTCATCTCACCAATAGGGAAGTGGAAATATGACATCTCCTTGTGCCACCTCTCGACAAATGTCCCATGCATGCCATGGGGTATGGTGTTGTAACTGGAACAACAAAGGTCGGCAAGTCTAGAGGCAAAAAAGGCCTTTTTGAGCCAATACTCAGCAGGGTGGTAGAATTCGGACATCTTCCGCGCATGGTTCACTCACTTTAGTGGCATTCGTTCCTGTAAAGATAAATAATTAATATCAATTTTAACATATTAATGTGTAAAACATTAAAATGGAAAGTGTAACAAAAAATGTACCTATCCATCCGAAATATATCGAGTGATATGATCGGTGTAATAAATCAAAAGGGAAGTGTCAGACGACCCTCCAAGAAAACTCGGGTTTCCCTCCTTAGGTTTTGGCACATCAGCCTCTTCACGTTCCAGAACGTGAACCCCCTCGGGTTCCTCCTCGTAATCCCTAGACGAGGACGCATGTGAAAGAAGACTCCTCAGAGCAGAAGTCGATGTTCCTTCCATTTTCTCCTGCGGTACCCGACCACATCCTTGATGTCGAGCATATGCAGTTAGGCTAGGCCTACCAACTCTAAATATGTTTGGGTTCTCAACCATTTAATTGAAAAAAAATAATCATTAATCAAAGCTAAGCGAACAAATAAGAACATGTATGAAAATTGAAATTAAAAAAATTAGGCCTTTTATCGGAGATGCATCTCCGAAACTGCTCAGAGGGGTTTTCAGAGATACATCTCTGAAAAAATCTATGACTTTCATACCCAAAGCTTCAACCTAACATCACCGTTTATACACCAAAATCCAATTTTTACACATAAAAGCAAACTTTTTACCGATAATACATAATCTAAACTTAAAATACACATGCAAAAATTAAAAAGAATTGAAGAACTTACTCAAATTTGAAACTTTTGGAGTTGTTGAAATGTGTTGAAATTGAGAATTGGAGTGAGTTGTTACAAGTGCAAATGAGTAGACAAACTTAAATGAGTTTTGAAAGTAGAGATTTTGAAGGTTTTGGGGTGTTTGATATTTAGAATATGAAAAAAATAAGAATGAGAAGTTGTTATTCGTGTTTGTCATTATAAATATCTAATTCGGTGATGCATCTTCAAAACACCCATGATTTTGAAAAAAATGTTTCGAAATATATTTTAATATCCCAAAAAAAAAAGTCATTTGTTATGAGATATATCCCAAATTTTAAGGTAAGAACGGAATTTCGTCAAATATAATTAAAAAGATGTAAGGGAAGAGAAAAAAATTCTCTAAGTTGAATATCCCTTGCACTCTTGTCAATATGATTCTTTTGATTATAGAAAAAACCAATGAAATTCACATGGTTTACACACCCTAATCTATTGACATGACAAACTGCAACATGTTACATGCCTGTTGCTCCCCACAAAATACTTCTGCACGCGTTTCTTGAATTTTATAGAGGTTGCTTGCTCGTAGAGTCGTAGCCAATTGCACATGAGTATTGTCGTTTTGAAAATTTTACTAGAGATTCTTTTCGGTGATTTCTTAAGAATATTGTTTGTAACAAATCAATACTACATTTTTTTTATTGAGTATTTTTATACAGCTAATCAATGTAAAATAATAAGTTTTTTTATACTTTTATCGTAACTACAGTATTTACTAAGCAATGCTAATAATGAGTGTGATGACTGATGTGCTTAAATTACAAATGAAATTTACAAATTAATTATATGACACGTAAATCCTATTTTTTTCCATTAATGTTCATAAAAACAAAAATCGCACTCTTTTCTCTACGTTCTTAAATATAGTATTTATTTATTTTAAAATTTAATAAATTCTTAAGTACTCAAGTGTTTTGATTGATTACCGGTTCTCTTAGCTAAAATTTATTTCTATTTATATTTATATTTTTTAAAATAAATTATTAAAAAATGACATAATATTTAATAACTAGATAAATGATATGTAATCAATCATAATGTTCATCTTACAATTTTAAAAAAAATTATCAAATAAACTCTTAATTAATGCTCATAAATATCTTGAAATATTAAAATCATAATTAACAATAGACAAATAAAATTAAATGATAGTAAATCTTTACATTTAAAGAAAGAAAACCAAAAATAAAGTTCTCAAGTTTAAATTTTACTAAAATACAAATAATTTCTATATTAAATAAATTATATATAAAATTTTAGTTTGACTTTAAACAAGTCTCTACATATGGAAAATAAAATGAATTATTTTATATTAAAAAAATCCTTATGTTTAAAGAGAAAAGATGTAGTATAAGACATTACCGGCATAAAAGAGAATCATGAAAGTATTGAAAGTGTCATTTAATGGTCCATATTAGAATCCATAAATATCCCATAAAAAAATGTTTAAAAAAACTATTACTGTAAAAAAAAAACTAAAAAAAAACGAAAGTAACACGCAAAGGTAGTACAACTCTTGAAAGTTGAGTCTATTGTTTATCGGTTAATCACATTCCACTCCAAATTAATATACATCGCTTTCAAGATCAGGTTCATGTCTGGTTTTCCCCCTTATCCCATATTACAGTCAGATGCATTTCACCACTCTAAATAAAACTATGATTTTTATCTCATCTATTTTTGGTAACACCAACTTAATTTCAGTAATCAAAATAATTAAAATTTGTTGTAAAGTAACTTTTTGGTGTCATTTTGATGTAATTGGTCCAATGGCAACTTTGTAATAATACAACTAATCATGCCCATTCTCATAACAGCACCCCTTTAAAACCCATAAGATTACCCTCTTCATTCTCAAAAATCTCAGTATACCTTCAACAATATCCCCCTCTCTTTCTCTCTGCTTCACCATTTACTTTCTCTCTCTAAAAAAAATACTTGAGAGAGAGAGAAAACATCTTTATCATTATCTCCATCACAAACCAAAAATCAATGGAGAAAATGGGTGTGAGTGGAAAGAGATATGGGGTTTTGTTATGTGCGGATGATTCAGACTATGTGAAGAAAATGTACGGAGGGTATTTTGGGGTATTCGTGAAAATGTTGGAGGAAGACGGTGAGATTTGGGACGTGTACAGGGTGGCGCGTGGAGAGTTTCCCAAGGACGATGAATTGGTTCTTTACGATGGTTTTGTCATCACTGGCAGTTGCAGTGATGCACATGGAAATGACACATGGGTCTGTAAACTCCTCAATCTGCTTAAGAAATTGAACAACATGAACAAAAAACTCCTCGGCATTTGCTTCGGTCATCAGGTACTAAACTAATTAAATCCTAATTTAGTAAATTAATCACCGGCTTTCTTATGCTACTTGTCTGGTTAATTACTAATTTCAGAGAATGAAAGTTAATCATATTCATATATTTAACCATAGTTAACAATAATAGTACAGGGTCATTTTCAAAAATGAAATTAAATTTATACGTGTCACTGTTTTACCAATTTAAGATTGGTTCTACTTTGGAATATTTGACACACTATCTATGGTTGTAGCTTTGTTTATTCCTTTAGTTTTTATCCTTTCATCATTACATGTTTGTCTGATAGTACAAGGAATAGGAATAATAACTTGAAATTGATCACAATTTTTTCATTTGCTAAAAAATTGATAACGACTTAACTTTACTATAGTGACTGATTGATATGCTAATTCTAATTAGAATTATTGTTTTAAAAGAATCTTTGCGACCTGAAAAGCTGTAAGAATATAACACTTGGCTAAATGCATGGACCATGATGATGTAATCTTCACATGCATCATTTACGTAACGTTACGACATGATAATGATATGTTATCATGATTTCAGTTATATAAGTGCTTTAATTTTAAGTCACGGGTTTTGTCTAAGTGCTTTTAATTTGATAATTTGATTAGATACTTGGTCGTGCTTTGGGAGGAAAGGTGACTCGGTCACCAACTGGCTGGGACCTTGGTGTCAGGAAAATAACATTGTCATCTTCCTTACCATCTACTTTGTCTTCTCTTCAACTTCCTTCAAGGCTCTCCATTATTGAGTGTCACAGGGATGAGGTATTTATTATTTCTATATCTTTAATTAAGATTATCATGTATAAGTATGATATTATTTAGTATATCATACTAACACAAGATAATTTAATTTATTATTAGATTCGAGAGCTACCTGCCAAGGCTGAAGTGATTGCAAAATCAGATAAGACTGGAATTGAGATGTTTAGATATGGAGATCATATAATGGGAATTCAAGGTCACCCTGAGTATTCTAAAGACATTCTTTTCAATATCATTGACCGTCTTATTCAACGAAATTTCATCACGGTATAAGCATTTTTTTCTAAATTATTTTTATTATTATACTATAAATATAAATTTAATTTATGTGATTGTGACATCACATGTTATATTCTAATTTGTTTTGAATGTTGACAGGAAAATTTGGCTGTGAAAGCAAAGGAAAAGGCTGGAATGTGGGAGCCAGATGAGGAGGCATGGAAAAAACTGTGCATCACATTTCTTAAGGGTCGTTATTGTGAAAAAAATGGTGTAGAAAAAATCAGTATGGGTGGTATATTCTGAAGTATAGAAGATAATATATAGTTAACTACTAGTACTAGGTGTGGCACATGCACCAGCTAGCTAGTAAGATGCATGTGTTGGTAACCTTATTTAGTGATAGAACTATAGGTGCAGTTTATGTACCTAAAATTGTAAATATTTAATTTAATGTTAATGAAAAAGCTTTTATTGGTTTGTCTACAACAATTTCGGTATTAAACGATATATTAGGATTATTCATCTTAAACATGACATTTCGGTATGAAATGAAAAAAATATGCTTACACCAACCAATTTTGAGTACACAACATCAACCTACATAAGCTCTTTCATCGGCTTCTAATAATTTCATCTTCTGCTCTAATGCAATCACATACTAGTATGTTGTTTTAGCCGTTGACATCATCAAGTCTGATTTCCATCTATAAAATCTTTATTGAAATTGACAAAAATGCTTACAAGAAAAAATTATTTTAAAAAGTAAATTCTCTTTTATAATCTTTTATGATTTATAATTAGGATATGACGATTTTGGTATTAGGGATAAAATATATGAGATATTTAAAAAATCAAAAATATATTTAACCTTCAAATAATGAGTCATGTTAACCAAATATAATCTTTTCGCAACTCAAACACAAAGCTAGTGAATAAAAATATATGAATACAATTATTTTTATCCTGATTCACTGTTAACTAAGTTATTTTAGTCCACCCACAGGGTGATTTGCCATATACACAATGACTTAATCAAATATAATCAACATGATTACAGACAACCACAATAAATCTGATCAACCTTATTGGCAATCTCAACAAGTCTGTCGATCCTTATTGCAAATCCATTATAAGTGCGGTCATAATCTTCTTGAGAATCCAGGATAACAGAGTCTCTCAAAGAACCTCTCAACAATCGTTGATTTACAAATATGTGTATACAAAGATGCTTGTAAACATGTAGATTACACAATGTTTAAGTGCAATAACACAAAAGTGTTGCTAGCAGGTTACGAACAAAAGCTCCTTAATTATTTACAAAAGTAAACAAAGAATTTCTCTAAAAGAGTTTGTTCAACAATTTGATGTAGTTTTATAGAATTCATTAGTTGATTTCAAATTCTTCTAAGTCCTCATTTTATAACTGAAAAAGAGATATGTTTAAGGGTAGAATAGGAAACACAAAAACCAATTATTTTATTCCCAACAGTGACAATGAGACTGGTAGACAATAGTACAAAAAGGTTTGTCCTTACGCCACCCTATAAAGTAGAGGTCACAAAGTAATTTGTACTTTTATACTCACCATCACACGCAATCCTTAGTCTTGATCTTTATCTTCTGCATATTTAAAGGCTTCCAAATTATATGTTTTGATGAAGCATGTTGTAGAATGATCAAAACTTTGTATCTTCAGAACGTAACTCTTTGAGTTTTCGAGGCTTGTTTGGAGAACCCTTGCATTTAGAGTCTTCGGCACTTGGTCTTCAGAAGTAATGTCTTGAGATCTTCAGAACTCGTTCAACAAAATCTTATCTTCAACATCTTCAGAAGTTGGAACAACAGAAGTAAAGATTTACAAGGTCTCCAAAGCTTCCTTGCATAAGTCATGATCAGAAGCTCTTGTACTAACGCTCCTTAGAATTGTTGCATAAGAAGCATTCCAGAATCTTGACTTAATTTATAACACACCAAAGGTATTTTTCCATAATATTGAGTTCAGAACCAGATGACATCATAAGCCTTCTTACCAGAGTCAAAACCTGTTTAGCAAAAGATACACACTAGACAGAAACCATTAGAGTACACAATTGCTCTCTAAGATAATATGTAAACTTATCATCAAAACATAAGGCCTGATGTAGAACCAATCTTGTTCTTACAATCTCCCCATTTTTTATGATGACAAAACCATGTATTTTGATAGAACAATACATATAAGGTAATCATTATGGAACGCAAACTCGGAAAAGCTAACCAACTCCCCATGAATTTATTAATACCCAAAATTTTATTTATGTTTGTATAGAGTCTCCCTTTGAGATCAAGACTCACAAAATGAATTTTGAAGTACAAAATGCAACATAAGGAAGGAATATTTCACCATCGACGTATCATCAGGTTCTGACTAGAAATGTCTGGTCTTTATCTCAAAACCTAGCTTACTATCAAAACACTATGAAGCATCTGAACTTGTTTAGTTATTGTCCTAATGACTCACATCAAACATCAAAACTAATTCATTGGTTATTCCATAAACCAGAGTTATGTCACCAGAAGGTGCAAAGCATCATGTCATCAGAAAGTTCAGCACTTGAACTATTGCCTGAATGACCATGTCTTTGGAACATGTATTTTAACCATGTCTTAGAAAATTTCTAAGGTCGTGTCTTAGACCATGTCTTCCCAACATGTATTTAGACTATATCTTAGACCATGTCTTAGAACATGTCATGGACCATGTCTTAGAACATGTCTTAGACCATGTCTTAGAACATGTCTTCTAACCATGTCTTAGACCATGTCTCAAATTAAGTATTCTGACCATGTCTTAGATCATTACGTTAGACCATGTCTCTTGACCATGTCGTTAGCCCATATCTCTTGACCATATCTTCAGAAGGTTCACAACCTCTGAATGATGCCTAGATGAAAGCAGACTTACTTTAACTTCGAATGAAATATTAAATTTCTTTGAATTTGACTTAATTAGTTTCTTTGTCGAATTCATAGCTCATCAATGGATTGTTAATTGCATAATTAGAATTCCAATTCTAGGCAGAATTTTCACCAATCATAATTTCTCAACTCAACACAATCTTCCTATTAACTGGATTCAATAGCTTGTATGCACCAGTCTTCTGATATTCTACCAGAATCATAGGTTCACTCTTGTCGTCAAGCTTTCTTCTTCTTGCACCAGGAATATGCTTGTAGCACATAGAGCCAAACACCTTCAGATGACTTACTGATGGTCGTTTGCCACTCCACACTTCTTTAGGAACCTTGTTCTTCAGTATCTTGGTAGGGAACCTGTTCAAGATATAAACTGTAGTTGAAACAACGTCTCTCCATAAGGATTTTGGTCAATTCTTATACTTCAGCATGCATCTCACCATATGTTGAGGCGTATAAGGAGCAGTTACCTCATGATCGATACCATGTTGTGCATATAAATCTTCAAACATCTTGGATGTATATTCGCCACCTCCATCTGTTCGTAGAACTTTGATCTTCTTCTCACTCTGGTTTTCAACAAGTATCTTGAATCTCTTAAACATTTCAAGTACTCCATCATTTCTCTTGACCACATAGATCCACAACTTTGGACTAAACTCGTCGACAAACGAAACAAAATATATGTTTCCACCAATGGTATATTCTTCGAATAGGCTACATACATATGAATGTACCACTTCGATTATGCAGGATGGTCTCATTGGCATAGTCGAAATAAAAGAATTTATGGCTTGCTTTCTGACTAAAGAACATTCACAGAGTTTTTTGGGCATCTCAAGACTTGGAATACCAATAACCATATCTTGAGTAATCGGTTGATTGAGTGATCGAAAGTCCAAATATACAAACCTAAAATGGCACAACCAACTATCCTTGTAATCGACAACAATTTTTAGACATTGTACTTCAGTCGAACTAATCATAGTCTTAAATGTCCTGTTCTTCGACTAAGGAGATTTTAAGACCAGATTGTTCTGGGTGTCGAACAATTTTAAAGCTCCATCTTTCATGAAAATTGAGAAACCTTTTTCAACTAGTAGTCCAACACTTGGATGGTTGCACTTTATTCCATGTACATAGAGTACATCTTTGAACATAACTTTCCCTCCACTACTCATTAGAAAAACTATGTTGCCAGAACCTTCTTCATGCAACGAACTATTATCAGCAAGTTTTACCGTTTTCTTCTCGGACTCGTCAAAATCTTCCAACGACGCCTTTTAACCAGTAATGTGATTCGAGAAGCTTGAGTATCGAGGAACCATATCTTGGATTTGACATGGATATCTGTGATTGCAGCCATAACCACCATACCACCTTCAAAATTATCTGAATCTTGGCGTGTAAGGTTCTCTCCTTCGTCCTTGCTTGTCGACCCCTTGTCTTTTCCCTGCCAATTATTCTTGGCGAATCGACCACACTTTTCACAATTATAGCACTGCACACCTTTTTATCTTCTTTGTTCTTTCGATAGTTTCCTCCTCCTCTTTTTGAGGATTCAGAAGCTCTATCTTCGACCTGATGCTTGTGAGGGTTCAACCAAGACTTCTTTGCCCGAGTCTTGTCGACCTTGTCTTTGAATTTTTTGGAATCACCGTTCTTTTTCCATGGCTGAACTTTCAGATCTTGTATCGAGTCTTGAAATCCTTTTCTTTCGACAATCCTAATCTCTTGTGTTTCCAACAAACAAACCAAATCTTATAGTTTAAGGGTTTTAAGCTGATTGGATTCTTGAATTGCTTCGATAACGTGATCAAAGTGAGAGGTCAATGTTCGCATTACCTTCTCAACTATCATCTTATCAGTTATGGTTTCACCATAACCCTTCATGAGATTGACAAGTTTTTGAACCTTCGACACATATTCTGCAACTTTTTTGTCTTCTCCCATCAATAAAAATTCATATTGTCGATGCAAGATATATAATTTGATAACCTTGACTTTTTCACCTCCTTCATAATACTTGACTATAATACCAAATGCCCTATTCGCTGTTTCAGCATGAGAGATTTTGTCAAAATTCGCAACAATGATTTACGTCTGAATGCAATAAGCAACCTTTCGATCTTTCTTCTTGACTTCGTTGCGGGCAGTTTTTGGTGCTTCGGTTGCATCTTTAGCCAGCGTAGGAACGCCTTCGTTAACCACTTCTAGGGTATCTTAGAAGCCAAATAATGATTGCATTTGTTTTTTTCATCTGATCCAATTTTTACCTTCAAACATTGGAAGAGATTCCATAATGCCCTTATCACAGATCATATTTGCAATAGTTTATTTGTGACACCCCAAATTAAATCAACTATTAAATAATTAAAATTTTAATTATTAATATAATTAAAGGTTTAATTATTAGTATTTTTGGATTTTTGGATTTAATTAATTAATTAAATAGATGGGATGTTGGAGGTGTGAAGTGGAATTGGGAGGTGTGTAGAGTAAAAGGCTCTAATTAATCTAATTTATTTATTTCTATTATTTGGAAAATAAAAAGGAATAAATAAAGGAAAGAAGTGAGAAGAGAAATTAGAGTCTACATTCTACGTACTTTTGGAAAAGAGAAGAGGAAAGAGGAGAAAAGCCAAATCGTCAGAATTCGAAGAATCATCGCGAGGTAAGGGGTGATTTGATCAGATTATTATGCCTTATAGGTTTTGATTATCAATAGAATGAATTAATCCGTTAGGAATCTCGAATTAGGAATTTTAGGTTGTGCCTTAACGTTATGATCTGACATAATAATTCAATTGGGAATGATAATAATGATTAATTGTGTAGGATGATTGTAGGATAATTAGAAAGTATAATTCTGATGTTAATTAGGTGTGGAAATACATAAGAATTATTGTTTCTGTTGTGCCATGGTTGTTGGTGATGAATGGTATTGATTGGGATTGCTAACAGTGGGAATAGAACTGGTTTTTGGTGGAAAAACCCAGCATGAGTTGACCCAAGAAGCTATGCATCGACACAAGCTGCGTTATTTTAAGAAAATAGGGGCTGGAGAACTGCTTGTGTCGACACATATAGCTATGCATCGACTCATGTGGAGATTTTTGAACTCTTGTATTGACACAAGAGATTTATGTGTCGACTCAAGAAGCTTTTGTATCGACACAAGAAGCCATGGATCGACTCATACTGAAGGGATTTTGAAAAATGGGAAAAATTATTACGTATGAGTCGACACATGCGTGTTTTGTGTCGACACAAACAGGTTTTGTTTTGACACATGAGCTTATGGATCGACCTAAGCTGGACAGGAATGGGCAGGATTTTCTTAAAGCGGTTTTGGTCATATATTTGCGACCGTAACTCCGATTTAGGCATAGTTGGAATCGTTGAAAAGCTTAGAACGAGTACTATCTATTAAAAACAATTTCAAAACCAGTAATTGAGATCTTGAAGGATTATTTTGGCTTCCGTAAGAAGGATCCGTTGTAATTCGTGATTGTGTCATTAACTTTGTGTATACTGGCTGGGTGTTAATTCTATGTGTTGTAATTAACGTACTATACTCATGATTGTATTGCTATTATATGTTGTTGCTGATGTTGTATATTCATGATGCTTGTTGATATCATGAGTTGTTGTTGTATATATCGGTGATAGCCTTACTAAATTGAAGGGTAAGCGTTTGGCATATGTATGCTTTGGGATGATTTATTTCATGATAGGTGTTGATATCATGTTGTGGTTGATGATGGTTTATGCTATCTGATGTGGTCATAATCTGTGTTGAATGTTGCATGCTTTTGATGTGCATGCATATGCATTCTGGTGGAGTTAATTCCCATTGTGTGGAATTTGACTTGTTTTGCCAATATCCGTACCCAGTGGATAGTGGTGGTGAGGCTGGATTCTTGACCCAGTGGTGTATGGGCGAATCGATGATTGATGCTGTTTTCCGAGGTGTAAACGGAACAGGGTGTGAACTTGGTTCACGTTTGGTACCACATGCATTGAGTCTGCATTGCATATGTAATTATAACATGTTAGGATGGTTTCTAGTGTTATAATTGCATTGATTGTTATTATGTGCATTTTGATCTGCGTGATCTGTATTGGTGAACGGGAATCTGAATATACTAATGAGGGTGGAATAATGTATTGATTGTTTTATTGTTTTAAGAAATGTATAATGCATTTTAATTTTGATGAAATCTCACCCTTACTTTAATGATTTCAGATTGAAGTGATTAGCTGCTCAGGAATTGGTGAGGATGACTTATAGAGCTATGCTATTTAGATTGTCCGCGTGTCAGTGTCATGCTCTGGTAGTTGTAACACTGGGGAACGATCGTTTTGGAATTTTAAAGATTAAACTTGTTTCTTTTGAGTTTATGTTTGGAATAATTATGATTTGAGTTTATTCCGTACTTCATATTATTTCCGCTGTGTAAAACATAATTGTTGGTTGGATTAATTAATGAAGTTATTCAGTAAATGCATGACTACTGGTTTGTTATTTGGTTATTTGGAATTTTTAAATTGTGACGCCCTTTCGTTATGTTAAAACTCTGATTAATTATATAATTCGCAGGGAAATTAGAAGGGGTGTTACATTATTCACTTGCCCTAGAAACACGATCTCTAACGAGAGGTTCTTGAAAACACGATCAAGAGCAATAATCAGATGCTCTGGATACTAATTTGTTAGTGCGTGGAACACTTTTAATGGAGAGAGAGAGAGAGAGAGAGAGAGAATAAAGGAAATAAGGATTAGGGGTGTACATGGGTGGTTTGGGTTGGGTTTGGCCAAACCCAGTACCCAATCCATATAGGACACTCCGGTTTGGGTGAGGAAAAATAACCACCCGCCACATTAATGGGCTGGTTTGGGCAAACCCACTAATTTTTGGGTTGGATTGGGTTGGGTTGGATAGTGGGTTGCCCAAATAATTTTTTTCTATTTTATAAATATTAAATGACTAAAAGACAATTCATCATATTTTTTCATAAAAATTATTCAACACTTTTATTAACTTAAAAAAAATTAGAAAACCCTATTTTTATTATTTCTTACCATCATAAAATAATAAATGATAACATCAACTAGTAAAAATTATCATAAAATACTATCAACAAACTAAACTTGCATGACATAAAATCGTGTTAACATCAAAATAACTAAAGAAATATTGAAAAGTAGTTAAAATCATGGTTCACTAAAATAGTAAATGTTCAAGAGAATAAAATTTGAACAACTAAGTTATTATTCATCAAAATCATTAAAATTGTAAAATAAAAAAATGATTGATTTGTGGGTCAGTGAGTTTTTTGGGTTTGGGTATGGTTTTACCGGAACCCGAATTTTTTTAATGGATTTTTTTAGTTTTTAAACTTATATCCACCAAATGACTCGACCTAACCCACTTTTATGGGTTTTTTAGATAGATTTGACCGGATTTTATGGGTTGACTCAACCCATATACACACTTAATAAGGATTATGTTATTCACTTGAATTATTACAAATAATGATACGATTAATCTATTTATATACAAGTGCTTTGTATACTATATAGGATAATAAATCTTAATTTTAATTTGAGCTTAGATTTACACAACTTGAATTATATCTAGTATTATATCTAATATTATATTTAATATTTCAACACTAATCTACTTTTGTTTTTAAAAATGAGATATCATTACTATAATTTTTATGTTAATTCAAATTTTAATAACTGAAGGCAATTAGTTAAATTATTTTGTAAAAAAAAATATTTTATATTGTTTTATTACTAATATCTTTTTTATGTAAGGTTATATTGTAATTATTTTTTGTCATATTTATTTTGTTATCTATAATAAAATTTAATATTTTTTTTGTATAAAAATATTAGTACATACTGTACAAAGTAAAAGATGAATATTTTGGTATTATTTTTGGGAGAGTTAAGTTTTCTTTTATTTGATTTTTTTAAATCTAAATAACCAAGCTTTTCAATTTATTTTCCAGAATAACTCACACTTGAAGTTATTTCTCAAAGTAACAAAGTTTTATAAAAAATTGAAATGCATAGTTGTTGTCAATTAAATTGGCGACTGTATGTAGTTAGCGAATTCAAAAGGCAGCTGTATACATTTTATAAGAGATGTGTGTCATCAATTAAATTGGTGCCTCTATTTATATGTTAGTCACAAATTCAATTAATGATACCACTTATAAAATGCATACAGTCGTTGATTGAATTGGCCATGTCATATTTAATTGTCAATTCAACGAGACCACTTAATTTTATTTATTTTTGTTTAAAAGTTTATTAGTTTAAGAAATAGGTGGAAATCATGATTACTTTGAGAATTTAATTGATGATGTTGGTTGATTGGATAAAAAGATATTTTTGTGTGTCTTAAGTTACTTTTTAGTTAGTAATACTTTCTTAATTAGTATATGTTAAATTTCTACTTAATCAAATATTAGAAATGATTGTATTGTATTTAGTTCATTTTTATTAGTAATTAAGTAGTTTTAAAAAAAAGTAGTTAATAAATATTAGCAAAATTTGTAATTTACATAGTTAATGTTTTTTCTTACTAAAACATATTGTTTAATTATATTGATGTTTAATCATTACACACAAGAATGGATGGACAATAAGTTGTGTTGTTAATAATAAAACTATATGAGATATTAAATTATTATTCATGACTTTTTAACCTATTTATAAAATTTCCACTAGGGACTATGACTATGCATCACTTATCTCTGGGGTTGTTATTGCGAAACAAAAGGAATAGAAAAGATAAACATGACTGGTATATTCTAAAGTAGTAGCCGTGTATGAAAGAAGTTAATTCTAGGAAAATTAATTAATCAATTAAGTATACCACCACTAGGTGTGGGACATGTACAAGATAGCTACATGCATGTTTGTTTGGCAACTTTAATTAGTAATAGGATTGAAGGTGCAATTTATGTGCCTGAAATTGTGAATATTCAATTTAAAGTAATAAAATACTTTCAGTTTTCTTCCGTTTGGGTTTGGGATTTCTTTAATTAAAAAAAATGTAAAAAGCATGGCATTTATAAAGTGTGTTCAATAATGTGGGAAAATCCCAATATATGGTTTTTGCTTTTAAGCAAAAAAGACTCATGCCCAAAACCCATGATTAGACATTTCAAATGCAAGTCTTTCATGTTTTTTTATTTGGCCAGAAAACAACCTGAAAAATATATTCACAATCTTTAAAACCTAAAATGGAGATAAGTTTTAATTAAAAAATAGCGTAAAAATAAAATAAAATAAAATAAATTTAAATTATATACACCTATTGGGTAGGATTTATTTAAGGTGAAAATAAAATAGATTTAAATTATATACACATGTTGGGTAGGATTTATTTAAGGTGAAAACTCGGGTACCATAAAATTTACTTTGGTATCACTACTTTTCTCCAATCAAAGGGACATCTTATATCACATCATTTTTAATATTATTTTATTTTTAAAGAAAATTAATTTTTTAAATCAATTAACATTAAGGGTCCTGGTTCCCAATTATTTAACCTAAGAATTTACCTAAAATCTTTGAATTTTTTTAATGGGAAATCAAATTTACAAAAACATAAAAGAAAAGTGTGTTATAAAAGTAATTACAATAAAGAATCTAATCCAATAAATAAAACGACACGATCACACAAGCAACAACCAAATGAAAAATGAGACAACAATTTTCTCAAAAAAAGAAAGTAACCATAAATAAGAAAAAAGAAAGAAAGAAAGGGATAATTATTAAAACACCAAAATGACAAAAGCAACAATACCTTAGAAATACGTTAGAAAACCAAAATAAAACGATCACAAAAGCGACAATCACTAGGAAATGAAGGGGAAGTGACAAATTTAATTTGTTTTTTTACTGTACCAAAAATAGTTTTTGGATCATCTTTATATTCTGTGAAGTCTGAATAAGTATTTAATTTCATTTTGTCTCTTTAGGATATCGTGATGTGTGTCAAATGTCAACAAGGTATAATTCATAATGGATTTCACAACATAATGTGTGATTCTAAATAAAAGACGGTATTAGGGATATTTTCTAAAAATCTAAGTAAAAAAAATAAAATTGACCATTTCAAAAATCTCGTTAGTATTTTCTTTTATGTAGAAGAGTATGCAAATAAGAAAATAAAACGCTTGGATTTTTTTATTTGTAAATATTGTTTTTTTTTTATACAAATGTCTTCTTATATACGGTCGAAAATTATTTACTATTGTGAAAATAATTTGATTGACTCAAAGAAAAATGTGCTACTGAATAATTTAAATTTTGCATCTATTCGGCACAAATAAGATAATATGGAGGGCACAAATAATGTGAAGGAAATTCGGCACACATAGGCAAATTCAAAATCACTTATTTACTATAGATTGTTTTGTTTAATACCACTCCTTTAATATTTTTTTATTTTCATAAGAGATCTGATTTGTGTATTCTCAATTTTGTTAAGTTATAACCTTTATTTATTTGATTGCATGACATGAATCCATATATAATTTATTATGTCAAAAGAATTATATAATTGTGAAAAATGTGCGTAATTAATAATTTCGTTTTGTGAATTTTTTCTTTGTGAAACTTATATTGTGGTGTAGAAGTGGAAGTGGAGTTTTTCAATATCACTTGAATTCTATGGTTTAGTTCAAAAGTTAAGTGAAATATTATAAATATATGAGATTTTATAATTTGTAATAATTAAATTGAATGGCACATAAGTGATTTTATATTTGATTTTTTAATATTTGTGATTTGTTTTATACTCAATATGTTTATTATGAATTTTTTTTAAATCTTTTTTTTTACATAGGAATGATTCTCTATTATAATTTTTTAATTCTTTAGTTTTCTTAATGTATAAGAATAAAAGAATTATTATGGAATTGTTAAACAATTATCATGAATATTTGTAGCCTCCACACGTTCATATTTTTATTTTTTATTTAAATATGGAATAATTAAATTTAGTAATTGACTTAAATTTTGAAATAAAATATAATAAAGAAATATAAAATAGTAAATTTATATTTGTAACAAATTTATTATATTTTTCTTTATGTATTAATTATTATAAAAAAATATCACTATAATAATCTTCAATTATTTTTAAATATCTCATATAAGATGTCAAAACCATTATTTTGAATGAGCCACCTTTATGTGCATTTAAAATATTAATAAAGTTATTAAACTAATCAAATATATTCAATAGTTAATTTATAAAAATTTTACTATATATCATATATATTTGATATAATTTTACAAAAAAAAAAAATCACTACAAAATATAAAAAATATTTGTGATTAATAATATAAAGAAATATTATTATAAAAAGTATCAAAATATTTTTTTTCTTTCAAACTTCCAACTTTAAGTTTTATAAAACCTCAATTTTAAAATAAGTTAAATTATCAAATGTAAATGCATGATACATATCAAACTTATTATTTTTATAACTATTTATTATAATATCTATGATTCTTCTATTTTAAAATATAATATATCATCTAAAATTATAAATATTGTAACATATTAAAACAAAATTAATAATGTTAAATTTTATTTATGATAAATGAAAATATAATAAAAATATTTAACTATTTAAATATGTTTATATTATAACATATATAATATGTTATTAATGTCAATTTATATAATTAAATCAATAATAATGTAATCTTTTTTGTCACAAAATGATCATACATTCTAAATGAACTTCAATATTAATATGACTGATGAGAAAACATTAAAGATTAGAAAATATAATATATTATAATATAAAATTTGATAAGTATATGAAGATTACTATCGTAAGCGATCTACAATAATACATAAGTAATGTATGAATTAAATTATATCAGAATTGTATGATAATATAAATTATTCCTAATATTTTATGATCAAAAAATAAAATAATATATATTTATATACGGATACTTTTCGTATCATTTTTTGTTTCATTCATAATTTTTTTAAATATATTTGACTAGATCTCAAAATAAAAATTAAAATTAAATTTATACACGGGGACAAATTTATTATTTATTCAAATATTTTTATAAATAATGTCACAACAGATCTATTTTTTTAATAAATAACGTATGAACTCAAACATAAAACAAATATGTTATTTTTTAATTACTCATGTTACTAATATTTTTATTTTGTAAATCGGAACAAGTTTTTTATTGTTATAATTTGTTTGACATTTATAAAATTTAAAATATTTTCACAATTATTCTCCAATATATTAAAACTTTATAAACACAATTATATATTTATAAACGGGAACAAGATAAGCATACAATTTTTTTTTGGATACATACAATCTAAATGAATTAAATGAACTTCAATTTAAATATTAATAGAACTAAACATAAGTAATGTATAAATAAATAGTATTAAAATTGTATGATATTTTTTATTAATCATATTTGTTTGTTCAATATATATTTATTTATATATAATATAAAATAATTGATATATTAAAATTTAAAATTTTAACGGGTCAAGTCCATCCAAATAAGAAAAACTATAGATTAATTATCTATTTAATCTAAATTTAAGGTTGTCATGATGACAACCTTGAACACAATTCTAATCCTATTTTTTGACCCTATTTTTTATGTGGCATGCTCTTATTATTCTAAATCAAACATGGTATCATATTAAAATTTTAATTTTTATTATATTTTTTTTAATTCTTCACATCAAATCATTACATACGTCACTAAATTTTATACGCATGTCATCCTAATAACATCACTAAAACCAATCCTAAATACATGTCATCCTATTAATTATTCTAACAGTAATGCTATTTCTAATCATTTATCTTGGATTTAGATTAAATAGATATAAAAATTATATGTTTCATGAATAATATAAAATTCTAGTTAATAATATAATAGTAGAAAAAAATTATTAATAATATTATTACTTTTTAAATTAAATAATTTTTTAAATTGATCTAATAAAAATAATAATATTACTTTCTTCAAGTTTTACTATTTTATTACTCCATCACTCACTAAAAATTTGTATGCTTAAATAAAATGATATTTTAAAATATTTTGTCTATAAAATTGTCTAACTACTAAAATAATATTGTCCTTCTCAAATTAATAGTGATCTTTTGATTTGTTAGTAATTAAAATATTGATTAGAGTAAAATTGAGATATCTCTTTCAACTTTTACTATTCCATAAATTATAAGTACTCTATCACTCACTACAAACTAGTATTATGCTTAAATAAATAAAATAATAAATTGACATATTTCTTCAACTTTTTCTATTCCATAACCACTCCATCACCCACTAAAAACCTTTATCCTTTAAATAAAATAATAAAATATCATTTTTTTTTTAATTTTATTTTGATGTAATATTTATAAATGTACAATTAAAATAAATAAAAATCAATTAAAATAGATATACAATTAATATAAAAAATAAATATATTTTAACAAAAACACAAACATTTAAAAAATGATATTTTTAGAGATATTGCTCTCTCTGCTCTGGCGATTTTCGATTAGGAATTAGGTTTTTCAACGAAGTTGCGAATTCCGGCGATCTTCTCCTGTGTTGGTTTAAATTCGTCTTAGATTTAGGGACCACGGAGGAGAGGGAACTGTGAAGGAGTGAATTCATCAATATTGTTAGGGAAGATGGCTCGTGGGCGAGGAAGGCCAAAGCGTGAGGTATCGTCACCTGTGATTCAATCTGATGGTATGGTGGATAGAGGGAGTACTAGTAACAGTGAGGGTGCACGGGTTATGAAGGAGGCAGATGGAATGTTGAAAGATTGGGATGATGACTCAGAGGAAGAACCACAAGCGCTAGAAATCGTGGAGGAACCAGATCGGAAGGATAAGAAATTGTGGGTTGATGTGATAAGTGGCAATCGTATCCCTGCAAATGGTCTGGTTCTTGGTTACTCTCCTCCATTGGTTATGGAGGGGAAACCAGTGGTTGTCATAGTTAATGAGGATGTGGAATTTTGTTAAGCTGTCGGAACTGTTTTATTACGATGAAGGGTATTTTCTAATGAGATCTCAGAATGAAGTGAGAAATATATGGTGCTCAATAGAACATAAAGATAGAATTTCTATGGTCCATGTTTACATCCTTCTACTATAAAAATACCCCGTCCTCTTATATATATTTTTCCATACAACAATACAAAAAATCAAAAATGGACATGAAATTGAACATCGAATGGGTTGCTGAAATTGTCATTTTCCCAGCGACGAACCGTCTCACAAATTCAAGATCACGGTGTACACCCCAATTGAATAGGTACGTGAAACTTTGCATAAACTTGTTCCTTACAGCGACGATCGAAAGGTAGAGAAGATCGAGTGCTGCTCGCCATCACTCGACAATGAAGGGAATCTACAGTTCATGAACCGTGAATTGAAGAACGACGACGATTTACGGGCTATATGGTCGACTTATCGAAGTTTTCAAGAGAAAATTTCAATCGAGCTAGATGCAACTTTATCAAAAACCGTCGATGACATTATGAGGATGTTGCAACGCTCCCCAGAATATTGATTTGTAATGTTCCATTTATGCTTAACTTACGGTTTGTATTTGCTAAGTTTATGTATCTCTATGTTGGACAATGAAATGAAATATTCTGAATTTCTGTTATGAGCGAAACCGGAAATATAGTTACGGTTTGTACCTGAAGTTAATTTCCGATTTGTGACAAAATTTATCGGATGATGGTGCGTTCCGAAAATATATCTCTAATTTTCAAGAGCATTTTGAAAATTTCGCAGAGGTAGCTAAGAAAGACACAGAGTGGGTTAACAAATCCATTTTGACATATTTAGTGCTCTTAATGTAGACTACTATAGTGTTCAACTCAATCTCATTTTAGATTGGTTATGTTAGGCTCAAAGAACTACATTACACACCAAAGAATATGAATTAGTCAAAGAAAAGATGTTGAGTCCTTCCAATGGAATGCTATAAGAAGTACCGAACGACGCATTACTCAATAATACATGAAAGCGTAGTCCACAAACAAGCAATAATAGTAAAGCCAAAACAAATACAAAAAATATTCCAAATCACTACGCATTTGAGGGAAAAGAAAGTAAAAGATGACTAGTATCTTATCACTTGTCCCTATTATTGAATCCATGTATGCATATAGACTATAATCTCTCGCAAGTATTAGATTTCGTGGGTGCTTTCCACTAAAACAGCACTGAGGAAAATGCACTTTGTTTGTGAAACATTGGAATCTCACTAGAATCTCCATTGATAAAACGTGGTTGGTCTAGATTTTTACCACTCTTACTTTAAAGAGTCAAGACCATATGGAAAAATGATAGTAGTACGAGAAAAATGAGATGGAAGAAAAAGTGAAAATGAAATATTGTCATCAAGGAGAAAACATTACGTGTAACCAAAAAATACTAGCATAGCAAAGAAAGTGGATCATTCGTGGAAATTTTCGTAGTATAGATCTATTTGTTTGACAAGTTGTATGTATAACCATTTTTTTAGAAAGTATATTAAAAGGAGTGGGTAAAAATTTCAAGTAATAATATCTTTTCTTTCTGAAAGTTCGTGGAGTAAGTAGTGGTCATCAATAGGGTGACAATTTGATCTACAATTATTTTAAAGAGTCAAGACCATATGGACAAGTGAAAATGAAGTATTGTCGTCAAGACCATATGGACAAGTGAAAATGAAGTATTGTCGTCAACTCAAGGAGAAAACATAGATAAATAGATAATGCATATGTTACCAAAAAATTATTAGGATAGCAAGTAAAGATAGATATAATGCTTATGCCTAGCAAAGAAGTGGATCATTCGTGGAAATTTTCATAGTATAGATCTATTTGTTTGACAAGTCGTATGTATAACAATTTTCTTAGAAAGTATATTAAAAGGAGTGGATATAAATTTTCAAATAATAATATCTTTTCTTTCGGAAAGTTCGTGGAATAAGATTGTATTTGTTTCGAATTATAAAATTATGTTTTTTGGAATTATGTTTTTTGGAATTATATTTTTTAGATTGTTAGGATTAATATTTTCACTTATGTGTTTGGAAAAATAATTAAATTTTTCTTGAATGTTAACCAATTTATTTAATTTAAAAAATATAAAAAAAATAATAACTTGTGAATAATAGCGGGAAGTTATATATAATTGAATTTATTTACATAAAAATGTTAGATATAATCACATATAATTATGAAAAAAATTATATATAAATAACATTTTTAAAAATAAAACGTACCTAAAATAATATTTAAAAACTTAAAACAAATATAAGATTACTATATTTTCACCGTCACATTTTCGGAAATTCAATTTTTTGAAACAGACACATCATAAGTAATGGTTATCAATAGGATGGCAATTTGATCTACAATTATTTGTTAAGTCACTGCAAAATTCATCCACATAATTGTTACTAAAAATTTACACTAAGTTCAGCTGGGAAAATCAGAGATTAAATGTAATACGGTATAACTTGCACAGCTTCAAATTAGATTTTTTTAAAAAATAAAAAAAAAATGTATTTACTTTTCTAAAAATCTATTTAATTAAAAGGCTAGACTCAAATTAAAAAAACTTTTAAATTTAGATCGATCTATTTAAATAAATATAAAATAGTACTATTTTTTAACTATTATTATTATATTTTAAATTAAAATATATTAATTTAATATTTTAAATTTTTTTATAAAAATAGGTTGAAAATATTTTACAACAATATCATAATATCTATTTTAAAAGTTAATTTTTTTGTCTTTAAATTTTATTTCACTCGAGATTTCATAGTCTCGATGTGGCATTTTTATTAATGACATGACATTGCTATTCTAACTTCACATTTGATGAACAGGCATTATAAATAATTAATATATTATCATGTCATTAATAAAAATGTCATTAATTTAAAATTACAGGGACTAACGAAATTCTGAATAAGGTAAAATTTAGAAACTAAAAAATTAAATTTTAAAATGGAGTTTAAAATTTAAAAAATAAAACCAAAAATAAATGATCAAAAATGAATTTAAACCTTTATATTTTCTTAAATTTTTCTAAATAAACAATCTCGTAAAACTTATCCTATTAAATAAATTGACATAATTCAATGCAAATAAATTTTTAGTCTGATTGATTGTTTTAATAGTTTTGCTATGTAAACATTAAACGAATCACTTCGTTACATATGTTCAAATAGAAAATTTTACCACATACCCCTGTATTTATTCCCATACCCCTATAATTTTGACATTTGGACGAAATTGCCCTTGTATAAATACTAATTACCTATTTTTTTTTTCACTTTTACCATTTTAACTTCTGAAAAACGAGAGAGAAAGATAATTTTTTAACAAACCGGAGAACCCAGACAGCCTAAATCCGGTCCTCATTTTTCACTCTGGAAGACTCAAGAGTAAGTTATCCGATTTGTGTTTTTGGAAATTTTAACACTCCGGATAACATGGATAGTGGGTTATCCGGTTTGTGTTTTTGGAAGTTTTAACACTCCGGATAACATGGTTAGTGGGTTATCCGGTTCGTGTTTTGCACTCCGGAATTCACCTCCCAGGGTTATCCGGGTTGTTGCTACGTATTTTGTAAAAAAAATCGGTTTTTTGACTCTTTTTTTTTCCAGTGGTTCGCAGACGAGCAGCGGGTGACAATAATGTACATAGAAGAATAGATGAGCGACGACGTGTCCGTGAAGCAGAATATGCAAAGGGACATCAAGCGCCTGCAGGGGATCAGGTGCATCCACCTTTTCCAGGAGGACCCACCGATACTTCTCTTCTTATCAGATATGATGGTCACGTTGCTCGTCATCTTTGGTTTGGCGAGGTAAGTTAATATTTATCATTTTATTTTGAATAATTGTTTTTTGTTAAAATTTATATATTTTATAACATGTTTGGTATAAATAATTTTCAGGAGAGGCATCCTAAGAAGGAGTTAAAGGTTGCTGCACATGGCAGCAAATTGATCGGTTGGGTTCCACATATGCTTCCTCCTATTATAGAGCAGTGGTTGGGGAATTCTGGTCTATCATCTCTTCAAAGAACCAGTTTGTCGAGGATTGACCAACATCTGGTATCGGCATTTGTAGAGCGATGGCATCCTGAAACATCGTCATTTCACATGCCAATTGGTGAAATGACCATTACTTTGGACGATGTTTCATGTCTTCTTCACGTGCCTATTAGGGGTGAGTTGGTTGACCCTGCAGAAGGGTTTACTGATAATGACGCTATTAGATTAGCGACCAGTCTTATGGGAGTTTCATTGGAGGAGGTTGCTGAGGAAGTCCAATTTTGTAGAGGTCATTATTACAGATTGGATTGGTTAAAGGTTATTTTTGAGCGTCAGCGGGCGGCTAACAGGTTTGATTGTGCTGCCAGAGCATACATGATGTTGTTATTGGGTTGCACCATTCTGACTGATAAGACCTTTACTCTGGTGGAGGCAAAATATCTATCACTATTTAGGGATTTGGATGGATGTGGTAGATATTGTTGGGGAGCGGCGACACTGGTTAATCTTTACCGCTATTTAGGTGATGCTTCCTTCTATTCCTGCAAACAGTTGGGTGGATATGCCTCTCTATTACAGGTATAAAATATATATATATATATATATATATATATATATATATATATATATATATATATTTTATCTTTAGTTATTTATATATATATATATATATAATTATTTTTTATCTTTAATTATTTATGAATTTTATTTATATTATGTGTAACAGTGCTGGATCCACGAGTATTTTCCCTCTATTGGGAAAAGAGGTCTATCTGGTATTTGCGGTGTAGGTAGTCCACTTCCGAGGGCGATGAAGTGGTGTTATAGGCAATCGACTACAAAGGTCGAGCAGCATAGGGAGCGGTTAGATGCATTGACACCGGATGATGTCATTTGGCGTCCTTTTGAGGATCACCGACACATATGTCCATTTGATGATATATGTTTATACAAGGGTGGTCTCAAATGGTATGGTACAGTAATGCTATATCTACCCGACAGATGTTTGCGTCAGTTTGGATACAAACAATACATACCCCACCATCCTCCTGCTATTGAGTCTCTTGATGTGGACATAGACTAGTTAAGCTATGTTCAGGGGGTTTTGGATGTTATTCGGGATGCAGTTTTTGCTGTTCGACCCTATGATGTAGTTGATGAGTATATGGGTTGGTATTATATGGTGTCACATCCTCGATTGGTAGCACCGCCAGAAAATGAGGTGAGAGAGATCCCAGTGCCTGTGTATGCTAAGGGACCAGAAGACGAGAGGTTAGCCTATATATCAGGTGAGCTTCATCGCTACTTGCAGCGTCACTGTGCAAATGAGGAGGACGATGAGTTCATTGAGATCTTTCGATCCTTACGTGTAGCTCAGGGCGGACCACTACCTCAGGGAGGACCGATACCTTACCCATCTCCATGATTTTCCTGTTTATTATTTTTAGACTTATTTTGTATTTTGTGACATGTATTATCCTACGATTTATGTATTTCTGTTAGACTTATCTATATTGCTTTGTGCACTCTTTTAATATTTCTAATTTCCACAATCCTAAATATGTCAACTTAATCCAAAATCTAGCATGAAAGTCATATGTCAAATGAATATAAAACAAAACAAAGACATCTGAATCCACTAAATCCAAAATCTAACGTGAAATAAAAATGTCAAATGAATACAAAACTAAACATAACAATTATAGTTTAATAATATGTGGCTCTACTACAGGTGTAAGATGCTGCCAATGTTGTAGTCGTCCGCCAAATCCTATCATCCAAGAAGTCGCCTCTTTTGTGCGAAATTGTTTCCAAGCCAATGTGACGGGTGGTAACGGAAATCCTTCGTTCATGTTTACCTGGTTATAAGTAATTGAACAAATAAGTATATGCGTAATAAAACAAATAAGTAAAATAAGTACATATGTAACTTAAAAAATAAGTATACGCGTAACTTAAAAAATAATTAACTGTACCCAATGATTTCCATCTACGAATCCAATGTAGTAAATGCACACATTAGGTGAATGTGAAGTCGTCATAGGAAAGAACGTTAAAGAAGGAAAACCCAAAGAGACAACAATGACATTATACCGATTAGCTATTACATAAGACATTTCAGGTAATGTCATCCATTTCTCTAGTAGTTGAGGACCTAACTTTGATATCATCAACGAATCTCTGACTATCGAAAAACGAGGTCCAAATAACTTTTCATAGAGCTCTCTTCTAGGACCTTTAAGTTCATTATCCAAATCACGACGAACAATTGACCATCCATCTGATCCATAACCATGAAACAATGCAATGACTCTAAACCCACAATTTCCATCCTTCATCACATCAACAATGTCATCAATAAATGGTCTGATATGTGCTGGAAATTGTGTAATGTATTTACTACATGGTTTTTTCTCAGAGGTTTGGGATAACTGTGAACATACCCTCTTTGAAGACTTTTGGGAGTTCGAGTGCGCTCGATCAACATACTCGTGATATGAAGGATCACGATAAACATCATATCCCGCAGGTCTCTTCTCATTCTTCTTCACTCCTCCCTTGGTTTTTATTTTTTCAGACGGTGGCAACATTTTTGATGTAGTGGGATAAGCAATTTCATACACCCTACTATTTAATGCTCTTTTCCCGACAACATCTGCTGCCCTGTACTTTTTCCAAATTTCCTCAATTGCATGGGTCATGTCCAACTCTGATCCATCATCTGCATCCACCTCTTGTTTGCCTTCCATACTTAGCTTTCTCCAATGAATGTGAATAGCCTCTATTGGTATTGGATCACCACTCGTGTATATCTCCTAACTCACAAGCACGGGTAACCCATACGTTTCTATGACTACACCCGCACTTTTGGGTGTCACCAACAATATCAACCTCACCCACTCTTGAATATATGCCTCAAAGCGACTTTAGATACGATCCACGCAAATTTCCATAAAATGGGCTAGTGTGTGCATGTTCAACTTCATAAAAACTCTTCGAAATGAAGCTCTAATGTTTCCCAATTGTATCTTAAGATTGCCATTCATAGCCTCCCAAACACATATCACCAAAACTATTCTCCAACATTTGCTTCAATTTCCAATGCGGATTCAACCCTTTAAATAAATTAAAAACAAGTAAGTCGACAATAAAATTAATATAAAAACATTGACTAAAATCAAGATATATTAACATATGCATACCTATTAGTCGTGGTGTTTCCCAAATGCAACACTTGATTAGTCCATGCTTGACGAATCTATGTCTATGCGAGACAACCATGTATCTTTCACATAATCAATAAATGTTGTAAAGTCAACACATGCATGCTCAAGTTGTTGCAACCGTTGTTGGTACTCCACCTCATCACTAGCCCTTACAAGTTCATACCACATTTTCTCTATCGACTCCGCATGTCATCCACAACATATTCCTTACACTTCGCTTTCACATTTTGTTGATGTGAAATCGACAAAGCAAATTGGTTGTTTTGGGAAATCTGTTTCAATTGCTTTCATCAAGGCAAGATCTCTATCATCAACACCACTTGTGGCCAAAACCGTCCTTAGTAAATAACTGTTTCAACTTATCCAAAACCCAACAAAATTTTCACCGCTCGATTCCATATATGCAAATGCAACAGCAAATGTCAACTCAGTGGATGTCACACCAACTATTTCAAACAGAGGTTGTCTATACTTATTTGTCTTGTATGTGTTATCCATAATCAACACAATAGGAAACATATTCAACAACTTCACTGATTCTGGATGAGCCCAGAAAATATCCCTCACAACTTCTGAATCATCTTTTTTCCTGCTCCAGTATACATAATCTGATTCCTCTACCAGCTTAAACAAATGTTGCATTTCTGTTCTAGGCCCCCTTATATCTTTCAGTATTTTACTCTTGTGCTTGTATATTTGCGTGATCCGAGTAACATTTTCTGGATCTCGCTCCTTCAATGACAAAAGTATGTGTCTTGGTAGAACATGACGTTTTCTCAAATCAACAATATGTTGTTGTTGTTCTGCATTAAGTCGACTTACAACGGATGCCCTGCAAATGTATCAGGTAACCCATGATTGTGAACTCCACATTTTACATCAATCTTCCATCCGGAACCATCTTTTGACGGTGTGGATCTAATTTTGAACGGACAACCACATTTCTTACTAGCACTCTGTGTTTCACTTTCTCCTTCTGTGTATTTTCCACCTTTATCACAACCAAATATTACTTTATCACTCCTTCCTCTCTTGCCTGTTTTGGTATCTGAACGTGTTATTATAACGGTCACTTTATTCCTGATACCAATCTCCTTAATCCATCTTATTACCTCTTCTCTTGTGGCAAAACGCGGTAAAGCGGATCGGTGGTATCTACGCATGTCTGATTTTTATTGCATATCTGAGGAATAACACCTGTTAAAAAAATTAAAAAAATTATAAAAAATTATAAATAAAAAAAACGAACCGGATAACTGCGCAACAAGTTATCCGGTTGGCAATATTATACAAACCGGAATACACAGATCAAGGTTATCCGGTTTGTTAATATTGTGAACCGGATAACTCAAGGCTGGGTTTTTCGGGGAAAAATGTGTTCCGGATGTAGATATCCCATGTTATCCGGTTCCTGAAAAAATACATACCGGATGTAGCCATTCTGGGTTATCCGGTTTGTTAAATTTCTGCTCCTTTGGCTTTTCCATACGCTCTCAGAAAAAAGTAAAAATAAATAAAAAATCCATATAAAAATAAAAAAAAATAAAAAGAATAAAATTAGAATATTAAAAAATGCGTAGGGGGTGTCGGAATAAGAGTAGGGGTATAGGGTAAAATTTTCGTTCAAATAAAAAAGTAAGTTAACATGCAAATTAGACTTTCAAGAAAACCAAACCCATGCTTGAACATAAGCCTATAATAGATTATAGGTTAAGTGTAAGTAGATTAAATTTGACAAAACTTAACTAAACCTCGTCGATTCTCATCCTATATGTAAACATTAGGATTTGAATTTAACACACACTTTTATGTGTGAGTTTATACTAACGAAATTGCTTGATTGGACGCAAACACCATAATTAACCTATGATTTTTAGGGTTGTGTATGTGAGTTAAAGGCAGTTATTACTACTTCATCTACAAACAAAAAAATAGATTTAATTTTTTAAATTTTTAAATAAAAAAAATCAGTGAGTCTCAAACTTTCTTTAATTGAAATTCTATCAATTATATTTATTTATTTAAATAGACATTTTTCAAAAATATTGTATTAATTAAAAATATTACTTAAAACTAATTTTCATATTACTTTGAAAATATTTATTATTTATAAAATTAGAAATTTCTTTAATAAAATTTATTTTTATAATAGAATTATCGTGGTTGTGCAACTGGTGTAGTGCTATTTGTATAATTTTATTTTATTATAATTTTTTATAAAATTAATAATGCTATAAATGATATGATTATGAATATTTATAAATGAATGAATTTCATATTGACTTTCCATTTATTAATATAGTTTTATAAATATAACTCATATATGATTCGAAAGTGACATTGTCAATAAAATAATATGACAAACTATATTCTTCCCCCTTTTATATTGGTCTCTCTTTTATTGTTTTCGTTGTTATATCTTATTAAATTATCAAACAAAATAATGAGTTTGTTAGTTTTTAAAAAATATATGAAATATTTTTAAAGAATAAAAAAATAATAGTTTATTATGTAGTTTCTGAAAAATTTATTAAATATTTTTACAAGATATCAATAATAAACATTTATCAAACATTCCTGAAAATAGTAATGAATTCGTTATATAGTATTAGAGAACTTATCAAGCATCCTGAATAATAATAATAATAATAAATTTTTTTTTATATAGATCCTGAAAAATTAATAAAACATTATTGTACAATGAATAATTTTTTTTATCATAAGTTATAAAGAATATGTATGATATAGTTCTTGAAGATTATAACAAAATTAGTATTAGATTATTCTTAAAAAGTTGCATACATCTAACAATGACTCGTATTTAAGTATCATAGTAAAGATAGTGCAAATCATGATATTTTAGGTTTGATTGATGAATTTTTTTATAGTTTCAAAAAAATTTAAAATTTATTATTAATAACATACTTTGTCTATATTTATCAGAAAAATATTAATGATAGTTTTTATGCAGAAATACATTAATCATGTTAAATAACTTCAAAATAATTGTATTAATAATATTAAAAAATCATACAAATTATATCAATACTAATACTTTGTGACATAAATTTTGAAGAAAATTAATTTAATTTTTAATTAAAAATTTGTGACTGAGTTCCTAGAGAATATTCATTTATATTGTACACGAGTTCCTAAAAAACTATGCAATTATAACATATTAATTTTCCAAAATCATTTTGAACTATTCATTTTTAAAATATTTGGAAATTTTACATTTATACTTATTTAAAATATATTTAATCAATGTTTATGAACCAATCATTTTTATAATTTTTGAAAAATCAATATTCATTAATAATACGGGAGAGGGAGAAGTGAAGATCCACACCCTTAAAAGTCATTATCCTTGTATTTTTTATACTTTTGGTTTATTAGTGTGTGGTTCAGATTTCACTGAACCATTATTTCATTGGAGACAATCTTCTCCCATAACATATAGACATAGAGAGATTAGATTAATTTACAAAGCAGAGTATATTTATTCAATTTTGTATTCATCATTTTGTCATTGCACATCCTATGGTAAATCTCACCAAAAAATTCAGTTGTATTGGCCAATATAGATTAGGTGTGGCATAACAGGCTTTGGCCTGTCGGATCACTCCGAACTTATTCGTTTATATATTAATTTATAAATACACGTTTATATATTAATTTATAAATTTATAAATACACAATATATTTTGAAGTAAATTTGTTAAAATTATAAATAATTATTCTAAAATATGAATGAAAAATCTAATGTGAAAAAGTCTAATAATCTATTTAAAAAAATAAATAAGTAGGAGGGCAAAGTCTCCCGTCTGCCAACAGAACGAGTTAAATTAATTTTTATTAATTTTTACACCAATTTTTATTTGCCAGGCTTGCCGCTCTTCCAATTTTTATTTGCCAGGCTTGCCTCTCTTCTTTTGATGGATTTAAATCAGAGTGCGAGGGGACAAATTATGTATGCTATTCGTGAGCTAATAGCAACGGATATTTTTGATAGCTCTCTATCACGGGGCTTGAAAGTCAAGTGAATACACGAGGAGAAAAAGGTCACAAGTTACCCCAGTTCTTCCTATTGACCAGTCCAAAATAAGTATGCTCCATCCAATTTTTGAATCTCAATCAATCTTCACAGGACCTAAGTTGGTTGGGGGATCTTGTATTTCATAAATATTGAGGGCAATGTAATCTTTACAGGACCAATAAGATAATAGGATCAGTTACACAACAACATACTGAAATGATGTGGAAGAAAAAGTAAAGAAATGATGGTAGTATTAGTTGTATTTTAGGTAGAAATTCTATCTTATACTTATAAGAATGCATTCATCAATCAGTTTTAGAAATATATAATCACAAACAAGACAGTAAAATCAATGCACCCAAAGATGAATTTGAATTATCCCCACAATTATTCTCCGCTAACATTTTGTTTCTTGGTTGTAGTAGGATACATTCAGGATCAGAGTGTGTAGGTTACAAAGTTTTAATAGATTAAATTTGTGTATTTGAATAGCTTTAAACAGCTTACCAAGACGGCATGGAGGAAAAAAGGACGCTACTCAGCAATTCCAAGTTCAAACAAAATCACAAAATGCTGACAACAAGGAGAGTTTGAGACTAAACAACTTTATCAATAAGAAATAAAACAATAGACTGATGCAACTTTCATAGTTTGTCACCAGTCAAATAGAAATTTATTGAATTAATATCTTTCACCAGTTGTAAGCATCCAAAATGGAGTACACAAGAATACTTCAAAACATGCCAAGGGGAGTTACATGCTCATTGAGGATCCAGAGTTCTTTCTGCATTCTGATAGCATATCAAGGTAAAACTGGCACTTGCTAATATCACTTCCGTAGTTGTTCAGGCACTGCAACCACACAACATTGTAAAAATTACATTAAGAAATTCAAATGGACGTGAGGAAGGCTTGGTTTAAAAGACGGATGACTGCAAATATAGAGATTTCATTAACATGACATCACAAAGTGTTTTGAGTAATAAATAATAGCAGACTCAAACAGATGAGAAAAACATGTATTCCTCACTCATTATCAGAGAGAATCACTTATTCAGAAAACCTATGGGGCTAGTTGTTTGGACTTCCAATCACATAGGAAACTTTTCTAGTTGTTTAGACTTCATAGACATGCATCATGGTGCTTCTCAATTAAAATCCAGGAATGTCAACATTACAAAGAACCAGAATAGGTACCAAGAAAAAAAAGATGAAAGGCTATATAACCATCTACATGATAAAATAACAAAGATCAACAGTAGCAATAACAAAGGCAAAGAAAATACTTCTTGTATCATATGCCGCTTAACCAATAAAAAATAGCCGACAACCACACAAAAATAGATGGCAAATACCATTCATTGCATAACCAAAATACATAATCAAGATCATAAATGCCAGTAGACAAAAGATGTTGAAACAAGATTATATCAAATAATAGCAGTAAGTTATAGTATTGATTGGTTTCAAAAACATAGGACGATATATTTTAACACCAGTCAATGGAAAATATATCAGGCATATATTCAATGTCAAAACAGCAGAAGAAGTATTTAGCAAAAGCTATTGATTATTTAAAACAAAAGGAATTATCAAGAAATAACAGAAACAGGGAAACAACATACATCCTGGAATGCCTTTGAGTGAATGTTGCATGCATCACCACCAAAAGAACTGGAAGTTGGTGCAGGGGCAGCTGCAGCAGCTTCATTAACAACAGTTTCATGTTGAACAGTACGAGGACCCATAACAGCATCCACAGCCCTGTGTGCCACAGCACTTCCAGTGCCAAAAGCCATACCTACAAAGCATTTGAAATTTAGTACACCAAAACAAGAACCAGAACATTGATACAGATCTATAAAATAACTCTGGCTTGCTTTACATACCTTGAGCTATGGTTGAACCAATACCACTAAGCATACCACCACCACCACCACTCTGAGTGTTAGCTGGAGGAGGAGCACGGTTGACTGCATCAAAACGTTAAGACAGTGTCATTAGAAAAAATGATATCTTATATAATAATAAACTCAGTACTAACGCATACCAGGGGCGGGGCGGGGTGCAGCGCGTGGAGCTGGACGAGCAGATCTTCCTACAGTCAGAAACAAATCAATAAGGAAAACCAATTTATGAAGTTAAAAAATTACACACAAAATTCATAAATTTTCGCAATCAGAGGAAAGAGCCAAAATAAACCACGAGAGATGAATGCATACGCGTTAACAGGAATAAAATCGACGGTTTACATAAACAATTCATCAAAATCCGGAAGAAAAAACAAACCCTAGAAATCATGGTGGGTGAAAATACAGCATAAAAATGGTTGGGGAAACTACGGTATATATAATAGGAATCAGGTACGGAAATTAAGAGAGGAGATCTGAGAAGAGAAAGTTACCACCGGAGCTACGACGAGCCATGGATGAAGTTTTAGGGCAACGCGGCGAAAGAGGGCAGAGGGTGATTTTTAGAGGCGGAAGGAAACGAGAAGTTGTAATAGATGAATAGTTTGTTACGGTTTGCGAATGGTCTATTTAAACCCTAGAAATAAATCTCTGAAATGGTCCGTGAGGACGTGTCGCGTTGTCGATGGCATATTCGGATCTTACTCGAACCCTCTAGAATTGAACTCGTTTTACTTATTGCCCAAGTATTTGGGACCAGGAATACTCGTATAGCGGTACTCATTCCGTCCAAAATTATAAATCATTTTTGTTAAAAATATTTGCTTTATTACCAATTAATGAAAAATAATATAATAAAAGAAAAATAGAAATGAATAAGAGAGAGGAATTTTATTATTTGTGTCGATTTCAAGTATAATATTAGTCGTATTTATACTTATAGAATATATGTAATAAATAAAAAATTAATTGAAATCTTTTAATTGATGGACATGCATAATTATTTCATTTATAAATAACACTTTTCGTCCATAAAGAATATGTCTGATTAAAATCTTATTCGAAAAAACTCAGTGGAAAGTATTCTTTTTGAAGGAACCACCTCGTTAAAATTTTACTAGTAAAAACTCAATGGGAAAAAATCTAGTGAAGGAAAAAGAATACAATATTCTTTTAAGAATAATTCATTTCTCCCCTCAACTCCCTCCAGCTGAACGAATTCATTTCTCCACCTCAACTGAATGATCATTTCTTCGACGATGAAGACCAATCTTTTGCACTAAAAGGTCTGCAAGATGAACAAGTTTGTTGGAGTTTAAATCACCACTTTGTTAAAGATCGTGAGTGAAAAGGAACTTTGGAGAAATGTGTTTTGTTCTATCTCCTTTAATGTAACCATCTTTCAGTTGAGCAATGTGTGCAGTATTATCTTTGTATATTGTTGTTGTATTTCTTTTCAGAGTTCAAATCAGTCTTTTGTGTGTGTTGAATTTGGGATCTCAGATCTCAATCAAGCGCATTCTCGTCTTGTCTCATGTAGTGCTAAAAATTTCTTCATAATTAAATGAAGTTGTTGTTATGATTAGTTTCGCAAGTCTACATGAAATAGTTGTACTATCAAAAGTAAACAAATAATATTTGTGATGTACCATTATAAGAATTTGACAAGTAACTTATTTCTACATAATTTGTTAAATATAATTTGGATACTTTGGAATGAAACAAACTCATGTCCATTTACCCTTAAGATGACGAAGTATATGTTTGATTTCGTTCAAATGTCTTCGTGTAGGTGAAAAATTATATCTTGCTAGTAAAGGGGTAGAAATTAACATATCAGGGTGAGCATAATTAGCAAGATAGATTAGTACTTGAATTACACTAGGATATGATACTTTATGATCAATTAATTTTTCATCCTCTTCTCGAGGTCTAAATGAATTGTTTATACATCCTGTGATCTAACATCATAGAGGTAGACAACATACGAGATTTATCCATATGGGAACAATTTAACATTTTTGCTATATATATGGAAGTTTCTCATATAAATATGTTTTAACATTTTTGCTATATAACTTTCTCGGTGTTGTCTAAATGTTCATTTAGTAAGGACCTTTTCTTTTCCGAGTCCTTATTTCAAATAATTTCTATAAAAAAGTATCACTAGATGGTGAATGTACATAAACTACATAAGACTTAACTAAGCCATAAAAAATACCTTTTTCCTGACCCTTTATGGACTAGATCCTGGAGAGATTGGAAGGCCCAGTCTTCTACTATTTCTTGAATAGGTAATATGGATATAACATGTAAGTTCGTAGAACACCTAAGAGAGGTGAATTAGGACTTTAAAATTTTTATTGGTTTTATGAATACTTGTAATAATTTTTCTGGTTTGATGTATGAAATTTTATGAGTGTTTCTTTCTTTTTTGGTTAAGATATGATGAAAGCGGTAAATGCGGAAAAGTAAAGAACACAAGGATGTATCATGGTTCCCCTCACAGTCCGAGAATACTCCAGTCCCCTTTCAACACGAAAAAGATTTCACTATAGTTAGAATGATTATACAGCCTATTCACACCAATGATGATGCTTACTATCTAACCTATAGGGAGATCAAAGGCTCTTAAAACCTTTAGGATCTAAACATTACGTGCAAGAAGAACAATCCTCTTTAATGCATAATTTACTTCAAACAATCCTGGATAGAAATGTTACAATAAGTATATTTGATTTTTACTAGAGTTTGAATGAAGATGAATAATATATCACTCACTTGATTGATCTTCTCTTTCAATTTGGCAATTCTCAATAGTATAGAAGTGCTCAAGAGAATGCATATGATGTTGAATTCTCAATAGTATAGAAGTGCTCAAGAGAATGTATATGATGCTGAAATTTTCTGAATGTCTTTGACAAAGAATGCAGAAAATTTTCAATGAAAATTATGATATCATGTATAAACACTTGTTTAAAATTTAGAGAATGAATTATTTGCAAATTGTAATGAAATAGGTGAATTTGAATTCTGAAAATGTATGGTTTATATAGCACCTTAATGCCTCTTTTAAAGTGAATAAATTGATGAAAGATGCCATGGATGAATTTGTTCATGTAACCGGTTACATGGATGAAGTAACCGGTTACTTTACTGGAAGTTAGCCAATAACTTTTAAATCTGGTTTTGGAAAAGTTGAGGTAACTGATTACTTCAATGAGGTAACCGGTTACACTGAGAAAATTTTGTCTAAAAACTTAGCAAACTTTAGTGTAACCAATGCCAATTATTTCTAAGACTTATTTATGCATATGTATGAATATAAATGCACTTTTTGAGCACTAACATATACTAAGGTATGAATAGGAAGCTTGTACCATAAGTCTTGAAGATTATCCATAGCCTTTAAAAGTAAAATCTTGATTAAATGTCTTAGAGATATTTTGCTCTTCCTTCTTTGATCCAATGCGTTTTGTCTTTATTAAAACATAGAATATTTGGAGAAGTTTGATTTTACATTCTCCCCTTTTTTGATGATGACAACCAATAAAAATTTTGAGAAGTAAATGACTTTGTATTTCTTGTCCTAAAATTGTGCATGCTCCCCCTATGTTGCTAACTCCCCCTAAATCAATACCCTTCTTGAGACATGGAGTGAGTAGTTTGACATAAACACATTTGGCTGCACAAAATTGAACGCAAGCAAGAAATACAAGCACATACATATACATTTTCTCTCCCATTGGAATTATCAAAAAGGATGGAAAAATACTTATAAAGTATGTAGTGGAATTTTGAAAATAAAAACAATTTATACTTATGAGTCTTATCTCATATGAGTGACTTCATCAAACATTCATCCTTGATGAACTTGAAGCCTTTGTCACAAAATTGTCTTTCTAGAAGATTTTGCTTTAGTCTTTTCAACATAAAGTATATCTTCAATGGATGTGAAAGTTAGTGCTCCAACTTTGATTATTCCAATGATTCTTATTTTAAGGTATTCCCCATATTTGAAACAACCCTTGGACTTTAAAGCTAGATTTGAAAGTTAGTTTATGTCTACCATCAAAAATATTAGAGCCACCACTTATCAAAACATCATAGATTTTATGTGGTCTTCAAGCCAACCTACAAAACAAATTAAGTTTGATTTGGTACCCAGTGTGCTTGGGTCCATCATAGTTAGTTCCCTTCTTAACCCCTACATAATAACCATTTTCCATGCTAAAGTTTCTAACATAGCAAGCATTAGGTGTATGGCCAACAATACCACAATAAAAGCAAGTAGGTACAAAATTGCTTCTATATCTAGGAGTTATTCTTAACAAATCTTTTCTTTTTATGTAAGATTTTGTTTTTCTTTTTCAAGAAAAATTTATTTTTCAATTTGAAAATCTTTTTCAATGATGTCAATCTTTTATTCAAGAAATGATATATGTTTCTTTTGAGTTGACACCTTTTTATACAAAATCTTACGTTCATTAAGTAGTTCATAAATAGCATTTAAAGAGTCATTATCATAAGAAGATATTTCATTACTAACCTCTTATTCTTCATCATCGGAATGATGTGTTGCTATTAATACAAGATTTGCATGTTCTTTATCTGATGATGAACTCATTTCATTATCATCTCATGCTACATATGCTTACTTTGTCCTTTTGTCATTCTTTCCTTTGAAGTGCTTATTCTTCCTTTTAAGTATAGAGCATTCACTTTTGACATGACCTTTTTCTCCAAATTCAAAGCATTTAATTTTCCTTGGTGGTGCTTGTTGTTGCGGTATTAAGCGGCAAGCAAAAAGTAAAGTATTTATTTTTATCGGGTGATATATACCAGTTAGGTTATATCGTATCGTGTCCATAGAGATTGGTTATTGATTCGTCGTTCGACAATTCTATCGTTAATGAGTTTGGGAATAAATAGTTGTAAAGAAAAGACAAAAAGTAAATAAACAAAAACTATAAAGGATAGATAGCTTGTCCGAAACGAATGCGCACTACCCATCACAGACTTAAATATATCATCCAGTTATACTCATCCTACGATACTCGTCCGTGTCATCACATACCTCTCACAACCTAAGTCATTTCTAACCCAAATTGATAATTCGACCGTATCACCTCGATATCCATCTCTAGTATACCTCAAAACTGCGCTAAGCGTGAAAGTCTCTGCCAGATCAGGTCTTCGAACACTAACTTTTATTTCTTCCAAAATGTGTATTGACACTTTATTCCTCCATGCTCCAAATATACAAAACAAAAATACAATATGTAATAAAATGTACGGGATTATTCAACTATTATTAACAAACAAGAGCACAAAACATATATATATATATATATATATATATATATATATATATATATATATATATATATATATAATAACTACATTTTGGCACTTATCAACTCTCCCCAACTTGACACATTGTTTATCCTCAAACAAAGTCAAGTAAACCTAAAGAAACAAAAGACGATAATCAAAGAATCACGAATCAACAAGTTTTAAGAACGAAAAACAAATGTATGGTTCAAACAAAAACGTATACAAGCAAAGTACATACTTACCACCATACTACAAAAATAACATATAAACGAAACAAATCCTAAGTACAAAAATCATGCAAAACATTCTAAAACAATACAAGCTCAATCATGAATTACACCTGGCAAAAATTCATCGGTAGATGAATAATACACAAAGGTGAGGAATTTTGACACTCATCCACAATCTTGCAAACAATAGACTAAATTATGAATTCATCCAAAATTCCACAAGGGCTTTTCAAGTTTGTAATGTGGCTTGGTTAACAAACAAGTGATAAGTCCTAAAGCTAATGGAAATAAAAGCTTGCCTAAATCTAAGGGAGTGATCAACTCACAAAGTTTCAAACAATAGAATTCCAATCAAACTTCTTCTTCATCACAAATTTCACACCAAAATACATTACTTATTAACACATCATTATTCATACTTTTTTTGTTTTTCTTTTTCAAAACTTTTTTTTCTTTTTTCCTTTTCTTTTTCTAATCTTTCTTTTTCACTTTCTTTTTTCTTTTTTCTTTTCTCAACCTCATATCAATCACAACATAAGCACATAAACATTCCTCTCCCCAACTTAAATTCAACTAACATTAATGTGTGAATATTCCCTACTTTTTGAGGCAAGGTAAAAATTCATACAACAACATATAGTTAAGGGTTCAAGAAATAACGAAATCAACATCCATACAAAAAGGTGAATTCAACACTCATAAACAAGCATCAAATTCAAATAAACATGGATATTGAGAAAAGTTCAAATGGGTTAACAAATGATCACACACTCACAAGGTGAATTGAATATTTGGTAGACTTAGATGAAATAAGGTTGCACGCTTTAGAAGTCTTAAGAAGGCAAAAGGAAAGAGTAGCCAGCGCATACAACAAAAGAGTTAAAGGTAAGTTGTTTGCAATTAATGATTTAGTTTGGAAAGTTATACTACCAATGGATAAAAATAATAAGTCATTAGGAAAGTGGTTATCACATTGGGAGGGACCATTTCGAATTCTACAAGTGTTTTCAAATAATGCTTATGAAATTGAAGAATTAGCAGAAGATCGAAGAATCTTAAAAGTAAATGGAAAGTACTTGAAAAGGTATAAGCCATGCTTGCAAGAGGTCTGAATCATATTAGAGTAACAGAAATAAAATAACATTAGGCCAAAATGGCACTGAAAGTAACGATTTGCCAAAATGGCTTTGTTCCAAACATTACAACGTTCAAAATAGAAATAAGAAGTTTAATAAGAAATACACATCAAATTAAAAGGGAGAATTCTGCTTCAGTTTGGAAAATTTTATCTTGGACAGGTTCATTTTGCATTGAGTAGCAGTCTTAACACCTTCAAGAGTCTCTATTTCTCTGTTGATATGTTCAGCAAGTTCCATTTGTTCAAGACTCTTGGAGACAAGCGTATGAAGTTGATTTGTGTCAACAGTTTTGAGGGCAGTATGTTGAGTTCGAGCATCTTCAATTTTCTTCTTGAGTTCTTCGATTTGAGACTCCTAGAGAAGGATTGACCTCGTGAGGATATCATAATCAGACTTCATTTGTTTTTGAGAAAGCTCCAATGCTCCAGTCTCTTGAGAAAATTTAGAAGCCTGATCATAAACAACAGTTAAAGCTTGATGATTAGATCGAATTTTAGATTCAGCATCATTTTCTCTGTTGTACCCGCTGCTAATCTAATCAAGTAGGATCTGCAAGTCATAGAGAGTTTTGCCTACTTCAGTAGGGCAAGTGGTGAGGTTTATCTGGCTAAGTAGCTTCTTCATGGCATAGTAGGTCATAGGGTCCTTTTTCAAAGCAGCAAATATGTCAACTTCGAGAATGGTCTTTTCACGTGTAGAAGAACTTGATCATAGGAGGCTTAAGGTGCATCAGTGTTCAATTAGTTCAAAGCCTCAGATTGGCTCTTTCCAGAAGGCGAACCCCTCTTTGCTAACATCATCTTCACATATTGAAGGGGGTTAGTTTTCTTCAGTTCCTCTTTCTTTTCTTCAGTTAAGACTGAGGGATCTTGGCTTTGGACTTGAGAGGTACCAACATGCGTAAGTTTCTCTGTTTCTTTCGTTCCTTCCTCTTGCGCTACCTCTTCATAAACGTCTTCTGCAAAGTAGTGACTAATCGTCTCTGCTTCATATTCTGCCTCTAAGTCGTCAACGAAACAAACTTTTTTAGGAGAAGAATCACTAGGGCTCTTCTCATTGGGAATTTCATCTTCAACGGTCCTCTTGCCAGTGTGTTGAGTCCCTTTGGGGGAAATTTTTGTTGGAGGCGAAGTTTCTTGCTCATTAGTAATTTCGTTAATTTCAGGATGACGCGCCACAGTCGAAAAACCCTTATTCAGGGCAACGCCACTAGATTCTCCTTGAGGTGAAGAGGCGCCAGGAGTTGGAAGAATTTCCTATTGTGCAGAGGAACTTGAAGGAATGATTGGTACACCCTGCAAGTAAATTAAATGTTAGTATGAATAATTAAACATTTAATTTGACTTCAAATGGATTACATTAGATTTACCTTTGGATTATCGCTTGAAACGTTGCTTCCAATGTGTTCCAAAACTTGGTTTCTGAAGATTGAGTCTGATGAAGAACATTTTTAGATTGAGCCTGACGAGGAACAATCTTTATTTCGACACTAGGTTAAGATGTTGGTTGATAACCACTATCAGATTTTTTGCTCTTCTTTTTTCTTTTGAGATATAGAGAAAGATGAAGCAACTTCATTGTTCTTGTTCGACTCGTCCCCATCAGTAATTGGGTCCTTGTGTTTCCTTTTCTTTGGAGATTTTGGAGGTAGGCCACTAGTTTGAAAACGCATGGCGAAATGCTTAGCAAAAGTTAAAATAAAGATTGATGGAGAAAAAAAACAAGGTAATACCTTTTTTGTCTTCTTTTTCTTTGGAATATCATCTTGTTTGAGGGTGGGGTCATTAGTAGAGTTGGTTGGTTGTTTCGAAGCACTGATCGAACTTGCCTTGGTGGCAGTTTTTTCTTTCTTAACTGCTTTAATTTCGACAGCTGAAAAAGTATGATGTTAGTCAGTCGAAATAAAAATAAAAATGGAAAGAAATTGAAAGAGTCCATGAAATCCTTTGGTTTCACACCTTCGCGCTCTTGAGATATAAGAGAGACAGCTGATAGGTCATAGCGAAGGAAACCTTTGAAACTATCCAGATCACATTTGGCCCTATGGGCAGGTTTTTTAGCATCATTCTCATATTTGTGAAAAGTATTCCCACAAACAAACCAGTCTGGGTAAGGAGGGAAAAAGGCTAAAGCCAGTTTTGAAGTAGGTAGGCTAGGAAACCTTGGTGGATGAAATTGAAAAGCCAACCGGTACCTATCTTCAGGTTTTATAGAAGTAGGAAAGTTGAATTTTGAAAGTTGTATTTTAAATTTTTCCTCCAAAGTTTGTGCTGCTTCAAAAACAGTTTGATGGAGATTCATGGGATTATAGACAGTTTCAAAGTATTTATGGAACGCCCAGATTTCTGTGATATATGTGAACCTACCTTTATTGACGTGTTCCTTCACAAAGGAAAATGCTTCTGTTAGGTTTTTGTTGATTTGAATGGTGTTAAACATGTTGTTCGAATAATATGCATCCCACCAAACATGGAATTCTTTTGTCAGGTAGAAGGAAGTTTGGAATGAAGTAAGGGTGAATTCAGAAAAGTTGACATAGAGATCCCAGTGAGTTGTAATATCTTTGATAGCATAAGGCACTCCTGCTACACATACTTCTCGCTTTCGATTGAAGAGGGGCTCAAGAAGAAGTTGGCATAACCCAAACTGGCGTGATACAAAGTTGGGCTGGTAGGCCAACATACAAACATGGCTTTTAACTGGCATGATCCTAGAAATTATAAGTCGAGGATACAAGAAAGCATGCCATACATTTTGGAATTCTTCCTCCTCGATAGCTTCTTCAATAGGCATGCTAAACCAACGAGGACCATGAGTTCGATTTGAAAATGGGGTCATCGAAGGAAGGAATTTGTGCCTTTTCTAGAACATCATCATATAGTTAGTGAAGTAGGTGCTGAGAATTTCTTTGTCATCATATGGAGTCAGTTGTAATAGTCAGTTGCCTTCAATGGTTTGATTGAGAATGTCAGGGTCTTTTTCATCAATTATGCTAGAGGTTTGAAGCGATGACTCGAAGGTGGCATTTAACCACAGCTGGAGAAGCCAAAAAGGGCCAACAATGAGCATATTCGTGCCACCTTTGTAGTTTTTTTAACTTAGATACATCAGACCTTAAACTCTTATATAACCCCACTAGTAGCAACTCCCTTAAACATATCCTTCGACCATGATGAAGTTGATTAGCTAAAACGATAAACCTACTAGCTATTTGTAGGGATTTACAGCAAAAACATACTTCGATAGCCAAAAGGCTAAGAAGGTTATATGTTATACATCAGATACTTCTTCTTCATCAGTGTGATAAGGTTTATGTAAGTGGAGAAGCTAGCATCTTAACATCGAAGTCAATAATGTTTTCTGCATCTTTCTTAGGATCAAAGGTTTCTCCAATGGGAGAAAGTCCAGTGATTGCAGCAATATCATAAAACGTGGGAGTTATCATTCCACAAGGGAGATGGAATGTGTTATAAGTATTGTCCCAAAAGTAAAAAGATGCTAATAATAAAGGTTGACTATAGCCAAATCCTAGTTTCGACATTTGGACCAGATCGAGAATACCTAAAGCTTCCCAATCTTGAGATTTTTTCTTTTCAATTTTTGAAAGCCAGTTTAGGTATGATCTATCCAAAGAAGTGCATGATCAAAATAGTTTAAAATTATCAGTGATATAGTCAAGATGGAACACCATTCTCTTAACTTCAGAAAGTACAGAGGTACCTTCTTCAGACATTTTACTCTTAGAGATTTGAGTAACTTTTACTGTAGAATTATTATCCTTCTTTTTTATTAGATTCATTTTTTTAGCTATGGGTTTTGTTTCATGATAGACATGGAAAAATTCTATTGATTTATCTAACCGCTCTATGGAAATCAGAGGTCCCATAAAACTTAGGGTTTTCTAGATAATGAAGTAGGAATGAGTACCTAGGAAGCACAAATGGCTTTTTGTTATTGAGTGAACTTGGGAGTTATGATGAACTCTTGATTCCCAAATGTAAAAATTTGACTCACGAGCTCTACTTTTGAAGAAGAGGTCTTAGATTTTCCAAATTTCTTGTTCTTGGATGATGATTGTGGTTGAGCGGATGACATTGTTGAGAAAAAGAGTTTTTCTTATGAGTTTCTTTGAAGAAGGAAAAATGGGTTTCCAAAATTTGCTTGAGGGTTGAAAGGTTGAAGAAGGTAAAATGTTTAAAGTGAAGGTTGAAGTATTTATAAAGTATTGGCAGTTTTTGAAATTTTTTTGACCTTTGAGAAATAAAAGAACACGTGTAGTTGTACTGGTGAACAAAAAGAGAGGTGGCTTTTTCAAATCTTGGGAAATGATAGTTTTTGAATGATAATGATTAATAATAACTGCTACTTGCACGTTTGAGGAGACATGATGAAGAGACGTTTTGAAGAAAGTGGTTTATAGCTCTGACGTCATATACATTAAGGTCATCATGGATATTAAGTTCGTCAAAATCATACATATGATTCAAAAATGAGTATTTGTCAATGTATCAAAATACACATTTTTGAGGGGCAATTTGTTGGCTGGTGATTTCAATGGACAAGTTGGTTCAAAATGGTGGGCCTTAATCTGTTTGGGATTTTGTTCTAATGAAGAAAATAAGGTCCAATTGCTATATTTTTCATTTGAAAAGAAGGAAGATTTGAATTGGTTATTTTTGTTAAAGGTTCAGATTCGAAATGAATGTTTAATATCTACAGCAAGTGAGAATTCAAATTCAAATATTGAGGCGTTGTTTTGTTGAAGGACACCTGGAAGCCAGAGAATTCAGAAGACATGCAATCTTCAAACATGGCATAATTTTAGAATGAGACTGTTAGGGTCAAATTAGTATAAATAGAAGTCTTAGCATTAGGATTTCGTGTGTTCATTTTGTACAGAAACTAACATATACTCAAAATACCAAGTGTTAGGGAAACGAGTTTGCAGAGCAATGTACGTATAAAAACACAATCTTTACTTTCAAATTAATCAAAGTTTCTTTACCTTTAAAGTCATTCAAATTCCAATTATTCTTTTATCTTTCCAGTCAGAGTTTTCATCTTTCGAAGTCTTTTACATTTCTTTAACAAATCTTTTATTTTTCATTTACAAACCATTTACATTGCTTTACAAGTTCTTTACATTTTGATCAAGTTTCGTTAATTTTTTTTATTGAAGTCTTTATTTCCTTAATCGAATTACTTCTATTCATATTCTTAAATATTCTTAGTATTTTAGACAAAAGATGTTAAACATAAGTACCAATACAAGTTTAAACACCAAATCTTAGACACATGTCCTAGGATCAATCTAGTCGATCCTGTAAGTTACCAAAGATATTGTTAATTTGGAAGACTAGCGATTGTTTACTAGAAATCACAATAAGCACGGACTTAGTAGGGATTCCCATAGGGTTGATCTTCGTCTTCTATGTCTTTAGAGGCTTCTGATATATTTGTTGATGAAGCATGTTTTAGAAGGATCAGAACTAGTATCTTCCAGAACCCAAGTCATTAAAACATCTCAGAGCCTGTTCATAGAACTCTTGCCTTCTCAGTCTTCAGAATAATGTCTTTAGATCTTCAAAACTCATTCGATAGAACCTTGTCTTCAGCATCTTCAGAACCTGGAACATCAAAAGTAAAATTTTAGAAGGTCTCAAAAGCTTCCTTGAATAAATCACGATCAGAAGCTCGTTTACTAATGTTCCTTAAAACTGTTGCATAAGACACATTCCTTAATCTTGACTTAACTTGTAACACACTAAAGGTATTCTTCCAGAGTGTGGAGTTCAGAACCTGATAGTGTCTTACACCTTCTTACCAGAGTCAGAACATGTATAGCAAAAGCCACACACTAGACATAAACTTGTTAGAGTACATAATTGTTCTTAAAGATAACATGTAAGGTTATCATCAAAGCATAAGGTCAAATGTAGAACAAAATTTGTCCTCACAATTGGGTTCAACATCTTTCACCTGAAGAACATAATTTCAATTAGAACCATTGATGCCTAATTCTTGGTCGTCTCATGCCAAAGTATTTACAATTGCAACTTAGAATGCCCATCCGCGACAATACTAAATATTGTGGTCTCCCCAGTTTACTTATAAATGAAATATCACAAAGTCCACAATAAATATGTCATCATCAACGTAGACATAACCAGAGGAAAAAGGAGCTATCAAGCATTAAAATAAGAGTAGAATGAAGGAAATGTTGTTGACATGGAAATAAATTTCCCGATGAGATGCTATGATTAGATAGGGTTAATCGATATGCATGGCATTAGAATTAGGATCAAATAACTTAGGTGTTGGAATTTTAACTTAGGATGATGAATGGTACATGGACATGAATGTTCGAAACCCCAATTTGGTAGACAATGTAATGCCTTGAAATTACATGTTTATTGTAAGGGTTAAATACCTTTTACCCCTTCCATATGAGCGTGTTTTGGTTTGACACCTTTAAAAAAATTTTGTTCCCAAACCTTAAAAAATAAAGATTCCAACTGAAAAAATCCTGATGCACTTTTTTTAGCAAAGATTCTATTATTTTGCTTGAGCGGCAGTCCACATGGCTTTTATTTTTATTTTTAAATTATTTTTTAAATCCAAGTGGCACTTTTTTAATTGTGATTTATTTATTTATTTTAAATTTTAAATTTCTTTTATTCCTGAAATTATTTGTAAATATTTTTAATTTCATTTATAAATAATATTTTTTAGAAATTATTTATTTAAATTATCAAAATATTATATTTGGCCTAGTCTAGCTCACTTAAGTTGAAGAGCAACCCATTTACCTTAAGACTATTTTCAATTCATATATATATATATATATATATATATATATATATATATATATATATATATATGCATTGGTTTATAAACACTAATTCTTTTTCAATACTAAACGATGTGGGACTATCATTTCATATCACTTGTTTCAATACTTCCACATCCCATGGTCAATTGACAACAGATAAATTTCTAATTTAGACAGTCAATAGTACTCATTTCTCAACAACCAACTAGTTATCATTTTTAACAAACTTGAGAAGTCAAGCAAATTACTTTCCCATACTGTTTGCATAGCCTTTAGTGATGAAAAAATGAGTAGTAAAAATGTTGTGCTCCTGATGAAACTGTTGTCATGGGGTGTATTATTAAAAAACAACGAACTATCTTTGCTCCTCGTAATAGGAGGTTGTCTCCACTAGGAATCCCTTACCATAAGATGGTGTACGTAGATTGTCATCGAGTTAATGCAAGATATAGTGCTTGTCCGTGTAGAATGAACCATGCGAAGCTTTGCTCCTCGTAATAGGAGGTTGTCTCCACTTGGAAGCCCTTACCATAAGATGGTGTACGTAGATTGTCATCGAGTTAATGCAAGATATAGTGCTTGTCCGTGTAGAATGAACCATGCGAAGCTTTATTTACATGCATGAAGTGGAGTTTTTTTTGTTGACAGAATGAGTAGTATGAGTTAATCAAAATACTTTAATTCTATTAAGTTGAAGACATGACTTCCAAAATTTGATTTTTATATACAACTATCAAAACAGTGTCCCTGATTGCACGTTTAAAGGATTGAAAAATATCAGCTAATTCAATATTATTTATTTTAGCATTAGATGAATACAAAGAAAAGAGCATTTCTTTAAATTATAAGAAAATAGAGTGTATGGTCTATCACTTGTCTTAAGATTATGCTGTAAGGATTTATTTGAATATGTCAATTAAAAAATTTAGAAGAAACTCTTTGTTGTGAAAGTAAAGAATTGCATGAACTATTAGAAGTTGTAAAAATTTTCTTGTAACAAATGCATTGGTGAGTGAGTAAACACGCAAATGAAGAAAATATAATGACATAGTAAAACTTGATGACAGTAAAGTTATAACAAAATAACAATCAAATTATTTAGTGCACAACATGAATATGCATTCATCCTGAGGAAGGTCGATCATCTTTGGCGCGGGAAATGGCGTAGCAACGCGAGGAAGATGAGGTTCTGCAACAGAATTAACAAAAGTGACGAATGAGAAACAAAGTGATGAAGAAGAAGGTGAAGAAAATCGGCATTGGGTTCAGGGGAGGAGGATCCAAGTCTGTTACGAGCGATTGTTCTTTTGGTTCCGGTCATTTTTGGTGATACGTTGACTAACAGAGGAGAGCGGTGTTAGCACACTTTGCAGTGTAACGACTACTTATTGTGTTGCATTTTGCAGGTTCTTCTTCTCCTGACCGTGAGATGAAGTTGGTGGTGTTTGGTTTGGTAGTGAGATGACTTCAAAGCAAAGAGTTTGGTAGTGATGGTATAATATAGGAAAAGTCCTACATCGAAATGTTTTCCGAAAATACAAGAGTTTATAAATCTATTTTATACAATAATTACTAAAATATTTAGTAATTGGTATATTGAAAGATTTTGGGCTTTAAGTCTATTAATTTATAGATAATATTTAATAAAACAAAAATATAAATAATAATTCTTAAAAAATTATTGGTAAGAAAATATAATCTATAATTAAAAAATAAAAATAAAATAAAAAGTTCCATGTGAATTTTAATTAATAAATAAAAAATAAAAAAATAAAATTTAATATACAGTCATCAATATTTTAAGTGCCACATAAGAAGATTTCTTACACAGTCAGCACAATAATAGCATCAGGGTCTTTAGAGATAGAATCTTGATATTATAAGGGATGACATAAAAAAAAATTTAAGGAAAAAAATCAAAATAGACTCACATGATACGGGTAGAATGTTATTAAAAATTCTTAATTGCAAAATAAGTAATTGAAATTGAACTATAATCATTGGGAAAAAATTAGATAGATTTTAAAATGTTCAAGATTGAGAAACAGGAGAAATGAACCATTTAATTCGTATGAACCCAAAGACAATAAATTTTCCATAACTTTCTCTACATATTTTTTATATGAAACTTAAGCCATTAGAAACTAGGCAAAATTGAACACGGAATAAACTTAAATATGATCTTGTATGATTGTTATGACAGAGAAAATTAAATTTTAAGTTCAATTACTGATTTTGATTTTAAATTCTACAACTCAAAATATGGGATTCTTTTAGTATTATGTTCATAACACATGTGAAACTTAAAAATGAAAAAGTATACAAAATTTCACAAATTAGACTTTGGAATGACATAAATTTGTAAGTATAATGTTAAATCAAGTTCATTATTTTTTTTTAATCCTTGATACTTGATCTTAAATATAACTACTTAACATAAAAATTAATAGCACGAGGAACATGTTTTATCGGAAGCCTTCACCGGGCCATCTCTTGGAGGTTGATAAAGTTCATTAATTAGAATAAGAGTAATCCAAATTATAAGTTTGATAAAACATCTTGCACTAATTTAGTACATATTCATATTCTTTAGTTGAATTAACTCATTAGAACTTCAAATCTTAAAAATAAAAAATTACACTCTTAAACTAGACATTCTGTGTGATTTATAATATATTTGTTTACTTGAATCAGATACCCTTTAATATTTTAATTAATTGATCAAAATTGAAACATGTCTAAGAGTAAATAAGATTTTGAAACTTGATTAAATAATTGATTGTAAACAACATTTTTTTAATCATATTATTGAGCTTGTTAAATGGATCACTAGAGCAAATGTGAATAGGAGAGAGATGAGGTAAAGTTATAAGGGAAGTCCAAAAATCATTTCGAGCAGCCATTGAGATATTCAAGTGGATAACGGAAATCAATAACGGAAAAAATGAATAACTCCTAGGACATAGCCTGGAAAGTTCCTATGAACAATATCTGTCTTACCAAAAAAAAACAAAAATGGTAATACTAAATACATGAATATAGTGAAGGATGTGAAAGATCATTCCCTCCTGTTATTCGGTCTGGAGCCTGAAAAAATAATGGCAATGCTATATGAGAACAGAAAGGAAAATAGTAATTGAGTGCAATCCAACTCCAGACTCTCAAAATTTGCAGAAGCACAAACGTATAAACTAAATACTTTAGTGTTAGTCAATTCCCTTAGCCAACAAACACCATTGACCAGCACTCATTTGTCAGCCATGGGATCAAAACCTGACATGTATAGCCCTCAATTTTCATTTGAACCAGAATGTAATGGTTATTTAAGCTCCCCAGACTGTGAAGACTTCTTATACTTTCGGGTCTTGTAAGAACATACAACCTTATTAGACACTGTCTCCTGAACTGCCAGTAGAATACATAGAAGAAGTTGGTAATCCACGAATTTTAGGCAAGCCAGTTGTTTCAGGCGAATTGTGTCCCCATTCAACTGTTTCAGCTTCAAGAGGTAGGTCGTCCAAGTCCTACCAAGATAAAATACAGTTATCAGAGACCAACCATATTTTGGAACCAACATGATTAAGCAGAAAAATTCATGGATTTCAAGATCACATAAATATATATCTAGGATAATATATGTTTACAAATCATAAGAAACTGATACAGTGACAGGTCAACTACACTCATGATGGAAAGTGTCATCATGTCCAAAACATTGAGGTAACCAGCCTAATTGTTCACAGAAAATAATCTTATACAAACTATTACGAGTGTTCACCGTGCGAGAAGCCAATGTCAGTAGCCAACAATTTGGATCAAGGAGAACCACAATTGTCTTCTAAATAAAATATTAATTCCATTAAAATATAGATGGGCAGCCTAAGCATATGTGTATGTTTGGTTGTAAGAAGAAAATGAGAACAGGAAAGATGTAAGAAACGGTGAAGAGAATGAAATAGAAAATCTAGTACATTTGACGCATTGTTTGATAAAATCTAGTACATTTGACGCATTGTGTTTTCCTCTCTCCTTGATTGCTTGGAAAGAATCTCATAAGAGAGAAATGCTGTTACTTTTTAACACAAATATCATTGAGTTAAAGCTTTGGGTTAAAATTTTGTACGATATCACCCAGACAGCACCACGCCCCTTCTCATGTGATATAAATCACATTTCATCAAATCAGGTCCATCAAATAAATAATCAATTAAATTAAAATAAGTATTAAAACAAATTAAATAAATAAGTTAAAATCTGAGGATATCACCAAGCCAGCACCATGGACCTTCTCATGCGTTATAAATCACATTTCATCAAATGAGATCCATCAAATTAATAATCAATTAAATTAAAATAAGTATTAAAATAAATAAATTAAAGGGTTAAATATGTTTTTAGTCCCTATAAAATTACCAAAAATGACTTTTAGTCCCTAAAAAAAAATGTTTTAGTCCCTATAAATTACTTTTGCACGCAGTTAAACTGCGTGCAAAAGTAACTTTATAGGAACTAAATGCCAAAATTGAAATATTTATAGGGACCAAAAACATATTTAACCCAAAATTAAATTAGTTACATGTAATTTTATCAATTAGAAATAATATTTTATATATCAAACTGGTAAACTGGTTCAATTTAAAATAATCAATAAACTAAAGGATATTTGTCTTTTTCAAAAATGATAACATTTCTCCTTTCCTAATGTCTTTGTCTATTTCTTCGCACTTTCTCACCATAAGTGGAGAGAGAAATGTAAAATCTATGGGGTGTATTGTTTTTTTTTACTCTCATTTCCCTACTCTCCTAACAAATCAAGAGAAATTTCCAATCTCTCTTCAACTTCCCTCAAACCTCTCACTTTCCAATTTCTACTCTTCCAATCAAACCCTATAGGAGAGCAAAAAGAAACTTTTAATGGGATAGACTTGTGCCAGGTATTCTCAATTGGATGAGTAACAACTTAACTACTAGTTTTCAGAATAGCTTTGTAACCATCTTGAAGAAATGAGTAACAGTGCCCCTCCATTCATGACCACCAATCCTATACACCACCCCCAACTCGCATTAAAAGTTGTTTAAGTTTGTGGACCCCATTGTTTTTTACTCTCTTCCCTACTTCTCTCCTAACAAATCAAGAGAAATTAGTTATCTCTCTTCAACTTCCCTCTCACTTCTTTTTTCTCTAGGTGTTGGTCTCTTCAACTCCCCTCTCACTTCTTTTCTCTCTAGGTGTTGGTCTAAGTGAGGAGATCAACGTATAGGTGTTGGTCTAAGGTAAGCAGATCAATGTTATTAGCAACTATCATGAGCTCTAAGAAAACCACAGACAACTTTTTAAAGGAGACCCAAACTGTCATAAAATAACACAGAACTTCAGTTAGAAAATGCAAACTGAAGTGTAAAAAGAATCTCACCCTAAAAGCTTGTTGATAAGCTCGGAGCAGTTCTCGACAGCGCTTTCTTTTAGCGGATATCTCATTAGGCTCTTGTAACATCTCTTCAAACAGATCGTCTCTGGTTTTTAGATGACATAAAGAGAAAAATTAGCAACCAAAATCAGACCAATTATATCAACTCCAAAATAAATATGAATCTCCAGGCTACAACCATGTTACCTGTATAGATTTGCGATGAAGACATTGTGCAGCTCTCTCTTGGTGTTATTTACCTAGTTATGAAATGAATGGAAATTCAGGTATAGTAAAAAACACTCAAGTAGCATATGGAATATACAAAACTGCAAGGTATGCTATTAGAATTTTCAGGAAATATCAACATATTGTATAGATCTCTTAAGACTTGTTTGATTCCATCTTTCATATATTACTTGACTTGTCTTACTTTTTTAACAAGGATCAGCCTATCAGGAATCTAGTAATAATATAAACAAGGATAAGGATCAGGGCATTGTCTTTTGTAGCACTATCACACACCATATTATTGATGATCATTAATCGGATTGCAAAATAGATTTGGTACATGGGAACATAAGATTTTTGTATACCACCTAACATACCATTCGATTTTGAAAGCATCATACACGTACTCTAAACTTATCACTGAAATATTTATTAAGAAATGCAAAGTCTAAAAGAAGGGAAGATACCAAGAAGTGCATTATCGCCTTAGGAATAAGATCCTCAACATTTTTTCTGACAATCTCGTAATATGACCTCAAAAGCAACTTCGTTACTGTAATTTCAACAGCTAGTGTCTCTGAACTTCTCTCAGATGGCCTCAAGACAGAAGGGGGCTACAAAACCCAAAGCACATTAAATATGCATGCAGGCGAGCGCACACACGCTCATAAAACAAATTGTCGATTAATGAATGCTTCAATTTCAACTTTAACATAGTATATACACCTCTCTCAAATGAATTGTAGAGGATGGATGCACACTCTGAACTGGATCATAATGAGGTTTACTATTTGTATTCTCCCTCACAGACACACGATTATCACCTCCACCAAAAATAGATGAGATCCCCCAACTAGATCCACCAGCGGCTCCTGAGGTAAACAAACACCAAGCAACCAAAAACATCAAAGATGGTTGATTGAACAAAGACAAAATAAAGGTGCCAAACTAAAAACTCAAATATTAAAATGAAAAAACTTACCTGAATGCACTACTTTATCAGTATCTGATGCAGCACGCACACCCTGTTTTTTCCATATCATTAGTAACAACAAATTAGAACAAGATAGTATAGTATCCCTCATCTTGCCATGAAACAACGTAAGTAAAACCTCCAGTCAACAAAACAGGATAAAATTACATGATCTGCCATTCCTCCATTGGCATGTCTTGCAAGAATAGCTCGAGATTTTCCACTTCTCTCAGAAACTAATCCTTTATCAGAATCCAAAGCATCCTATTAGAAATTAACGGGAGAATTTCAAACCAAAAATATGAAAGCACAAATTATTTTTCACAGCTAGTATGGAAAACAATGTATCCCTCAAAATGTATGTGCACCTTCAATTTAGAAACTGGCAGAGAAACTGTAGAAGACTTGGTCTGTTGAACTGCAGCTTCTAATGCTTTACTTCCACCAATAAAATTTGGGTGGGAAGTGTTTATGTAATCCATCTGCAAAATGCAGTAATTTAACCGAGACATTGAGGATAAGGAATAGAAGTTTCACTTTAATAGACAGACCATCACCTTAATAAGCTAATCTTTGTTAACGGGTTTCTACAAGAACTCCAAAAAATTATTAATATTCTTTGTTATAGAGGGACTCTAGATGAAAAGAGGAGAAATTATAAGAGTTTGAATATTACTAGTAATAGCTTGCAACTAACTTGGTACAAAAGAATAAACGCCAATCCTTATTTATAGGAATCCATAGGCTCAATCTTAAGTAAATAGAGAGATTAGGAAACTAATCATCATAATAATAATAGGAAAATGCTTATTAGTAAGAAAAAGTGAAAACAAGAAAGACAAGAATAAATTTCAACCATTCCTTATCACAACTACCCCATGATTCCTATTAAAAAGAAAATTTAATTTATAATAAATTAAAAAATATCCACTAAATTAATGACACATGTACATTCTTGTCTTTCTTGTTCAAATTGCTTCATACTATATAGCATTACTCATAATAAGAAGTAACATAAAAACAAACTTTGAAAATAGTCTAAGATACTCTAATAATCTAAAGATAGTAAAATAGATATTATAAGATATTTTCTAATGTTCTAAGTTCTCAAGCTAAAGCTTACCAAGCTTTAAACTTGTTACAAATAATTCATTAGAAATAGAAATATAACACCTGACATAATTAGACCTAGAAATGATATATTGGATAAACCTATGAAGAACTCCAGAACAATCAACCAATAAAGTTTGTGCCGAAGAACAGACCACCTACAACAACCAATTGAATAAACCACCGGTAACTTGTATGACCAGTAGACAAACCAAAACGATATAATACTAAGCTGGTGCTAACAGTAGCTGAAATCCAAAGTAGAAGATGCCACATCTTCAAACAAAACCAAAAAGGATGAAAAGCCAGTGCTACCCATAGCTGAAGCCCCAGCTAGAAGGTGTAAAACCTTCAAACCATACTGAAACAATATTGAATCAGCGCTAGCAGCAGATGAAATCCCAAGGAAAACTTAAGTTTGATGATGGTTTCAGTGGTGTCACGACTTTGAACTAGATAGGAATGATAAATTGAGGTCTGGAAACAGCAGCATAAATAGATACGTAGTGCAGCAAACGACATCAGCTCTAAAGAAGCAACTCGACTATAACAACCGGAGGGTATGAACTTTTGAGTGTCTAAATACTAAAACGAAAGTTGCAGTAGAAGGGGAAGCATGTCGATATTTACGTAACACATAAGTAAAATTTCATCATACCTCCATTTCTATAATGTGTGTGATCATAGTCTCTGAGGGTTCAAGGCCTTCTCGTAAAAAGTTCCCAATAACTTCATCCATGTGTTTTCTCAAGAAAGGGAATCGGTGCAGTTCAGTCACCATGCAGCGATGGCTGATCTGAAAAGAAGATACTTTAATCTGGCACACATTTGTGTGGAACTGAAACTGAAGTGAGGCAGAAGAAATGGCAAGCCATAAATCCTTACCTTCATTAACTCGTCATATATAAACCTGGCACATTGAAGACTTGGATCCAATAGCCGAGATATCTGCCTCCGCACAAGGACTTCAAATGGAACCTAGTTAGAGGGAAATAATGGATAAGTATGTTCTTTTTTTTAATACCAAAGTATGTTATGTAGTTGGCGAAAAATCGCTCCATCAATGATTCAATAGGATGAGTATGTGTTCATTAAAGAAAATGGAAAATTATATGTGATAGAAACAAGACCTACATCTGGAACAAACAGTGCTGCTTTAGGTCCAGTTGCATTCTGTATCGCGGTACGAATATCATCATCAGTCAAGTCTTCACACGGATCAACTTCCTATAAGATACATTAAATGACATTAACAGGACTTATGAGTTAGCTGAAGAGAGCAACACAATAGTCATTGGATCTCATGACTTTATTGTTGCCTAAATAAATGTGTGCTCATATAAAATTATGATTTTTCTTTTCCCTTCTAGCTGTCCAATTTGATACCAACTTGTATGCAAACATAGTTTGTTTGAACAGTAAAAACAATGGACATGAAGCATTTAGTTCAACATTTGCAAAATCAAGAAGATGGTCATTTAATTTGAAACAAAAATACTGACTAAAAAAGAAAACAGTGGATTAATATTTAATGACATCATCATCGACATTAGCAATAATCAAATCGTATATTGTAAATACTAGATCCCAGCAGTTTTATTTTATCTTTAGAAATTATTATTTTATTTTTAATTAACTTTATTCTAGAGTATGGGTGGGTCTGTTACTCTGTTAAGCAAAGTCTAAACTTTTCTCTGTTTAAGCAAATAAATTTCTCAACAGTCACCAGAATGCTGCCGCTGCTGCCGGAGAAGTATCCACGTCCAGCACCGCTGCCAAAAAGCATCAACTATCGCCGGTACTAAAACGCGCCCTACCATAAAAACTGGAGGCCGTCGATCTATCTACGCCAGAAACTATACCATCAGAACACAAATATCCATAAGCGTCTGACCAAACTCATCCTTATAAAACCGACTTGTAACGGGAGGATTGGCACCAGTTATAAACACATGTTCATACCATATATTTTCTGATATGGGACTCATGACTCAACAGAACTATCGGACTGTAACATATCTTTGAAGTAATATATTATAAAACCTTTTTTCTACATGCTATCACGAGCTCCCGTTTTGGGGTCTAATTTTTGCATAAACCCTAGCCGTCAGTATACTTTTCCGCATTAAGTACACATTTTTCAGTGAAATGTTATTTAGTTTCTTATTGTATCTTTTTGTCCACAACAAATTTTTTCCATGTTATCGTCCACATAAACTTTGTCACAACCTTTGTCATAGTGCGTTTAAACCATCATAAATCACATATTTGTGTCAACAACCATGCCAATCCCTTCATCTAAAAAACCCGAACAAGATGTTAAAAATAAAAGCAACACGACCAGATGCCCCACACGTTCCCGATGCATGACTCACAATTTTCTTGCGGATTGTAGATCAAGTCATCCTTTTTTTTCCGTTTCTGTGGTCAAAATCATATTTTGAAGATACTCCCTTTTTATAATACAAAGGTTAATGCGTACTAGTAAGTTAACTATACCGATTTGCTAATAAATTACACAGGTACAATCATATATATAAAAGACAAAAAGTTCATACCTCTAAACTCCTCACAAATATGGATTGAAAAATGTAATTAATTCGTGCTCCACCTGATAGCTCAGATGTAGACATCGCCTCATTCTTCCCCTCTACCATGGAGGAGAAAGCTTTTTTCAACAAAAAAAAAAAAAAAAAGAATTACCGACTTTGGAAGATAAATAATTAGTTATATATGGAAAATCAATTCACAAATATTATCAGACATTGAATGATTTTGCAAATGTAAGAACTGAAGAGGAGATAAGAAATCTTATGGTTGGGATAATTAAGTACCGTCACAATACTTTGAAAGAATATTCAGGATAAGTGCACCCTGCCCAGCCTGCAAGATATGAAGAATCATGTATCGATAAACTAAGGTATATGGCCAGTCAAAGCACGAAATGTGTTGCTTTATATAACAACAAGAGTCAGCGTACAGTAGTATTTACAAATGTCATAGAGACACATCAAAATATTAACACATGCCTTGGACTCTGTGATATCTCCATAGCTTGCATGTTCCTTTGCAAGAGTGACTAGTGAAGTGCTTATTCGTGCTTTCAGCCCTGGTAGCACAGCCTTGATATGTTGGGCAAGAATCTGAAAGAGATGAAAAGGCAAATATGTTTATAAATTTGAAACACCCAAGTCTAGGAATTGGAATCTTCTAAAAGTTTAAAACAGTTTGATCTTTTGAATAATTTACAGGAATTCAATTTTTTAATTGTGTGAGTAAGACGAAGGTGTAGTTAAGGCCAGCATTTAAGAAATTAAAATAAATAACAAAAACTAATTTGCATTTTCAACATTGCAAAGCCTACCTTGTTCAACTTCTTTGCCAATTGAGGAACGCCACAACTATCAGCTAGACCACTATATATCTTGAATAGCACAGAAGAAATCAGAAAAAAGAAGTGACATGTAATGAACATTACAGACTAGTATGCAATAACACTTCCTTACAGGATGACTGCGGAAAAACTTCTCTTCAGCAGCAAGAGCATCCTTTATACTCCGATTCATCATAATATCCTAATTTGACATGAAAACAGACAATTTTAGTATTAGATGTTGACCTACACCTAATCAATCAATTTATACAAGTGCACATTTGTTGGGGATGATGACATATTGCCCTTATGTGCATGCACTCAATATTTAATAAAAACCCATTCTTAACAGATAGAAGAAGCACATGCAAAGTCTAAATGTAGCAAGCCAGAAGCTGTCTGCAATTCATTACAGCAGGATGGAATAGAACACATTACCTCCTGGCTCCGATTTACAACACCGACATAACCAAGTCGGAGGGGAATAATGTCTCCCTTTAACAGATTCCGAGCATCAGTACCTCTGTCCATGATGTCCAACTACAATCCAAGTCCAAACAATTTTGTTCCTAAACTCGTCAGAACAAGGAAACCACATAACAAAATTCACAATTACATTTTCATATCAGAGAGATAATACTAAACCTTGGTTATGACACCTATCGTTCTATGGCCTGCAACAAGGGGAAAACCAAAAAGAAAGCATTTAAAAACCTAACATATAGATTTTGAAAAGATTAAACTGATTTAAGAATATAAAAAGGCACCATCGGGATCAGCATTTCCAGCCATTTGAAGGGCATCCGAATTAGCCATATCTGAATTAGCAGGAGTAACAGCAAGAATGAGACAGGTGGGAACTTTGATATAGGACATGATCATGGTTCTAATTCGAGCTTCAATATCCGAAGGTTGATCACCGACGGGAACCTTGGTAATACCAGGGAGATCCACAAGTGTAATATCAAGAACATTAGGCGAAAAAATCTTAAGACGAATCTGCTTATCAGAAACACCTTTATTCCCTCCAGCTTCCCTATCAGTTTCAGCCTAAAAAAACATCACATCACATCAGATCATCATATTCAATTCAATTGAAACAGTAGTGCTATTGAAATAGAGAGAAGTGAATGAAATGAACAAACCTGAATTTCGGCACGGACTTGTGAGAAATCATAGAAGGTACGTCCAGGTAAATGAAGAAACTCGGCGGATTCCGGTTGGGAGGATTGAATGTGAACGAGCTGGAGAACGAGAGGTCTTCTGGTACAGATTTCGTTACCGCGGGGGAGGAAGTCACGGCCGACGAGAGCTTCGAGGACGCTGGACTTGCCGCTACTCTGGCTACCGACAACGGCAACCTGAGGGAGGTCGATGGTGGATTGGCTTCCGACGCGGCTGAAGATGTCTTGAAGTTTGTTGACTAGTGAGATAACGGAGGATCCGAGCGGGGCGCCGTCGTTCGCCGCCGCCATAGGTTGATTAGGGTTTTAGCGCGATTGGAATGGTGATAAGTGATTTTGTTAGCTCAACACACTTGGTGTGATTCGCGGTTTTCAACTACTTCCAGTTCTTTCGTAACAAGAAATGGAAGAGGTTTTTTGAATGATGAGAAGAGTGAGAAAAGTTAAGCAAGTTTCGAGAGTTTGGAATGTTCAATAATCAATATAATAATTCAGTAACAAATCTCTTAACAAATCCTACAATTTAGAAGTGACATAACAATCTCTTAACAAATCCTACAATTTAGAAGTGACATAACAATTCACTTGTCCACGTTGATAAATTTATCAAATTCATGATTAACAGGTTGTATTCTAGCTGTCGAAAAAATAGGTTGGATTATTAGACTATTTAAATGGTTAGAGAAGTTCATCTATTTCATTTTTGTTTTTCTTCAATCTATCAAATTCATTTGATAAAAAAACATCCTTACAAAATATAATTAGATTTTGTTGTAATAGCAGATATTTTGTGAAAATAGAAATGGGTTTAGAAGATCATAAAGAAAGGTTTTCAATGTTTTTCATTTTAATTTTCTAACTAGGACTAGGATTTAGGCCTTTTGCTTGGGTTGGAAAAAAATGAATGAAAAAGTTAAATAGTATATCTCATTTTGAATTGTTTTATCTTTTCTTTAACCACTTCTTTTTTATAGGTTGATTTTAACATTTTATAGATATTTAAGGGGAATTTCTTAATCCAGTCCATAAGGATGGCGCACTCCGTGAAAACCCCAAAATACTTTTTAGAAAATCGGAAATTTATTTTCGATACGCACTATTTTTTTAAAAAAATTAGTGAAACTGGAAATTTATGTACGGTGTACTATCGAAAATAAACGTTCGGTTATGTGCATGACAGTTAGAAGGAAAACCTAACTATAAGCAATAGATTTAGATTTTACATTTGTGATTCAAATTAAAATCATGTAATATTTAAATCGAATTTACACCCAAAAAAGTTATCCAAAATAAATTTTATAATAATAGTATTCATAATACATATCCGGTACAATAAGAAATAAAAAAAAACAAAGTCAAAATACAACCAAAATAAACTACTGCGTATGGCGGAGCCGGCCTGTCACCCTCGAGGCGTTCCTCTACTGCCTCCTGTAGACCAGGGCACCTTGAGCCTCCGCCATGATGGCCTCCAAAACGCCTCTGACATTGGATCCGTCAGGAAACAGCCCTCTGTCGATGTCATCCCCAACAAGCTCCATGATACGACGACACCTAGGCAGCACGTCTTGGGCATGATCCCTCGTCGCCTGCTCCTCCTCCAGGATCTCCAAGTATCTGCTCGGTATAACCATCAGCAAATGTTCATCCTGAAATTTATGGGAAGTGTTGCAGGATCCATCCCTGAAATATCAAAATTATATCAGTTAATTTCAAAATAAATAAAAAAATTAAAAACAAAGTTAAGAGAAATAATTTATACCGTCAAAAGAGTCTGATTGTCGGTGGTGATCTGCATCGTTTTCCACCTAGCCGCCTCCGTCAACTCGGTATACAAGTAAACCAAGCAAGCAGCCTCACAGTTCCACCCACTGACCTACTCTAAATCAGCAAAGAATCTGAGGTACATGACGTCAGTGTAGGTGGCACTGGTGTCCACAAATATCTGGGTCCCAACAAGATGCAAGAGGTATCCTTTCATGGCATTTCCTCTATGAAGTGTAACCTGATCAGGATCACCATCATCAGCAGTAGCACACGCAACCTCCTCATCAAAAATAGTCTTTAACCATCTATACCTCAAGTGGTTGCCACGTGTCTTATCAACCTCCTCCAGGGCCTCTTCCATAGTGCCCCCAGCCTCTCAACCAACATCTCAATTGCCTCGTCTTTCTCTAGTTTCTCATGATCTAGAAATTGCCCTCTAATCGGCAGGTAAAGTAAACAAGCGACGTCATCGAGTGTGATCGTCATCTCTCTGTGTGGTAGATGAAACAAAGACGTCTCCTTGTGCCACCTCTCTATAAAAGCGTTGGCCATCCTCCAGTTGACCATGTCATATCCACAGAGGGCCAAGTCTCTCAACCCTGTAGTCAACAGGAGATCATCACACCATGGCTCGAGAGGGGGAGTTAGTTTGTTGATCTTCCTCCCATGGTTGATGACCTTTAGTGTATCGCAATCCTGCAAGAAAAAAGTGTTAGAATTCATAATATTATTCATAATATAACATAATTAATAAATATAACATAATTAATAAATATAACATAATTAATAAATAAAACATAAATATAAATTTTGTACCTCTCCATCCCATAAATATCTAGCGACATGGGAGGGATAATGCGCGAGAACGGATAAGTCAGAAGGCCCCCCTCCAAAGACCTGAGGGACCTCTGGTACCGTCGATGTCGCCTCTACAGCCGGTGACGCCTCTATCGCCGATGCCTCTGTTGGCATTGGTTCCTCTGGTCCCACCGGAACCTTAGGTGGCCCCGGTACTAGTACCTGATGTACTAGGGATGTATGAGGTGTAGGATCAGGTCTCACCTCAGACGGTCCCGCCTGTGTAGAAGATGTGGATTCCGTCTAAAAAATCCTCGGTGGTGAGGATGGTGATGATGTGCGTCTACGGTATGACGGAGGCGGGGAGGTATGGAATGAAAACTCTCGTTTGCTATGAGAGGAAGAAGTAGAAGGTGTAGAATCGGAAGGAGCAGAATGGGCCTTGGACATAGCCTGTCCGGATGTTGAAGGAGCCTGTGTGGCCTGAGTCCTCAGAGCCTGTGTGGCCCGAGTCCTCGGAGGTCGTGTGGCCTGACTCCTCTTTTACTGCAAAGAAGCATGTTGTGTAACTCGACCATGCCTCAAACGTGACTTTCGCTCAAACATATCTCCTGTAGAAGTCAGAACAAAACGTTAGCATATGACTCAGAGAGAAAAAAAAGAAAAAAAATTATGCATACAGATACCGGAAATAAATTTCTGGTTTTCTCCATCCTATGAAATCGGTAATAAACTTCCGGTTTCCTCTACAAAATAGAATAGCGGAAGCCTCCACTCCAAATTCCAAAATGCCTCAAAATAAACGGATTGATCGTCCAAAACAGTTTGCAAATAATATTATAATGACCCCTAATAATGTAAACTACAAAAAAAAACATTTCAAGCCCTATTTCACTAGTTTTAATCAATTTTACATAAACTCTAAAAATGAGTAAATCACTTACTTGATTGATTGAGAATTGGTTGTTGCTTGATTGATTGAGATTTGGTTGTTGCATGATGATTTGTGTTGATTTCTTGAGAGAAAAATTGATATTCGTGAGAAGGGTTTTGAGAGAGTTTTTGAAATTTTGTTGTTATGGGGAGGGGAAAGGTTCTGGAGCGATATAAGTTCATCAATGTACCAGAAATTTATTTCCGGTATCATGCCATAAGTAAATCTCTGGTTTGCACCCAACCTGAATTTCATTGAATATGGTGCTTATCGGAAGTTTATTTCCAGTTTCCCAGGGGAAGAAAAGGAATTTCGCAGGGGTGGCTAAGAAGGACATGGGGTGGGTTAAGAAATCTACTATTTAAGTCTTTTCTTTAATTATTTTGACTCCATTAACCTTCGTCTCGTTAACGAGAGAGATGATTGAAAAGAGGTTGACAAGATTGAATATGTGACTGACACGGGTCAGTCATGAGAGTGAGCTCCCCACGATCCTCTGCAAGGTAGTGGATGACTCGCCAAACACATTTCAACAATCAATAGGACTATTCTCATCATAATTGAGTGGTCTCAAATTTCACCGATGAACTAACCATATTTCATGTGTTCAAGAGATGAGTCATTCGCGGGTTATAGTCAGATTGCACATGGTTGGGGTTACGGACAAAAAAAACAACATTCTTCGAGGAAAGGTTGAAGTTATAAATACCTAACCCAAAATTTTGATTAAGGTATCACTTATTCACGTATCAAAAATCTAAAACTCTTTTGTTTCACTTATCCCAAACAGGATCACCTCTATTATACTAGGTGCACGTATATTTGACGTTCACCATAAGATTCAGTAAAAATGACTTGGACCATAATTTTTTTAACATCTTGATTAACTTATGCACTCATCCAAGCAAAACCCATTGAAAGCATAAAAACACAAATCACAAGGGACTTTCAAGGGTTGTAATGTGGTTTGGTTAACAAAGAATTGTCATATAAAAAAATATTTGGAATAAATTTGTCAAAATCATGAAGAGCATCCACTTCTCAAATTCCTAACCATTCACAACTTCATTTACCTTTTCTCTTTGTTTGAATGTTACACCATTGATAAAAAATGGTTGGCACAAAATATTTGCCACCTTTTTCATCTCTTTTTTTTTTTCACATTCTAAACAACTCTCATTTTTCTCCTCAACATGAATACAATCAACATTGTAACATTAATGCTCTTTTATTTTCTAAAGCAATGGACAAAATTTCAACCACAAATAAAGATTGACGGTTCAAGTGTTTCAAGAAAAAAATCAGAATCTATTCAAAAATCAGTTATGAACTAATTCTTTAAATGCAAATTTCACAGTTCAAAACTTATATGGATCTTGACACTAAGGCTTAAAGGGGTTAACAAATTCTCGCTCAATCACAAGGTAGGTCACTTTTGGTCAAGTGGTTGTGCTTAAATTATAAAAAAATGCCTTGATCATTTTCATGCTTTCATTCAATTCAACATAATTTCAAGATTAAACATAAGTCAACCGAGTTAAGACAAATAATTGGTGGTCTCCTATGCATATAGTAAATAGTGGAAAGTTTCCTCACATTTGGGATTTTATCTAAAGTGATTCAATCATGAAATGTGTAGTGCTAAATAATGTATGAATTGATGTTTGTACAAGTCACAAGTTTCATATTCATGTTACGGTCTAAAACATAATAAACATGTACCTTAACATTGTACCATCATTTTAAGCTTATATTATTACTGGAGCATTTACTTGATACATTCAAATTTGGAATAATCACTCAATGCTTCTTCAAGCCATTCAAAGACAAGCTTTGAGAACAAACTCAAAAAACAAATTGCTAAAACTTAACAACTTGAAATTAAACTAAACTAACATATTATCTACTTGAAACAATTTAAACAAAACACAACTTGATAAACAAAAACCACCGCAAAAACTTATGTCGACATGAAAGTCCAACCAAAATTCTCACATCCAGTGAACAAGGGTTTGTGGTATATTGTTGAAAAGTATATTTCCGGCAAATATTTTTATATCGTATCCACAGAGATTGGGTGATATTACCGCCGTTCTATAGTTAAAATTGCTTTAAGTTTATAAATTGAAAATGGTTTGTTTATGTTTGGAAATATATCATGCATTTGTGACATAAATTGAAAATACTAAAAATGTGGTTTTTATCAATTAAAAGGAATTTGTCAAGACTTGGTTTCACTATTCCTTTTCCATATGTTTTCTTATAACTAGTATGTGAACTCAATTTGTTTGAACATAATCTAATATCCTCTCAACAACATTTATTTCTAAATGATATTGTGATATTCATTAAATTAATCCTTTAGATAATTTCTTCATCTAAAATTTTAATCTAACAATCCCTAATAATTGATATAAAGGAAAAGCAAGAAATAAACCTATTTCTACAATCCACTTCTTACTTGAGAAAATTCTTAAAGAACATAAATTAAATTATCTTTTTCAACAATAACTTAATTTGACATATTCAATAAATCACACAAGAATTTCTCTACATTCAACCTCAAATTGTTCACATACAAAGAATTACAAGAGATACATAATGGATTCGGAATAGCTACTACCTTAGTCTTGACAAGATTTGGGAAGTTAGCTCTTCATCACCATTGTTAACATTCAAGAAGCTCTTCTTTTGTTCTTCTCTCACAAGTTCTCTCTATTTCAAAATCTGATTGTGAATCCTCCAAAACAACCTAGCAAAACTATATTCTTTTTTTTTTCTTTCTTTTCTCTCTCCTTCATTTTGCTTTTTTTCCTCCTCATCATTGCACATGATAGGACCTTTTTCATGCAACCACTCCTTTCTCTTGGCCCAAAAAGTAACTAAAAGTAAATCTTCACGCCACCCCAAGACGGCTGACCCAAAGATACTTCTAATCATCTCAAAACAAATTGCGACCACGCATTCATGGTGCCAACCAAGGACGCGAACTAAGGCAAATGAGGTTCGCGGCGCCGAGGTGGCCCGAGTGCTTCATGCTCCTTTGACTTTTCCTTGCCTCCTTTTGTCTTATCTTGATCTTTCTTTGACTTGGTTGCTTCTTCCAACTCCAATTGAATCCAAGTAATTCTTTTTCTCTAAAAAATGCTACAAAACTAACAATTAAGGTGAAATATCTATTCTACTAAAATAAAAACAATGATAATTGCATATTTGTGAATTGTGTGAATAAAAGGATAAAAATTAAATAAAACTTGGTTAAAAGGACCATTAAAAATGTATGAAAATTAGTGCAATTTGGTCCTTAACATATATGAAAGTGGATGAAAAGCATGAGAAAAATATATTTTTACTAGTATTGCAAGGCGCGCTCAACACCGGCTCAGTTGCCCAAAATTTTCAAAATGTCAATTAGTTCTCAACTTTGCCATTCATTTTCACTCTTTAAGACCTAAACTATATAATACAAAGCTTTTATACTTACCGAGTTGGATTGTCTCCCAACTAGCGCTTATTTAACATTGTTAGCTCGACGCCTTTTTCAAGTAGATGTTCCCTTTTTTTGCTTCTTTTGCCTGGCTAGTTGTTTGTGCTTCCTGGTTTTGTTGTTGTTCCTTTAGGCAGTTCTTTCGATCTTTGGATCATAGAGCAGTTGTTATGTCAGTGTTTTACCTCACTTAAATAGAAATAAATAATCTAGCAATCATAAGTTAGTAGCACAATGGTTAGAAGTATATATGTGTGTGTGTGTGTGTGTGTGTATATATATATATATATATATATATATATATATAACAAATGCACAAGCTTAAAATGATTGAAATTATTTATATGCTTTAATATCTAAACGCCAGTCTCCGGCAACACACCATTTTGATGTTAAGTAATAAAAAATATGTATTTGTTTTATCATATCCACATGGGACCGGTGTGATATTAATGTCGTTCAATATATGTTGTGGTTTGAAGCAAAAGTTTGCAAGATGTTTGATTTTGGAAAGTTATAGAATGTAAAATGGATGAATGACAAAGAAAGTTTCAGAGATACGAGAGATTTCTAAGATTTAATTTCATCCACTGATATAATATGTAACTTACCAATCAATTATACACAATCTAAACATTCATCAATATCATCATGCATCACTCACAAACAGAGTTTATGTCTAAATTTCTGATGAGGTTTCGACCTTATTGTTTAATTGATGATCTCTTAACCTATTAAATAATAATACAACATTAAGAATTGATACTTACAGTGACTGTTAAACCTAAATCTATGTCTAACATTTAGAGTGTAACAAATGATTATGTTAGATCAATATTTGAACTGTATTTCTCAAAATTAATTCAAATTCATGAAGTTAAGCAGTAAATCAAAGATAACATCAATATAGATTCATAAATAGATTGTATATAACACCATTAATCAATAAACATACATATTGTTATGGTGAACTACATCCAATCCTAACAAGAAAGGGATTTAGCTAATCATGATAGCTTGATACAAGAAGGAAGAATGAAGATGAACTTGCATCAATCAAGATTTCCCAACAATTAAAGTGTATCCAACATTTGATCTTCACGAATCACCATTTCCTGTTGTTTTTATGTTTCTTTATCTCCCAAAAATAATATATATCTAAAAATCTAAAGTGGAAAAGTATTTATAGAAGTTTGAAAAAGCCATTGGCACTCAGTCCTAGATGATGTGCTGACTGCGGTAGTCCTTGGTTTTTTGTGCTTTAACGGTGCTCAACACAACTTGCATGATTTGCATGTGCTCAACACAACTTGCAGGCATGCTTTGCTCCAAAAGTGAAATGTGAAATCATTTCTTTGTGATTTGATAACCAGGGTTGTTCCTATGCAAACTCACCTACAAAATAAGTTACAAATGATCAACCTACATTATGTTTGCACGATAATCCTTTAAAGATAATATTTACACAAAAGTTAAGCTTTTGACTTTTGAATCCAATGAATCATGTTAATAAGTGCCACTAAAACATGTACAAACATTCAACACAATTTGGCCCTTATCAAAGGGTAATTTTAGAATATTAAGTTGATTAGGGTTTTAGGATATTTATAGCTAAACTTACTAGAATTTATAATACATAGATATAGATGTTCATAAGGTATTCCAAATGCACTCAATTTCATTCTTTCTTGTATAAGTGTGGTAATTTCATATATAGCACACTTTTTAAAGTGATAAATAATACTCTTATAATGATTAATTAAGTGTGCTTTTCATGTGTAATTTTATTGTGATCGGTTGAACGAGTTCATGCATCTGTAAAAATTATAGCAACATGTACCTATTGTTATTATTGCAAATCTATTTGAATCCTTGAAATACCACAATAAGCTTTGAAATCAGAATTGTAAAATTATTATCCCCGCAAAATACAGAGATTTTTAGAGTTCGATAAGATTCAGTTTGTAAAGGATAACTATAATCTGCATGATTTTCTCTTGGTACGTACTTGTTCCATTTCAATAATGGAACAAAACATTACAAATCGACTTAGATGGTTAGAATGAAAAGGAGATATAGTTAGTGAATAATAACTTAGTTAATGCACAATAGTTTGAGGATATAGATAAAAGAAACAATGTATTCCTTCTGTCTCACTTTTGTTTCCATTTGCACAATATGTCTCTCTGAAGGGTTTGATTGAGCTATTTTGGAAGAATGACCAGTGGTTTCAATGTGAAAAATCCTTTTAGAGCTTTATGATTCAATGTGCAAAATCCTTTGAGTTAGTCAGTATGCCGCACAAATTTCAGTTTTTGGGCAAGAGTTGCAGAAGAAATTTGAAGATGCTCAAGTGTTTTTTGTTGGATCTGATACACTGGGATGTGTTTCCAGAAACCATGCTTGAATCTGGAACACTTGGTGCTAAATGCAATACCAAAATGGTCATCCTTACCTAACAGAAAACTATAGTGCCTCAAGAGATCCACCTGAGATACAAGCAATAATGTGTATTGTGCACTCATTTCCAACTGAAGTAAATGCATGTTTATCAATCCTAATGGATATACTATTGTAATAAGCAATACATGTTATGCTCAAGTTAGGGATAACTTGAAGCGCAAACTTCAATGCTTGGACAAGGAGAAATGTGAGACTTTAGAGATTGGATTGTACATTGATTTTTTTGGTTTTGTTAGTTTTGTTTATTATTGAAGTCCCACATCAAAAAATTTCTAAAATATATTAGTTTTTATAAAGTTCAAATATTCACGGGCAATTCTAATACATGGATATTGGGCTAATTGAAGCAACTCGATTTTCAAAAAAATCATTTTAATGAATTTTCAAAACAATGAAATCGCCACCTAATTTTATTTGTTCTAAAAGAACGGGGAAATATAGATAAAACCCACAAAAATCAGATAAGGCGGTCTACAAGACCAAAAAGGATGGATTCGGGAGTCGGTTACGCAAGAGGAAGGTATTAGCACCTTTTACGTCCATCGTACTCGATGGGACCCATTTAGTTCGAAATGTGTTTGTGTGTGTAATCGCTAATTTCTAAGTCATGAATAAGAAATAAGAAAAAAGGGGTTTGTTTATTATTTATTTTGAGTTTGACACGGTTTCGAAACCGCATGCCTACGTATTCCCTCGTGCAATGGGAAAGTCAAAACTCCGTAGTTCTTGTTGAAAATGTTTGAATTGGTTGTGTTAATTTTAATTGAAAATGTTTTTGATTTTTGATAATCGCATATGAGCGAAAAAAGATTTGAATGAGTTGAATTGATTTTAATGGTAGATGACAAGTACCAAAACGTCGGGATATCCTCTAACGATTCGATACTCGAGATTGGTGATTGAGGTCAACCAATCTTCTCTCATCCAAAATCTTTATTATGAAAGGAGTGAGGTGAAACAAAGTTCACTTTTTATTAAGTGTTATGGAATAAAGTATTTAAGTCATTGGGTTACCCTCTAATGGCCCAAATACTTTACATTTTAATGAAATCGTCGGGCGAACCTCTAACAATTTAATTAAATACCATATCACTATGTTTTTTTTGTTTTTTTGTAGAAAAATTGATTTTTGAAATAGCAAGTTCAATTAATCATTTTTTTGACTTGAAAGTGTGTTGAAAATTACGGCGTTGGACGTAGTGAAATGATGTTTCGGGTTATGATTAACCAAGTATATGGACTTGATTAACCTCGTGAGGATAGGTGCTCCTATCCCCAACCATGAGACCCTGGTGCATGGTGATTGGTATATGGACCAATTGTTTTTTCGGGTTATGATTAATCAAGGCAACGAGGGCCTTAATTAACCTCGTGAGGATGGCCATGCCCATCCCCAACCATGAGACCCTTAGAGAATTTGGTGTGGGTAACCAAAAATGAGAGAGCGGAGGCGTTGTTTGTTTTTATATTAATCTGAGAGTGGAGTGTACAATCGTGTAATAAACATGCAAACGGATAATATTTGCGGATAATAAAAAAAGAATAAATTAACACACAATACAAACCGGAATTTAAATAATTATTAGTATAGATTTTTTCTACTTGATAAAAAATCAACTAATAATTTAATTGATAATTTAGCAAATAAAAACTATCTTATACTAATTATTATTTAATACATCAATATATAAAAAAAAACTTGTATAATAAATAAATTAAAGAGGGAGTTAGAAATGGGCCTAATTGGAGCTTTAATCTGGAGGGTGTGAACAGCAAATCTGAGCCCAAGCCCACAATCAAGCTGCTGGATCTTGTGTAGAGCTCCCATGAAGAGAAAGTGTGGTCCACCGTTCTGGAGCGTTGGATCTGGACTTTGGCAGATCTGATGGCTTAAGCAGGAGGGTGCAAAATAGATATAGTAGACACACATACACCAGATTTCGAACAGACCACACAGGTGGTGACAAGTGTCACCACCTAGACTAACCAACACATCTTAAATAAATATTCTTTTAACACTATATGGTGGCTTTGCTTTTAAGTAGAATAAAAATGAAATAATAATGAGAAAAATAACCAAATATAATTAGAAAAAAGAAATTGATACTTCAGATTGTACTTACTAACCTATTAATTAATTAAATAGATCACAAAGCTAAGTATATTAAGTTAATACTAATCTAACCTATCTTGTTATAAATTAAATAATATACAAAACACTAATCCTAATTAAAACTAAATTAAAACTAACCTAAGTTTGTTTTAAAATAGATTAACATGACATAAAAACAAAAACTAAATCAGTTTTATAAAATAAAACAACTCTCACTCTCTCAACGTTTCAACCTCTCAACCGAACCCTCATCGTTGCGATTTCCTCATCTCTCCTGACCTCTCTCGCCGCTTGCATGCCTCACCGTTCGCTCTCATCGTCGCCTCACTGTGATTACCGATTCTCACTGATTTCTCACCGCCGTCGCCGTTCACGATTCTCTCATCTCTCTCGGTTGGTTTCACTGTGCATGTTATAATTTCTGAAAACTGATTTGGTGCGTTTGTGTTTTACAGGCTTCGAAAATGGAAAGGGGGAAAGAATGAAGCCCTAAGTTTCTAAACGGTGATGATGGTATTAACGATGCAGAAACGTAAACAGAGATGAGGAAGGGAGAAGGATGGCGACACAGTGTTCGCAACCTCCTCCTTCCTCTGCGAATCGGGTACTACCTTTCGAATCTTTTCTTTCTGGCTATTTTCGAATTTCTGAAGGGGGGAATGATGGGAAATGATGAGTGTATATATTGTTTCTGATTGTTCTGAGTTTATGGTTGTATGATGCTGTGTTTGCTATGCTGTTCTTGTTTTTCGAATGCTGTTTGGGATTAGGGTTTTAGTGAACAGTGGCTCTGCCCCCTTGATTACTGTGCGTTTTGCTTTTTATATTTCTCTGTTCTAGGGTTTTCTGATGTCAGACTTGGGATAAGGGCCTGAGGAAACAAAAACCGAAAAAATGGGCTTTAGGTGTTATGTTTTTGATCTGTTGGTTGGAAAACAATATGCCAGCTTTGTGTTTTCTGTGTACTGGACTTAACAGCATGACTTGATGGGCTGAAACACTTTTTTTGAAATTTTGTTGGGCTGCTGTGTTTTCTGATTATGGACAGCATTGTATTTTCTGATTAAAGGACAACATTGTACTTGTTGCAGCTGCTTTTAGTGGTAATGATGCTTCTGAACCACACCCCCCTTTTGTGAACCAACATGAGTTGTGATTTGCAAAAGGATGGTTATTTTGGAACATGAATGATAAACACTTTTAACATAAACTGATCCCAATTATTTTCCCCTAATGATGAGATCAAAAACTGTTTTGAAACTTGCTAATGCTGTCCATTTACTTCACTTAACCAATTTCTTTTCTTTGTTTCATGAATTGCGAAAATGGTGTGGATGAATGGTAGAGGGAAAACTTTGGGCAAGAAGGCAAGGCTTGCAAATGGAGCAAGAAAGCACGGAGGAAAGGAAAAGCAACGAAGATATAGAAGCCAAAGAACGACGAAATTTCAATAGAAAATAGGATTAGGATATAACATTTGTAGCATGATACTTGTATGTTTGAACTTATGATCATAGCTTGTGCTTGGGTATGTAATCTTGAAAATGTTGTATCAAAGGTTTGAAATTTGTAATATCACATGTTCAAATTAGCATTGAATTTTGAGGGCTCTCGTGGCATTTGTACAAACTTGTCAAGTGAATGTTGGACTTGGAAGTTTGACTCTACTTTGTAAACGGGTATTATTTTGAATTCGAATATGACTTTTGAAACTTGAATGACAAGGAAAGGAAGTTGAATATTGAATGAATTTGTTGGCTTTTGGATTGAAACTTGTATGTTAAGATTTGGCAAATTGTAACATGTAACTTGATTCGTGTCCTTGTACAAAAACTTTTAGAGCAATCTTGGAAATCTTGGGATTTTATGAACACAAGCTTTGAGAAATATGCAACTAATTGAATTCTTGATTGTGTATAAAAGTTGGAAATTCATCATGCATCAAATATCCCAAAAATTTGTCATGAACCAAAAGTTAAATTGGTTAAAACAAAACATGTTGAAATATTGATTAACAAGTGTATCCAATTCCACTTCAATCTACAATTCCAATCCGTAGTCTTGAATCAAACGAGTGGTAACATGGTTGTTGCATTTTTTTAGAAATTGAATCCCCTAGTATATGAAACTTAAGAATTAAATTCTAAATGCGAAAATGGTTTGATGACTCAGAATTAAACAATACTTGAATTCTTTCGAATTTCCGGGCCATAAAGCTTTCATGTTGATCCGCTCATGTAAAAATCCCGAGCCTTTTGCCACTTGAAACAAAAATTAAACTCTAAGTTTCAAATGAAGTTCTTGATTCCAAATCTTAGTCGACTTGGCGATTGCATGATTTCTTTAAGAAATGGGTGATAGATTCCACTTGAAATTAATGGTATTATCACCGCATTTGCAAATCGAAACATATTCGGTAGTAGAAAAAGATTTGAAACCAAACGAATTTCATAAAGAATCTTCTAATTTTAATGAATGCCTTGAATTTCGTGGGCGATGAACGCGACTGGAAAAGATCTAAACAAGCGTCAACTTGACATTCATAAATCTTGTAAACAAATCCTCTGGAGGAATATTTTCACACACATCAACTATTGCCAAGAACGAACAAAGATGACGAGCAAACCAAATGCACTAGAACTTGAATTGTTGATCAATAATCGAATAATCATAATCCACCCTCTTATATCTTGAACAATGAACTCGAAACAACAGCAAATCCCAAACTCGTGATGAATTGATCTCTTGAATCAGGAGGTAATGATATTCAATATAACAAAACTTCCGTAGCTCCATCAAGAACGAGACCACTCATTTCAACAATCAAACATCAAGCCCCGAAAACCGATAGATATGAACGGATAAGATTCAATATTAAACCTCGTCGTTTTCAAATATCCTAGATTGGTTGAAAGCACCACGCCTTTTCTGCTCAACGGAGAATCTTTGGGAATCAACTCCAATCCGTAACCATAGAACCAGTGGTATGAATGCATGTGAGTGTCATGATAAATGCGAAGCCTAAACCAGATGAAAACCGAGATAGGAGGGCAAATTTTGGGGTGCAACACTAATGATGTAACCAAAAAAACGGGCTTCAGCCCCAAAGAATTTGTTTTAAGGATTTTAATATTAATTAATTTAAAAATATATATAATTTAAAAGTATTAACTTATTCAATAAAAAATAGTAATTAATAAATTATTAAAAAAATATTAATTTATTCTATAAATAAATATTAAATAATAAATTATTCATACATTATTGACAAGTCATTAAAAATAATTTTTTTTATTCTAATCATCAGTGCTACATATGAAAAAGTGGAAAGAGATCAATAAAATCATAGGAGAAGTAAAGTTAAGGGACCATAAAATTGAGTTTTGTAATAGAGGATCAAAAAGTTAAAAACATCTAACTAGAAAACCAAAACCGTATTTAAGTCTATCTTTTTAATAGATTGTCTTTGCTCTTCATCATAAGATTCATAACTAGTTGGTTTTATCTTTAAAAATTATATTATTTTCTTTATATTTTGAAGGGTTAAATATGTCAGGATATCATAACCTTCAATTTTGATCCCTATAAAAAATTTCTTCAAACAATGGTCCTTAATAACTTTTATGTCCCTAAAATTGGTTTCTCCCATTAGATCTCACTGATAGAAGCTTATGTGTCATGCCAACTATGTTTTTTTATGTGACACATGGATTTTTGTTAAGTAAAACATTTTGTTGTCACATTTGGAACCCTAATTTCGTTCATTCCATTCTTCTTCCCTTTCAGTATCGTTCTTCTCCACTCCCCTTTCATCTGCATCGTGTTCTTCTACTTCTTTTAACATCATCATTATTTTTAACTTCATATCATTCATCTTCTTCATACCTCAAGTTCTAGTTATTATTCTGCACATCTTTCATAGCCAAATACAATGTCATCTTCATCAAGGAGAAGCAAATCAACATCATATCAATTCACAAGTGTGAGCAATCATCTAGGGAAAAGGTGTGTGTGTAATGCTCGTATGATTTCGAGAGCATCTTTGCTTCATGTGTCTCAAAATAAGTGGCCTTCGTAGCAGCCATGATAAGATCCCTAAATAAGGTTCATCCTTAAAACTTCTTTTTATAGTTAGCATATAATTGTCTTAAGAAAAATATGTGCTCAAAAATTTGGTGCTCCTCCTCAAACACTTGCACCCGACCCTATTGCAACAAAATACCTAAGCCTAACATCTGTCACCACCTCATTTAATTTCATCTTTGTGTTATTCTTCAACCCATCCTAAATAACCTTATTAATCCACTCAACTTTAGCACTTTTGTTGACGAATTATCTTCCACACTTGTGCTTTGAATACAATTTTTTATCCAAAATGTTATGGAGGTTAAAGCACTACTACAAAGGACAATGTAGTTATATTTCTTCTTATCCTCACATACCACCCTACATCTATTGGCATAATTTTTTTCAAACCTCGCATTCCTATCATTCAGAACATTATGCTCTAGTATAACATCTTTAAATTGCCTCAATGAACAAAACCTCATTCCAACCTTGAAAATAAAATCCTTACTTAAGCATTTTCTACACTGAACCTGATTACACCTGGCTTTTTATCACAATTGTCATTTCCAGATCCATTATCCAATCCACCATTCATGTAATCCTCCTCAATGACATGTGCCTTGCCCATCTCTTATGTGATAAACATGTTATTTACTAGTTCACTTGGGGCATCACTATTTGCAATATTTGGAGTTCTAATTTCACCACCAACACTTCCGCAAACCCCTTCATCACACTCATTCATCATCTCCTCTTCACTATCACCAAAGTGTAAATCCCTTACAAATTCATCACTAGAATCACCACTGCAGTCACTTAATTTTTCATTCTCTTTTTCACATGACTTACATTTCCCTTTCTCTCAAACAATATCCATAAAGGTGAAGTCTCTTTCATCTAGCTTTGGCTCACAGTAAATCTCAACTTCACATTTACTTCCAACAACATACATAACTAACTCAGAAGTATCTCCATCATCTTTAAATGATTTTAAATCTTCTTTAAGGGATCCTTCATCATGTTTCCACCACATCTTAACAAAATTAAAATTAAACTCGGGGTCAATCGCTTTCACTAAGTCACATGCTTCAAAGAAAGACCAATAATTTGGATCTTGACTACTAAAAACATACATTTCCCACCATCATATTTTAGGCCAAAGTATTTTACAAACGAACAATTTGTGTAGAAAATTACCTTTAATGTGGTCATTTCCTATAAATTTAACACACTTACGTTTAAAATTGTTAAAATTAGGTCAACCAAATACGATACGAACTACAAACATGATTTATCTACGCATACAACTCCGACATCGTTGTCCTATACAAAATAATGCTTCTTTATCTACCACTACCATTATAAAATTACAAAATAAGCAATAAAGCAACATACCCGGGACCATTGAATGCAACTTAGGTTGGACCACACTTCCTTGCAAGTGAAAGGAGGGAACACACACCACATGGAATTTTGATTTGGGACCGCATGGACAAAGCTTTGTTCTTGTGACCACACGAAGTTGATGAGTGCAGACGAATAATCACTTTCTAAGGTTTCGCTCGAGCTGATAAGTGTAATATTTGTTTAAGTTTGTCAATATGGTTGGGTGTTAAGAGATAAGCAAATAACAACTTAGAATATGGTTGTGTGTTAAGAGATAAGCAAACAACAAATTAGAAATACAAAAATCCACGTGAGCAACTAACAGTGTCACGCGTAAGCCTCCATTAAAGGAATTTAACTAGAGTGACCAATTTTAGGGACAAAAAAGTTTGCGAGGACCATTGTTTGAAGAAATTTTTTATAGAAATTAAAATTGAAGGTTATCATATTTATAGGAACTAAAAATATATTTAATCCTATTTTTAAAAATAATTTGTATAAAAACTTTTTTTAATATTAAAATATTTTTTAAATTCATGTTTTATAAATTGAAAGATTAATTTTGACATCATATAACATAACATAAATATGCATTGTTGAAGATTAAAACATAGTCAAAATCACAACTTAATATATATATATATATATATATATATATATATATATATATATATATATATATATATATATATATATATATATATATATATATATATATAGAGGGATCAAATTACACCAAGACTTATACCTATAAAGTTTGAGACTAATCTATAATGTTTGAGACTAATCTATAAAGTTTGAGCGAGTGTAACTCATGGTGTAAGTCTTCGGGTGTAATTTGATCTCTCCTCTATATATATATATATATATATATATATATAAAATAATTTTTTATAAAAACTACTTAAAATAGTTTTAAATTCTTTGAAATTTTGATCAAATATCTAAAATAATATTTTAAGAATAACTATTTAAATTAATTTTTATTTAAACCTTATAAAAAAATTATTTATATTTTTTTTTGAAAAAAAATATATTACATTATAAAAATTATTAAAAAAAAAAAAAACTGAAACAAAGTCCAATATCTCTGTTTCATCTCTCTTAAGGTGTCATCCACATCTGCTAACTTAAATCAGGTGTTCTCCAATCTTATTATCCTTTCCCAGGTTGGTTTATTTAGAGTCATTTCTAATTCTTAGCAGTTTAATGTCATTTTATGTGTGTGAATGTAATGTTTTATGTTTGTGTAAAAGCTGAGAATTTGGCCAATATCTGACTTCTCTCTTATTCCCCTTTCTCCCATTCAATTATATAACTTGAAAGAGTAGCTTAAGGCATTCAGCAAAGAAAGCAAACTCAGTGAACATAAGTGAAGGGATAAGAAAACTGAAGTATTCACATTATATATAAACTAAGTATGATCACATGGGATGTACAAGAACTATCATGTATGAAGATTGTTAAGTCTCTAAGGTCATATAATTCACAGTGCTTCCAGAAATACTTTGTCTATACACATAAACCATCTCCAAAACTCTAGAGTTAGTTGAACCAGCGCCACAAAATTGTTTCCATTGCAAACTAACAATGCCTCAGGGCGCGCGCACAGCAATGTCTTTAGATCACAGCCAGTAAGTCCTCAAGTGGGAATCATCAACATCAACCTGTGTGTGTGTCTCAGAACTCATCTCACAAGTTCTTTTACAAGTAATTGATAGCTAAAAGCTAGCAAGATCAGATGGATACCTGATCATCAAAACAGGAAGGAATCTCAAAATCGATCCCAGAAGCATCTGCAAGATCCTCCATAGTTTTATCCTGCAATCCTCAAAAGTATAAAATACGAATTATCAAATAATGTCCTAACACTGGGGCTGTTATCAGCTATCGCCTCGGCCCTTTCCATGATTTTCCCCTGTCCGAAGGATACAACATTTGAAGGGAAAGTAAAAAAAATGTAAATGAAAATTACCAGCTCATGCAGATCAAGAGCATTGTTCTCCACTTGGATGGACAAGTTGTCAATAACTGCTTCAGCAGATTTGACCATATACTGTAATCATATTATAACTATTCAATAAAATGACATACTCTTCAAAATTGGATTAAGAAAAATTAGGTAAATTCTTGAAACAACACACTTTAAGATCTCAAATAAAACATTTAGCACGCCAAAAGACTAGATAAAATTAGTATCATTATCCACACGGGGCTAAAGACAGTAATTAAGCATGAAATACATTAATCCAAAAACTTGCATTCTTGGTGACATGAATAGGACTCAATTTTCTGGAGGAAAATGAATGGAAGAGAAAAAGAAAACTAAACTTGAGTTGAGAACACGAGACTTAGGTATGCTCAAGTGAATATTTACTTCATTTAGTTAAGTTTTACAAATAAATTTGAAATTCTGAACGACAGAGTTTTACCTAAGTAAAATTAGCATTCGTACAAACCTGCTCATCTATCATCTCAGGTGATTGTATGACATCCATTGGCACGTGCTTTGTTTCCCTAGGGCTTTCCTTTATTTCCTGGGGGCTTTCCTGAGGAATAAAAACACCATGACAAAATAAAACAAGCATTAGTATCAAAATCCAGACATGCAAACAAGAGTGCTCAACTATTTGAATAAAAATCAGCAAATGATAGATTGGAAAAACAAAACATTTGTGTCATGGACCCTCAAGGAAAACAATATATCGACACAGAGTTGAGCTATTCTTCCGGCTATTCTGAAGACCCGTGAAAAAGAGTGGTAAAAGATAAAGGGACACACAACCAATGTCGCAAGAGAATAAGTAAAAGAAACAGCTACAGTTTTTGTATCCACAGAGTTGTTCATTAATTTGCAGAAGAAAAGTTCAAAAGAAAAGGATACCTCCTTGTCCCGCGCAGCACATAAATTTTGTGGCTCTGTAGTTGAAGGCTTTACGTCAGTTGAAGTATCCTAAAAATAAAAGGAATACTTTTAGCCTTGAAATTCCAAGCATCTTTGATGAGAACAGGTTATGTCAAGAAACTTTAAATTGGTGGCCACTCGTGGATTACACTCTAATGCTCATTGAATTTTGAGGGCAAGTAATCCAAACAAAAAGGGTAGCAAATAGACAGAACAAGCTGTTTCTGAGTAATATTTATCATGAAACAAAATCATTTATAGTCCTATGCCAAAACTTTCTAGCGGTGCATCATAATACCTGTATAAACATACTACAGCTATTTTTCAAAACAATTGTAGCATAATAATAACACTTCAAGTGATGCAGGATGAATAACATAATTTCTCGGTTATTTTCTAACATGCGAATGCAGAGTCTATTGACAACATGCAAAATGAAAAATATACCAGTTCATTCTGTTCAAAAGCAATCCTTCCTGATCTGTTGAGCTCTCTCAGAGTTCCCTTCATATTAACAAACCGTACAAATGATGATCAGTAATTGGCAAGACGGGAATATGAAATTTGATGACACTACAAGGGACAAAAGCCCTTGTTTAAGCCATGAGTTCTAGTTGGTATAAAATAAAGGTACAACAAAATTATACAAAAACGATACATGATTTAACGCATAGTTCTGGAGCACAACACTTGCAATAATCAATATTACAAAGTATAATCCTAAGCTAAGCCAATAAAAAGATAGTAATTACCTTATTTGCCCACATGAGCCCGCAGGCATTGCATAGAGATCTTGGACCAGCCGGTCCTCGACGCATTACTGGAGTAGACTTCTCACCAATCCCACAATGCTGACATCTACGCTCACTTAAAAATGGAAGGGATGCAGCAGAACAATAGCAGTGTTAGCACCAATATTTATATATTAAAGTGAAAAGGAAAAAATCACCGCATTCTTAACTTTCAAACAAATAATATAACTTTGTAACTCACTTAGATTTTGGGCAAGGTGTACCGCTGCTAGAATCCTGGTTTTCAGCAGGAGAACCGTACTCTTCCTTCAATGGTGCAAACTGTCCATTCTTCCGTATCATCCTATCAGAAAAATCAATATCACCAATCTCAAAAGCATCCAATGTTGAGACGACAGGCAAAACATGTTAGCGCCTAAAGTAAAAACTCCAAAAAGAAATCCATATTCTAATGCCGTGCAAGACACGAACAACAAACATTTAGAGACATAATTCTACATTACTAATTACCAAGAAATACTTTATTCAACATAACTGCAAACACATTTAGTAGCGAAGCAGTTACAAATGTGAACCAACTACTTGGTCAAATTTCCAAATGAAGAAAACATTATATGGCAGACTACACCAAATAACCTAAGTACCTGTCAGCAACCTCTTTCCGGCAAGTGTACCTAATATTCTTCTCAAAACATCTGTCTTTTCGTTTTTCACGGAACCTAACAAGTGATGCAAATCTCCGCGAAGGATGATTCATTCCCTGGCACACATAAGTTAAAAATCTATTATAAACATTACATGTTAAGAAGCAATTAGTACTGAAAAGGTATTTGGAAATAAAATACCGAAATGTGATGATAGTTTTGGTGCACAAAAAAGTCAGAGGAGGGGAGAGTATTGGGTGTCTCCTGGCCTTGTAAGAGTAACAATACAGCCTGCAGCTGCATTTCGACATAAAGGGGTGATCAAAGGTTGATTTTATGATCATAAAATGGTGTTAACTATGACGATACCTTTTGTGGCGTAACAGAAGGGAAAACATAGACGTGGCCTTGAAAGGAAATGGTGAGTTCAGTGTGTTCAGCTACATTGGAACGGTGGTGACATGAATTCACGGTTTCCATTACACAAGCATGAGTGATGTGATGTGATGAGTGAGTTGGGTTTGGGATGGGAACCCTAGAGTGGAGAATACGAGAAATGTGGGAAGTGAATGAGAAAAAACATAAGTAGAATGGAAATGGAAAGAAATAGTATTGAGTGTTGTCGTGCTGTTTTCTAAACAAAGGAGTCAAGGGAAGTCTGCCACTGAAACTCACTCCCTTCTTACACACGTATTTCAATCACAATTTCAAATCTTTTCTTTTCTTTTCTTATTCACATCATTAAGTCATATTTTTATAGGTTTAAAGCCTCTCTTTTTTTCTTCTTTTTTTCTAAAAACTGCACGGATATATTAGAAATAAATCTATAATTTATTTATAATAATTGATATTTAAATATATATTTGTATATAAAATTATTTTGCAGACCATTTAGATTATATAAGTCATCTACTGTGCAAGACAATAAATTAGGAAATAATTTACTATGATAATTAAAAATGTATAAATTGAAAGAAAGAAAAATTAATTAATTAAAAAATATTATTACATACTTTTTGTAAACTATCATGATTATTTTAAATGATATTTGTAAACTATCATGGTGTAACTTTTCGGGTGTAACAAATATCATATTGATGCTCAAAATAAGTTACTACAAAAGACAATAGATAAAATATTTAAATATTGATACTATAAATTAAGTAGAATCGTTATAGTCTACAACATATATCAGAGTCATTAGTATGTAACATAAATAAATAAAAATAGTTAAAACATAAGTGAGATCTAAGAAAAAGTAATAAAATTATCTTTACCAAAAAAAAGTAAAAATATCAATACAAAGGGTAATCAAATAAAAACAGTTAAAACAATTGAAATTATATGAGGAGGGATCAAATTACACCCGAAGAGTTACACTGACTCATAAACGTCATCTTGAATAAATATTTCTTAAAACTAACCGTTGAATTGAAACATTTCATCATATATATCATACCTATAAAATTTGAAATTAATCTATAATGATTTACTATATGATCAAGATATTCAAAGAGATTAACGTCAAAATGGACTTTCTTAAAACGTTAATTTTGATGTAGTCCAATGACATAGTAAATCATTATATATTAATCTCAAACTTTATAGGTATGATCTATATGATAGTATGTTCCAATCCAACGGTTAATTTTAAGAAATATTAATCCGAAGTGACACTCGCTCAAAAATTTGACAACGAATAAATATTTTTTAAAATTGACCGTTGGATTGAAACATACTATCATATTGATCATACCTATAAATTTTGAGATTAATCTACAATGATTTACTATACCATCAAGATATCCAAAATTTAACGTTCAAATGGACTTTCATATAACGTTAATTTTGACGTAATTCAATGACATAGTAAATCATTATAGATTAATCTCAAACTTTATAGGTATGATCTATATGATAATATGTTTTAATTCAACGGTCGATTTTAAAAAATATTTATCTGATGTCAAGTTTTTGAACGAGTGTAACTCATGGTGTAACTCTTACGGTGTTATTTGATCTCTCCTTTATATATATATATATATATATATATATATATATATATATATATATATATATATATATATATATATATATATATATATATATATATATATATATATATATAATAAATAGAGATTCATATAGTTACTAAATATATATTATTAACTTATATTACAAAATAATTAAAATATAAGTTTTTTTACCTAATATTATTATAATTTTTTTCTTCATACTTTTTTTGTAAAATATAAACTAACATAATATTTTATAAAATTATATATAACTTAAATATATATGTATTCTAAATATAAAAGTATGAGAGATTTTTTAATTGCTAGAATTTTTGATGATGACATATAAGCTAGAATTTTGTGAAGATGACATGTAAGCATGAGACAATTGTGAGGATAACACATAAACATGATGCTAGAGTTTTTCTCTAAGGTTGTCATCATGACAACCTTAAATTTATATATACTAGATGATTTTTATAATGTTAAATAATTTTGTGTAAAATAATTTACAAAGAAACTTTTCAAAAAAATTTCAATTAAAAATTTGATTAGAATAGTTGTTCTTAAAATGTTATTTTAAATATTTTATTGTTTTATAAAAACTTTTTTTAGATATCAAGATTTCAGAAAATCAGTTAATTGTGAAGTTATTTCAAATAAATTTTTATAAAAATTATTTTTGAAATACAACTTTTTAAAAAAATTACAATTTTGACTATTTGTTGGTCTTCAATATGTATTTTTGTGTTATAGGATGTCAAAATTAGTGTTTTAATTTAGAAAAAATAATTATAATTTTTTTTTAAAATATTTTGAAATATAGTTTTAGAAAATCTATTTTCAAAAACATAAAGAAAAAATTCATTTTTTAAAGCCGAAAGCTCTTAATTACAATTTTACTCTACTTTTATATATTATAAACTTTGTTTTTAGAATTTTTTTTTTTTTTTTTGCAATAATCGGCTTTTCCAATTAAAGTTTCTCAATAATTAATTCTTTTTTATATAAAAAATCTAAATAATCAAGTTTGAGTTTTCAGTTTAGTGGAGTAGTCATCTCCTATGACACGTGCATTTATATTTTAAAGAGATAAGTCATTTGAGATGTAAGATGCACATAGGTTCATGGTAATTTTGGACAGCCATTTCATATGGCGCCTAAGTGTTATATTTTTTATTTATTTTTAAATAGTAATAAAAAGTTAATTAACAAAAATAAAAAATTACTAGTATTATTAATTTAATAAAACCATTACATTCAAAGAATAAAACTTACATATTATTTATTTGTTCGGTCATTGATAACAACCATTATTCAATTCGTTGTTCCCTAACCCTTTGAGGTTTTTATTGTGTTTGGGTCGAGGGCCCTGGGAGGTCAATACGACCAGGGTCTATGAAATCCACCAGGCCACTAAATAGTCTCGAAGACCCATTAGCAAGAGGTCGGTTTCTCATGCCCTCTAAGTTTGGTTGTGTTGGTGGGGGATTGGGATGGATGAGTGTCAGTGGTCGGTAGTACTGGTTAGTTGAATCAGCATGGTAAAAGGCAATGTTTCTTGTGGTGTTTGGTAGCCATATGTTTCTTGGGTGCTACGGTGATGTGATGTTTGAAGGTATATTGTGTTGCTTGGGTCATATTCCTCGTGTTGACCTAGGTCGGAGCTAAGGTGAGAACTGGAGAGGCCCACATTGAGATGTTGGTATATGGTCTTTGTTTTTGATATTGTGTTTGCGTGCGTGGTATGTATTGGTCTTGGTACTAGTCTTGGGGTTGGTGTTGGGTGTTTGTGGATCAGTAATATCGTTGTGTTGGTTGAGTGGTGGAAGTGTGTTGGAAAAGTAAAAGAGGTTTGTTGGCCTACGTATGAAGGAGAACTAGTTTGGCACAACGACCGAATTCGAAGAAAGAAAGATGGTCGCCCCAAAAGTACATGTATTATAACCGAAATGGATACGACTTGCAAACTAAAAAGATAATGTGGTATATGTCATCAGATCAGACACACACGAAAAATTTGTTCACTCTTGTAACAAGCTCCACAATAAAATTATTGTATGCATTGTTGTAATTTATTTTTAGAAATGAACCGGACTTTTTAGTTCATTAAGCAAATTGGTTACAACAAAATGAACGCAAACATGACTAAAAAAATAACGCATACAACGATTAAAATTACTCAACATAATAAAATATCTAAGAAATTACAATTGTCAAAACAATTTCATTTGATCCATGCATCATGACCATTACAACCATGTCATTTTTTACATCATTCCACCAACATCGTGGTTCTTCAGTCGCAAGTGAGGTGGTTGTTCTAAGTCTTTAAATTCTCCTAATGACTTCACCATCTTGGATTTCCCCGTCTAACCTAGTCTGAAACTTGATAGAAAGAATGGGAAATTGTTTCTTGTGTTTATGAGATTTCAATGATGTTTTGTGTGAAGAGGAGAAAAAATGAGGAACAAGTAGAACAATAAGCCAACACTCGATAGGAGGGAAAACACTTACAGATTATAGGTTGCAAGATCTGGGCTTCGAAGGATACCCATTCACCTGGTGCAATGGCAGAGAGAAGCAGGACAACATTCAATGTAGACTGGATCGGGCCTTTGCGAAAGATGACTTCGTTCAGAGGTTTACTCCAATAAAATTTTTTCACCTTGGCAGATTCTGGTATGATCACACGGTGGTTAAAATTGGCCTGGAATTTAACTAAGATAAGGGCAAAAAATGGAGAAAGTATATGTTCAAGTTTGAGGAAGTGTGGACAGAGGATGAGAAATATGAAAGAATGATCAAACACATTTGGAACAACCCCAATTTCGAAGGAAGCTATAAGTTAGCAAGTCTTGAAATGTTGGGGGAGGAATTCAAGTCATACAAATCAAATGAAATTCGTAAAGAAATAAATTAAATTGAGAACTTGCCCCAAGACTCACAAGTTTGGTCCTTAAGTAGTGATGATATAAAGAGTAGAGTTGGGGCAGAATGCAAAAAACTGCTTAATTCTGAGAAAATTGTTTGGAGGCAAAGGAGTAGAGTTGTGTGGCTAAATGTAGGGGACAAAAATACTAAGTTATATTGGAATGAATAAATACAAAGTTATGTTGTCATTTAAATGTGTATGTATGATTTAATAAAATATTTATAAAAAACTGAACCAACCGAACCAAACCGCATTTGTTTGGTTTTTTTTCCCCTTCAAAAAGTCAATCAAACTAAACCAAACCGCATACTTTTTTTTTGCGGTTCGAATGATTTTTAACGTCCAAACCGCTCAAACCGCACCGCGAACACTTGCTTACAATGACTGCAACATCCATGACAAGTTTTTTCAATTTGTTTGGAATCCTTTAGGACTTGGCCATTTCAATTGGTGAGGTTGAGTTAAATGTTACCAACCTTAAGTCCCAGACTAACTGCATGTATGACATATTTTTAGTGATTGGGTAGGACCTTGCAAATTTCCAGTTAAAGGTCTTGCATTACACAAGTTTTTGGACTTTAAAACCTCGTGAAAACTTCACTATTTGGTACCATTTTACAGAAATATTTTAAATTTATTACTGCATTCGTCCCACAATGATTTATCCATTTGCAATAAAATAGTGCTATAAAATAAATGATCGATTTTAATTTTTAATACATTTTTTCATTTCTATCATCTAATTAATTAAATTTTTATCATTTCCAATTCTATTGACTATGATAAAAATATTATTCTCATTTTTACTTTTTAAATTTTTTTTAAGTATATGTGAAATGGTAGACTGAATCATTGTGGGATGAAATGAATATATAAAAAAAGTTGTTCTAGTAACTAGTACTTCTACCCGTGCGATGCACGGGACAAATTATTGATAAATATTGTATGTTTATAATAAAAATATGAATGTTTGAAATTAACCAAAACACACACACACACACATATATATATATATATATATATATATATATATATATATATATATATATATATATATATATATATATATATATATATATATATATATATATATATATATATATCATAATACAAAATAAAAAGTACATTCCAATGGTACAATAAGAATATGAAACAAAAATTGTCCTTCTCTGACTTTCCCTGCAATTGAACAAAAATTATGTAAATTCGTCTTTGAGATTTAAGAGTAAATAGCAATTTGAACAAATTTACACAATATAAAAAGTTAAAAGTTAATTAAAATAGAAATTTGAACAAACTTAGACAATATACAAATTTTGAAAAGGAATTAAAATAGCAATTTAAACAAACTTACACAGTATATAATGTGCATCAAAACCGTTCGAATTTGTAGTTGGCACTATCCACCTATATTAAAAAAAGTAAACACCACATAAATTAATGGAGTTCATATATTTATATATTGAGATATAAAAGTATTGAAGTAAAAATTTCTAACCATCCCAATATCATTCGATAGCATAATCAACCAATGGACTAAACCTGCGAAGGAAAATTAACTCTATAAAATAACTCGTTAAATGAAAAATAAAATGAAATTTGATAATAATTTAGCATAGAATAGGTAACGTACCTTATTCATGTTTTGGAAGATCTCCTTGTAAACAACATTTGAAGTCTTATTAGTGGCACGTGTTTGGTGAAGCCCAGTCAAAATTTGAGGAAAAGCTACAAATTTAAAATAAGTTTTAGAGATGGATGGAACATCTCCAATCTTAGTACAACTTGTGGTTTTGATGAAGTTAATCTTGTAATTATGATCTGTCATAATAAACTTAGGATCATGCAATCCAACCAATATATTAGTAATAATATAGCAAGATCCCTCTTCGGGATTTGAGTCAAATTCACCGATTAGTGCCGATTTCACCGAAGCTTAGATACTTGAACACTGAAAAACATCACTGGAAGAGGTAAAATGCAATATTTTGACAAACTAACAAAAATATAAATAACATATGACAACTAATAAATAACAATTGTAACACTCACTTTGTCATCAATCAAAGTCATTTCTAAAATGATAATAGTATTGTGATCATTTCAAGAATGGACTTTCCACAAACTTCGTATACGAACTTTAATCTGTCAGTTCAGTTTTGGAGGGACGATGTCAAAAATCATACTAATACATAAAGTCATTCTGCATAAATTGCAAACGAAAAAATTAAAACGGTTATATTAAGACATGAAAATATATATGGATTAAGAACTCACAATAGACATTTTCTATATGTGATCCTTGAGTCGTAGAAATGTAACTTTGATGTGGGTTTAGGGTTTGGAGAACATAATTTTTTTTTGGAGAACATATATATTTATAATAAAATCATGATAATAATATAGTTATTGGAGATTGCATCGGAAGTTGAAAAATATATGAAATTAAAATTGTAGAAAAATTGAAGAGCCAGGTTCAAAGAATTGGGAGAAGGTAAAGTAGGAAAATTTTGGAAATTCTTCGTTCCCTGAACTATGGGTGGCAAAACGGGCCACCCACCCCGCGTTAAACCCGCCAAATAAAGAGCGGGGAGGGAAAGCCCGTGAAATGGGCATAAAAATCTAGCTAAATGAATAGGTGCGGCGGGCTTTGGCGGACAGTGGGTTTTGGCTTAGCAAATGTTGGCAGGTGGCGGTCTTTAGCGGGGTGGGCTATGATGGACGGTGGGCCTAAAATCCCAACCTAACCCGTCATTTACTGGCGAGTGCGTGGGCTGGCGGACCACGACCCATTTTACCACCCCTACCCTGAACCGTCTCTCTAATTAGGTGGTAGGGAATTACATTAAAAAAAATAATAAAAAAAATAATAATTAAATTATATTTTATTAGAAAGAATAATAAGATAAGTGGATGGAAATAAATTGTATTCAAAATATTAATAATAAATTGATTGATCATTCCATTTATATAATTTATTTGATAAAAATTCATTAATAATTTTTTATGGCAATATTTACTAATTTTTTATTTAATATAGTATATAATTTAAAGATTTTTTTTATAATATTGGTATTGTGTAGCAATTATGACAATGCAAAATAATCGAATGTTGTTTAATAATATTATTAGATGTATGTTATTTTTAGATAAAAAAGTATCGTATTTAATTTGAAATTTATTTTTTGGCAATGATCTTATAATAAATTAAATGTTCAATAATATTATGAGATGTAAGTTATTTGACTATTAAAAAATTGTTATTATTATTATTAATATAATTATAATTATAATTATAATGTTATTACTAAAACATATCTTATTATATAAGTTTTTTTCCCTACTTTCGAAAGGAATACGAAGGGTGGTGGATAGATAAATAGTATTGTGCATTTTTATAAGATATAAGTTGTTTTTGTTTGTTGAAAAAGTATTTTTCCAAAAAAATAGGAGATATTTTGTTTTGCTTTAAATGAGGTTGAAATTTAGGTGGGCTGCAAATTTTTAAGCGCCTAAAGAATGACTGAGCTTTGTGCTTTTATATATTAAGGATTTTAATGACATAGTGAACAAATATATTAGTCCAAGTCAATCAAAAACTTTATAAAACAATAAATAGGATTGACAATATTCAAAGTGATGAACAAATGTTCCAAATCCATCAAAAAAGCAATTATGCTCATTTAAAGCAAAGAAATAAAAAAGTTGAACTTATGAAACAATTAGCTTATATAAATTATGCTCAGTGATGAGGTGACTTATTTGGTCCTTGAGGGCCGAAACCCTCTGATACTGACAAAGGTTCCTTGCTGCTGAGACTCTTTTCGTAACACAAGTGCATATGCCATTTCTTCAAGACTCATAGTTTACAAAGTGTGACTTCAGAGAAAATTAAGCATAGGTTACTGGTTGCTGCATGTAGGAGAAGTAAAGCCGATAGATAAAGATAATCCATGATACTCACTTGTTTTCAACACCAAGACTTGGATAAATCTCCTAAATGCCTGAAGAAAAAGTTGTTTTCAAATGACACGGTAACACGCCATAGTCGGTATAAACCATCTTACCTCGGTTTGTCATTTAAGGTTACAAGCGATTTAAGCACTCCTGGACTAATCTTGTCTATAAGAGTACCTGTATCTGATATCATAAGTGTTTTTTCCTTCACAATGCTCTGTAGTTTCTTTGCCTCAAAGTCAAGCTCAGCTTGACCTGTAGTTACATACCCGTAAGAATATACCAGTCGAGTTTCAATAGAAATCAGCTTATATACAAAAAAATAGACATGAAGCTATAGTTCAAACTTGGACTTTCAGAATAATAGAAATAATTATCAAGAAAATATTTAGTCTCATCGGTACTTCTAAACTACAAGAAGTACTGATGAGACTGAATATAAAAAATAATTATCGAGAAAATATTCAGTCTCATCGCGAGTGCAGAATTAAATAAAAAAACCTGCTTCCAATATAGTATGAGCATCATGAAATGGAATTCCAACAAACAGATCAGTTCCTGGAAACATTGTTCACGTCTTCTCGAAAGAGTCATGGTTACCACAGGTGGTAGTACACACTTGTTGCACCAAAGGTCTTGAAACTTCTTTCATTATTGATCCAAAAGGAGACGGAAAGCTACTTGATGTTGTCCGAGCCTTTTTACTTAATGCAGTAAGTGCTTCTCTGTTCCCATTCCTCAATTAATCATTCTCAACTAGCTGTACATTCACCAAAACAAAAAATAGAATACCCACTTAATTTTATAGAAAAGATTATAAATTATTTTGGTTGCAAGTGTTCTTGGTATGGCGTGAATGAGTTTGAATATGAAAATTGTAATTACCTGATGTCGGACTAAAATAAGATGTTCAGCTTGGAGTTCCAATTGTGTTAATTTGTTTTGAAAGTGGTTCATGTTGTCATTCATAATTGAAGAAAAGAAACTCCTGAAAAATTGTAAACAATGGTGAACGTTCCGGGTTAAAGGCAGCCAAGCCTGGTCCATTCAATTTACAATAGTAAGAAAAGTAACTGAGGAAGCTCAGTTTCTTTGAAAAGAAGCGTGTAAGATCGCATAGTGCATTACGAAAGGGTTAAATAACTTACCGTTCTTTGAGGGACGAAGAGATACGACGAAGGCACGAGTAGCGACGGCAGATGCACAAGGTGGAGTCGGAACGGAGACGCCGCCTTGTTTTCCGCGTGGTTGAGTTCAGTACGACTACAATCAAATCAAATTCTGCGAATTATTCGATATTTTTGCGAATTATTCGATATTTTGCACTAAAATTTTCAAAAGATTTGATATTTTCTTACCGAAAATTTTGAAGTTTATGGGGAAACATTTTTCTTTCGCATCGAAAATTTTAAAATTTTCGATATCCGGTAAGATACTGAAAATTTAGAAATTTTTGATAATTCATATATTCCTAATTTTTTCTTATTTTTGTAGTGAGGACCAGGGCCAAATACGATACCGTTGCGGACAGGCTGATAGAACGGAAGCACAAGTCCGAGTTGATGGGAGACAAACTTCTAAACTACGGGCTGACCAACATCCTCCGACCGGTTCTGACAAGAAACATTTGGTTGAGCAGCAAACACAGTTTCGCACACCCCGCCGTCAGGGCTAGAGAGTTTCCACTACTGAGGAGCCAATCGTGAAGCATTTTGTGGAGCCAACTCTTGCGGAGGTACATGCTTCTGTTCCTGTTGTTGAGTCGACAACTATAAAGGTTATTGAGGAGCTACATGTACTTGTTGCTATTGTAGAGTCGGTTGGTGAGAATGTTGTGGAGCAGTTTGTTGAGTAGGTTGATCCAAGTTTGAATATCATTTGTATATAAATCTTGCACTATCTGATCAGGAATCCTATTATCCCAAACAATCTTAACATCCTTGCAATCACGAAAAACATGCAAAGTATCTTCACAACTAGCTCCACAGATTTTACAGTTAGCATTTACATGTCCCTACATACTCATCCTCAGTCCAGTAAGCAACCTATCATGTTTTAATAACCAAACAAAATATTTCACTCTTTCTGTAACCTCTAGATTCCAGACCGTTTTCCACTCCTTGCTCACAAATGAATCATTATTAGCCATAAGAAATTTGTAGACCACCAATAGAAAAACTTCAATCCTCATCAATAGATACGACAAATCTGTCTTCACGACTACCTGCTACAGGAGGGTGTATCGTTGCTATCTTCATCCGAACATCATACGAAATCCAATCCATGCGCGTCTAGTTCCAACCACCATCCTCTCCAACAAGGTCCCTAACAGTTGCATCGCGCAACTTCATAGGAATGTTAACCCTAGTGTCCATAATACTTCTGCCAGGTTCAACCCACTTATCTTCCCAAGCATGAATCTGCTACCCTCACCAACATTCTAATAGCCAACTTTCATGAGAGTATCGCTGGAAGCAACAATTACTTTCCAGAGTTTCGAATCTCCTCTCTTTACTTGAAGAACGGAACTATGCTCCTCCATTTTATTCGTCCCATGAAGAAATTTGCACCATAAATCTTTATCACCATTTATGACTTTGCTACCCAAGTTTATGATACATGCAAAATTCATAGCTTCCATGTCTCGAAGCCCTAAACCACCCCAACTTTTACTAGTAGTAACAACATCCCATCTAACAACATGTTGCTTCTTCTTCAAATCTGTATCCCCACAAATGAAATTTCTCTGTAGCTTTTGTATTAACTTAATGCAATTCTTTGGCAGCAAATTTGACATCATAGGATAAACCAAAATCGCCTCAATAACTCTCTTAGAAAGAGTAACTCGACCAAAAAATGATAAACTTCGAGCCTTCCAATCAGAAAGCTTCTTCGAAATCTGTTCAATGACATAATCGAAATCATGCTTCCTAAAAGCACTTCCAGTAAGAGGAACACCTAAGTACTTACCAAAATTATTGGTTTCTATAAATCCTATAATACTCCCAAGCTTTGATCTATTCCTTTAAGTGACATTCCTCGAAAATAAGATAGAATATTTCTCTTGACTAATCTCTTGACCCGACATTTTGCAAAACAAGTTGAGGGTTTCTGTAACACAATTGAGTTGCTCCTCCGTCGCTTCACCAAAAATAAGTAGATCATCGAAAAACATCAGGTGAGTTATGTCAACCTTATTCCTACCAATTATAAATGGTATCCAATTCTTCTTACCCACTTCATGCTCAATAAGATGCGAAAGCTTTTCCATACAAAGCACAAACAAATACGGGGAGATAGAATCTCCTTGCCGAATACCTCGATGCGGTATGAAAAACTCAGTTCTACTACCATTCCAGTTTACATTCGTTTCTATGCTTGTAAATCCATGCATAATAATACTAATCATTTCCTTAGGAAGCTTAACTTCCTCCAAAATTCTCCAGATACACTCCCAAATTAGTTTATCATAAGCCCTAGACAAATCTATCTTCTCTGCAAAATAGCCTTTCTCCCCTTTCATATTCCTCATACTGTGCATTATTTCATTTGCGATAATAATATTCTCATGGATTGAACACCCTGGCACAAAACCTATATGGTATGGAGACACTAACTTAGACAGATGCAGTTTCAACTGACCTACTATAACTTTAGTAATAACCTTATAAATAGTATTGCATAGAGAAATAGGTCGAAATTGACGAATCTTTTGAGGATGCTCAACCTTAGGGATAATGCAAATACCCGTTTTATTAACAGATTCAATGTCATTGGGATTCTGCCAAATATGCTTAATGAAAATGAACAAATATATTCCAACAACATCCTATGCTTTCTGATAGAAATCCGCAGGAAATCCGTCCAGCTCCGGAGCCTCCCACGACTTCATAGAACATATAGCAGCTCTAACTTCATCCATGATAATCTCATCCTTCAAATGAGTAAGAACGTCTTCCTCCAGCTCAGGAAAACTGATTTCAGTTTGTTCTCAACCATACCAGTGTAGCGGCAAAAACTGCGAGTATAAGCCATTGAATTGACTTAACTCAAAAAAGTAACAAAAGAGTCGCCACTGCCATTTTATTTTATCCAAAAGACTAGGAAAAAAAGAGAATAAAATCCTCACAAAAAATATCAGAGATCTGGGATCGGGGGTTAGTTATGCAAATGGAAGGTGTTAGGCACCCAAAGCTTCTACGATACTCCGTATGAACCTTTTTGAAAATTTGTATATGTGTGCTAAAAAAGTGTATGTACAAAATGGATGGTGGGGGGAGAAAAGAAGTATTTTTATAATTTTTGGTTTGATATAACTTCCAATGAGTTCCAGGCCTACATACCGACAATATGCAATGTTGAAATCAAAACCAAGTAGTTCGGCTAGAAAAGACCAAATTTATGTGTTGGTTGATTTTAAGAAAATGTTAGTTTAGAAAAGCCACAAAGAGCTCAAAAAGGTTTGAATGAGGTTAGGTGTTTTTTAGTCTTATGAAAAGAAAAGTTAAAGTATTATTAAATGAATTGAAAGTTTATTAAGAAAATAAGTTTTGAAAATTCATGGACCTAAGTCCAAGTTTTTTTATGAAAGCGGTTCGAGTTTCAAAAAAAAATCCTTTGAAAAAGAGGGAAGATTTTGAAAATTAAAGAATGAGGAGGAGTGAAGAGGCTAACCTATGTACATAAAGTAAAAGGTAAGAGTAAAGAAAGATCTAACCGGGTGAGAAGACTAGTACTTGACATCAAGAGCCAATATCATATCCCATCCTTTAGATTACCACATAAACAACAAATAATCGGACATAAAAAACCAAGCTTCGGATAAGTCAATGCTTTTGGGTGAACTCTTGTCTTAAGAAAAACGGACAGAGTAACGGCTGTATTTCGAGGAAATTTACTCTTAATCGAGTATAACGGAATAACCTGCATACAAAGATAATAACCAGACAAGACAAAATAACACAAAGAGGGCACAAAAATCTCCAAGCTGAGGTAGGGGTCCTAATCCTAAGTCCAAAGATCAACCTCCAAGCACAAGGAGAGTAACCAAGTCCAATTAAGAGTTCTTTTTTATGTTTAAGTTGAATTATTAGGTATTTTAGAAAAGAAAAATAAAGCTCAAGTTAGCAAATTCAAAATAACAATAAAATAAAATGTTCAAGTGAGCAAATGAAAAATGACATAGAAAATAAAATGCTCAAGTGAGCAAAGAAAAAATGGCATGAAATGTAAATGCTAAAATTAAAGGTGCATAAAAATAAAGAGCATAAAAGTAAATGCAAAATGTAAAGAGAGAAAAGTAAAAAAAGCAATTAATAAAGGTTAGCAAGATGACCATCTTGAAAATTGTCAAGTATATCATCAAATTATTAACTGTCAATCGTCAGCAAAGTGACCATCTTGAAACTTACGCATGAAGACTTGCCAGAAGGTTGATAGAATCAACGCAATCACACAACAAGTTTTAATTGTTTTTTGTCAAGTATATCACCGATTTTGGAATTATCATATCACTTGATCAAAGATGATTGAGAATTTCCAATGGACAAGGTTAGTGGAAACTTGCCAAAAGCTTGATTAGAAATCAACGCGACCACGCGACAAGCACCACAAGTGTTGAACCAAAATCAAAGCTCAAGTCATCTTTTGGGGCTTATGTTAGAACATTGAAGTTCATGCCACCAATTGATCACTTTTTTATTCGGGACAAAATAAAATAAGATGAAGAATAAATAATGTAGCACTATGTTAAGCAATCGCCAAGTGACTTATGTAGAAGCCACCCTACAATGAGGCCCGTTAATGGTGATGTATGTGTTGAAAAAGAAAACGAGAAGAATGATATGTAGATCATCTTCTAATGTTTGTCAAAACATGTAAAAAAAAAGAATTATAGAACAACTTGGATTCTCATCTCTAATTTCTTCCATCTTTAAGTTCAATCGCACATCTTGGTGGATTAAGACACAAAATATATTGTTGACTCAAAGCACCAAGAATTAATTGTATAATTAATCCTTTGATAGATTTGAATCACCAATACATTTATCCAACCTCATCAACACCCAAAGTCCATTGAGATTAAAGAGGAATTAGGTGTACAAGAATACAATCCAAGGAAATCATCAAGAGAATGGAGTAGAAGAAGAGTAAAGATCCAAAACAAGTCAAAAAAACAAGTGAAAATCATAATTTACCCTTTGTGCAATCGATTGCAGCAGGATGAAAAACGATTGCACACTGTTATTTTTTCAAATTTTTTTAAAACGTGGCCCATGCAATCGATTGCGGCAGAATGCAAATCGATTGCACACTGTAAAAATCAGAAAATCAGATTTCTAAAGGCCAAATCCTTGTTCAAAACTTTTCACAAACACCTTGTGTTCCTTGATTCAAGTGAGCACAAAAATTCCAACTAATTCTTGAGGTTTTAACATCAATGGAACTAAAAACAAGTTTGCTCAATGAATCAAACAACAACAATTATCAAGAGATAACATAATCAAAGATGAAAATCAACACTCACCACTTGTAGATCTTGAGAAATTTGCAAGAGTAACACTTCAAATTGCTTCACTTAAACTTCAAAAATCAAAATCACAAGCCTAGATTTAAAGAATTGATGAAGAAAAAGAGAGTGGATGGAGGTTTAGCTCAAAGAATTAGAGAATTCTAATGAAGAATTCACTAATCTTTATGAAGAAGAAAGAGCTTTGAGTGAGTTGGGAGAATTGGGGGAAATGAGAGAATGAGGAGAAATTTTGAAAAGGTGTATTTGGCTATCAAAAGCTTGAGATTTGAATGAGAGGAGGCCTCTATTTATAAGGTTTTGGTTAGGGAATGAGTGATGGTTTGGAGTTTGGTTTGGAAATTCGAATTAGGCTTGGAAAATTAATTTGGAGCCAAAATTGAATCAATTAGTAATTAATTTCGAAATTAACAGAAAATAAAAAATGAAATTGGAGCCCAAGCCCACAAACTTGAAAACTGCCCAATTTCTCAAAATTCTGCGTAGTGCAATCGATTGCACTCTAGTGCAAATCGATTGCACTAAGTTATTTTTTACAAAATTGGCTGAAATGTTCAGTGAGCAATCGATTGCTCCAATGTGAAAATCGATTGCACCCTTTTTTTTTTTTTGAAAAATTGGTTTTAAATCATGTTTGGGAAAAAACATCGGAAAAACTTACATTCGCCTGATGTCTTGGATTGATACCTACAAAAATACAAGATTAAAAGACAAAAGCAAATATATTTTTTTGTATCAAAATGTGGCACAATGACATTTACATCTGCTTCTTCATCGGACTCATCAACGTAGAAATACTCATCAGCAGAAACATATTCATCATCAGATTCATCAAACGATCCTTCAATCATATTGACACCATTATTGAAACCAACCCTCCTTACTACAATCTGAATAATATCTTTGTCTAAAAGACACTGAATATATCTTTTAACAACATCACAATCACGATGAAATATGCTACATACTGAGCATTCACTATATTGGTGCACCTCTTGCCCTTCAATGAAATTGAACTCGGCGTGCAAATTCACCAAATTAACATTAGTCTCATTCACATCACGAATTTGAATTTCTAGAGGAGGACCATAGACATCATTCACTTCAACTTCAAGCTCATCCTTCGACCTGATAACATGAATAAGGTTCTTGTCCATCATATCTTGAAGATCACTCTTTATCTTATCACAACCACGAGTATCCTCACTGCACACATTACAAGCAGCATGATTATGAGTGCAATAACCAACTTTACAGATAACAACATGCATCTTCACGAGATCTCCAATGATCGAATTTACATCATAAAACTTGATTTCTCCATCAATCATATTCACAACATTTCCATGTTTGGGCAACGGATTCCCTTGCACATTAGAACCCATGTCTTTGAAAGACAAAAGACCTAATCTGACTATCTTTTACACTTCTGACTTTGATGAATAACAATTCTAAATATTATGCCCTGGATCTCCTTGGTGGTATGCACAAGTCTGATCAGCCTTGTAATACCATGTCAAAGGATTTGGAACAGTTGGAGGTGCCCCTGGTTGCACCAAGTGCTTCTGAATCAATGCTGGATACATGTCCGCATAAGTCATTGGAATCAGATCAAAAGGTTCTCTTTTTGGGCCTTACCCTTGTTGAGATGCTTTGTTATAAGGGATAGTAGTTGGAGTTGTAGCAACAATAGGGGTAACAACAACAACTTGTTGGTTCTAAGTACGTATACCAGGAGGTCTAGTTCTCCTCTCCTGGACAACAACATTAACTTCTTCTTTCTTTTTGGAGAATACAAAACATGGCTTCTTAGCCCCACTCGATCCTTCTTTTTTCGACAATCGTCCCTCTCGGACAGCCTCTTCTAGACGGACTCCCATGCTCACCATTTCCGCAAAATCATTAGGTGCACTGACCACCATCTTCCTGTAATAGAAAGGACCCAAAGTCTTTAGGAAAACTTTGGTCATCTCTTGCTCACTTAAAGGAGGTATAACCTGTGTAGCAAGCTCACACGCCATTGCTGAGCATACTCTTTGAAGGATTCCTTATCTTTTTGAACTATTGCCCTTAACTGATCACGATCGGGCTCCATGTACATATTATAGTTGTAATGCTTCACAAAAGCTTCACCCAAATCATTGAATGTATGAATGCCATTGTTGTCTAGATTCATATACCATCTCAAAGCTGCACCAGTCAAACTATCTTGAAAGAAGTGAATAAGCATACGCTGGTCTTCAGTATGAGTGGACATCCTTCTCAAATACATCATCAAATGGTCACGAGGACAAGAATTGCCGTTGTACTTCTCAAACTTTGGAACTTTGAACTTAGCAGATACTTTCACATTAGGAAATAAGCAAAGATGATTGATATTATCGCCAAAATGCACTTTCCCCTTGAGGGCTTTCAGCTTTTTCTGCATCTTATCAAACTGTTCCTGGAAACCATCCATTCGATCATAGAAGTTCGAGCTTTCACTCAGAGGAGGAAGTGGATTATCAAACTCTTTGTTGAAAACAGGAGTGGCATGCACCACAGGAGGTGCAGAAACAACAACAGACTGGACCAAGGAGATCATTGAGCAGCATGGTTGTAACCTTCAAGCATGAAATTTTCTAGCATTCCCCAAGGATAACCAGAAGGCATACGGTGCTGGACGATAGAAACTACTGGCACAACAGAAACATGAGCATGTTGAATCTCAGAGATAACAGTTGTCTGTTGAGGTGGAATGATACGAGGAGAAGACAGAGGAGGTAGTGGCTGATTCTGAGCAACCACCAACTGTTCCACCATAACATTCAAGTTGGCCATACCGGCTCTCAAGGAAGTAACCTATTCGCGCAGATCACAATTCTTTTGCTCTAGATTTTCCATCTTCTTCTTGGAGTTGACTCGAGTGTTATATCGATGCAACAACTTGAAGACTAAATGAAGCAGAGAAACGGATAAGACACTTGGGAGAGTATGAAAATGCATGAATGTGTGTGTCATGATGCATGAGATGCAATGCATATGATTTATTTATTATTTCCTTTTTTATTTTTATTCATTATTCAAGGAACATAATAAAGACAATTTAATTTGCAAATATCAAAGTATTAAACATTTGAAATATTGTAATAAAACTCATATCATTAATAAAATATTTTGAGGATTACAACTCTTCAATACAAGTTTCAATGAACCTAAGTACAATGGAGCATAAAATAGAAACTAGAAATCCTAAGGAACCAAGTCTGCAGAAGACCCTTCATCAAATGACCTCTTCCTCTTAAGCTTCCTAATCTCTTCCTCCAGCTATTCATTCTCCAGCACGTACCTATCAACGTAACCTTTCCAAGCACAAAGCTCGGGAGAAGTATGAGAATGAGCAAAAGCAATAGAAGATGGGTGAACACTGGAAGAAAATAAATCCTCTTGCTTCTCCATCATCTCTACAGCACGACTCTCAAGAATCTCAATCAAATCATCCTTTTCTTTCAACTCTATTGCATGAGACATCTTCAAGGTATGATGCTTGTTCTTCCAAGCTTCTTTCTCTTGTTGCATCCTCACCAAAGCAAACTGAAGATCCTCTATGTCATCTAAACCCTGAGTAATAGCCAATAACAAATCAGCAAGAGGCTCCTCACGAGAATATGGCATCTTCAACTCAATAGCTCTTGCTTGAACCTATATGAGATAAGGATCCAAAGAAATAACTCCTATATGCCGTAGATTCTCTTTGCCTTTCCTATGAATATGATGCCAAGCTTTCTCTATATCCTTTCTAGCTTCACTGTGGTCTTCACCCTCTTTAAGAAATAAACCACTCACATGAATACTTTTTGGTTTATCCCTCATCAGATAACCAAGTTGATGGTGTGCAAGAACAGGATTGTAGCTAATGCATCCCTTTGTACCAAGAAGAGGCATATTGGGAAAGATACCACAACGATCGATAATCTCTACATCATAATAAACCTGACGATACCATAAAATATCAGAATGAGTGACAGCCATGATCTTCGGTGCCCAAATAGATCCCCTCCTAGGATCCCAAAGAGCACTAGTTGTAGGTAAATGAGAAGTAAACCAACGGTATAACAATGGTGTACAACAGATAATCTCTCCTTCTTGACAGAAGTTTTGAAGGTGAATAGAATAGTAAGTCTCTGTAAGAAGTGTGGGAACATGATTCCCAATCATGAAGATCCTAATAGCATTAACATCAACAAAGTTGTCAACGTTGGGAAATAATAACAAACCATAGGCGAGCAAGGCAAAGATGACTTCAAAAGCCTCCATACTCCTCATATCAGCAAAATAACGAGCTTTCTTAAAAAAAATGCAGTCGGTAATCCTCTGATACAACCCTTGGTAGTCATATTGTCTTCAATCTTAGACCTCTTCAGATGGGTAATGTCAGCAATCACATGATACTTAGGCTCCTCCTCCAAACCAGTAAAAGGAACAACACTAGTAAAAGGCCGACCAAATAGGTAAGAATACTCCTCCAAGGCAGGAACCAACTGATAGTCAGGAAAAGTGAAGCAATTGTATAACGGATCATAGAACTGAACCAAGGTGAAAATTAAACCATCCTTCATCTTTGTCTTCATCAAAGGTATAATAGTCCCATACTTCTTCCGGAAATCCTCTAGACTCTCAATCTCATCAATCAAGCTCATCAGTCCCTCAATCTTAGGTTCCTTGAAATTGTATTTTCGAGTCCTCCTTTTTCCATAATCCATGGTCAAAGTATACCTGAGATATTTGCAAAGGTCAATTTTAAGTTCCTTGAACAACTTTCTGAAAAAAGATGCGCATGGGTGCATGAATGCATGATGCAACAAGCACACACAAAGATCACAAACATGGGGGTCCATAGGTTCGACGTCACAAGCATGAAGTCAAAAGGTACTACCCACAAGGTATTCAAAGCTTTGTCACCTGTACATCAAGGTTCTAAATGAATCCCAGAGTTTTCATTCCTCCATCCAATACTATCACAAATATAAAAAATAAATTCATAGCTAACATGTAAAACAAGGGATGCCACAATTTATTTTTTAAAATATAATTAACCAAACAGTTGTCATGCATTACCGAGGAACGTAAACATCCATAATCAGGGAATAACATGTTTTACACAGCGAAATTAAATAAAAACTAGGATAATGTCAAACCACAATGATCCAAACTAATCTCAAATAAATCAACAGGGTTTCATTAGCACTCTAATCCAATCGTTCCCCAGTGTTACAACTACCAGAGCATGACACTGACACACGGATAAACTAAATAGCACAACTCTATAAGTCATTCTCACCAACTCCTGATCCGCTAACTTTAATCTGAAATCATCAAAGTAAGGGTGAGACTTCATAATAATTAAAATGCATTATAAGTTTCTCACAACAATAAAATATCTCAAGTATATTAATCCACCATTTTTAGCATAATCAGATAAGTCGAGTTTTCACCAATTAATTCAAAAGCATACATCCATACATGACAAACAAATTATAACACTAGAAGCCATCCTATCATGTTATACTTCACATAAATGCAAATGTACGACTCTTTGCATGTGATACCAAAATGTGAACTAAGTCACCAACATCGATTCGTCCATAATCACCCAGACATGAATCCAGCCTCACCACCCATAATCACCCGGGAACGGTTATTGGCAATACTCACTAATTTCGCACAATGGGAATTAGCTACCACCAAAATGTATATGCATGCACATCATAAAGCATGCAACATTCAAATATGTTCATGACCACACCAACCATCATAAACCAAACTCAAACCAAAACATGATATCATTCATTAATCATGTATACGTCAAACAACATAATCAATGCATTTCATCCACCAGAAACTGTTACAGTCAAATATCATGGATACACCACTGCATATACCAAGTATGCACAAAGTAACAAAATGCATAATTTGAAATTTGAAGCATTTTCAAAATAATTTCAAGTTTACAATTATTTTCTTCATTTTATAAAATAGGTTATTTAATTTAGAAAACACTGCCCAAAACGACATCCAAAACGGAGTTACGGTTTAGAAAATATGATTTTTTGAAGTTTTAAGATTTTTCAAAATGACACAGTGGTAACCGGTTCCTCCCAGGAAGAACCCGGTTCCCACAAACCTCAAAAGCACGCTCTCTGGAAAAATGTATGGGGAACTCGGTTCCTCCAAACAAGGAACCGGTTCCTACTAAAAATCTCATTTTTCAGTGTAAAAATTTCACTTGGAATCCGGTTCCTCCCCAGGAGTAACCGGTTCCTGCATTCAAAAATGCTCGATTTCACTGACCAACACACTGGGAACCCGGTTCCTTCCACAAGGGAACCAGTTCCCACGACCTACAGTAGCAGAAAACACAAGTTTTGACAGCAACATGTTTCCAATTCCTATCCTTCCCAATCGAACCCATACATTCCAATGCAGTATAATCAATCAAACAACAGCAATAACATGCAATATAACATGTTCCGGTCATCCATAACAATCCTATATCATGCAATTTAGTTAATTCAACACAATTCGACAACAATTGGGATAAATCCTACAAACCTAGAAAGTTCTAAATTGGGATTCCTAACATGCTATGATCAACCCTATTGATTTCAAAACCTATAAGGCATAGTAATTAATCAAAATCACCCCTTACCTTAAGGATTCGTCGAATTCTGACACCTTTGGCTTTTCCTTCTTCCTTTTCCTCTTCTCAATTGCACGTAGAATGTAACTTCCCAATTCTTCTCTTTTCCTTTTTCCTTTTATTCTTATTACTCTAAAATAATAAAAATAAAACAAATAGTGTGAGTAGAGCCTTTTACTCCTCACACCCCCACTTTACACCTCACACCACCAACAATTCCACTTTTATTTTAATTAATTAATTTCAATAATTCAAAAATACCAATAATTAGATTCTAATTAAATTAATAATTAAAAATTCTAATTATTTAATAGTCGAAATATTGGGGTGTCACATACTCGGTAATTAGCAATATCTTCAGGTGAAATTCGTTTGAGTGCAGTATCGCGTAGCAATTACTTCCAGATAACTCCATAATAGTCCCCGCACTACGCCTAAAAATGCCAAGATGGGTTAAGGGCTCTACGACTGCTCAGCTTCAAGGACTCTCAGGTCGAAAGCAGTCATGTCTTCCCGATCGCTCGGTAAACAAAATACCACAGTCAAGGAGGTCTCCACTAAGTGAGGGATCTCATGTCTCCTTCTTCGGAATTACTCCCTAAAAGTTAATATGACTATACCGCCCGTACTATCTTAATTTTGTCCGAGTCCAGGTATAGGAACTCAAAAAAAAGATCACCAAGCACCCCTAAAAACCAGAAAAACATCCAGACAAACAAGCATACGATATATACAAACAGTATAGCACAATTATACAAATAAACAAAAATAGGGTTAATCCACTTAGAGATGGTCTACAAATAGGTCAAGCATCCCTAGCAGAGTCTCCACTTTTTTTGTAGTGGCAAAAATTGCGAGTATAAGCCATTGAATTGACTTAACTCAAAAAAAGTAATAAAAGAGTCGCCACCGCACTTTTATTTTATCCAAAGGACTAGGAAAAAGAGCGAATAAAATCCTAACAAAACAGATTAGAGATCTGGGACCGAGGGTTAGTTATGCAAAGGGAAGGTGTTATGCACCCAAAGCATCTACGGTACTCCGCAGGAACCTTTTTGAAAATTTGTATATGTGTGCTAAAAAAGTGTATGTACAAAATGGATGGTGGGGGAGAAAAGAAGTTTTTTTTTTTTAATAATTTTTGGTTTAATAGAACTTCCATTGAGTTTTAGGCCTACATACCAACAATGTGCAATGTTGAAATCAAAACCAAGTAGTTCGGCTAGAAAAGACCAAATTTGTGTGTTGGTTGATTTTAAGAAAATGTTAGTTTAGAAAAGCCACAAAGAGCTCAAAAAGGTTTGAATGAGGTTAGGTGTTTTTTAGTCTTATGAAAAGAAAAGTTAAAGTATTATTAAATGAATTGAAAGTTTATTAAGAAAAGAAGTTTTGAAAATTCATGGACCTAAGTCCAAGTTTTTTTTATGAAAGCGGTTTGAGTTTCGAAAACAAGAATCCTTTGAAAAAGAGGGAATATTTTGAAAATTAAAGAATGGGGAGGAGATGAAGAGGCTAACCTATGTATATAAAGTAAAAGGTAAGAGTAAAGAAAGATCTAACCGGGTGAGAAGACTAGTACTTGACATCAAGAGTCAATACCATATCTCATCCTTTGAATTACCACATAAACAACAAATAATCGTACAAAAAAAACAAGCTTCGGATAAGTCAATGCTTTTAGGTGAACTTTTGTCTTAAGAAAAACGGGCAGAGTAACGGCTGTATTTCAAGGAAATTCACTCTTAATCGAGTATAATGGAATAACCTGCATACAAAGATAATAACCAGACAAGAAAGAATAACACCAAGGACACAAAAATCTCGAAGTTGACGTACGACTCCTAATCCTAAGTCCAAAGATCAAGCTCCAAGCACAAGGAACTAACCAAGTCCAATTAAGACTTTTTTTATGTTTAAGTTGAATTATTAGGTATTTTAGAAAAGAAAAATAAAGCTCAAGTGAGCAAATTCAAAATAACAATAAAATAAAATGCTCAAATGAGCAAAGGAAAAATGACATAGAAAATAAAATGCTCAAGTGAGCAAAGAAAAAATGGCATGAAATGTAAATGCTAAAATTAAAGGTGCATAAAAATAAAGAGCATAAAAATAAATGCGGAAAGTAAAGAGAGAATGTAAAAAAAGCAATTAATAAAGGTTAGCAAGATGACCATGTTGAAACTTGTCAAGTATATCATCGAATTGTTAATTGTTAGTCGTCAGCAAGGTCACCATCTTGAAACTTACGCATGAAGACTTGCCAGAAGCTTGATAGAATCAACGCGACCATACGACAAGTTTCAATTGTTTTTTGTCAAGTATATCACCGGTTTTGGAATTATCATATCACTTGATCAAAGATGATTGAGAATTTCCAATGGACAAGGTTATGAGAAACTTACCAGAAGCTTGATTAGAAATCAACGCGACCATACGACAAGCACCCCAAGTGTTGAACCAAAATCAAAGCTCAAGTCATCTTTTGGGGCTTATGTTAGAACATTGAAGTTCATGCCACCAATTAATCACTTTCCGATTTGGGACAAAGGAAAATAAGATGAAGAATAAGCAATGTAGCACTATATTAAGCAATCGCCAAGTGACTTATGTAGAAGTCACCCTACAACGAGGTCGATCAATGGTGATGTATGTGTTGAAAAAGTAAACGAGAAGAATGATATGTAGATCATCTTCTAATGTTTGTCAACACATATAAAAAAAAAAGAAAAAAATAATGATAGATCAACTTGGATTATCTTCTCTAATTTCTTCTATCTTTAAGTTCAATCGCTCATCTTGGTGGATTAAGGCACAAAATATATTGTTGACTAAAAGCACCAAGAATTAATTGTATAATTAATCCTTTGATAGATTTGAATCACCAATACATTTCTCCAACCTCACCAACATCCAATGTCCATTGAGATTAAAAGGGAATTAGGTGTACAAGACTACAATCCAAGGTAATCATCAAAAGAATGGAGTAGAAGAAGAGTAAAGATCCAAAACAAGACAAAAAACAAGTGAAAATCATAATTTATACTCTGTGCAATCGATTGAAGCAGGATGCAAATCGATTGCACACTATTATTTTTTCAAATTTTTTTAAAATGTGGCCCGTGCAATCGTTTGCAGCAGAATGCAAATCGATTGCACACTGTAAAAACCAGAAAATCACATTTCTAAAGGCCAAATCCTTGTTCGAAACTTTTCACAAACACCTTGTGTTCCTTGATTCAAGTGAGAACGAAAATTCCAACTAATTCTTGAGGTTTTAACATCAATGGAACTAAAAAAAAAAAATTCTCAATGAATCAAACAACAACAATTATCAAGAGATCACATAATCAAAGATGAAAATCAACACTCACCACTTGTAGATCTTGAGAGAAATTTGCAAGAGTAACACTTCTAATTACTTCACTTCAACTTCAAAAATCATATTCACAAGCCTAGATCTAAAGAATTGATGAAGAAAAAGAGAGTGGATGGAGGTTTAGCTCAAAGAATTAGAGAATTCCAATGAAGAATTCACTAATTGTTATGAAGAAGAAAGAGCTTCGAGTGAGTTGGAAGAATTGAGGAAAATTAGAGAATGAGGAGAAATTTTGACAAGGTGTATTTGGATATCAAAAGCTTGAGATTTGAATGAGAGGAGGCCTCTATTTATAAGGTTTTGGTTAGGGAATGAGTGGTGGTTTGGAGTTTGGTTTGGAAATTACAATTAGGCTTGGAAAATGAATTTGGAGCCAAAATTGAATCAATTAGTAATTAATTTCGAAATTAACAGAAAATAAAAAATGAAATTGGAGCCCAAGCCCACAAACTTGAAAATTGCCCAATTTTTCAAAATTCTGCGCAGTGCAATCGATTGCACTAAGTTATTTTTTGCAAAATTGGTTGAAATGTTTAGTGAGAAATCAATTGCTCGAATGTGCAAATCGATTGCACCCTATTTTTCTTTTGAAAAATTGGTTTTAAATCAAGTTTGGAAAAAAAACATCGGAAAAACTTACATTCGCCTGGTATCTTGGATTGATACCTACAAAAATACAAGATTTAAAGACAAAAGCAAATATTTGTTTTGTATTTTAATCAGAGGTTAGAAGATGAAAGAAATGCAGATCAATCATGCATGCAGAACACAATTAGGGTGCTTGGTGATTCCTTGAGAGCAAACTTAGGAATAGGACAACCATAAGAGCCCAACCTTGTTTGTGATCTTAATGCATTGTGATGATGAGATGATGAGGAATCTTAGGGGGGAAAATTAGGGTACAAAAACCAGGCATTAGGGCTAGCAAAAATATGTTTATAAAAATTAGAGGCATGATATTTTATGGCTTCATTCTCAATGATCCAATCTCTATTATCATCTTTCAATATATTAATCATATTCCATTTCCTTCTAGAAATAGTCTTCATATGGTGATATTTTGTATTGCGATCTCCATCAGCAAGCCATTTGGTTCTCGACCTTTGAAACCACATCAACTCTTCCTGATTCAAAATACTACTCAGCTCCTTAATAAGTTTATTTTCAAGCGTACACATACCTTCAGCATTGTCACGATCCTGAAGTTTCCTTTGAACACCATCTAGTCGACGCAAAACTTCCCTTTTCCTTCTCCTGACTTTGTCAAAGGTACTAAGCTTCCAATTCATTCCTCAAATTTGTCAAAGGTACTAAGCAACTACATTCCTCCTGACTTTGTCAAAGGTACTAAGCAACTACATTTCTCAAATTTGCAGTAATAACCATATTCTCACGCCAAGAATTCTTAAGCATATCATTATAAGAATCACCGGTTAGCTAAAATTCCGAAATCTAAACATACGCTCCTTATAAGACTGAATTTCCTCCTTCATATTGATTAGAATAGGGTGGTGATTTGAAAACTCAACCCTCATTAACAGTTTAACGAAAGCATCAGGAAACAACAACCTCTAATCATCATTACTCAAGGCCCCATCAAGCTTATCATAGATTCTCTGGCCACCATGGAAAAATGGCCCTCTCAAAGTGAACTTAGGCCCTCGAGTTTCCACATCACTAACCTTACAAGTATTTATTATTTCTTGCTAACTCGGAATCTGTTCAATGAGGCTGAAATACCTCTATTCTTCTCTCCAATGTGAATTATATCATTAAAGTCACCATCAAATAACCAAGGACCATTTATATTACTATCTATATCCTTCAAATCATGCCACAATGCCTTTTTGCTACACTCTTGATGTCCAACATATATAGCAGTAAAGAACCACATAGGTTCCCTATCAAATTTAATTCTTGTATGGATAAAATGATCAGCTTTCCCACATAAAGAAACTTCCATCTCATCTTTCTTCCAAACCATAACAATCCTACCAACAAAACCTCTATTCTCACTAAAATCCATGCAATCAAATCCCAGCCTTTTGAAAGGTTTATAAATTATGGAAGAATCACACCTAGTCTCCATTACTATCATTATAATTGGCTTATAACTATCCACATAACGTTTACTGTAACACCCCATTTCTACCCGGTAATTATAAGGGAAATCAGAGTATAAAATTTTCAACAAACAAAAGAGATGCCACATTTTCAACTTAGAACAACTTCATATAACCATAATTAATTTAGATACATAACATTGGTTCGGATAAACTGATAACAACCTGATTTATTCTTTTGAATGTAAATTTTTTTAATTAAAATAATTATTTAATAACAACAACTTAAAATTCAACTACTAAAACAATAACAAGAATTAAGCAACAATTGTTCATCCCCCGAGTGCTACGTATCAGAGCAACTAAACCGACTTAGACTAATAGCAACTAAATTCTTCTTTCTCGAATACCTGCACATTACCAGTATAAAGGCAACGACGAAACAAACGAAAGGGTGACATATCTACCAATATAATTGAATTCATGATAAATAATATATTAGAATATAGATCATATAATTCACCACTTCACATAATCCAAACAACATTTATATCAACAATACCAACAATCGATTACAGCAACATATATACAAACAATTAGCAACGACAACAATTATAACACAACAACATTTTCAACACAACATAACAACTATTTCACAACAAAACAATAACAACAACAACATAAGTCAACTGACAGATCAACATATCAACTATAATTATGTGACTTCAAATGCGACTCAACTGTGCATATGCATGTGGTATCATTGGAGTAAAACTCCCAACTTAGAACATTGCCAGTAATTCCGAGGCACAAGACATAAGCCTTCAACATTTTACCAATCCAGGCCAACATTTTGAGCATTCTCTCCAACATAAAAATTGTCAATCCAGACCAGCATTTTGAGCATTCGCTCCAACATAAAAATTTCAAATCCAGGCCAACTTAATAATGCAATGTATGCCATGCGATCTCAACCTCAATCAACAAGATCACGATAATGCAACAACAACATAACAACTAGTCAACTGAAATTCAACATTGGCCATAGGCCTACAACTCAGTACAATTCAACATTGGCTAAAAGCCTACAACGTAATACAATCCAACATTGGCTAAAAGCCTACAACTTTAATACAACCCAACATATCAACGTAATCAACATAATTCACAACAACTCAACACTAGCTAAAAATCCTACGACATAGTAACAATTCAAATTATAACCATTCAGATTGTTTTCATCAAATCCTAGTTAACTGCTTATCGGTTAGGATTACTAGTATCTCGATTCTACACTGCTATGAATAACCATTCCGCTACTATCCATTCACTATTGAATTAGTATATTGATTCTAGTCATTAAATATACTACTAGTCCATAATACGACAACTAGCCGACTTCTACTATTTCAACGCTACCACAATACCTCGGCTAACCAAAACACCGTCCGCTATCTTTAACTACTTCGCTCTTGTTGGTATTCATATAATCTACATAATCCAACTTAATTTAATAAAACACCATACGACCATATTGTCACTTCATTAACAAACTTTCTACCAATCTAATCACTTATCTTAGTTGATTCCAATGGCATACAACGACAACATAAACCACCCCGTAGAACGACAAATCAACCATCAACGCTGGCCATCAAGCCTTTAATAACAACAACGTTAGACAAAAACAACAACAACGTTCAACAACAACAACTTTCTGCAATATCGGTTCATTATATTCAACATGGATTCAACAAAACAAACATGCTACGATAGCTTACTAGCATATACGAGTCATTCCCTCAATTCTTCCAATTTCGATTAATCGACCAAACCGATTACATTTACCGACATATTAATCCGGAATTATTTCTAATCGATTCCTATGTCATTCCTTACTAATTACTAGCAATATTTTACCCATAAAAGCCTGCACAAGGTTCCCTAAGTAAAGTGTTTAAATTGGGCAAAATTCACAAATCAAAAAATATGTTCCAAACAACTCAGTACGCGTCGCGAACACTCCTTTGCGCCGCGACTTTAGCAGGATTCAGTTCGCGTCGCGTCAACCTATTGGCGCCGCGAACTGAGCATGATATAATGGGTTTTTGGCGCTGCCATCATCTTCCTCTTGCCAATTTCTCCAAAGTTTTGGTACCCAACCCCCACACAATCCAAAACAAACCATCCTAAGGTACTAGCAACATGGGTAATCAAACAAAAACAACATTTATAACAACATTCAACAATCTTCATGGATTTTCAAGCTTCAATTGGAAATTCCAACAACAACAACAAAACACCAAACAAGGCAAATTTATAACCCCATCCCACATATCATCCATCATGCATCCCGCTATAGAGTTAGAACCCCACCCTTACCTCTTTGATGGCAACTCCAAACCTTGGCTCTAGCTCTTTTCCTTGTTCTTGGCTCTTCTTCAAAACCCTAGCCCTCCTTCTCTTCTCCTCTTTATTTCTCTTCTTTGTCTTTCTTTCTCTTCTCTTTTTGTTTTATAATCCCACTAGTAATAATAGTAATAATAATAATATTATCCAACTCGATTAATAAAATAGTCCATTATTAATAATAATATTATTTCTAATATTATTTCTTTAATGTATCAATTTAATTAATTCTCCGACTAACCGAATAAAATTCGATTTCAACTTAATAATCCAAATACGTTCCCAAAATAATGCCGACAAATCCAATTGATTTCTTGAACTTCGAGTAAATCCAATAATCAAATCCTTAAATAATCTAATTAACCAATTAATTAAATTCGGGCGTTACATTTACAAAAGTGATGGAAAGCACGAATTACCGCTCCTCTACAATTCCACACAATAATCTTTTTATTTGTACACATCATAAAAACAAACTGGGTTAAGAGAAAAACCATTAGATAGTTAGAGGAGTTTCACAAACTTCCTCTACTGAACCATCAACTCCAAAGTCCTCAATTCCATTTTCGAAATTACTTCCTTGAACCTCATCCCTAATATGCATAGTATTCCTATATGAAAAAGTATTTTTGTGGGAGCTTTTACTATTTTTATTAGGTGGTTTATCCACTTCAATAACTGCTTGTTCACTAGCATGAGAATGAGCCAATCCAATCACGCCATCTGTCTCTCCACTACTTTCCTTATTACTCTTCCTGTCTTTCCTTTTTAAATTAAAAACGTCAGAATTGTCAACATCACGTGAGTCCCCATGTTTGTATTTCTCCAATAGACCCTCCACACCTTTACTATTAATACCACTTGTCCTGTCCTTGTTTTCAATGCCTCATTTAGCAGCTAACACTTTGGTTTTGTCTTTTTGATTCTCTTGTATTTGTCGTCTGCTTGTTAGCCGGTAATTTCGATAACATTACTTTGATAAGAGGATGCTTGATGTCAAAGAAATACTTATTCTGAACAGAGTCCAAAAGTTGAAACAAATTGGCATCAATAGGAAGTTTCAAAGTAAAGAGTGATTGGTTAGAAAAATTAGAGTTGTTACTCTAAAGCCTTTCGATTTCAAGCAAGGTACGGGCTTCGATTTTTGCATACCATGCCTTAATTATAAGAGCTCGAATTCAAGGGCTGAAGTGGTCCAGGGGAGAGTTATTTGTGGTTCGAATCGAAAGAAACAAAAATCCACCTCGCTCGTGTAAGATTCGAAATTCAAATAAAATGCGCCATTTGCAGAGGACGCGTGGAGGTCAGTAAACGAAAGAGGCATGCATGCTTCGAACGTGGCGTAATTTTAGAGTAGGGTCGTTAGGGTCGAAATGCTATAAATAGGTGTTCTAATGTTAGAATTCGGTGTGTTTACTTGTGTACTAGAAAATCTCATATACTCAAATTACCGTGATTTAGGGAAAAGAGTTGCAGATAACATGTACGTACAGAACATCATCATTATGCTTTTTCGTAATTTAAATTCAAGTTATTTTACATTTACTTCGCCTTTACAGTTTCCTTGTTTCTGAATCTTATTGTTTTCCTTTACATTTCGCTCAAACAGTTTACTTTCCCAGAAACTTTATTTTTATTGTCCATCTCTTTCGTTCAAACACTTTAGATTTCCAGAAGTCTCTACTTTTATTATCAAAGTCCTTTATATTTTATCCGTTTTACGTTACACAGTTTTACATTTAATTGTCAAATTTCTAGTTTAAATCGAAGCCAATTATTAGCCTATAAATCATTCAGTCAGTACATCTCCTTAGATAAATTTAGAGAAACTTCAAAACAATGGATATAAACATGACGTTGAATTATGACACATGTCTTAGAATCAATTTAGTCGATCCTGTAAATAACCAGTAATTAAAAGACTGACGTTTGTTTGCGAGAAATCACAGTAAACACTGCCTCCACTACCAAAAAATAAAGATCCTTTATTTATCTGGTTATTTACTTTAACATGTCCCCCATTACCTTTTTGCCACATCATCAAATCACTATATCAGCAGACTGACTAATTCCTTCATCCCCAAACACTTCTTTAAGAATATCACTTGTGGACTTATTAAAATATTTATTTTCGTTATTATTATTAATAACAAACACATTAAATGTCCCATCAATACCTCTATTATTTTCTTCATTATTGTTTTGAATCTCTCCATTAAACACATAATTATTTCCATTTAGAGCAAAATCCTCAGATTCCAAAGCCTGGAATCTAGATCCACCAATTCCGAGTCTGGCATTAAGTATTACTGAAATATTGCTTTTTCGGCCATCTGCAACCTTCCTAACTCTTCTTTGTTTTTGGGCTACTTTCCATGGCTAATTAAAATAAAAGCTAAAAAATATTTCTTGAAACTATATTTATTTACCACACATTGTTAGAAATAAAGTTCATTCCAATAACATTCCTAAAAATAATATTTTCAAAAATAAAATTTTAATCCATTAAACAAATACTCCCTTACTTTAATCTATCAAAAGTCCACCATTAAAAGTCCACCGTACATTTTACTTTAGTAAGTTGCACATAAATGCAAATATAATAATATCATAAAACAAAATATAAAATGCTTTTAGGTTGAACAGAAACTTCACACATATAAAGAAAGATACTTCCCTTTTGTTTTTTTTTGGTAGTCCGAGAAGAAGAATATTGTAATGATGAATGTAGAAGAAGAGGTTGAAAAGCTCAGGGAAGAAATCAAGAGGCTTGGAGAGGTTCAAACAGATGGTTCTCACAAGGTAACAAAACGATTCCTCCTCCTTTATCTTTATCTTTTTATATTCATTATTTTCCTTAGAATCCATTTTGTATTGTTGCATGATGCATATAGTCATAAGCCCTTTAATTAAACACTTGACTCAGATTGAGATATATTGATAGATATTTATCAATATGATGTATTTATTGAATGTGATAACTTTCTTATTCTTATGGATCTAGATCACAAGATCAGTCACAATATTATTAGGTCTTCATTTCGTTCACAGATCTATTCTGTATTGGGAAATATCATAAGAAATAATGCATATGTTAGTGAGTGATAACATATGCATTATTTCGAACGTAACTACCGATGCATAATTACCCTTTTCAGTGTAAAACTAGCATTGAAGTAAGCACTGAACATCTTATCAATATCTAGTGATTTAAAGCTTGTTACATAGAATATAGATCTTGGTCCAAACACATATGGCATGAAAACCCATGAATCAGTTGAAGATATAGCCAGTGATGGTGTATTGATTTTATTATCAATGCACATCTAAGTTCAATTTGTAGTTCACCTATAAACTTAAGATGGGCCTGTGTTTTTTATACTATATGACATAATGCATTGTGAAGGTGACATTCGGAACACTCTTTCATGATGATCGGTGCGCAAATATATTTGAAGCGCTTGTTGGCACGCTACGAGCTGCCAAAAAGCGTAAAGTAGTTGCATACGAGGGCGAGCTACTGTTGCAGGGAGTCCATGATAATGTGGTAATCACTCTTAATCCTTCCCCTGCTGCTATCAACTGATACAAATGGGGAGAATCATTGATCATCCTTGGCTGGTGTGGTTCTATTTTGCGTGATTGTGTGTAATATATGCATGTTGGCATCTTTTCATAAACTCATTACCATTTAGTTTGTATATCAATTGTAAAACCAACATATTGGAAAGGTAACTTTGTGCAATAAACCCCACTATCTATGTGTTATAATTACCTTCTTTTTTTTATTTATAAAATTTAGTTTGTAATATATGTATGATAGACGATGAAATGTGAAATACTTAAATGCAAGTTCATCTAAAACCATGAAATAAAACTACATTCAGTAGTTGAATCAAGACATGGCATGTCATCCTTATCCGGAAAATACTTCCAAAAGAATGGTTGAGCACAAGGAGTTGAAGTATACCCTAAAGAGAATCAAGAGACCGGGGTTGAGACGGTATACTACCGTTCAATAAACAGCCTGTGCTGAATTGATTTATCAAAAGATTATTGGTGGGATAAAATTAATGACCTGTACATGCTTTTCTGTGAGGTCAAAAAATTATTCGCAAAAATGGGAAAACTAAGTCTGACAAAATTCAAAACTGTTGAAAACTTATGGGGCATCAGCCCGGTGATATTATCATGATGATCCATTGATGATAAATGCTTGGAGAAGGCTCTGCGCTGCTTGGGTTTCATCAGGTGAGCCCGATAAGACAATAGTGGTTCCGTTACTTGTTCCCGGATGAGCTTCATGAATGGTAACCTTGGCACCTGATATCTGAAAATGAGAACACAACTAGTTAAAAAGACAGTTTTCAGACGCCTTCCACAATATCTCTCGACAAGTCACAGTGTTCATAAGAACAATGCTGACATATCCAGAGAAAAATATGTAAGCACGAGATGATGTAAAGAAGTTTCTAGTACTTTCAGTATCAATGCATAGTTTTTATCTAGGAACAAATTTTTGAGGCAAGTTCACAATAATTAACACGGCAATCCTGTAAGCAACCAAACAAAAACTAGTGTAAATAAAAACTTTAACGAAATTATGTACCTGTCTCAATTGATTCAGATTGTTACCATTTTCCCCATATACACGGCCAATTATATTATTTGGAACCATAATTTCCACAGTTGTATTAGTTATAACAGAAGTTGCACTTCCACTGCAGACAAAAAAGGGTAATAATCAGAAAATGACAGTATGAGTTCAAAGACTCAAACAAACAATATCATGTAGGCACACAAACCATAAGTACCGCTTCCTAGTCACCCAGATCCTATCCAGATCTTTGATTGGGTGATACTAGGAAGGCGTATGGTGTGTTCATCAAATAATTGACTTATATTAAAGCTGGTCTTTTGTATTTTGCACATATATCACCAACCTGCCAAGTTCTAAGCCACCTTTATGAGGAGTCCATCTCCGGCTCACATCGTCAGGGAATCCAGAATTTATCCCACCCACCGTCTGTCATCAAATTTAATCATATAACATGAGAAAACTTGCAAAGAAAAAGCAGCCAATAGAGAGAAAGAGGCATACCTTTGGTGCCCATGCCCCTGGTGCAGAAGAACGGTCTAAATTTCGAGAAAGGGTGAGATGATCAATGCTTTGAGATAAAGAATGAACATTGAGGTCATGATTAACTCCAACAACTGGTGTGCCTCCAAGACTTACAGGAATGTCACTCAGTCTCCTGAAGAGACCAGCTCCACCACTGTTTTGTGTTGTGGCAAAAAAATGATCTCGCAGTCTATTAGTAGCTTTATATAATGCATCTTGAACATTTGGAAAATCACCTGATATCTGAGGGAACAAATGAACGAATATACAGTAGTTAATAAATGTCCGAAACCACTGCAAGATTTCGTGGACTTTGTAAACAAAGTACAGTATAGTCACACACATACTGTGATTACTGCATAGGGGTGAAAGTAAATGCTTGGATACAATAAGAAATGTATGTTGAATTATCATAGCATATGTTACAATCACTACACCTTTTGCCACGGAAATTGTGTAAATCATCTTTGGAAAGTGTAAAGATCAGATTTCCCGATCATGCAAACACATGAAGGAAAATTGGAGAGAATAAAAATTGCTTCCTAATTGTAAATTAAGTAGGGATATTTTTGTAAAAACATAATTAATGTGAATTTTTGAGAAGAAAATTACATCAAGGGACAGAAAATGAAAAATGGATCTTATAATTACGGAAGGGACTACATTCATACACATAAGAATAGCAATTTCAAAAATATTGGGTTTTTTGCAGAAAGAAATTTGGTGTATCAGGCACTGTTAATTTAGCATGATGAATTATGAGGAAACTCTTAATTTAAGGGTGAGAAAATTTCTTTTTAAACTTAACAGAATACTGAAAATAACATGTTAAGAAAATAAGAAAGCATTCTTAAGCATCTTTTGATTGTAAATCCAAAAAACAAATGATCTCCACACCTGTACCACTTGATCATTATAAGATGCACACTTTGGAACTTGACCATTCCCAATTATTCGGATGTTAGTCCATGTGGCCTTCCGGATTTCGGAGACTATTGCTCCTGCTTTCCCTAACAAAACACCCACTTGGTTGGATGGGACTACAAGTCGTGCAGTGACAGATGGCCCCTTGTATTGTCGCGAGTCTAGCCCCTTCTCAACAGAACCCTCAACAGACCTGCAGAAAATAAGGACCACGGCCTTCTGTGCTGGAGAAAATCTTGATTCAGGATTCTGCCGAAAAAAGAAGAAATCAGAAAAAGGAAAATTATCAAGTACACAATGATACACATACTAGAATATTAGAAGACAAGAAACAAAAGTATATGAAAAACAATTATATTTGACAAACCTCAAAAGCAGTAACAGTAATCAGCCGATCCTCGCACTCAAATACTGGAGGACCAACAATTATACTAGCTCCTGTTTCGTTCTGAAGAGTTTTCAGAGTACTTCCATCTTTCCCAATTACATTGCCAATCCTATCACCGGGACAAAGAATTCTAAAGGTGACTTCCAGCTGAAGTGCTTCCGGATCCAGGGCTGAGACTCTATCAGCTTCAGCTGACATCGGCTGAACTTTAGAGGCACTGACATCAGACTTAATGGGTGAAGTAGATAATGCAGAGGTCCTCTGCAGATGGCAATCCATATTCTGATCAGTTAAACCCTCATGGGGAACAGCAGAAGTTTCATGCTGAGATACTTCATTAGGTCCGGTTCCTATCATCTTTGTTCTGTCCGGAGGAGGACCTTGAAGTCGGCCAGCGACAGCAATGAGGGCCTTCTTTACAGATGACGCAGTGCCTTGTATCTGACAACACTCCCAAAAATATATTTACTCAGTATTTTGAAAAATTAGATAGCACAGATAAATTCGAAGTTCATTTAGCATATTCATGTGTCCTTTGATTTGTGAGCTATAACATGTTCACAACCTTAAGCATGAAATTTAAGTCCTATTTTAAATTGCACCTAAGGTAGCCAAAGCTAAAAGCTAAAACGTAACACCCTTCAAGATTCGACTCCCTAGCCACCTTAAGGCAACAGTAACCACTAACTAGGTCTACACCTTTAACTTAAACTTCAAACTCTACAAGGGCGGAAAGATCAACCAATTTATTCAATTACTTGTGTAATTTTAATGGACTAATTTAGTTGGATCATAGTAATTTCTGGCTGTCATGGAAAACCAATTTGATATCCATGAGAATTCTGCTGCTAAGGTCAAATCATAAAAAGAAAACACAAGAATCAAGAGCAGAACAATGTGTTACCTAGGGCAGCCTAAGCTAGCACAAAGTACACAATTTTCCTTTGATGATCAATCAATTCCAGCATGGCCCCTAGGAAGGCCCATTCTAAACAAATTCACTCATGTGACTGGCTGAAATAGCCAACCAACTAAGTGTAACATTTAAAGATACAAATAGAGGGAAACATCTTTTCTAATTTAAATATGTCACAAATCAAAATTGAATCAGACAAAAATATAGGAAAACAGAAGACTTAGATGAAAAATAGGATAAGATTATCTATACAGCAGATAACAGGGCAGGGATATTCAATGTAATAGAAAAATTATGAACATTTTAAGAATAGGAAAAAAAAACTATATCGTTTTTACCAAGTGATGTTTATTGTTTATTGAAAATCAGTACAAGCTGGTACATGCCCTACTAGTGTGGTGTACCGAAATGAAGTATACCCATGAGAACGTAGATGTATATAGACAAGAATTTGTCACGCAATTAACCATCTGAGTATTTTATTACCTTCCTTTAAAGCGCAGTTTGTTTAGACTTGTAACTTTGTTGGAAATTTACACATTATCTATGCTACACTTTCACATTTAACCACACTAACTAGTATCATCAATGACAACATCTATACAGACATTAATTTATTAGAATTACGCAATTAACCGCCAATAACTTGTGAAATTTTGCAACTTGCACATTTCCACGTTATACTTTCCCACCACACTAACTAATGTCATTTTCTTTCCTTGTCTACATTGAATGAAAATCAAATCCATCATTTCAATAATATTTTTTCACATATCAAAAATTTATGAGTGCAATGCTAAGATATTTCCTAATGACAAAGAGGCGCCGAGTTCAAATCCTGCAAACAACCACTTCACTTATGGTGATATAACTGCATACATCTACTTTCCCCAAACCCCACCACCACTTAGTGGAAGCCTCAGGCACTAGACTGCCCTTTATTGTTTGTTACCAAGCGGCAGGAGGGTATTAGTATTATGCTATTTCTTCAAGAATCATTGCATTTGGATGTAACTACTGAACTGTAGTACAACAACTTATTTAATTCATACTTTCAATAAATTTAAGAAGCTTAAATAGAGTGATATAATTCCAGTTTATGGTTAGGAAATAGGTCAGATATCCATCCATTGAATGGATCATGGATGCAACATATTATCGCAAGAATTCAGTAACAAACTGTATGGCTAACGTCTTTCAAAAATGTGGTTCATTATATCAATAAATGATTAATGAAAATAACAAGGTGTCACAGCTCATTAATCACCAACTAAACACAGTTAGCCATAATTTTGAGTTGTTCAGATAAACTAAACACGTATTATTTATGACCCAAATTGTGTCAAATAGATGATTCTCATGTGTTTAAATATACACTTAAAACTAGTGGTTAATGATATTGAAAACACTGGTTAATTGTATTGAGCAACACCTTGATAATGAATCACATATTGACATTGAGATAATCATTTCTACTTATCTATCAATCAACATCTAGTCCAAAATGAATCCAATTGGCCAAAGCTTAATAACTACAATGCATATCAGCAGAAGCAATGAAATGAATTATTGAATAAGATGGCAGCAGCAGAGTGAGTAAATAAAAGAAATAACCTCAATGATTTCATCAGAAGGCTTAATGCAAAGAGGCAACTTGTCATTCAAAACCCTAATTCGACATCCAGTATCACTCCTGATCTTCTCCACAACCTTCCCTCCTTTTCCAATAACAGAACCAGCCTGACCACCATTCGCCAACAGCCTACACGAAACCACCCTATCTCCAACTTCTTCACTTCCCTCACTCTCCGTCTCAGCAGCAGCCACGTCCAGAATCCTCTCAAACACCTTAACCAAAGCCTCCGTCGCCTTGGAAACTTGTCCCCCATCCTGACCATCATCAAGCCTGATAATAATCACTATAACCCGCTCAGGACACTCCATCGGAGCATTGTCAACTCGGATCTTAGCATCGCAGAGTTGCTGAAGCGACTTAATGGCGGAACCGGATTTCCCGATGAACGCTCCGACACGCGACGCGTGGCAGAGAAGACGGAATACGAAGTGGCTCCGAGTCCGCTTGATGGAAGCATTGGGAATGGTGGACTCAGAAATTTGAGCGACTGATTCCACACTGTTGCTTCCCATAGTTGAAATTCTCGATAAATATTTATTTGATTAAATTAAATTAAATAAAGAAATGGTTATTGAGGTTCAGTCTCTGCTCGGAGTTGAATAGAGCAGTTGCAGGCAGAGCATAGGAGAGAGGGAGATTGGATATTTATGAGAGGGATAGTGGGAGGTGAGATAGAGCGCGCCGCATTGTTTATTCAATTATTTTATTTAATATTCTAGATATTTCTTTTCAAAGAAAATATACCATCTATACACATTTTGTATATATCCATTAACTTTTTTTTCTTCCATTTACATGAATCTAATAAATTAAAGTATATAAATATTTATAGAGATAATTTAAAAAATAAAATAAAATATATACATATTTTGTATATATCCATTAATTTTTTTTTCTTCCATTTACATGAAACTAATAAATTAAAGTATATAAATATTTATAGAGATAATTTTAAAAAAATAATAAAATATATAGTATAAGTTAATTGAATTTATATATTAAGAAAGTAGAGATTAAAATCTTATTTATTTATTATAATTAAATTCAGATAATTTTTTAATACTTTTCACTTTTTTAGATTTTATTTTAATTTATTATTAAATATTGGTTGTCAAATAGATTTATGTAAGATGGTAATACTTTTTAGGTTTATATAAAAAGTATTCATATTTTTGACTTTATTGTTAATTGATAGAAATAAAATATTTTTAATGATTTAAAAAGTTCTATATAGTAAAGTTTGATGCTTTAATTTATTATAAAATTTTGGTCGTAAAATAGATTTATGTAAGATGGTATTTTTTTTAAGTTTTATAAAAATTATTCATATGTTTGACTTTAATGTTAATTAAGATAAAAATCAAATCTTTTTAATAATTTAGAAAGTTTTATATAGTAAAATAAAATATTCCTTAATTTTGGGAATTTTGGAAGATTACTTTCGTTCAAAAATCAAATATTTTTTATTTTTGGAAATTAAAAAATTATATTAAAAAAGAATTTTGAAAGATTTACATAAAATATAATTTATGTTGTTATAGTGTTTTAAACTTTTTTTAAAAATGCCAATAATAAATAATCTTAAATCATTTTATATATAATTGTTTTTTTTCAAAAAGAAATAGTTAAAGTTTTTCTATAATTTTTTAAAAAATATATATATTTTTCAAAACCATATCATCATCTTTCTTCCAAACTCTTATTAAACAAACCCTAAAGCCTAAGTTTCATGCTTTACTTTAATATTAAATTTTGGTTGGAAAATAAATTCATGTAAGATAGTAATATTTTTTAGTTTTATATAAAGATTATTCATATGTTCAATTTTATTTTAAGGCTAAATAAATCTCCTTTAATTTACCTGACTCGCGAAATTATCTCTTTATTTTAAATTTAATTTTTTTTGTCCTTTTACTATATTTTTCATAAAAAATTATTAATATTTTGTTTTTTAATTTATATTTTTATCTATAAAATTTTTAAAATTTTATATAATGATTTATCATGTTTAATTTATATTTTTTAGTGATACAATTTTTTCGTTAAACATGACAAATTATTATATAAAATTTTCAAAACTTTATATAATGATTTGTCACGTTTAACGAAAAAATGTGTAAAAATAAAACTAAAAATATTATTAAATTTTTGTGTAAAAATCTGAGAGAAAACAAAATTATTTACATTTAAAAAATATGAGTCAATTTCGTGAATTGGATAAATAGAGAGACAAAAATTATAATCAAACCATTATTTTAATTAAGATAAAAAAACAGAAAATTTAAGAATTAAAAAAGTTTTATACACTAAAAATATGTTTGGACGGAGAAACAGATTTTTTTTTTGAAAATTTGAAATTCTAACCAATTCAAATTATTCAATTGAAATACCCTCAATTATGAATTCTTTTGTTTTGATAAAGTAGTAAATTATTTGTTGTCAAGTTTTTCGGGTCATTTTTATCAATTTAAAAGTTTTTGATCTAATTTAAAATGAAAAAATGGTCTAATTTATAATTTTTAAAAATTTAAAGATCAATTTATAAAAACTTAACAATTATTAAAGACTTATTTGCATGGTATTATTAAAGATTTAAAAATTAAAACTTAATTTATTATTAAAGACTTATGTAAAATGGTATAATTTTTTAGTTGTAAATACAAGCTATTGGGTATATTTTGAGAAATATATTAACACATAATAGTACTTTATATTTCTATTATGATAGTATTATTGAAAATATATTTATATAATATTGTGTAATTGAAAAAATATTTATAAAAATCAAGAATTATTGTAATATTATGTAGTTAAAAAATATTTTATAATATTTATGTTATTGAAACAATTTATATTTATATTTAATTATTTAAATATAATTATAAATATTTAATTAGTTAGCTTAAAATTTTAAATAAATTTTAAAATACTATTTAAAATAGTTAGCATAAAACTTATTTAGAAGTAATATTGTAAGCTAACTATTAAATAAAACAATTTAATAGTATTTTAATAACAATATTATTTAAATGCCAGTATTAATAAAAATATTTAACAATATTAATGGACAATATTATTTAAATACCAATATTAACAATATTATTTAAATAAACATATTTAAAAGTTATTTAAAGTAATATTTTAAAAAATTATTTAATAGTTAGCTTACAATGTTACTTCTAAATAAATTAAAAAATTAAATAGTTTTTTAAATAATTGTTTTCTAAATATAACTAATAAATAATAGTTATTAAATATATTTATAAATACTGATATTTAAATTTAAATATACACATTAAAATAAAACTGATATCGTGAGTTAGCTACTAAATAAAAGTTTTTTAATAATAAAATTTTCGACATATTATGTAATAAATATTAATTAAAATATAAATGTGATATAGACATTTAAATTTTCAACATAATTTTTCAAAAAATTATTTATTTAATAAATATTTATTACATATTAATTAATGTTTTATTTAATTATTAATTAAATATCAAATAAATATAAATATTGAAATAGATAGATATGATTCAAGAATAATAATAAAGAGAAGCATGTAATTTAATGGTAGGAGGTTTTTCTTACAAGTTTTGTGTCATGGGTTCAACTCATGTGTGACATAAATTTTTTATGTATTATATTTAATCTCTCAAAAACTAAATATTAGAATAATTAAAAATAATAATTAAAATTAAAAAAATATTGTTATTCAAATATTTTTGTGACTGAATTTTAAGAGGGGGTTTAATCTTGAAATGTTAGAGGGCAAATTTAAAATTTTTTTAACAGAGGAATCTTTCAAACCCCATCCATATTACCCATGAGGTAAAATAACTATTAACCCAAAATTATTTATATGTTTGAATTTTTGTTAGTACCATAAAAATTAATTATTTAAAAAAACAAAAAGAAAAATACACAAAGAGTGTGTTTGGATGAAGTAATTAAGAATTTTTAAAGAATCCAAAATTCAAAGAAATTTCAAGGATTCAATTGAAATCCATTTATTTATTTATTTTAAATTATTTGGATGGAATATTAAAATAATTCATTATTAAATTTTTAGGATCTTTTTCACAATTTTTAAAACATGTGGACCAAATTTAAATATGAATATTATAGATCAATTTGCAATTTTTAAAAATTTGAAGGGATTAATTTATAAAATTATAAAATTGATAAGGACTTATTTGCACATATTTGAAAATTTTAGGAGTGAATTTGAGATTTTCATCAAACATTATGACCATCTTGCAAAATTAAAAATTTAATAATAAACAATTTAACATTCGCATTATATAAAGTGAATGAACAATTTCAAATATTTTACTTATTTAAAATTTATTAAATTAAATATGAATAAAATATTTCATAAATTTACATCATTTTAAATATGAATAGGGTCTAAAAAATTTATTGGTCTAAATTTTTTGGATGTATCTACTCTCCAAAATAGATTTTTAAACATGTTAATATGTCAAGTTGGCTTTTAAAAATGTCAGGTCATACCCAAAATAAAGTATTTGACAAGTATTGGATCAGACTTATGTCTTAATTTTTTTAGTTAGGTCAGACATATTTAAATAATATCCGATTAGGTCCGGCCTATTCTTATTTCTCTGTGTATGATAAAATATAGACATAATATGATAAAGAGTCGAATAATGATATAATATGATATGATATGATATGATAGTAATAAAATAAACAATATTATATGATGTGTTAAATGGGCACATGATAAAAAGTATAATATCATTAATTTATTCTTTCATCTATTTGATAGGGTGTGTTTGTTTCAAGTTAAAAAAATAAATTATTCCTTGGATATACCCATCATTATTATTCCTTGGAATAATATTCCTATCGAAGTGTTTGACAAAAATTGAATTTCTTATGAATGTTTACAATATTTATTTAATTTAAAAATTATAAATAAATAAATATGAGTAGTAGTGAGAAGTTGTAGTTAGTTAATCATTATTCCTATGCGAATGTTATCCTTTAATCCTTAGAACAAAAATAAAAGAGTCGTATGTAAATTAAGTTCCTGGAAATAATTTATGCCTTGGATTTTTTTTTTTAAAATTGAAACAAACATGAGAATATCACATTCCCATGACCATATTCACAGGAATATCTTTTATAACCTTAAAACAAACACACCCATATATTTTTTTAAGCAAACAAAACATCAAGTTTATTGATTACAACTATTTGGCCCATAGTTGTTGTGGGCTTGAACATGAGTTTGTCTTTTCTTCCTTTACAATTTGGACTTGGAACTTATCTGGTATGTCTTCTAACCAAAGCATTCTCACTGTGAGAAGCTTCCTTGGCTATTTGGTGTGTCGTTTCGTTACTTGTTCTACCCATAAGTTATACCCTAAACTTATGAAATATAAAAAATTTCTGCATTTGATTTCAAATTAATCCCTAATTAGTTTTAGATGGGTCCTTAGAATTCAATGCCTCAACAATAGTTTTGTTGGCTAGCTCAGAAACAAAGTCAAGGAAGCAACAATTAGTTGTTGTGTTTTGAGCGTGTTGGATTGCTACAATTTCTACCATGATTGGAGCATCAACATCAGTTGTGTTACAATTACTGATAGCAAGTGACATCCCTGAACACCGCTCCCATGTCTCATTTTCCTTTGCATGAGAGACTTACATCTAAATACATTTAATCTACCCTTTTCTGGATCTTTGCACTAAGAAATATGGTCTTTGTAGCCATGTCCTTGTGTATTTCCTCATTGTACTTGTAACTCTTGGTCTCCTAGTTTTTCTTATAATTTCAACAACATCTACCATAATTAACTTTCTGAATGTTTCTATTTACGTAGTTTTTTTCCCAATCGGGGTCATCTCTGGGGTAACTGAGTTGATTCTTCTACTGGAAGATTATAACATCGCTAAAAAGGTTTGTGTTTATATAATGAGTTTCCTTCTATTAAAGAGTAATTCAATATTCAGAAGTTGTTGTTAATCAGAAGAAGATGCTTCTGATGTTCTGGTGTTGCTTAGAAGCAGTAGAGCTTTTGAGGTTGTCAGTTAGAAGCAGAAGCTTCTGAGGTTGCGTCCAGAAGTATGCTTAACTTTTGGATTCTTTAGCGTAGCCGTTAAGTTTAATTTTAAGGGTACTTTAGTATTTCCTAGTTTGTACTATTTGCTTAGTTATTAAGTTTACGTTTTAGGGCATATGTGGCAATTTACTTTGTGTATGAATAGACTAGTGGTAGTTGTCATTTATAACAACAATCCTTATTTCTTTCACTCTTTTGATAGCCGTCATTCTCTCATTATTCTCCCATTATTCCTATCATCTTTAGTTCTTGTGCACCAACAAATTGGTATCTAGAGCTCCGGTTAGAAACACGGGGAAACACGAGTGAACGTGAGTTTGTGTTGTGTGATTGATTTTGTTTCTGGGTTCACGTTGAATATTTGAACAAAATTGTAGCAGAATCACATTTTCTGATTCTATGGGGTTGGGAAACACTGCGTGAGTGGAGATCTTAGTGTACTGTACAAGATTGAAGATGAAAGAAAACGACAATATGAGTACTAAATTCTAGTTTTTGATGGCAAGAACTGGACAAATGGATGATTCTGATGTGCGTGTTATTTGGGGCTCAAGATGTTCTTGATCTTGTTACTGATGGGTATATTCCAGTTGCAGCAGATGTGACAAAAGAAGAGAGAGAAGAGAGAGAGAGAGAGAGAGAGGGGGGGCGTAGAGAAACAAGAGGAAGAAAGATCATAAGGCGTTGTTCTTCATCCATCAGTGTGTGGATGTGAACGTGTTTGAGAAGATTGCAGATTCGACGATGTCAAAGGAGGCGTGAGACACACTGGTCAGATGTTACAGTGGTGACACATCAGTAAAGAAGGTAAAGCTTCAGTCCTTGAGAAATCAATACAAGAATCTCAACATGAAGAACAATGAGAAGGTTTCAGAGTATATCTCTAGAGTGATTCTGATCACTAATGAGATGAAGGCTTGTGGAGAAACTCTTTCTGAACAGGTAATCATAGAGAAGGTATTGAGGTCACTTACTCCTCAATTTGATTACATTGTTGTAGCAATAAAACGTTCTAAAGATTTGGACACCATGAGAATAGAAGAGTTGCAATGTAGTCTAGAGGCGCAAGAGTTACGTCTGACTGAAAGAACTTTTGAGAGGGAAGTTGAGCAGGCTCTGAAGGCTTCTTTTGTCAAGAAGGACCAGAAGCTGAAAAAACATGGTAGGTCACAGAAGTCATAAGTCTTATATTCTGATGAGAAACATCAGAAGGGAAAAGAGAAGTATGACAAAAGAATGGTTCAATGTTACTGTTTGTAAGCAGTTTGGCCACTTTGCTAGAGATTGTTGGTCAAACAAAGAAGAAGCAAAAATAGCCAGAGGTGATTCAGATGATGAGCCTGTGTTATTGATGGCTTATGAATCTGACGAAGAACCTGTGAGGTTGTCATTTTCTGATTCTGAAGGGGAAGAAGATGACTCTGAATATTCTGATTCTGAAAGAGTGTTTCTTTATGAGTCAGAGTCAGAAAATGACATTGAAGATTCTGAAGATGAGTCAGAATCTGAGGTTTCGGAAGAAAAGTCAGAGTTAAAAGATGACTTTGAAGATGACTCTGAAGCTGAAGACAAGTCAGAATTCGAAGGTGATTCTGAGTCTGAAGGAGAATTAGAAGACGAGTCAGAATCTAAAAGAGATTATGCTTCTGAAGATGAATCAGAACCTAAAAGTTCTGAAGAAGAGCTAGAGTTAGAAGATGAAGAATCTTCTGGAGACTCTAAAGATGAGTCATATAGTGAATCTGATTATGATCCATATTTTGATGATGATCAAAATCTGGTGGCGATCATGTTTCTGGAAGGGAAAACTTTGAATATGTAGGTTCTGGAGGACACGCTTCTGGAAATGATCATGCTTTTGGTGGTAATCATGACTCTAAAGGTGGACCTTCGGAAGGAGACACTTCTAAAGGTAGTTCAGCCTCTGGTGGTGGTCATGATTCTGAAGGAGGAACTTTTGAAGGTGATGGTTCTGAACAAGGTCCAGAAGTTAACAAAGGTGGAACTTCTGGTGGAAGCAAAACTTCTGAAGAAAGTACAGAAGTAAATTCTAAACAAGTGGGTATTGAAGAAGTTCTCAAGAAGAAAGTGTGACTGAAGGCCATTGTAAAAGAACTTGAGGCTTTAGAAGGAAACAAGACTTGTAAGTTAACTGATCTTCCAAGGGAGAAGAAAACCATCAGAGTTAGATGGGTTTTTAAGGAGAAATCTGCATTTCTGAATGGAGTTGCACACTATAGCAACCAAAAGAAATTTGTTAATGTTCTGATGAAGGATGTCAAGACTGAACACCTTATCTGGTTAAGGGATGGAATTGGTGTTGTAGATTTTGGTTAGCAGAATATGAATTAAGGGATGGTATTGAAGAGTAATTCAATATTCATAAGTTGTTTTAATCGAAGCGGATGCTTCGATGTTACGTGTTGCTCGAAGCGAGAGCTTCGAGGTTGTTAATCGAGCGAACTTTTGAGGTTGTGTCCGTATGCTTTAACGGGTTCTTTAGCAGTAATTTTAGTTTTAAGGGTACTTTAGTATTTCCTAGTTTGTACTGTTTGCTTAGTTATTAAGTTTACCTTTTAGGGCATATGTGACAATTTACTTTGTGTATAAATAGACTAGTGGTAGTTGTCATTTATAACAAAAATCGTTATTTCTTTCACTCTTTTGGTAGCCATTATTCTCTCATTATTCTCCCATTATTCCTATCATCTTTAATTCCTGTGCACCAACACCTTCTTATCCTTGTTAGTCTTGGTGTTGATGTGAGTGTTGTTGCTTTTGTATTTTATGTGGCTATTAATGTTTATATGTCACCCCAACTCCTTTTGATAGTGGTGGTTGTTCGTATACATCCACTCCAACATGTTTGTGGCTTTTTCTTACCCTTTTCATACTATCTAATTTTGGTATTCTTTCTAAGCATCATATCCAGAGTAATATATATATATATATATATATATATATATATCATTGTTTTTGATATTGTTTGCAGGAGACGAGCACTTACATGAACTATTCTAAAATAAATTGGGTAACGTGGAGTTCTCTTTCCTCTTATCATTAGTGTTAATTTGGAATTGGTGATCTTTATTTCCCAATCTTGTCTTCTTTGTTTATGATATTTGCAAGGTTTTGAGATATGTGATTATTGAGGACATGTTGCCTAGCTTGGTCAATGGCATCACTAGATGTGATCATTTTTATTATCATAAACCAAACTATTTCTTGCAAACCATATGTAATATATGATATGTGTCATATCATAATTTTTACCCTTATTTATCATTCCATTTATATCATTGCATATCATCAATATCACATACTTGGTGTTCTCCTAATCACTTCCTCTAAGTCCTGCCTTAAAAAGATTATCAAACACCCTATTGTGTATCATTTGATGTATATATATATACACACACACACACGCGCGCGCGCGCGCTTTACTAACCTTAACCAAAATCTATTAAATTTGCTTGTTCCTCTCATATCTTTTGTAAGGTAGGGATTGCATTAAGAACATCAAGCATGATTTCATCAGCTAGAGTTTGATTGGTCAATATTATAGAATGGTTAATCATTGATTCTCAAAGGCACATTCATCAATATATGACTTATAATCTTAGGCATTATCATCTCAACATTCATTTATCATCAGTTAAACAAGGATAAATCAATGTTTGATTGCTTGTTTCTCAATAAATTTCAAGGTTCGTGTGTTTATTTTCATGTCTAATCCATAAAATTTCCTCAAGCTTTGGCCACATTCAATCAAATATTAATAAAAAAAACATTATGAATGTTTTCCCTGAATAGTTCTCTATGATGAGTTGCAAGAACTTAAAATTATTTGGATTTAAGGGTCGTGTTCTTAAATATTTATTTGAGCAGAAAATTATTTATTTATCTAACCATTTTTTTCATATCAGAAACAAATGCAAGCAAAAGCCATCAAGCATATCCTGCACCTATCATTTGATCTACCCTAAAATTATATGATTTGAAGATCTAAAATCTATATCTTAGGGAAATTATTTGAGTTCAAGGTTTGTGTTCTTAAATATTTATTAAAATTATTTATTTATCTAACTCTTTTTTTGTTCATATAAAAAACAAATGAAAATAAAAGCCATAGAGAATATCTTGCCCTCATCATTTGATCTACCCTAAAATTATATGATTTGAAGATCTAAAATCTATATCTTGGGGAAATTTTTTGGGTTTAAGGTTTGTGTTCTTAAATATTTATTTGAGCCGAAAATGATTTATTTATGTAACCCTTTTTTTGTCTACCTTTTTTTTTTGTTGGGAGAAAAGAGTTTTCCAGCATTTGATCTTGTCCAAAATATCAAGGAATTGAAGATCCAACATATGATCTTTATGGACAATTAATTTTTTGTGTGTGTAAAAAACATAATATTCTGGGCAAACATTGTAGTTTGTAAACAAATTATTTTATTAATATTCTGCGTAAACAATGTAACGAGTTTTATTAAAAAACTAATAACCCTCGATTTTCTTGATAACCCAAGATAAAAAATGCGCTAGTTTTTGTAAATAATAAAAGTGCAGAAGTCAGGATTCGAACTAATGCGCTAATAAAATTATACCTTGGTGTTTTAAATGTCGAGGTGATAAGTATTTACTTTTTATGACGACCTCAATTATCTCGATTATAACGCTGAGGTAAAACGCATTTCTCATCTGACATTAGATGAGTTATTTGTAATAGTGTCCCCCACACACAAGGTGTGAGAGAGCTTATTCTCTTTCAGCATGTTCCTTGTCATATCAAGCAAAGTTATATTTCTTCTTTCAGCAAGACTATTGTGCTGAGGAATATATAAAGCAGTAATCTCATGCTCAATTTAATTCTCCTCATAGTACATTATGAACTCTAAGGAGTTGTACTCATCTCCACCGTCAGTTCTGAGAACTTTCAACTTCTGACTACTCAGTTTTTTAGCCTTCATTTTGAACTTCTGAAACTCAACAAACACCTTATGCTTAAAGTTGATGAGGGATACCCATGCCATTCTTATGAAATCATCCACCAAAGACACAAAGTACTTGTTTCCTTCAAGTGAATGTACTCCAAATGGTCCACATACATCAGAATGCACTACTCTCGAATCATGCTTTACTTTTGGAGCCACTTTTAATGCAAATGACAATCTAAGTTGTTTATCTTTCATGCATATCTCACATAACTTCTCAAACTTCACAACCTTAGGAATGAAATGTAATAGCTTCTTATAACTCAAATGCCCTAAGCTTCTGAAGTACATATACCGCAATTTATTGTGCCACAACTCACTGTCACCTTCAACACCTTCTGCACTAAGGCATTTAGTTTCATCTGTCTCCACATTCACCTTGAATATTCGGTTGCTTCCCTGCTCATATTGCATAATTATATTTTGATCAAAATCATGCAACTTCAAGATATTGTTTTTCATAGTTATTGATAAACCTTTCTCAATGAGCTGACCTACACTCATCAGATTTCTCTTCATACCAATAACATATCAAACATCCTTGATCAGAACAGCTTTCCATTCTTCACTCTGACTTTGACATTTCTATTCCTTCAGCATTAAGACATTTAGCATCAGCATATATGATCTTTGTCCTCTTTCTAGAGTCAAAATTAATCAGCCGTTGTTTGTTTCTAATTAAGTGATTTGAGCAACCAGTGTACGTATACCACAAGTCTACCAAATATTGACCATTATATTCAGAAGTTATAAATAGCACATGTTTATCATGAGAATCTCCTATGCTATATTTGCTTCTTCTTACTTCTTTTCCTTGTTGGACCAATAGTCATCAGCAAAGTGGTCAAACCTATTACAATAGTAGCATTGAAACCTCTTCTTGTCAAACTTATAATTTCCCTTATAATATTTCTTCTCATCAGAATTGGAGGCTTATGACTTTTGATAACCACCACCATATCACTTATTGACCTCTGACCAAGACCGCGTTTGATCATTCTTACCAGAAGATGCTTTCAGAGCATGCCCTACCTCTCTTTTAGAGTTTCTCTCAGTAAGACGTAACTCTTGTTCGTCTAGACTACTCTATAACTCTTCAATTCTCGTGGTGGTGAGGTTCTTAGAATGTTCAATTGCTATAACAATTTAATCAAACAGAGGAGTAAGTGATATCAGTACCTTTTCAATGATTGTTTGTTTAGAGAGCGTTTCTCCATAAGACTTCATCTCATTTGTTATCATAATCACTTTGAAGATGTAATTAAGTACCTTCTTAGTATTCTTCATGTTAAGATTCTTATACTGCTTACGAAGACTCTGAAGCTTCACATTTTTCACGAATGCATCAGAGTCATACCAATGTGTCCCACGTAGCCTTCGTCATCGTTCAATCAACGATCTTAAACACATTTTTATCAACACATTAATGGATGTAAAACAACACCTTGTAATCTTTCTTCCTCGTTACTCGTTGCACGTTTCTTTGTGCTTCATTTGCATCTGTTGCAACTTGCGTCTTGGACGCCAAACCACACACGCATCTAAATCATCCACGAATTCTAATTCTTTTCGTCAAACACTGGAAGGTTTGTGTTCAAGCTACCATTTCCTCCGTTCATCTTCGTTATCGTGCAAATTCACTAAGATCTCACCTACAAAACAACACTCGTGTTTCCCAATGCATCATAATTAAGAAATATGATTCTGTTCCGATTTTGATATTCAATTCATTATAAATTGAATGAGCAGAAGTCAATCACACACGCTTCACGTACACTCGTATTTCCTTTTTAATCTAACCGGAATTTTAGATACCAATTACCGATGCACACAAATGAAGATGAAAGAAGAGAGAAAATAGATATGTAACTACCTTTCTCTTTCAAACTGAAAAAATGGTTACTTTAATTACAAACTGAAACTTGAATTTAGTATTTAGAAACAACTAAATGAAATTCAAATTAAATTGAAATGCAATGTTGGAACTAAATATGTTGAATTTGAATTTCACGAGAAACATCAAACCCTCCCTATCTTAAGCGACAAGAAACATCGAAACATCAATCTTCCTTAATATGTAAAACTACTTCAATTATTAAACCATCTTTTCACAGTTCAATTACATAAATTCATAATTTTCGCACTACATTTAACACAAATTGATGGATTCTTCTCGCAATACAAAAACTCGTAATATCACGTCATTATCTCATCATCATTTGATAACACATTCTTTAAAATTTCGAAAAACAATGACACTTTCTCCTAATACAAATGTCTATATTGCATATTTTTATCTCATTATTTCTTCAAAATAACATTTTTTTATAAATACAAAAGTTTGTCTAGCCGTATCATTTTCTCATGTTATAATGCATGTGTAAATTCTTGCATCTTATATACCATACAAATCAAGGCCTCATTCTAACTATACACAAACGTGTTATTAGTTAGGAAACATGAAGGTTGAACATTAAATTTTTTTCAATATTCTAGCCTCAAACCTCATAACCAGGATTTACTTTTTGTTGTACATCTCCATAACTTTCCAACTCTTCCATGTCTTCCAAACTCCCCAAAAAGAGAGGAAGTCTTTGGTGAAGTTTAACTGGTTGAAGTGAAAGAATCCTACTTTTTCCATCAGATCCTCTTCCACCAGCTTGCTCCACTATGAAACTAAGAGGGTTTGCTTCATAAACAAGTCGAAGATGATCCCTCGGATTCATAGCCACGCCCCCATACAACAAAGTTCGGTGGAGATCTGCCACCAGCGAACATATATACCTTGCAGAGTACTTCTTAGGATATCTACCTTTTCCCTGTCTCACAGTATCTATATACTTTCTTAAGCCTTCAGGCCAATCAAAATATCTTGCATCATTCACAGAATATATTTGCCCTGTGTGACAAAACAGGAGAGCAATCAACAGCATAAACTTAGTAACGCCTTGAATTGACTTATTTGATCTTATCTACTAACATAATAAACACTTGTGAGATGAAAATGTTACCGCGGGAAGGAATTTTAATGTTTTGATTTGTGAGAATGAAGTCTCCGGTTGAGCGGTCGAGCGTGAACGCGTGTGTACCAGAGCCAAAGGTGATGCAGAGTATAGTTGCAGATGAATATAGAACATAGCCAGAAGCTATCAGCCTATTCCCACTTTGGAGTGAATTCAGCAAAGCCTTCTCTTCTGTTGGCAGATTATCTAGCTCCTCAAGACGCTTATAAATACCAAAAATAGTACCTGTTGGAATGGATGCATCGATATTTCGAGAGCCGTCTAAGGGATCTGTCACGACTACATACGGACCGTCATCACTTATCCAGGTAGGTAAATCAGTTTCTTCAGAAGCCATGACAGCAACTTTTCCAGATTTTGTAAGTGAGGATAAGAGCATTTCATTCTGCAACGATGCATGATTAGAAATAATTTGAATATAACAAACAACATTCAAGACTAGTATGCTATAAAGCACGGACTCAGACACCAGACACGAGAACAACACTGGACACATCAATACCGATAATAATTTGAAAACTAACCATGGTAATCTAAAAGTAGAAAACATTATCCAAACTAATCAAATATAAGAGTGGAAGAAAAACAGACCGAAATAAGATCAAGAGGCTTTGGAGCATCCCTATTAGAATCAGTGTTAGGCGTATGAGCAAGACCGGTTTGTTTTCCAATGGTATGATTGAAAGGAGAAGCAACAAGAGCTGCAATTCTCTTGCAAGCATACTGTATGTGATCAATCAACACTACCAAATCATCGTTCACGCCAATTCCTCCTCCCTTGCCCAAATATTCTATCAATGTAACAAATTCGTCATCAGATGCTACTGGGGATGAAGATGAAGAAGAATTAGCCACGGCAAGTAGTGGTTTGGCTCTGATTCCAACACCAGAAAGTGAAGACATTGTTGGGGAGTAGAGAAGGGTGGGAGTTGTTGATTGGAAAGATTGAAGCTTTGGTCGGAAGCTGAGAAGTTGATAGAAGGGTGGGGTTGTAGCTGAATGCATACTGCTGAAACTTATCCAATTTGCGGACACATTTTCCCCCAATTTGTAGGGGATCTTTTCTTTTTTATATATACTCAATTTGTGAGTTTTATTGTTAAAAGAAAAAGTACTAGTATATACCAACTACATAGCAATTGTTTTTTCATCATCAAATAATTTATTTTATAAAATAGAAAAAAATATGCCTCGATAATATAAAATAATTTTACAGTGTTATTGATGAATCCTTATTGTATAATAGTGTACAATTATTTTACAATGTCAGTACGCTTCTTTAAATCTATTATAAAATATAATAAAATTTATACATTATATAATTATATAATAAATCGTGCCGTTATATTTTACACGGTTTGTGCACTACTTTTAAACACTTTTAATAAGAGGAAAAAAAACCACTAACAGGATAGAATATTTTTATATCGTCAACAAATAAGAGACATATATTCAATTGAATCTCATTTTTATTTTTAAAAAGCTGATATAACATGACAAATTTGAAGATTGTGATTGGTTGTAAGTGTAATATTTATTTACATTGTCTATGCACTATCTTTAAACTCAAAGAGAGACATAAAGAGTGAAGATTACTATGTTAATAACAACTTGTCTGACTAGCAGTTGCATTTTGTACTCCAATCTTAAAAAACGTGGTTAATCTACTTTCTCCTTAGCAATCAAACACTTCAAGAATATCTAAGTTGGATTTCTACCCTTGATAGTCTTACATAGAATTAAGACTGCATCCATCCATTTTCTATTTTTCGTTGTGTTTTTCTGTGATAAAATTTATCATTTTAAAATTTATATTCATTAATCTAGAAGATACAATAATATTATGCATAAATTTTTAACTTATGTGAAAAATATTCATTACATGAGACAACAATAAGATTAAGAATACATAAAGCCTTAATTTTAGTGAATTTCTTAACTCATCACATGATTTTATGACGCACCACATAAAATTTCATAAATGTTTTTCAAATTGAAAGTATATTTTCGGTGCGCACCTAAATCTGATAAAATAGACATAGAAATCGAAAATTTAATTCCAATTTGTAACCAGAGGTGTATTTCCGGTTTTATTCTTTCCAGAAACCAAAAAATATTATTGAATGACATCATAATCTCACAATACAATTCATAACATACACATAGAAAATACATTTAGGAGTTAAACATAAATCAAACATTACAAATCAACGTCTAGGTGGACGTTGCAACATCATGATAATATCATCGATCTTGTTCTAGTCGCATCTAGCTCGATCATAACTTTCTCCTCAAAATTGTCAAAAGTATTCCACATGGCCCGTAAATCAGAGTCGTTCTTCAGCTCACAGTTGATGAACTCAAGCTTCACATCTTTGTCAACCAATGGCGAGCGGTACTCTATCTTCACTACCTTGAGATTGTCGCCTCAAGATACAAGTTCCTGCAATATTTCGCGCACATCTTCAATAGGGGTATACACGGTGAACTTAAATTCGTTGGATAGTGTAGCACCATTAAAGTGGACAACTCCAACATGTCATTTGATGTTCAATTTCATGTCCATTTCTGATTTTTGGTGTTGTGGTATGAAAAAATATAAGAAGTGAGTTTTTTTTATTGTAGTTGGAGGTAAACATGAACCATACAAATCGTATCTTTGTGTCCATTTCAGATATTTAGTCCTGATTAGAAGTGATCTATGTTGTTTTTAGTCTTGCCATACACGCCTAATTACTAGTAGTTAATATATGTACAAAAAGTAAATTGCGGAATGTAAAAGTGCGGAAACGTAAAACCTAAGCTATTACATGGCTTTGGGGCAAATACATAATAGGAGGTGCGGAAAGTAAAGGCAGAAATATAAATCTACGCTATTACAGGAAAAACTTTATGACCTATACATCTTTTCTAAAATTGTAAATACGAAATAACAGATAAATAATAAGAAAATATTAGTGAAAATGTTCTAGAAAATTAGTAAAATGTTTTTTTTAGGTTAGTAACCCTAATTACTAGAAAAGAAATTATTTTTTGGAATTTTTGTGATTTGATTTTAATGGACAAAACCTAATTCTATGTTAATTAACATTTAATTAGAAAAATAATTGAAGATGTGAATAAAAAATAAATGTTTTTGTGTAAAAAATTAAATAAAGGTTTTAGAAACCTAAATCTAAAATTAAAACATTTTTTAGGATTTTAGAAAATAGTTAAAAAAATGTTTGAAGAAAAATTAAAATAAGCTAAGAAATAAAAGAAATAGAAAATATGAAGGAAATTAGTGTTTAAAAAATTGAATGGTCCTGGTAGGTGTTGAAATCGTGACCTGAGGGTCCCAGGTTCAAAATTATGCCACTACACCACCTACCATTGGTGTTAGAAACACGCCCCTGGATGTATGTATGTGTAACCTGCATGGAAATCAGAAGTTGTGAAAAAATTGCAAAAGGTGGGGTTCGAACCCGCACCCTTAGAGAGGAAAGTGACATAGCGCGCGCATGGTTAACCGCTGGGACGATGATACATCCATTCATCAAAGTGAAACAAATAATATATGTGTTTTTTGATTCAATAAAATAGAACAAACCAAACGCGCACGCACGTGAGACCCTTGATTTCAAATGGACGAATGGGATTGAGCCACGCTTGCCTTGGTCTGGTCTTCGTCGGTCAACCCACCAGGGACGGTGGCTCCGGTCACCTTCTCCGGTTTCTCAACAAGTCAAACCTACAATATAACAACGATAAATGCATAAAGAGGACCCTACCCCATAATTCGAACCCCAGGAATCCAATGGTGATGTTGGTTTGGATTGAATCGTCCTGTAGTTAAGGTTTCGACGAAGCAAAACCTTTGTGCCCTAACAATGGCATAACTTGATTCATGCGTTAAATCTCACAAATGATGGATCTAAACATTCACAAACATCAGTATGAACATGAATAAATAGATTGAAACAGTTTATATGGCATAAAATAATAGTTTGAAGTTCATGAAATATACCAAACGGTGCAACTCAAAGAAGCGATTTCTGGGCACGATCTTGCTTGTGTAAGGCCTGGGATCGATTGCTGGAAGGTGATGGAATGCTTAAATTACCTTGAGAACGGCTGGAGAGTGGAATATGAATTTGCAAGTTTCCTTGAAATTTATGGAGAATTGGGGTTTGTTCTTAGGGCAAGCATTCGTTCATTTGGCGTCTAATCTTGTAATATATAGAGAGAGCCAAGGATTTGATCAAGAATAAAGAGAATATATATTACCTTGAATGCAAAAATATTCTCTTGTAAATATTTATCAAATCTTTCCAAAAATGGATTTTTCTTGCCTTGTAGCTTCTTGCACGAATTTGGCAACTTTGACTTTTGATCAAATCTTAACTTTTCTTGATGAATCGTGATCAACCTTGAAAAGAAAAGAAGATTTTGATCTGAACCTATAGAAGTTCTGATAGCAGAAGAAGATTCCGCTCTAAGAGAAGTTCTGATATGTTAGAAGATTCACACTCTAAGCAAAGTTCTGATGAACGTCTAAAAGCACCAAATGATGCACCAAACTCTGATGTAAACCTTGTCAGCTGATCTAAGAAATCTTAAAGCTCTGCTACATCATCTTCTAATCAAGACATCAAGGATTCAAGCCAAACTTCTAATAGCACCAGACTGTTCTACAAACTCTGATATCCATTTTCTAGCTGCAACGTTCTGATGCTTTGCCATTCATTAAATAAAGATTTGAAGCAACGACTAATTTCCAACAGGATCTCGCTTTTATGGAAAGAACAATTAAGTTCAATTATCATCATTCCATATACAAATTATATGTCTCCAACGGATAAGTTTTTGACGCCTATATAAATATCCATTCTTGAAGAAAACTAGAGAGAACTCCATGAAAAGAAAAGAAGATTTTGATCTGAACCTACAGAAGTTCTGATAGCAGAAGAAGATTATGCTCTAAGAGAAGTTCTGATACATTCGAAGATTCACGCTCTAAGCGAAGTTCTGATGAACGTCTAAAAGTACCAAAGGCTGCATCAAACTCTAATGTAAACCTTGTCAGTTGATCTAAGAAATCTTAAAGCTCTGTTACATCATCTTCTGATCAAGACATCAAGGATTCAAGCCAAAATTCTGAAAGCACCAGACTGCTCTACAAACTTTGATATCCATGTTCTAGCTGCAATGTTTTGATGTATGTCTAAAAGTACCAAAGGCTGCACCAAACTCTGATGTAAACCTTGTCAGCTGATCTAAGAAATCTTAAAGCTCTGCTACATCATCTTCTGATCAATACATCAAGGATTCAAGACAAACTTCAGAAAGCACCAGGCTGCTCTACAAACTCTGATATCCATGTTCTAGCTGCAATGTTCTGATACGTTGCCATTTATTAAATAACTATTTGAAGCAACGACTGATTTTCCAACAGGATCTCGCTTTTATGGAAAGAACAATTAAGTTCAATTATCATCATTCCATATACAGGTTATATGTCTCCAACGGATAAGTTTTTGACGCCTATATAAAGATCCATTCTTGAAGAAAATTATAGAGAACTCATCTTTGATTTGAGAGAATCAAAACCCTAGTTATGGGTTGACTGCTTAGGAGAGGGTTCATCTGGTCAACCCTTTAGAATTTCTTGAGTATGGAGATGTGGATTGTCTTGAGAAATAGGAGGTAAAATTTTGGGGTATAACAGTTGCCCCTGTTCAATCTTCTTGTACCTGAAGGGTTAGATTGGTATACTTGCCTTTCGTGACTTGAAGGTAGAAGATGATTGAACACTCGAGTACACCTAAAAATTTACACTCTTTGATGTATGAAATGAGATCGTCACGATGTACTGGAATGGGCTTATAGATGCCATTTAGAGAAGCTATTGCTGGGGAGTGAGTCGTACGCTAGACTCGATGCTCGTCTTTGAATGAACATTATTGGTATGTATTGATTTTTAACCAAATATGCAGCATTCTGCAGGTGGAAAGATGTCCGCATATAGTCGGAGATGGGCTTAAAGATGCCATATGGAGATGAAGACACATAGTCGGAGATGGGCTTAAAGATGTCATCTGGAGAGATAAAGATGTGTAGTCGGGGATGGGCTTAAAGATGTCATCCGGGGTGATGAGAGAGTCAGAATAAACCTTCGTCTTAGCTTTATCTAATATGAGTATTTGTCAGGATGTAGATAATTTCCCCGTCTTGTTTAGGGTATTGATTTGTATCCTGCTTCCTGGAAATAACTTGTATGGTCGTTCAAATAGTTTTCCCATCTTGTTTCGAGTATTAATATTTGACCGTCTGTCTGTTCAGATAGCTTTCCCGTCTTGTTTCGGGAATTAATCTTTGACCTTCTGTCTGGATAGTAACTTTCACCTGCTGGGGAAATTTAACTTGAAAGGATACGATTAGCTCTATGCAGATTATGATGCATGCAAGTACATGATAATGCTTGTGAAGGATATATACGCATGTTATGATTTTTATGAGTAATGTATGAATGTAGATGTTGTGGTATTTCAAAACATATCCATCTCAAGGAAGATAGGAATGTTCTGCTGAAGATCTTTGATTCCTGCTTGGGGATGAAAATCCTGATTAAGAGTAAAAGAGATGTAGATTCCTCCGATGCATTATATGACCAAGTTTCAGGTCTGAATATTAATGTTGTTGGGGAATGGTAATCTTTGAGAGATGCTCAACTGGGGATGAATATCTTGTGTATAAACCTTATTGGGGAATGATGTGATATTGAATACCCTATTACTGCTTGGAGACTGACATAATAAGTTGACTGAGAATGTAGATGAAATTGATAGAATCACTGCTCGGGGGACTAACGTGATGATGTTGATAGGATCACTGCTCGGGCACTAATGTGATGAAGTTGATAGGATCACTGCTCGGGGACTAACGTGATGATGTTGATAGGATCACTGCTCGGGGACTAACATGATGGCTTGATAGGATCACTGCTCGGGGACTAACGTGATCACTTGATAGGATCACTGCTCGGGGACTAACCTAATGACTTGATATGATCAGTGCTCGGGGACTAATGTGATGAGTTGATACGATCACTGCTCGGGGACTAATGTGATGAGTATAAGTGTTTGAACACTGTTGAGAGGAGATAATATTGTAGTTATAACCTTGTTGGAGAAGATTCTTCTATGTTAGGGAGCGATGGCTCTGTGGGGTTTGAAGAAATTATCCTGTGGGGATATTTTGTGAAATTGACTCCGTGAGGATGTGTTGATGAAAATGACTCTCTGGGGATGTGTTGGTGACTTTAGTCGTCATCTCAACTCCTAGATCCTGTAGTAATTACCGTTTATGTTCGCTTTTTGCATATTTATGAATATATGTTTATTGTCAGATGCATATAATCACTCAAAGTAATCATTGGACTTTATGCAAACAAAACAGTAAAAGTAAAATTGAAATTGGAAAAGGGAAATTGTATTAATTTTGAAAAGTAAGCCTATAGAGAGGCAGTTTGTGTACAAAGAGACAAATGTCATAGTAAGAGGAAATTGTCGGAAATATTTGAAAAATAGTAAAAGCTATGTGGGGACAATCTCGTAGAGTTTCAGCTATGCTATTGCTCACATATTTTTGACTATCTCATCTCCTTACTATCGGAAGAAAGTGATTGAACTCATAATTTTAGTTCTTTTTGTCTAATTAGCGACGGATTTAGCGACAAATTTCAAAAAAAAAATCGTCGCTAATTAGACAAAAAGGACTAAAGTAAAATTTTTGAAAGTTAAGAGACTAAAATGACACAAAAAAAAAAGAGTTAAGGAACCAATGTGAATCCAAGAATATATTTAAGGGACCAAATTAAATATTTTGCCTAAATATATTTAAATTTCTTGCAAAAATTAATAATGACAAAAAAAGTTTTAAGTTATGTCCCTATAAAGTATATACATTATTAATTAGATGAATATTTAAGAGGAAAAATATAAAATATGACTAATTATAAAATTTATTTATTGAAACATAAAATACTCTACTTACACCTCCTTAATTATTTGCATAATTCTTAATAGTTTTATCAAAAAGTTTATGTTAGGATTGAAAATACCATTATTCAAACAACTAATTCATTTTAGTATGTGATAAAATTAATTAAAAGGTGAAAAAATAATTTTTGAATTATTTTGTAAAAAGTAATTAATTATAAAAATGTTATAAATATTAATAATAAATGTCTTAATTTTGACACTATCAACATTATTAATAAATTTAATATATTTGTTTTAATAAATATTTTAAGTTTACTAATTAATCTAAGATATATTTTAAGTTATTGAATTTTGTATAATTTTTTTATACTCTTAAAAAATTTCTAATAAATCATCTCAATATCATAACATAAATTCACATAGATAAATTAAGTATAAGAAATGAAAGTAATTAATTTTTTAAAAATTCAACATATTTATGTTTATTTTATTTGATTATCATAAATTTATAATTTAAAATAAAATATTATAAATATAAATTAATTAATCATATTTATTAATATAAAATATATTGTGTATAATTAAAATTTAAATAAAAAATAAAATGATGTACACGCGCCGATTTTAATATAATTACTTGTATTGAAACGATGATGAGCTGGATGAAGGTGTCGGAAAACAAAAAACAAATTGATTAAGTGATCAAAGAAAATAATTAAATAAAATAAAATATTTCGATTTTAAGTTTAGAAGCCTTCTTAATTGTTTTTAGACGTGTAAAATTGATTTTGAATATACTTTCTATAGTTATTTTACTTAAAGATAATATTTGTAGTGTTTTAGTTTAAACATAATTTTTAGGTTTAATTACAGTTTTGGTCCTCTTATTTTTTCCAACTCATGATATTAATCTCCTTAATTTTGTTTTAAACAGTTTTGGTCCCCCATGTCTATTTTTCTGCTACAAAGCGCTGAGTTGGAGAAAATTGAGGGACCAAAACTGTTTAAAATGAAGAAAAAAATAGGGGGATCAAAATTGTAATTAAAACAAGTACACTTCAACGCTTTCTGGCAGAAAATAGACATGGAGGACCAAATTTGTTTAAAAATAAAATTGGAGGACTGATATCGTAAGTTGGAGAAAATAAGAGGACCAAATCTGTAATTAAATCTAATTTTTATAATTAAAATATATTATTTAACTCACTTTTACAAAAATTTAACAAAAACATATTACTTTACATTGTTAATTTTTATCCAAAATCAATTTTATAAAAAAAATTTCTAAATTTTTTTTCTAAAATTGTGAATCACTTAAGAAATTTAGTCGATACAAAAATAAAAAGTAGTAGACAACAAGCTGCACTACTATTCCTTTTTAGATCACAAAATTATTTTTTTTTAAATTATATTAATAAATTTAGGAGATACAATATTATTATTTATAAACATTGAATTCTCTGTAAAAAATTAACTACTTTTGGTGCTAAAAAATCAAAAATATTAAAGATTAATGGCATAAAAACTTATTGATTTTCAGAACATGTTTTCTCTTGCTTGACCACTTTATTGAAAGCAGCTTTAAGAGATATCTCTCCCACAATAAAACCGATATCCCTCAAATCTATCGGTGAAAAAACTTTCTTAAAATTCACGCAAATATGTTTCTCTCCTACCCACTCGTATACCAAAATATCCGTCGGTCTAAAATGCAAAACCAATGCATGTCATTTTTATAAATAAATTACTAATGCATATTGAATTTTAAAAATTAAAATATATTAAAAAATCACAAAATAGGAAGAAAAAAAAAGTTTATAAGTAGAATCATCCAGAGTATTTGTACCCAAAAAAAATCATATAGAGTATATTAAATTAATAGAGCCACGGAAGAGTGTTTATCAGTAGCCATCAAGGATTTAATGGTACGTCTTAAAATTTTCTTCTATTTTTTTAGGTCAAGAATTTTCTCCTGTTTTGAATTGAGAAAATATTAAATTATATTCAAAGTTAGATAAACTTAGCGATCAATGACTTGGGTGGACAAATCTTGTGACTTTATGTTACATTAGATTTAGATAGGGTCACGGATAACATTATTATATAGGAGTCATTTTCCCTCTGCATACTCAATACTATATAGTTTTGGTGTATTAAGATAAACAATAGTGTGATATTGAAGTGGAAACCAAGATGGTGTCACACACAATTGAACTTTTGAAGAACGAGATTCCTCTTGAACAAGAGTCGGTGGTTTTGGCTGAAGACACTGTAAATGGTCTTGTTCTTGTTGATATCATAAATGGCTTCTGCACAGTTGGTGCTGGAAATCTGGTATCTATTCAACTACTTTAAATACTTTCTAATCCACAAGTCTTAACTTAAAGAGCCACAAAGAGATCCACTCTGCTGCGCAGTTTGAAAACACGTAGAACCAACTGATTTGACTGATCCAAGGGTTCTACGTGTTAAACACCGTGCAACAAACATAGAAGAAGATCCAATTCTTGTTTTTAATTGCTTCTTAACTTTGATATATACTATATACTTTCAGGCACCAAGAGAGTCCAATAAACAAATTTCAGAAATGATCAGTGAATCAGCAAGGCTAGCGAGACTGTTCTGTGAGAAGAAATTGCCAGTTATGGCTTTCCTTGATTCTCACCAGCCTAACAAGCCAGAGGAGCCTTATCCCCCTCACTGTATTGCTGGGACTGATGAGTCAAATCTAGTTCCAGGTTTAACAATTATTCACATGTTTTTCACTACTATTTTTAACTAGTTTCTTGCTGTCTTATATTTTAATTTATGGAATTGTAGCATTGAGATGGCTAGAGAACGAAACCAATGTAACAATCAGACGTAAGGATTGTTTTGATGGTTATGTTGGCTCAATGGAAGAAGATGGTTCAAATGTTTTTGTAGATTGGGTCAAGAAGAATAAGATCAAAACTGTGAGCATAATTATGAGTTTTAATGATATATTGGTGTATCATCTTGAATCCCATCTTACTAAAATGACTAACTTGTTAATTTACTGGTAATGGTTGAATTGAAGGTGGTGGTGGTAGGTGTATGCACAGATATATGTGTTTTGGATTTTGTATGCTCTACAATGTCTGCTAAAAACCGTGGTTTTCTGAAGCCTCTAGAAAATGTGGTGGTGTATTCAAATGCGTGTGCCACCTTCAATGTCCCACTTGACGTAGCCACAAATATCAAAGGAGCTTTGGCCCATCCCCAGGTACATGTGTAACAATCACAAACTGCTATGCATTCTACTAATTTATATACACTTTTTTTATAAAAAAAAACTTCAATTAATGTTCAATTTGCAGGAGTTTATGCATCACGTAGGTCTGTATATGGCCAAAGAACGTGGAGCCAAGATAGCAAAGGAAGTGTTGTTTGGTATAGTAGAGAAAGTATAGACGTGTTGTGTGGCACTTATCAATAAAACTCTTCAGATATATATGAAGATTCGGTTGGTCTAAATAAGTAACAAATGATCCTACGTTACATATATGTAAGATATATGCAGCATCTTAGCACCTCCCTCTTTTGGAAGGCTTGTAACTAAGATTGTATGTATTTATTGTGAAAGTCTAAACTTCTGCAAAACAATAGTGCATAAAGATAGGCTTTCCACGCCAATAGCTAATTTTCTTCAACTCATCACCAAAGTTTGCCAATTGCCACTGGCGCACTATCATACCATCAATAAAAATTTAATGGCAAATAACAACCGTAATTTGCCTTTTCTTTCTGTAATGCATGTATATATACTTGCATTTTAAAATTCAGTCAAACCCACTATGAAAACTTCTTTTAACTATACTAGATTTTGCTCGCTTTTGAATTAATCGAGATGGTAAAATTTATCCCAAAATTAAAATAAACTCCTTTTATTTATAAGCAAGTAACCAGCATGATTTTTTCCATAAAATTAGTCCAAGGAAGCCAACCAAAGTATATTGATTCATGAACCATGGATGTCTATTCTATAACTAGATTACAGGAAGTGTGCTTGTGATGTGAGCTGGTTCCGGCAAAAGTAAAACAAAAATAGAAAAACAACGATTAGGGTGGGAATAAAAGAATGCCAAAATAATTTTCTTGTGATTTTAGAAAAATTAAAACAAAATATATTTTCAATAAATTTCATACAAAAAGGCATAAGCAAGCCGGGCATTCACTCCCAAATTAACTCATTGACAGTAATGCAAGAATTGACAAGAGGCGCAACAGTACAGTTTCTTCATGTCCCGCTAATCATTATTCAAAATTTTGGCAAGACCCTTTTGGGATTGTATATAGATTGAATGAGGATATGCTAAAAATACCCGAGTACAGTCCAAAGTGGGAAGATAAATAATGCCACTTGTAATGAACTTATTTCATTCATTTTAACAGAATAATGAACAATGAAACCCTGAACACACTAGACTAAGCATGATTATGTAGTTATGATACATGGGAATATAACGTATAAGAAAAAATTGGACCACTATACAAATTGATGAAGGATACCATGATGAAGAATGCCATGTGAACACTGCTCTACAATACGTGAAATGAAAAACAAGTACATTGTGCTTTAGTGCTGATTTATGAATTCCCCTTCATGATGATTAGTCAAGCTATGACAATCAAGCTTAAGATAATCCAATAAATTGAGTTACGACTACACAAGCAGCCCAGTGCTCAAAATCTATGCTGCTTGGCAGAAAGCTATTTTACACTGCATAAGAGAGACAGACAAAAAAAGTAAACATCAGAGGAAAATGTCTATTTAAAAACATAAAGCAGCCCCTACATAATTAAAATAAATTTAATTCATAAACGCTACCAGGGGTAAGCAAGTATCACCAAAACACTTAATCATATTTTACTATCATGTCACAATATATTATAAACAGAATTTAAAAAGTAGTATTATGGTGAGACAAGATAGTAAAATAAGATTAGGGGTCTATGTGACGTGTTTACTTTGTCTGCGTAAAATTACTAAACTTTAAAATTAAACACGGTCACACGGAATACCTTAAACGGGAAAGCCTGCCGTGATGGATAATAATTAATAACTTCCTCTGAAGCACAATTTTAGCATTCCTTGACACCTGGAACCAACAGAAAAAAGCAACAATCATAAGCCACATAGATTAAAGAAGCTTGTAACTTGAAGTCATTATGAAACTAACTAATTGGAAAAGTAGAGAGACTTCATGACAATTGCCCTAAAAACAAAAACAAAATCCCGAACAGATAGAAAATCTTATCACTTAATAACAACAGGAAGGAAAACTTATGTTGCTTATAAATGAATCTGCTTTCTTTACTAAGGTTTCATTAAAATTAATACTGCGACCACATAATGAGGAGGTTCAACCATAAGTTTGGGATACAGTACAGGCCATGCAAACTATAGATCCCTTCTATTCTTAATATATAATTACCACCTCTCATGTATCCTTTTTAAAGTTTCTTTCCTTTGCTTCTCATTAAACCTGTTCAATAGTTTTTGTTCAAGCAACCAAACGAGTCCACACACTAATTAATAATATGACATGATACATCAATAACAGGACAAATCAAGTACTAAATGAACAATATAACAAGCTTAATGCACGTAAAAACATTTTCACCAAATTCTAAGCTTAATACGTTCAGTATTGTATCCCGTTTGCTGAAATCACATTTAGTTTTAACATAAATGCAGAAGCTAGCACTTGGAGCTTCTTGAAATCGCATTAAATTAGCCATTGGGATGCGGGAATGGGGTTGAAAACACTCAATAAAACATACACTACGGCAAAAAAGGAATTTGTGGAGAAAAGCAGGGAAGTAAATAACTAAAAAAAAGTTGGGGAAGGGGGAAGTTAATTAAAGTGGCACTATGGTCATTTTACAACTATTCATGGGGGATTTGAACTCCGACCCTTAAGGTTATATTGGTCAAGCTCTTGCCAATAAACCGATACCTTATGGACAAATAGCCGGTTCACATAAACCAGCTCAAGTCACATCTATTATTTTGAAACAAACCCATTTGGCCATTTTAAAGGGCCATCGGAACCAAGAATCATAACTATCCATTTTAGGAAACTACGCGGTAAACAGTAAAATAAAGCCATTAAAATTAGAGAAGGAAATAGGATATGCTAGGATTGCACTAAGTTGCCTTGGTCATGTTATTAAAATACCCACCTTCGCCTTACATGCTCATAAAATTAAAAACTCATAAACTTGCCATGGATTGAATTAGAGAAGTTATAGGTTTCAAATTTGTCCATGCCTTTAGCAAAATTATTATATCGTTCGTATAATATATAAAATGAATAGATGAGCTGGCCGGTTAAGCTAAAAAGGCCTTTATAAAGAGAACTTACGCTAAAGTATGAAGAAAGAATTTACAAAGTTTCTGATAGTATGAACAACGAAATCCTACTGCTGAAGCCTAAGCCGATTAAAGAAGACCAAAAAATGATACTCTGGAGCCCAATACACAAATCCAACAACAGGCCCTGCTTTTATGTGCTGCAAAAATCAACAAAAGGCAAGATGCAACTATAAATAATTGCACAAAAGTAAGCTGGAATTACAATAGCAAAGGCTAAATAACTAGACCATGGTGGAACCCAAACCTTTCCATCAAGAATTACAAGTTCACCATCAACCCATCGAGGATTCTGAAACCCTGGCTCAGCCAATCTTCCTTCACCTTTATAGCGAGCAATCTGAAATGTTAATAACATCAGATAAGATGCAGAACAATAATAATTTTCTAATATTTATTGTGAATTGATGCCAATTCAATTAAGGTTTTGGAGGGAGTAAAGATTGGAGAAAGCAATGAAACTAAAATGGGAACCCCTACAATATAAAATATAAAATATAAAATATAAAATAATTCCATACCACTCCAAATTCTTCAGGAATTATCCCTTTATGTGGAAGTTGATACATCTTTCCAACTTTTGCACGAAATGCCACCTAAGGGGATCAAAGAACATGATTAATGAGATTTATGATGAGTAATGCATAATGCAAAAATCAGCTTCAAAAAGAGACTACAAGTTTCACACACAAAAATACAAGAAATATCTAGGTTTCCATTGAACTTGGTAAAAAACCAAGTCATATCTGTCTGTTTCCGAAGAAGTAACTTCTTTAAATTTTGGGTTGAACCTAACACAACTTTACAAAACCGGATTTTAAGGTAAGTACTGTACCACCCCCACTTAGAAAGATATGTTCAAACTATATATTGTCAGATGTGAGACTCTTAACACACCTCCTCACGCCCAACACTACTAGGTTTGGTGCGTCAATATAAATGGTGTGACTCGATAGCAAAAACCCGATGGCAGATACCCAAACTACAATAAGTTTATTTTTCATCATCTGCTCTGTTGTAGGTGTTACACCCAACACTCTCTAATATTTTTATTTTTAATTCTATCTTGTCTAGTCTTACCATACATCAAACGCAACATCCTTATCTCTGTTACACTAACTTTATTCTCGTGTTGATTCTTAACCGCCCTACATTCTGTCTCATACAACATCACAGATCTTACCGCAGTCTGATAAAATTTTCCCTCCAACTTGAGTGGTACCTTTGTGTCACATAAAACCCCTGAAACTCTTCTCCATTTCAGCCATCCAACTTGTATTCGATGGTTTACATTCCCTTCTATTTCTCCATCATTTTGTATTACGGACTTAAGATATTTAAACCGTGTGATTTGAGGGATGATATGGTCTACAACTTTCACCTCTAAGTTAGAAATGCTTTTTCTTTTGTTGAACTTATATTTCATATGCTCTGCGTTACTTTTATTAGGCAAAAGCCATGTATTTCTAAATCTCGTCTCCAAGTCTCCAACCTTATTTAAATATTCCTTCAATTCTCCAGGTAGGACTATATCATCTGCAAAAAGAAGCATCTCGGTACTAACTCTTGGATGTGTCCTGTGAATACATCCAAAATTAAAGTGAAAAGGTAGGGGCTTAGAGTTGAACGTTGATGCAAACCTATTGTAATAGGGAAATCGTCTATCTCTCCATCATGTGTCCACAAACTAGTCGATAGCCCTTCATAGATATCTTGGATAGCTCAAATATATGTGATCATAATCCCTTTCTTTTCTAGGGCTTTCCACAAAATCACTCCAGACCCTCTATTAGACTCGTCCAAGTCAATAAGAAATAAATGCAAGTCTTGTTGGTCCATCCGATACTGCTCCACACGTCGTAGTAGATAAATCACTTCCATGGTCAACTTTTCAAGTATAAAACCAAATTGATTCTCAATGACTTGAATCTCCTTTCTTAGTCTTCGTTCAATCACTCTTTTCCATAATAAAAGACTAAAAAGACCAAAAAATGAAAAAGAAAATCATACTAACCATACGGTTACTCCAACATAACTATTCATTTCTAACATAACACATTGAGAATCTTTCTCCGCCTTGTAACAGGCTTGAAATTTTGGTTATCATATAACAGAAAAGAACAATAATGTTAGTTTTCAAAGTTTAAAATGTTAAACTACTTGGGCAACAGAACATGCAATAAAGTATCAACCATATTACAATAGTTATTATTCCATTATGAAGCTTTTAAATATAATATAAACGCATAATATACTCAATTCATAGAGCACCCACAAATTATGTATGGGAAACACTCAACCAATATATGTGCTACTTCCTACACAATGCCTACAACAATTGCCAGTTTGAAAGCAATCAAAATTGTCAATCAACTTCCAACGACCACATCACCAGCCTTGCCACCCTGAATTACTTCTAAAAACAACATTTCAGTGCTAGAAAATACATGATGACTAACAGGAAGTACGGATTTCCGTTTTCTTGTATATTTTGTACATGAGCTGTTTCAAGCTCAGCAGCACACAATACCTCAAATACAAAAATCCATGATATAACATTTGAAGAAAACCAGTTCCCGAGATCTTCTCATATATACGATGAGTATGAAGCTGTTTAAAATCATAACCTCTTATATCATACAAAGAATGGCCTAAATCGCCAATTTGCAGTGCGGGTACATGATAGGTCTATTGGTTCTATCAGTACAGTCTTAGTACATGTCTTCTAAGTACTTCAAAATTGTATACAACTGTATCTAGGGAGCCTCTAATATGGATCGACATACTTCCAGTTTCAATTGTTTTTAAATATTTGATCATTTTAGATTTGGGGCATCAGAAATTGAAACATTTACACTGTAAACCCTAGTTCCATATTTGGGGGAAAAGGTGAAATTGGGTATCTTGGAAATGCCATCTCTGTAGTACGAAACATGAGTTCGCCTTTCAAACCCTTTTAACTGAGTCTATATTAAAGGGACCCTTGTTTCTATATATGTATCAATTAAGTTATCGATATTTTCAATTCATTGCAAAAGATAATGTTCAAAAATATTTAGCTTATGTAACAATTATGATTTGAATTTCAAAAATCATTTACTAACTTTAAATTTATTCGAACATTATTAGTTATTATTTCTAATAAATGTTATCAAATTAATAAATAAAAAGATGAATCCAGTTATCTTGATAATGACAACTGGCATAGAAAAACCATTGTTATCATGGTTTACAATTCACGGATATTTCCCACTTATCAGCACCAACATCCTCCAACTTTTGTTAACATAATCAAACATATTTCCCACTTATCAGCACCAACATCCTCCAACTTTTGTTAACATAATCAAACAGTGCACCTCTCTCCTGCTCTCTTTATCTCCCAGGTGGATTGCACAGACAAAAACTAACATCACAGAATGATGAAGGAAGGAAATTAAAAAGAACTATAATTGGAGGTCAATAAAATAAGATTCATGCTATTACCTGGCCAGCTGGTACATAAGGATCCCCAGTTAGTTTTAAGGCCTCTACATACTCATAAAACTCAAGATCTGAAGTCTCCTTCGCCCTACTGTCTTCTTGCCATTGACCATATCTATGTCTCATTTGAATAACTTCAGAGGAATAAAGACCATATGTTCCAATATATAAGCCTGATTGAAAATGGAAATATTTGTCCCTTGGTTATTAATACATTATAGATTACAACAACACAAACATTCTACTGTCAGCAGTCAATAATAAGCACATCATAATAATGAAATGAGAAACACTAGAAAATCACCATTTAGAGGATCAAATGCAGTTGGTATTTCAATGCGACTGAAAATCGTAGACCCGGATAATGGTTGATGATTCTGAGCCTGACTTAGAGCGAGACTTAATAATTCTCCAACCTCTTTCAGCACCTATAAGATTGAACCAATGTGTTATAGTCAAAGAAACTTATAGTGACTTTTGCCAAAAACTGATTTGCAGATTTTATTTGATTACTTGGTCTACCTTTGCAGATATATCTTTCTTGCCAATAGATTTAGCAATGTCAGAAATAACATGATCAACTCTGCGGTGACTTTGAAACTTAATTGATTTATCTGATGAAGATTTCTCTTTGTCATGACCATCCTGCTGATTGACTTCGTTTTCAACAGTAAAGGAAAATGAACCACGCTCCTTCATCTCCAGCTTAGCAGGAACTCGAAGCAAATCTCTAGGGGATAAATTGCTGGAAAGCTTCTGCATAAGACCACCAATGACAACTTTGACAGCAATTTCATTCTGTTCTTCACGTTCAAAAGTTCCCAGATCGGCATTTATCTCGTTCTCATCATCTCCCTCTTGATCAGTTGCCAATATAATGTCTTCCAGCTCCAGAGTTACTGTATCATTTTCCTTCTCTTCATCTTCATCTTCATCCTCATCCTCATCCTCATCCTCATCCTCATCCTCATCCTCATCTTCATCCTCATCCTCATCCTCATCCTCATCCTCATCCTCATCCTCTTCCTCTTCCTCTTCCTCTTCCTCTTCCTCTTCCTCTTCCTCTTCCTTTTCATTGTCATCTTCTTCATCACCATCATCTTCTCCATCTTCATTTTCATCCCCACTTTCTTCTTCCTCATTTAATTCCTCAATCACCTTGGATATTAGATCCTTGTCAATTTTCCCTGGAGTTATCACTTTGAAAATTTTCACCTTGACACCAGGAATCATATCTTTCAAGACATTCTGAAATGCAGGCATTCTCTCAGAAGGGTCAGAGCCATCACTCCTATCATCACCACGTTCTGAAGCTTCAGTACTCGCAACAAACAGCTCACTAGCATCCGATGTTTTAGAGGACATTGTTGGGGGGCCTCGGTGCGACCCTTTTCGCTTTAGATACACAGCCTGAAAATGAAAATAATACCAGATTGAGACTGAGTTATATATTATTGTATTAATATTATAAACTTTTTAAAAAGTTATTAAAATAGTTATTTTACTTTAGAAGTAGTAAACTCAGCTGCATATAAGTAAAACTTAAAACCACGAAAGTTTGGTTTAAAGCCAAACTTAACACATGGAGAGATAGGTTAGCATTCCCCATTGAGAGGGCCTCCTTAGTATTTACAATTTAGGGGAACTAGGCAAGAATCTAGAAGAAATAAAGTGAGGCCCACAACAGAAGTCAGACATTTATGAGAAATATGACATTATTACCCAAAATAACCTTAATTTATAGATTCTGAGGTCGTGTTTCTTAGTCAAAATTTAGAGACAATGTGAACCACCATATTAACACTGGAAAATAAAATTGCTCATGTATGTTTGAATCTGCATTTTACCAACTAATAGGAAGGAGAAAACAAGAAAGAAAATTCCAAACCAAGAGGGCTCCATTATCATATTTTTAAAATCCAACTCAGCATCTAAAGTGCAAATTGGCTGGTATTCCAGATTGTCTTAAAAAATCAAATATATGAGCAGACTATAAACTTTATGCTAGTATTGATAGATATTAGCGAATGAAAGCAGAAAATTTGAAATTTAATAGATTGTGAGCTACAAGTAATGCACTTAATTCTTGCATGCAATCCCAGTTCCTCAGCTGACATGCACATGATAAAAGTTAAACTTGAGTTTTCTAACCAGAATAACTATCAGAAAATTTGCTTAACTATCAGCATGAAAGATGATCCTTAGCACACATAGAATAACTATCAGAAAATTTGCTTAACTATCAGCATGAAAGATGATCCTTAGCACACATATTTCAGATAGCATAATTTTGAATGGGAATAGAGAATCCATCTTCAGTGCAATGAGTTTTCTTTATGCAACTACCCTACACACAAAATTTACAAGTTTTAAGGTCGGTCAAGAAGATACCTGCGACTTGAAGTCACCTTTTTTATCCATTGTAAGAAAAAACTCAAATAGAGGAACACCAGCAGCAGATGTTGCAAGTTGCCTAGTGAAAATATGGTAGAAGGGTTAAGTACAGAAGCCACATAAGGTAGTGGCAGAACAACCAAAGTATCACGTGCAACAATAGTTAGAAACATTAGGTTTTTATAATAGGTCTGACTCATAACTATTAACTACATACCCTGCTTGAAAAGTGAGGGATACTTCTCAATATAAAATATTTTCAGGCCCTTATCTCTTTTTAATGTGGGACTTGGATGGGTGGCTCGGATCAATATTATTGAGCTTAGTGGGTGGCTCGGGCCAATACTATTGGGCTTGGTTGGTGGCTCGGATCAATAGGCTCTATCTCATCCTTGCAAAACCAATTTATAAAGTGAGGGATGGCACATTTTGGATGGGTCTAAGTCAACCTAGAAAACCGGCTCGTAAGATGAAGGATTGTCTCTCCTACTTATAAACTCATTTTCATGTCATATCTCATTGTGGGACTCTTAATAGAAACATCAAAAGAAGAAAAGTTGTTTCCAAGAAATGTGAGTAATAAAACAATATTATTAAGATATATTTCATACAGGGAAAATAGATGGTAAGAACAATTGTAAGTTTTATGCAGAGAATCAGGGAATAATGCTTTGTCTAATGACAGTCTGACATCTGAGCATTAAAACAGGTATAATTACAGTTAACGTTGGGCTTTAGGCATAGAGGGAGGAAAATAATATCAATATGTTGGATGTTATTACAGTAGACAAAGCACTAATCAATATCTAATAATGGATTCCAGAACCTAACTGAATAAGGAAACAAATCATCACAAGTGTCATTCAACAAACTTAAATATGACTAAGATGATAGAATAGATCATCATATTACTTCCTAGCAACCCTTTCTACAGTTTATCTACTCTAGAGTAATTGCACATCACTCAACTTGATGTAAATAAGGTAATTGCAGTCTCAATGCAATCTTTGCTTTAGTACTTAAATGTGTAATTGTTTAATTAGTAACAAGGTATTCATTTTCTAACCAATCATAACAAAATTTTGCCTTTCTCGCTCTGCTCTAGAATTCTAGATACTGAATTATTCATCCTATCTACTTTTCTAATAAAGAAAATCCATATGGCAGTGTTAATAGACACAAAGTGAGGTTAGTGGCCCAAGGGTTTCTTCAAATGCAGAGGTTTGATTTCACGGAAACTTGTTACCATCAGACTGATTCTCACACTTGTTATCACTCATCACTGGTCCCTTCAACAACTGCATGTCAACAACGCATTTCTTAATGGCTTGCTTATGAAGAGATATGCAACAACCTCATGGGTTTTACTCACCAGAACCAATATACTTGAGTAAGCCATGTCTCCACTCCTATGCAATCCACTTGCAAACTCAGCAAACTTGGTCATATTTCCTTTGATGATCCCTTCGTTTACGAAGATTCCAAGAAAATCATGAGTAACATTGAGAATTCCAACAGAATTAGACAAAATATGCATAGCTAATTGACTATATGATCTCAGTATCACTATGGTTTTGTACTACACCTAGTCTTGTAAATGTACATGCACAAAGGCCCAAATCTAACTAGTAAATACTACCTCTGTCCCTAAATATAAGACCCCAAAGGCTAAATCACGCTAATTAAGAAAGTTGGTTAAAGTATTAAATTTATTGACAATTTGTACAATTTTACAAGTTTATCCTTATGAGAGAGAAATAATTAATGTTTATACAAGTGTATTTATTACAAATTGCAGAAAAATATGTAAAATAATTAGAGGTATGTTTGGAAAAAAGTTATTAATGCACTTTGAAAGTTAAAGAGGGTCTTATAAAAAGGAACAAGAAAAAAACTCAAAAGGGTCTTATAATTAGGGACGGGTGTAGTAATAACTATCATCTTGTTTAAACACAGAAACTAAAGTTGCAAGTGTATCAGCATATATGATAAGGTCCTCTTCGATAACTACTACAAGTAGCGCTTGTAATTTTGACCATGTTTCAATGAGCTTATTACAACAACTTTATAAACCTGCATAGAGCTACTTTGGGATTAAGACTAACAGAATGTGCTAAGCCTAAATATCAATGGTCAAAAGAAAGGGGGAGAACGTGAGAAAATTATGATACAACAGTTTTTATGAGATAAATAGAATATTCTAGAACTGAATCTGTAATTGTGTTCTAAAGTATATAGAGTTAGAGAGTCTGAATCTATTATAATGTATATATACAGTTAGACCATAATGCTAAAGGTTCCAACTACACCTAACCATTAAAGACTTATCAGAAACAAAGTCAAGACACGTGCTCCATAGACTAGCTACTCTATCAGAATAGATAAAACGCAAAAATGATAAAATTATTCCTGAACACCTCATCCATCCAGAAAAATGGCCAATGTTTTATGGGTTTTAGTTTCAGGTTGAGATTGGGCAAAACTTGGAACAGTTGACAATCTAAGAAAAATGATTATGGCTGCATATCACAGATAGTAGAACTCTAACACAAATAGTTCACACATTTTCACATAATCAGTTCCTCCCCAGTGCAGTGCTCAAGTAGTGGAACATCACCTATATCAGAATAAGTTTTTAATTTTAAGAGGCTAATTACCTTACATGTTTTTTATGATCATGATATAAAAATTACCTAGGACTATAACTCCTTGCCACATATCTTCCATGCTCTGGGGTTATGCGAATAATTAAGCCATGTGGATCATTTACATCTTTTGAAATACCAGCCCACCAACCCACCTGTAATAGACAATTAATAATGTGTAACCTTTAATGATTTTTATGGATCAATTCAAGAGACATAACAATATTACAAATTCTAAATATAAATCAAAAACAGATGTTACAAATGGTGCAAATTATTGGCTTAGCATACAACACTAAACTGACACCCCACAGCATTAATCTATTTAAAAGAAAATTAGGGGATACAATCAACCAATACATATTTACAAGAATTGGAATCATATTTGAAATCAAAGTGAAAAAACAAAAGCACCTTAAAATTTGAAATCATGATAATAAGTTAACTAAACCGTTTTCATAAATAGATTATTATTCGCTATCTGGCTCTCTCATGATATTGCCAGTCATTAGGTTCCATGGCTTATTTGCAAGTTCCGAGAATAAATTTAGTCTACAAAAACACCTAACAAATTAGTTATTGGTTTCATAAATGAAGTGGTGAGGAAAGTGTTGCCTTGATGTCAAAAACAAATTTTCAACCCAAGTAATAGCAATTTAAGCACCAATATGTATTACTAGAGCTGCCCTATGACATTGCATTGTATCTGACATTCTAATTCCACCGCAAATCAAACACATTCATGCAAGTTGTCATTAAATAAATTCTATAAGAACTCACTAGTCCAGCACCAGCTTTATCTCTTAAAAAAGCTGCATCACTGTACCGCTCTTCTTTTATGGCTCTCTGCAAGATTAGAAAATATACATACATATTTAAATTATACACAATATAGTGAAAAAGTAAAGCACAAAAACAAAAATCAGCTAGCAGTATAACATCTATTTGTCAAAATCCCTACTTTGAGAAGAGATATCACTTTTCCAACACTGTCATTGTTAGATGCAGCTGCAATCGCCACCTGAAGCCTAGCAGCTTCTTCATAATCCTCCACATATACAGCATGACGTAACTGCGACTGTTGAACACAAAAAACGCCAAGCAAAGATTTAAATTAAATCAAATCATTGAAGATAAATATTCTTTTCGCACCAAAATCAATAAAAACTACATTCAACAGAAATGATTAACATCGATTGATTCACCATAAGCACAAAAACCAAAACGAAATCACAGGAATGAAGCGAGGGAAAACCTTGAGGATGATGACAACACGCTCCTGATCGTCAACCTCATCGAAATACTGCCGCCACCGATTCCAATCCCATCCTTCAACGTTAACATCACCTGTGCCTTTATCGGCAGCGCTACCTTTCCCGAGCGCGTTTAGGTACGATTCGAATTGCTTCATAGCGCCGGTGACGAATTCGTGGAGCATGGAATCCCATCGGCGGTCGTTATTGTTTGTATTGCTGTGGTTGGCGTCGGAGACGGAGTTGAGACAGAGGCAGAGAGGTTGGGAAGGGAAGTGGAGAAGTGAGGGTCGTTTGAGAGGGAAGGTAACGGAGAGGTTTTGCTTCGGGAAAGTGAGGTTGGGAGGAGAGATAGTTGAAATGGAAGCCATGTGATGTGGTGAGGTGTGTGAGAAGGAGAGAGAAAATTTTGAGAAAATGTTATGAAAGCGGGTTTGTTGGTGTTGTGGCTGAATGGTAGTGTAATCAAAACTTGAGGCTGCGATCTTACACTGTCAAAAAAACATATGGGATGGATAATTCGTCGCTGAAAATATTTTTCAGGAATAATAAAGGATAAGAACTAAAAACATTCTAACATTGTATTTTTTTTTTCTTTTTGAAGTGGAAACTTAAATGTGTTTGTTATTGCATTTCTTAACCTCCCATGTGGGAAAATTAAATCATATGTATTTTTTATAATGTCTCTTTAAAATTGAAAGCAAGCATATTTTCGATGTTTATATTTTTTTGAAATATTTGTGTTAAAATTGAAAGTGTATTGTGGATTCTAAACCGGAAGTATATTCTCAATTCTGAGCATTACTGTAGCAGAAAATAGAACAAAAACTAGAACCAAATGAACCATGTTTGTTTGCATTGTACAAATTATTCACATCAGAAAATTGAACAAAAGATGTATATACTTCAGTATAATCCGTAGCAAATGACCATCCTGAGATGCGAGGAAAGTGTTGTAGGATTCATCCCTGAAATAAAAAAATTAAATAGTTAGTTTCGGAATTAGAATAATTAACAAAGGCCACAAAAATATAATTTATACTGTCATGAGTGACATATTGTCGGTTATCTACCTCGTTTTCCACTTAGTTCCCTCGTCCAACTTAGTATACAAGTTACCAAGCATGCAGCCCTCTAGTTCCACTCACTGATCGCCTCAAAATCAACAAAGTACCGCATGTACATGATGTCGGTATAAGTCGCACTTGTGTCCACAAAAATTTGTGTGCCAACAAGATACAAGAAGTATGCTCTAATGGCATACCCCCTGTGAATGGTAATCTGCTCGACATCACCAGCAACCGCTCATGCACGCGCAATCTCAATCGCGAATGTAACGCCTGTTTTTATTAATAATATATTATATTAATATTTTCGAATTTCCGATCGATATTTATTCTGCGACGAGAATATTTATATTAATCGTTATATCTGATAATATATTGGGCGACGTTCCGTTCGGTCCGGTAAAACATTATTCGGATCCGATATTTAATTCCCCGAAATTATTTTAATTAATTGAGTTAATAATATTATTAGATATTATTAAGGTGTTAATTAATTAATTAAGTTAGGGGGTGTGAGGATTAATTATGTAGAATTGGGTTTGCACCCTTAAGCTTACTAGTGGGGAAAAATATCATTACAAATCATTTCTCCTCATTTTCCTTCCATTCAAAATACCAAAACCAAACATGGAAACTTGACTTACTAGTAGGAAACAACTTATAAAAACCATTTCCTTTGTTTTTCTTCCCATTTTTCCAAACACACCAAGAATAGAAACTTGGGAGAGAAAAGAGAGGGTTTTGGAAGAAGAGCAAGAGAGGAAGCTTGGGGTTGAGCTTTGTAGAACCTTCATGGATCATCCAAGCTAGAGGTAAGGGGTTTGATTCTCCATCTCATATTGTTAGGTTTTGATGTATATATTTTGGATTTGGGGGAAAATTGATAGTTGATTTATAGGATTTTGTTGAGTGATTGTTGAAAGGTTTAGAAGAGTTGATTTTGGAGTAGAGATTATAGGTGTTGTTATTAGTAGTATGGTATAATGAAAATTATAGAATGGTAATGGAAATTGAAAAGAGAAACATAACAGCATATATGAAAAACCAGAAAAAGAAAATGATATACAGTAAACCAAAACGCAGGGGAAAAAGGAATTGGATGGGAATTGTTACATGGGGGAGGCGCCCACCTCCATGTGTGAGGCAGCCACCCCCTTAACTGAGGCCCCCGCCTCCAAGGGTATGAATGGCCATAGCCACGGCGAGATAGACCGCGTCAACCAAAAGTTTCCTCATGGGAGAAAGGGATCCACACCTTGATATGAATTACCAAGTGTGAAGAACATATGAGTGTGAGTATCAGTGTGTCAATGTGAACTCCATGACAAAGCGTGGAAGGTCAAAATAGGGAACCATTACCACTGTATATATCTGACTCGATAAAGAAGTTTCACGATTCGCGTGAGCTGAGCTGACACGAACTGAACTGGGAGGGGGTTGGTAACTAACCCTTTTCCGTGTGCCTTTCTCATCATTAGGACTTAATGGTGGTGCCATATCAGGTTGCCTAACCACCATACCTCTATGGGAGCACAAAAGTAATCACTTACTGAAAAGTACCTCCTTGTATGGAAGGATTTTAAACAAACCAAACACAATTAGCACACAATTTACGGAATGCCTATTATAGGTCTTTAAATAACGACTTTCGAGCCCACACTCTTTTCCTACTTCTCATGATATCTAGGAAAGCGGTAAGCACCCTACTTCTCATGATATATAAGAAAGCGGTAAAGGAAATTGTAAAAGGGTAAGAGAATACCAAACAGATAACAATCCGTAAAAGCTATATCAAAAGCAAAATACTCCGGAAAACTTCGGGAACTACTGACAAACAATAAAGAAATCTGGTGAGCAATGCGTAGAAGCATCGATAAGCATGATCGGAATGTGTGTCATACACATCCGAATAACAATAAAAAACCTACAAGGGATGACAATCCACACAATACAAACAAAGGGCACATATCATATACATGATCAGAATGTGTATCCTACACATCTGAGCCAATCCAATAAACCTGCAAGGGATAACCATCCAGACAATACAGACAAAAGGGAACATATCGTATGCATGATCAAAATGTGTGTTGTACACATCTAAGTCAATCAACTAAACCTGCAAGGGATAACCATCCACACAATACAGGAAAAAGGTACACATACATGTCTACAAGATTCAGATATGTATCGTACACATCCAAATCAAATTGAAAATAAACTCAATGTACCTTGCACAAGTAACAAAATGTTAGAAATAATAAGGAAAGTGCTTATCGAAAGCACAAAGTTCAAAAGTGATTATTCACAAGCTAATACTAGCATAAACATGCAAGAAGCGAAATAAAAACCCAAAAACTGGCTTGGGAAAACACTTATTCGAAATCGAAGTGGAAAAGTCAACTTGTCGGAATTAATTAAAAATCGCATAGTTGTATGCAAACGTGCCAATGGATTCAAAAATATGATCGGTTTTAATTAATTTCGAGTGGAAGCGACGTTTTTTTGGAGGTTTTTAGGTGTGGGGAAGCAACTCTGTTTAGGCGTGATGTGCTTAGAATTTGGTTCCGAAACCATGAAAATCAGTTTTAAAGCATGCCTAAACGTCTAGAATAAGTATTGCTACCTTGGACCTTTGAGGAAAAATGGCTTTTGGTTCACAAAAATGCATGAAAAGAGTGAAATTCATGAACCGATTTAATTTCCAATTCTCACTTTTGGTGTTTTGAAATGAAGTATAGAAATGGATATTAAATTGTGTGATATACAAACAACTCCACACAATCCGTTTTAGAATTGACATATCAAAATCAGAATTGTTTGAATTGAAACAAATGCATAACAATACATATTTATTCATGTAATGGTGTTATTAAATGCAATGCTCCATGAATAAAATTCACATCAACATGTAACCACATGCACGCAATCAAACAATCAACCGATTCCACTTCTCGACATAACCTTGAGCATGAATTAAAATCAATCAAAAGTCAAGGATTAACCATGTTTTAATGCATCTATTCAATTAATCAAGAATATGCAATTTAACTCATGAATATGTGCATTAAACTACACCTCGACACACTTTCGAGTTCACAAATCAAGCCAATAGCATGCAAATTTTACTCAATTATTCAATGCAAGTATTCACCAATATATGAACATGCTATTTGCAATTTAAATAATGACACAAACACTTTATGTACAAAGATATCAACTCATGGGTGTGCAATATTCATCAATTTTACAACTCGACACAATCGAGTTCAAGAATCAAGCCATAATCATACAATTTCAATTCAATTAAGCAAGATATGAATCAATTAATGTATGTACAAGCTATTTCTAAATTCAATTTCAAAAATAAGCAATTTTTCAAAATCACTTAAAATAAGCACTTATTTGGAAGAAAAGCTTACTTGAAATTGAAACTTGAATGGATAATTGAAGAGGAATTGAAGAAAGGAGGCCAAATCTTGATTGAAAGCGAGGAGGAAGACCGGTTAAACAAGGAGGAGGGAGGAAGAGCGTTCGGAGAAGAAGGCAAGGAGGCCGACCGAAATCTTAAGAGGAAGGGATGTGGCTGGAAGCGAGCAAGGCAAGGCGGAGGGATAAAAATGTCGGAGAGGGAGAGTGACCGGGAGGATTAGCTCTGAGGAGGGAGCCGGACGGAGCGGTAGGCCGGCGGAGGTGAGGAGAGGCTGGAGTGGAAGGCCGACGGAGGTAGAAGACGTACCAGTTTGGTCTGGTGCAAGGCTGGTGTTCGACTAGGAAGGGCGGCGGCGCGCAGTGGTTGGACAGTTAAGGAGGAGCTCCGATCGGTCTTGCTTGGAGGAAGATAGAAAATTGATTTTTATTTTATTTTATTTTTGGCTCTTGTGAATTGAGAGAAAAAGTGAGAAAAAATAGTGATTTTGAAGTGCAAATTTAACAAATGAATCTTCTTCTCAAAATTATGAGAGTGAAATTTTATTTATAGGTGTAGTTTTTGGGCTTGGAGGGCCATGGATTCAAGATTAGGCCCAAATCGCATTTATCCAACAAAATTTTGTGAACAGTGCTAAACCTCGAGAACCGTACGGAAATTGAAATCGGACCAACAAGAAAAATGTCCGGAACAAAAAATTGGCCGCGTAAGATAGTTTCGACTCAATCGGATGAACGGTTAAGGAGATATGAATTTTTGAAGTTTCAGCTCACTTTTTGGGTATCTGACACATGCATAATTTTAATAGCGTCACCTGAGGAAAACACTTCGAATGGGGATCTTCTGATCAAAATTCGAACTCGGGATGTGCACAAAGATTGAAGCCAACGTAATTTGTGAACTTTTGACATCAGTCTCATCACGTTTCGATAAAAATTGAGCGAGATATGATTTTTTGAATGTTGTGCATCAGATGAAATAATGCTCGGTTCGACTCAAATATACCTTCAAAGAATAAAAGTCTGGTATTGATCCGTAAGGATTTAGCTTTCGGCCCGAACATGAAAGTTAAAGAGGACGTCAAGACGAAATTTTGTATTCAGGAACTGCTCACTTTCAACATTCCAGTCAGGAGTTATGAATTGTTTAGTGTACCGCAAACACGATTGAGCCATAAAACTCATATTATTCCACTTGAAAGATTAATTTTTCCGGAGACTTTCCTCACAAAATCAGCTTCCGACCCGAGAATGAAAGTTTGAGATAATATCGAGAGGGACTCGCCAGTCGAAAATTGGCCAAAAATTCCCAACGAGTTGAGAGTTATGAATTCCAGAGTATCCAAAACACACAAGAAACTGAATTCCGCTTTATTAAGAAATGAACTATCGAAGTCATTCCTTGACGAAATGGCCTTCAATTTGAACAGATAAAATGAAGAACATATTGGAATGGTTCCAAATTCTATAGAACCAACCCGATATGACCTTCTGACCAGGAGATCATGCTTCAAACATACGAATCAAAAAATATCAATTTCTGGTTTAAAATGGTCTGAATTGGTCGAAACACACGGTTTCTTCCACAAACCAAGGTGCTCTTAACCTCATAACCATGAGATCAATGATATGCATGTATGTTTATGATAATGGAACTATAAGTCAAAAATGTTAAAATGAAGAGGGTAAATTTTGGGGTACAACAACGACCCCTATTCAATCATCCTTTAACCTAGAAGCGAGATTGGCTCCTGGCTTTCGAGCTACAAGGTAAAAGGTGACTGGATACAAATATGAACTCGAAAATTTACAATCTGAGTTAAGATCGGGTGGATCAATAATGAGAATATCGAACTTTTGGTCTCGAACCAAAAGACGACGCTAAACGACCCAATCTGAACTTTACTGGGGAAGAAGATAAGGAATAGTAACGACTAGACCTTCAAAGGATACTCAGAACACTGTATCCTGAAAAGAGAAATAAGTATCGTACTTATTCTCCATAGGTACAGGTGACAACCCGACCTAGGAATGTTGCGCCAGGGAAGAACTATGAACACAACGAAAGAAGACCAGTAACAACCAGACTTCAACAGAATACTCAGAACACTATATCCTAAAAAAGAGAAACAAGTATTGTACTTGTTGTCCATAGGTACAGGTGACAACTTGACCTAAGCCCCGTCGTGCCAGGGAAGAACTGGAAACATAACAAGGGAAATGAAGACTGATAACAACTAGACTCCAATAGAATACCAGAACACTGCATCCTGAAAAAGAGAAACAAGTATTGTACTTGTTCTCCATAGGTACAGGTGACAACCCGACCTATGAACGTTGCGCCAGGGAAGAACTAGAAATGCAACAAAAGAAGGCCAGTAACAACCAGACTTCAACATAATGCCAAAATACTGCATTTTAAAAAGAGAAACAAGTATTGTACTTGTTCTCCATAGGTACATGTGACAACCTGACCTAAACCACATTGTGCCAGGAAAGAAATGGAAACACAACGAGGGAAGTAAAGACTAGTAATAACTAGGCTTTACAGAATGCCAGAACACTACATTCTGAGAAGAGAAACAAGTATCGTACTTCTTCTCCATAGGTACAGGTGACAACCCGACCTATGAACGTTGCACCAGGGAAGAAATGGAAATGCAACAAAAGAAGGCCAATAACAACCAAACTTCAACAGAGTGACAGAACGCTGCATCCTAAAAAGAGAAACAAGTATCATACTTGGTCTCCATAGGTACATGTGACAACCCAACCTATGAACGTTGCACCAGGGAAGAACTGGAAACACAGTGAAAGAAGACCAGTAACAACCAAACTTCAATAGAATGCCAGAACACTGCATCCTGAAAAGAGAAATAAGTATCGTACTTGTTCTTCATAGGTACAGGTGACAACCTGACCTAAACCACATTGTGCCAAGGAAGAACTTGTAACACAACGAGGGAAATAAAGACTAGTAACAACTAGGCTTTACAGAATTCCAGAACACTATATTCTGAGAAGAGAAACAAGTATCGTACTTGTTCTCCATAGGTACAGGTGACAACCCGACCTATGAACGTTGTGCCAGGGAAGAACTGGAAATGCAACAAAAGAAGACCAGTAACAATTAGACTTCAACAAAATGCCATAACTCTGCATCCTAAAAGAGAAACAAGTACCGTACTTGTTCTCCATAGGTACAGGTGACAACCTGACCTAAACCTATTGCGCCAGGAAAGAACTGGTATCACAACATAGGAAGTAAAGACTAATAAAGACCAAACTTCACAAGGATTTAGACGTGTCAAAAGAATTCATCCGATTTGGGACTTTTAAATCACCAGACCTATCAAGGAATTACATGAGTATCACTGGGGATAAAGATCATTGTTCCTGGCTTATAGTTCCATGCAATGTATGAATTCACTATAGAGTAATGCAATGTGATGATGCATGTTTGTGGAAGATAGTAAAAATGAGTAACCGGTAACCACGGGTCACATCATGAAAAGGCTTCAAATTTGCAAACTTCACTAGGAGAATGCGAAGTATGTCGTCGGAGCAAGAATACCACCATTGATTCGACAATCATTGGGGAAATTTGGTAACAAACTTCCTGGGGAATACGACTTATTGGGGGAAATTAATCATTGCATAATGACTAACTGGAGAATGATCGGAAACACTTGATGAAGAACTCCCGCTGGCACTCCCATCAGGAATTTCATACTCACAACATGACTTCTGCTTGGGATAAAGATAATTGTTTGCACATCAATCTTCTAGAAAGAATATGATTCGAACTCTGGCAAGTAACAACTCCACTGGGGATTCCCATCTAAACAATCTTGCTGGGGAACAAAACCTAGCATTGCCTGTTGTAATCAACCTTACTGGGGAATAAAACGAGGTGCAACCTTACTGTGGACATCATGAGTAGTCCACTTCAACTATGACTGGAGAGTATAGGTTATTGTCGAGCAGTTTTTGGAAAAATCATGAATAGACCTTCCGCCGTTGGAATAAAGATCAAAGGAAAATTCTTGGCACCAACACATTGAGGAATAATCAGAACAATCTGATGTCTATACACTAGGGAGAAAGAGAATTCTCAAAGAAGGACCCGTCAATATGCTGACTTGATGGGGAAAATAGCTCCTTCATCAGGAATATGCAAGAGTTGCCTAGGTGTACACTTCATTGGGGAACCATCCGATCATCAGTATCTCCCACCAAGGATAACCATCTTCTGTCAACGGTTCAAACATCGTCTTCATTGGAGATAAAGGATAGAACCTTCTATCAGGGACGATTTGAAAATCCAACGGATCCAGACATCCAAGTGAGTATTTCCTAGAATAGGTACAAACAACTTTCACCAGGGAATTGTGCACTACCTCACGATGATACTAGGCTGATGACTTTGGAGTCTGCCCTTTTCGAAAGGTATCGCCTCCACTTGGGGAATCTCCGTCAGTATTCACTTGGGAAGAGACGTTGTTGGCTTCTGCACTGGTACTTCAAATACCTGCAAGTATGCAATGATTCCTGCAACAAATTGTTAGTGGAGTGCCCCAGGTGTAGCAACATAACGAGTCAACATAGAGATTTGTTGAATCTCGACATAACTACTTCAGATTGATTGACTTTTGAGAATATTCATCCCGGAAGTGTGTTATGTATCTGTTTAATTTTACTTGAGCAGGTTTTATGAAAGAATGTAGCATCCTATTCTTGATGTTTTGATTTAAAATTTAATTAACTTTGTTGTGCAGAGCTAGTGATTTCTTTTAAAATTTCACTTGGTTTTCCTTTTTCCCACTTTCACCAAGGTTTTTTGTATTGAATAAAATTAGTATTATTTTTCTAACTCTTTTATTGTTGTTTGGACTCAAATTTTGGTCTGGTAGCTTGAGGTTACATTTGGTGATTTTCCGAGTTTGATCGTTTCAACTCGCAGATGTATGGTAATGATAGTTTCAATGTTGGTACACGTCAGGTACTCGTTTATCGCTTTCTATAGCATAACATGTTTAGGAAATTTATCATTTGTATAATTACCATGTCATTCATTATTTTTGTATTACTTGCTCATGAATTGAATCACTTTAGTTCCTCTTTTTACCCATAAATGTGAGGAAACTTTCCATTATTCACATATGTTAGAGGCCACATTCTTGTTTTAGCTGGATTTTATCATGCTTAATTTTTTGTTTTGTGTTGATTGTATGAATGCATGAAAAGGATCAAGACATTTTGTTTCATTTTAAGCACAACTACCTTGGCCAAATATTCAATTCACTTTGTGAGTGTGTGTGTGAACCTTTGTTAACCACTTTGAGCTTTTATCGATATCCATGTTTATTTGAACTTGATGCTTGTCTATGAGTGTCAATTCACTTTTTTTGTATGGATGTTGATTTCTTTGTTTCTTGAACCCTCAACTATATGTTGTTGTATGAACTTTTACCTTGCCTTAGAAAATAGGGAGTATTCACATAATGATGTTGGTTGGATTCAAGTTAGAGAGATGAATGTTTATGTACTTATATTGTGGTTGATATGAGGTTAAGAGAAAAGAAAAAGAAAAAAAAAGTGAAAAAGAAAGAGAAAAAAGACTTTGAAAAAAAAAAGTATGAATAATGTTGTGTTAATAAGTGAGGTGTTTTGGTGTGGAATTTGTGATGAAGAAGAAGTTTGATTGGAATTGTATTGTTTGAAACTTTGTGAGTTGATCACTCTCTTAGGTTTAGACAAGTTTTTGTTTTGATTAACTTTAGGACTTATCACTTGTTTGTTAACCAAGCCACATTGCAACCTTGAAAAGCCCTTGTTAAAAATAGGAAAAGACTTTGAAACAATGTTTGAAAACACAATGAGTTGGTAATTAGATGTTTAAATAGCCCAAGAGCCTCTTTTATAATCCAAGATAGACGTTACAACTTGATTATAGTCAATCATTGTTATTTTAGTGATATGATTCCAATGCATGTCTATCACGTCTGTGTCCTAATCTCTCTTTTAAATTCTATTTTTTATTTGTAAATTAAATTTTCTAATTCGCTGGTGTTCCTAAAAATCGCAGGAAGTTTAGCGTTAAAATTGATATTGTAATTGTATTTTGTATTAGTAAAATAAATGTTCTAACTCGCCGGTTTTCATAAAATTGAGGGAATATTTAGCATTAAAATTGAGGATATTTATCAAATCCTTAATCAAATTCCTACCGTTCATTTCATGACTATCAACGCTCAAGATATTCTCATTAGCGATCCGCGTGAAATATAAATAACTTATATTAAAAAAGCATTTTGGATATAAAAAAATTGATAATGAAATTATCCTCCACTTTAAGATTTTCAAGAGTCTTTGTCATGAAAAGTTCTTTATGATGGATTGCAAGAGCAGAAAATTAGTTAGGTTTAATGTTTGTGTTCTTAAATTTTTATCTGAACATAAAATAATTTATTTATCTAACATTTTAATTCATATGAGAAACAAATGCAAGAAAAAGCAATTGAAAATATTTTGTTTCCCAACATCATTAAGAGTTTAAGATTTGCAAGAGTGTTTGTCATGACTAGTTCTTTATGATGGATTGCAAGAGCAAACAAATTATTTGAGTTTAAAATTTGTGTTCTTAAATATTTATTCGAGCAGAAAATTAATTATTTATCTAACATTTTTTTGTCAATAGTCTGGTCCAACTTTAGACAACTGAATCATGTCAAAGATTCCCATTTCTTTTCAGGTTTGAGTTTTCTTTTTCTCAACCTTTGCAAGCCAGGCGAGATAAGCTTCATAGTCTTTGAACAAAGGGAAAGAGCGGAACACTCTAAGAGTGTTGCTCATATAGTCTAAATTAATGAGTTTTTCTGGTTCTACTTTAGCTGGGTCCTTAGGTTTTGGGGCCTTAGTCAAAGACTTGGCCTGAGAATCAACTATGTTTTTTTCCTTAGATTTGTCATTTCGGGAATATGGTTTAATGCTTACATCATCACTAGCAGCTATTATTTTCTTTTTACTAGCTATGGGATTGGTACGATGGTAAGCATTGAGTTTTTCATCATCTACATTAAGATCAGGGACGTATCCTTGATTTCCCATTAAGAATGGCTTGGAAATTTTAGAAACAGGTGGTAAAACTTCTTTAGAGGTTTTTCATATCTTGTTGTCCTTTGATCTTGAAGAAGCCATTAGCGAAATATTTAAAAAATCTGAGGTAAAATGAAGTTGTTTTGAATGTTTTTTGAGAAAAATTGCAGATGCAATGGGGTTCTAGAGTTGGAAGACGAAAAATATTTAAATGAAGAAGATGAAGAGTATTTATAGAGAAAGAGGGAAACTATTTAGTTTCTTTGAAGTCACAAACGGAACAAGATAATGGGACACATGTTCGTGTTTTAGAGATCATGACAATTGTCTTTTCGGATGCCACGATCCTCCTACGAAATAGGGATCATGATAGTTCTCTGTGTTTAGCACGTATCGATGAGACATTTGAGGAAAAGTGGTCATGATGACCATGACGGCACAACAGCGAACAAAACATTTTGAGGGAAAATTTGTTAGTTGGAATTTCGACGATAATAAATATTTGGATATCAAGAAAAGCTAGAGGAAATATTTGAAGCAAGTAAGTCGAATTTGACTAAAAAGTTTTGACAAAAACATTGGCGAAAGAGTTTTATTCTCACAGGGTGATACTATTCTGGGTCTAATAATATTTTGGATTTAGTTTGGCACTGATTTCATCAAACTTATTTGAAATAAGGTTGATTAATTGTTTTTTGGTCTTATCCATTTCTTAAAGGACACGTGAAAGGCTGAGAAGGGCAAAACACATGGAAGTGAGAACGTGTCATTTTCAGAAAAGACCGTTCATTACTATTACTGTCGATTTAGTATAAATAGGGGCTCTTGTATCAGGATTAAGGAGTTCAATTTGTACCAAAACTCAAAATTACTCGAAGTATCTAAGCGTGTTGAGAAAAGAGTTATTGAGTGAAATGTACGTATGAATCACCAGTTTTTTATTCAATATCAAGTCATTTACATTAACGTTATTTTCATTTCTTTTAAATGTCAGTCGAAGTTATTTTACATTCCTGTACTTTTCATTAATCGTTCTCGCATTACTTTCAAAATTCATAGTAGTATCGAAATAATTGTCATTTAGAAAAAAAAAACTATGCACATATGTCTTATGATCAATCAAAATATTTAAGTAATCAAAATATCATTTTTGAAAGACGGACAATTGTTTACCAAAATCGACAGTAAACAAGACCCCACTATCAATATTGCTGATGCCTTGTCTAGAAAGTTTGGTGTTGAAGTTTCGGATATATTGCCGTCTCTAAATGAAGTGATGAGTTTAAAAAAGAACTTACTGCTCTCTTCAAACTCTCTTGGCATATAGATGAATTGAAAAGATATCGTAATTTGGTGGTAGGCGATGTCCCAACTCTGAAAACTAGCATTTTGCAATTGTTACATGACTCGTCTATGGTTGGCCACTTAGCGAGAGATGCCACAATTGTTACATGATTCCTACCATATGGGAATACATCAGTTAATTGTTTTTTTAGGGACTACCTTGTATTTATGAAACTCTTGGTTTCCTATGTACATCTATTGTCCTTTCCAATCGTGACATATGAAAGTGAAAGTATGTTAGTATCCTTTGCCTTTCTTCATTTGAGTTTATTTCTTTTGAACATAGTACATAATATCTCACAGAAAGAAACAATTTTAAAATATTGCAATGAACACTTTCTAGCACAGATCAAGAGGATCTCTTATGAAGTAAGGGGTCACGAATGACTTGAGGCTCAAAACCTGGTTTCACATACTGAGCAAGTGTCTCCGCATACAACTCGTATCGTGCAGTCATTCTGAAACCCCATTTGTCTTTATATTGCCTGCACAGATTAAGATCCATGTCTGCTACTAATAGGCCATCCCTGTGATGTGATAAACACGGCGTGCAGGATGCATCCGGTGCTGAAATATAGCTTGATCCATAAAAGTTAAAATTTGTATCTGCTGGCTTGCCATCACCAGAAGTAATTGGACCGGGAAATGTCTCAGTCCCGACACGGTTGATTGAAGCAAAATAGTAACTATTTGCTATTGCCGCATTCCGTTGCTGCATAACAATAACATCTTTAAGCCACATATGATTATGCAGTGTAAGTTAACCCTATCTATAGAAAAGAGTTTAACATTTCTTCCATCAATACAAAACAACTAACCTCTATTGGCCACATTGCTTCAGTGAGTTCACCAATAGTAGCAGTAGGGTTGAAAATAATTTCAGCTCCATTCAAACCAAAGATTAAACTATTTAGTGGATGGTGCCTACCGAAACATATATTAATGGCAATCTTTCCAAATGCTGTTTCAAATACAGGGTGACCTGTATTTCCTTCCATATAAAACATGCTCTCATTCATCTCTCCAATTCTTGGTATATGGTTCTGCCAAATGTTGTATATATGTTCGTTAGATATATCTGAAAGAAGTGCTTTTATATTTGAACCAAAGTAGAAAAGTTTAGGAAATATACCTTCCTGTGTACACCAATTACATTGCCGTGATTCCCAATTACAACGGCGGTGTTCCAAATAACCTCTCCATGGTTCAAATCCCTCTCAAGAATTGGGCTTATAATCACCATGTTATACTTCACTGCATAACTTTGAAGAAATTTAGTTGATTCTCCATCAACAGGTTCTGCAAATTCACACCACTTCTTGTCTTTTGTCCAAACGCCTAATGGCATCATCCACATTTCCTACAATCAAATTATATATTAAACAAAAAACAGAAAAGGTTTTTCTTATAAATCTTCATATGCAGGCAAGGCAACTTACTTGCAAACATAATATGTTGACCCCTGAAGAACCGGCAGCATCAATAATTGGCTTTACTTTTTCAAAGATAGCCTTCTTTTGTTCCACAAAATGAGCAGTTGTTGGTAGGGCGACGGAGTTCTGAATCAAACCAACCCTCACAACTCGAGGTTCCCTTAATACTTCTTTATCCGCATGAAAGCAAAAAGCCTGATTACGATCAATTTATTCGTTTTTAAAAAAATTATTATTAGTATTGACGTATCAATGTCAGGGCCGTGTAAGTGTATGTGTCTCTACTTCATAGGGAAAAGAAGTGGATTTTATTCATACCTGGAGGTCAAAACCATGTTGGACGGAGAGAGCAGTAGCAGCTTCAGGTGGAGCAATTGTTTCAAGTGCTTTTCCACAATTAAGTCCAGTAAGCAAACGATTGACTTCCTGCAAAATATATCAAACTCACTTTCTGTGAAGATTGAATAATATTCAAAAGCATGAACATGAGTAATTGAGTGTGAGAGTAGAGTAACCTGGAAGTGATGGGGTTTAAGGTTGTCCTTGAGAAGAAGGTGAAGAGAATCGTAGCCACAAATAGAGCCATCTTTGGAGAGGTTGAATTCTTCGTTCTCTTCCCCGTTCTGAAACTTCTTCTCCATCTCCAACGCTATGTGATAGACAAGAGTAACAGCAGTTGGAATTGGAATATTGTTTATTTATAATATGATTTCATGTTGTGTTTTCTAAGCACGTGAATCCTTTTTCTTACTTAATTTGGATCTTAGTATGTTGCATAATGTTTTTGGTTTGATGTAGCATTTTGCTTTAGGCTGTGACTGAGTCAAAAAGCAAAATGATTTTTGCTCCACATACCTAATTTCTTCACCTAATTAGTGGGTTTCTTCCCCATCTCTAGTAAAAAACCAAAAATACCTCCAGTTTCGTAAATTAACTTACGAATTTTTTAAATAAGGTGAATTCGTAAGTCCACTTACGAAATAATCCACGATTTTAAAAAAATAAGGTGAATTTGCAAGTTAACTTGCGAATTCACCTTATTTTTTTAATAATAAGGTGATTTGTAAGTGAACTTACGAATTCGGGGAATTTGCAAGTTAACTTGCGAAGTCTGCATATTGTTTTAGTAAAAACCAGAATTTTCTCCAATACTCATTCATTTCAAAATACACTCAAATTTTCTCTCTCTACTCCAAACCCTAAGTTCTGCAAAATCACTCCAAGTCACTCTCATCATTTCAAGTCATTCCACCAACACATTTCAACTCCTCCAAAATCAACAAATGTTGTAAGTTTTCTTCACTTTTCACTATTCAAATTTCTTAATTTTTATTAGATTATAAGGTTTAGGTTGTAGAAATGTAGTAGTAAATGAAGTGGTAGGTAAATGGAGTAGGAAAAATTGGACTTAGGTAGTTTTGGGACTGCATTTTTGATTCTAGGAATTTCTGGACAAAGGGGGTTTCGCAAGTTAACTTGCGAAGTGTACTAGAAGAGACTTCTCAAGTTAACTTGCGAACTTTTGTCTGAATGGGTTAATTCGCAAGTTAACTTGCAAATTTTTGTCTGATTTGTTTTTGAATTAGTATGATAACAATGTAATGGTTTATTTTAGGAAAATGGCCGATCATGACAACCAGATGACACGTTTGAGACAGGGCAAGCAAAGCCAGATAGAGTCGGCTCGTCGAGAGCGCGAGCTAAGGGCACAAAGGAAAAAAAGGGCACAAGTTGATATAACATCACCTTCCGCACTGCGACTGAGGAGTCGTCTTCATGAGGTGTCTTACTCTGGTACACATGAGGAGGAGGTACCAGAGATGGAGGTACCGGAGGTCGAGTCGCCGATGGAGGAGGCTCAAGATGCCCATGACGCCAAAAATGCTGAGGTCCCTGGCGACGATGTTGAGGAACTTGCAGAGGCGGAGGATGCTGGCTATCCAGGAGGGCCATATGATAGATCCCTCCTGATTTATTATGGGGACCATATTGTGCGTTATGTCTGGGATGGAGAAGTATTATAATTTTTATTGTTACATTTCGTATTATTTATTTTCGTTTACTATCCTTTCTTTTTTATTTATTTTCGTATACTGGTCGTTCATATTATTTATTTATTTTTGTTTGATTCTTATGTTTCAGGAAAGAAAGGCCTTCAAACACGTGAACCAGTCCCGTAAAATCTTTGAACTATATGCTCCAAAGACTCAGTGGTTCCAGACTGCTATCCTCACATCCGATTTTGCCAAATTATACAGTACTAGTTACGGTACCATTAACACCGACATGTATGGTGCTTTTGCTGAGAGATGGCATAGGGAGACGTCATCTTTCCACTTTCCAGTTGGGGAATTGACGATCACCCTCGACGATGTTGCCTGCTTGCTCCGACTACCTATCAGAGGTAGGTTACTCAACCATTTCAAAACAACCAGAGTTAAGGCGATTGATTTGATGGTTGACCATCTGGGAGTTGATCCATATAGAGTTGCTGAGGACTGTGACTCCATAAATGGGGCGCACATGAAATTCTCCTATATAAAGGAGTTATATGAGGAGCACCTCTGTCTAGCAGCTCTTGCAAAAAGAACTGCACAGGCATTTGAAGAGCCTGTGGAGGCAGATCTTTTTGTTCAGTTTCACCGTGGTTGTGCCATCTGGTATTTTCTGATGTACTTGGTAGGCACGTCCGTCTTTGTGGGCACGAGTGTCCGCTACACCGACGTGGCCTACCTGAGATATTTTATGAACCTTTCTACAATTCAGGACTGGAGTTGAGGTGTCACTTTTCTTACCTACCTCTACGAGATGTTAAATGAAGCTTCCAGGTGAAGGGCTATGGCGCTTACCGGCTCGTGCACACTCCTCACAATATGTTTTTATTTTAACAATAAATTTTAATTAATTTTAATTGATTTATACTTACACATTATATTTTTGTTGATGCAAAACTGGATTTTATCGTACTTTCACCGCATCCATGGTTACTATGTGGATCCCGACTATGAGGACTTCATGCCTAGGGTTTCCAGGTTCATTCTCAATAGAGGCAACGATAATGTGGTTCCTTACCGGTGTTCCTTGATCGCACCAACCATGAAGACATCAACTAGACCCCGTTTGAGGATTTCAGTGAGGTTGTCCCCTTCGATACCATTTCGTTGTACTCTAGGTGGCTAGCTTGTGGGGCTAACATGATGGTCTAGTATCTGTCCGAGCGGTGTATGCGCTAGTTTGGCTATGTACATACCCCAATCTCCTTTTCAGGATGCTCTTGACACCATGACACGGAGGGCTCTAGATGATATCTTCCAGAATTGGGAGAATCATGTCGTGCCAGATGAATTTTGGTTGTTGTGGGCATCCCGTATGTGGCACTCTGTGGAGGGGTACGCGACATGGTTTTTTACAATGTCGCACCCTTACATGACACCAAAGGCTGAAGGACGTCTGCCGAGGCCAACACATGAGGAGCTATTGGAAAACGAGCAGGCTGAGGATGATCAAGCCATTGATCTACTGCCTATTTGTCAGAGTATCTGTCAAATTGGATAGGAGGCGTTGAATGACAGGATTATTGATGGGGACGGACCCGATGCTGTTGCCGTGGTGGAGAGGAAGATCGCTGAAGCAGAGCGTGCAACGCGTTACCACAGGTAGAGGAGGGCGCGGGGGGTCAGGATTAGACATACCAAATAGCCTTTATGTTTTTTAGTTGATTTTGTTTGATCGCATTTTTTCGGAACAATTAATGTAATTTGATATTTTCTGACAATTTCTCTATTCAATATTTATAACATATTAATATTTACATATTTTGCATATATATATATATATATATATATATATATATATATATATATATATATATATATATATATATATATATATATGTATATTAATATTTTCTAACAATTTTTCTCTTTAATTGAATTTCTGAAAACGAAAACATAATCCGAGTTATTGTGAAAAAACATAGTAGTTTCAAACATGATTTTACACATTCAGGGAAGGTTTCGTAAGTTAACTTGCGAATTCCACAAATAAGATGAATTCGTAAGTTCACTTACGAAACATTTCCTGAATGTGTAAAACCATGTTTAAAATAATAAAACGTACAAAAAATAAGGTTAATTTGCAAGTTAACTTACGAATTCACCCAAAAGGCTTAATTCGTAAGTTAACTTACGAATTCACCTTACTGGAAATTTCTCCAACGATCCAATATCTCTTCTCACCACTTGGTTCAAAAGTAAAACAACAACAACTAAAAAATAAGAAGAATAGGTGGCAGTAACAGGGGAATTATGGTCATACAAAATAAAAAATAACAATTGAAAACATTTGAAGTTAACAATCCTAATATTTATCAAAGGGCTAGCAATTGTAGAAAAGGATGGGAAATTTATAGTACATTCTTTCAATACACAATGAGGAAGCATGAATAATGAAATAAGAAATGCTACAGAGAGGATGACTACGCCTTAATAATTAACAGAAAGTTAAACCATTTCAGATTCATTTTATTTATGTATAATTCAATTAGTTCATCTTAGAAAGGAAAAACACTCCTGAGAGCTGAATTTCACATAATATTCCACACAGAAAACAACTTGAAAAGATTGCAATGAGCACTTTCAAGCACAGGTCACGAAGATCTCTTATGAAGTAAGGGATCACGGATGACTTGAGGCTCAAATCCTGGTTTCACATACCGAGCAAGTGTCTCCGCATACAACTCGTATCGTGCAGTCATTCTGAAACCCCATTTGTCTTTATATTGCCTGCACAAGTTCAGATCCATGTCTGTTACTAACAAGCCATCCCTGTTACGCGATAAAGACGGCGTGCAGGAAGCATCTGGTGCTGAAATATAACTTGATCCATAAAAATGCCCAAAATCTGCATGTGCCGGCTTGCCATCACCAGAAGTAAATGGATTCGGGAATGTCTCAGTCCCAACGCGGTTGATTGAAGCAACAAAGTAACTATTCGCTATTGCAGCATTGCGCGCCTGAAAAACAATAACACCTTTAAGCCAATACTTAGTAGAAAAAGAGTATAAGATGTCTTCCGTCGATATAAACAACAAACCTCTATTGGCCACATCGGTTCGCTGAGTTCACCAACAGTGGCAGAAGGGTTGAAAACAATTTCCGCACCGTTCAAGCCAAAAGTTAACCAATTTAAAGGATGGTGCCTACCATAACATATATTAATGGCAATCTTTCCAAATGCTGTTTCAAATACAGGGTGACCTGTATTTCCTTCCATATAATATGTGCTCTCATTGAAGTCTCCAACTCTTGGGATATGGTTCTGTCAAAGGTTGTGTGTTCATTAGATATCTGAAAGAAGGGCTTTTGCATTAGAAGCAGAAGTAGAAAGTTTAGAAAATTTACCTTCCTATGTTTCCCAATTATATTGCCGTGATTCCCAATTACAACGGCGGTGTTCCAAATAACCTCTCCATGGTTCACATCCCTCTCGAGAATTGAGCTTATAATCACCATGTTATACTTCACCGCAAAGCTTTGCAAAAACTTGGTTGATTCTCCATCAACAGGTTCTGCAAATTCACACCACTTTTTCTCTCGTGTGCAAAAGGCAAATGGCATCATCCATGCTTCCTGCAATGGAATTATATAAATTTTCTGACCGTAATAAGAAACCTATTGAAAAATTCTCATGTGCACGCAACCTACTTGCAAGCATAATATGTTGACCCCTGACGAACCGGCAGCGTCAATAATTGGCTTTAGTTTCTCAAAGATAGCCTTTTTTTGATCCACAAAGTTAGCAGTTGTTGGGAGGGCAATAGAGTTCTGAATCAAACCAACCCTCACAACTCGAGGTTCCCGCAATACTTCTTTATCAGCATGAAAGCTGAAAGCCTAAGATACATTCAAATTACTACCCGTGTCAACATGTCTCGTGCTTGCTAGGAAAAAGAGGTGGATTGTATCGATACCTGGAGGTCAAAACCATGTTGGACGGAGAGAGCAGTAGCAGATTCAGGTAGATCAATTGTTTCGAGTACTTTTCCACAATTAAGGCCGGTAAGCAAACGATTAACTTCCTGCAACACAATACTCACATAACTAGTCATCAGAAAATATGTGATTGAAACAAATAAACCAATTTCATAAGGAAAATACATGTGAAACGAATTCAAAATCTAGAAATCTATATATGATGATATTATGTGTGAGATTAGAGTGACCTGGAAGTGATGAGGTTTGAGATTATCCTTGAGAAGACGGTGAAGGGAATCGTATCCGGAAACAGAAGGATCCGGTTGTTGACTATCTTCTCCGTTTTGGTGCTTCTCCATGTCAATCGTTATCCTATAGATCAGAATAGCAGTTGGAACTCTCTTCTTCGTCTTGATGATAATGATGTGATTTATTTACGAGGAGGATGATGAGTTCATGTTTTTGTTTTCTTTCGCACGTGAATCCGTTTTCTTAATATATTTGATTTGATAGATAATGTTGTATTAAGTTACAAATTTTGTCTTAATTTTATATTAACCACACCATAATTATGAATATTGAATTCACTTATTTTCCTAATTTAAATTAGGGAAACTAAATATGTATTAATTAAATGTTACAATTAATTTTTTACCCTCATTCCTTCAAACTAATGGAAGAACCAGTAAACTATCTTGCTAAAAATATTTGCGATTTGCAAATGAGGGTTGACACGAGAAGTTAAGTAACATGATTATCATGGGTCTTTCTGGTACCATGACAATTCAATTTAACATTGTGCTCCTAAAAGTAAAGATAGCTCTATTAACAAGGATCGATAATGTCTCAATCAAATTCTCTTTTCGTTAACGGTCTATATTTCTTTTCCTAGCGCTCTTTTCATTAGGGCCGACTCAAAGCTTTAGGTTAGAGTTTTAGGTTTTAAAATTTTGGACTTAAAAAAATCTCAATTTTTTTATTTAGTTATAAAATCATATAATGACACATTAGTTTAATATATTACTATAATTGAAACTACAAATTATTATTTTAAAACACATTTTAAAATGTGCTTTAAGCCTCTAAATGGATCGAGTCGACATTCCTTCTCATTATAAATGAGTTCTAACTTGTCTTACATGAAAGCCTATCAAAGATAATTTAATGTGATTGCTTTAGATTTATATGATTTCTTGATGGTGATTGGGATTAGGTTTGATCGTTCAAATCTCGGGTTATAATAAACTCAATCTGTCATAATTGTGTTATCTACCATATCTCAATCATATATTGTCTTGTGATATATTTGGGTTGGGTTTTTAGTGGAACTCCGTCTTGAATAATGATCCATCTAAAAGAACATGGTCAGGTTGAAAAAGCTGATGGGGCCGGTTGGTTAGATCAACTTGTGTAAGAGCTCTATTTGTTGGTTTTTTTAACTGAGCTAGTGTAAAATTTTAATTTGGTGATAAAGGTTTGTGGATTGATCATATGTAAAAGCTTCATGTATTGTTGAAGGTTTTGGTTTGATTTTGTTAAAATTTAAGATTGATTTTAGTGGAACTTTAAGAGGAATCTCTTGGGGACAAGAGTTTTCAAGTGGTTCTGTTGAATTTGTATAAATTTCTTGTGAAATCTTGTATCCCTCCCTTCTTTATTTTTTATTGTTTATTTTCTTTCTATTGTGTATCTCTTTTCTTTATCTTCTTTCTATCTTTCTGATGCTATTTTTCTGTTTATTTATATCTTTTAATATAAATGTTTTAAAAAAAAAAGGTTTTCATAAATTAATTACAATTTTTTGAATACCACAATTCACTCCTTTCTTTTATGTTTGTAGTCATTTGGTTGATAAGTGGCACCAAACACTAACTCTTGTTATAAGAATAATCGTCTCCGGAGGAAGTACGTTACTTTAAATATTTATTCTTTTAACAAGAGACTTTTCATGAGCACGCTTCCACCGTTTAATGGTGAAAGGTTTACTATATGAAAAGACTGAATAAATATATATTTTTTAATTATTTTGATTTTGATTTATGAAATTATGTTTTAAAAGATCCTTTTGTTCCTACACATTTGGTTAATGATGAAGTGGTAAACAAACTAAAAAATATGTGGACCACAAAAGTAAAGAGAAAAGTGCTACAAGAATTTTAAGCTAATTATTTGATGATAAGTGCGTTTAAGTATTAGAGAGTACTATTATATTTTTAATTTTCGCACTTTTATAGAAGGGTGGAATAGTCTTAAGAAAATCTATGAAGTTCCAACTGAGATGAAAATGAAAAACACACTTGTCCAATAAATTGAGACACCAAACGACAATGAAGACAATATTCAAAGATGATTTTCAAATGTTAGAACTCTTGAAAACAATTTCAAAAATGTTGTATCTAACGAATATCTAAGATTCAATAAGTGGTATCAAAAATTTGATTTAGTACTTAACTCTAAAGATACAAAGGTTTTTAATGATCTAAAGGATAAACTAAATAAAAAAGAGATAATCTTGAAGCTTAAATAATTAATTCAATTACTCGTAGAACAAACTTCAAACGCTTTAGAAGAGCCACTGTCACAAGAATTGTACAAAGTATATTCATCATTTAAAGAATCGTCGGAAGAAGAATCACATGAAGAACTTGTACCATCATATGAAGATTTTATAGAATCACATGAAATATGTGTGGAAACATATTAATAATCTTCATCATCTAAATCATTTGAAGAACCATCATCTCAAGGATCATATGAAATATCACTCTAAGACTCATATAAAGTCTCTTCTAAGGAATCAACAAAGAAATCAGAAGAAGAGGTAAATTGTTGCTTTAAATCTACTTATACGAAGATGACCATTAGGTAATTTCTCTATCTTACAAGAAATTGGTTGATTTAAGTGTTAAGCTTTGTAAAAAATGATGATCTGAAAAGGACTGAAATTTCAAAATCATGTAAAAGTTGTTGAAAGTGAAAACGTTAGGATCAGTGATAAAATGATTGCACTTAGAAAACTAACCTTAAAATGAAATAGATGTGAAACTTGTAATGCATTGAGAAATGAAAATGAAATATTGCATGAGCCTTTGAGTAAATTTGCTTAAGGGAATAAAGGATTTTGGGGGAAACTATTTTGAGACTCCCGCAAGGCTCACGAACAAGTCCAATAACAAGTGTTACAGAAGAAGGCTTATATAATAGGTGAAGTCTCATCCCTGCTAATGACACACTATCACACTCTCTATCACATTTATCACTGTTGGATCTAATTAAATGGTAATTCACACGAGGTGTTGAATGACACATAAACAATTTTAACTGTTTATACAACATAAAGACCAAATCGTGTCATTTCAAGTATTCAATTCATTCACACTCTAAATTTATTTTTCATTCATTCATTGACGTTGACGTGGGAGCGTCAACCTTGCATGTTCACCCCTCTTTCACCGCATCCAAAATCCAACCAACCACGCTAGAAGAGTGATATGCCGTATTTGAACATTATTATATCACTTAACCATATATTTGGTTACTTAAAGGGAAGAGAATTATGAAGCATGAATACCTCTGGGAGACGGTGTGTCGTGATGTCCAATACGCGTCATGAGTTTGTATGATAACCGTACAACACATGTTTGAATAGTTAGACAAATGTTGAAAAGTCAAATAAGTGTCACAAAAAAATATTTTTTTTCTCTACTTTGACACTCTTTTAATGTGTCTGACACTTAAATGACACTTATACAACACATGCAAGACAAGTGTTTCAAAAAAAAATCTTTGGTCCAATATTCCTTCTATACTTTTTTTGTCAAATCTCAGACATGTCTAAAAGAATTAAACATATATTGAAACAATATCATTATTGAAGAAAAAAAGACATGAATATTTATTAGAATATTTTTAATGTTTTTTAATAATAGATGGATAAATGAAGTTCAAATTTTATCATACATATATAGATCGGTATCCTATGTCTTTGATATTTTCGATGTATTGTGTCACATTGCACTGCCAATAGAATATGTGTTTCATAGTAAGAGTACATGTATATTTGTCGAGCTAATTTCTCTTAGATACTATAAGAGAATATGCATTCCATAGGTGAAATTTAACCATTAGAAGAAAAAAATAGACACAGCACAACTTATATTTCAAATCATCAATATGAACGATGTTCCGAATAAAATGCACATAAAGTCGATAGTCTCAAGCATATATATCATGGTTGAAACTTGCTATGAGAACATTATTTACGCCTTTTCTGCTTGTTTTTTGACGCATCCCAGTTTTGAGAAAATTTAGTGAGGCCTTCTCTAAATACTCCAAGATTTACACCATTCCTAACCAAAACACTCGTTACTCCCAATTTCGAAATCTGTTATTGCCACAGAACAATTCATCATATACTATGTGACAAATTAATTATCTCTCCATCACACAAATAAGAAAATTTGAAAACTTTAATTAAAAAAACACAAATAAACATAAATACCTCTTTGATGTTATTATTATCATCGTCGAAAAAGAGCATAGAGTTATAGGAGACACTGGTCTTTGATTGAATTCTCTGAAAATGATCTGTTTTGTGTGTTGAGGTATAAAATATTTCCTGAGCAGTAAAAAAATTAAATTTAAATTTTGCAATTGTGCCGAAGCCAACAATATAAAATATTTTTTTTAATAGCGGCACAGTTTATTGTCTGTTTATCTGATTAATATGAAAAAAAGTGATTGAGTAAACAAACCTGGGCGACAAACATTGAGGTGATATTGAGTTTGTCAAGAAAGGTGGTTGCTATGTGAGGAGTTGGTGATTTAGAAGCAATAGCAGCATCAATTCCTTCATCTTTGAGTGCACTCAAGATGCCTCTAGAATGAGGAAACAGAGAAGGAGTGTCGTTTTTGGAGCGGCACTCGCTGAAATTTGAGATGAGATTGAATTTGTGAAGTAGAAATAGAAGAAGGAGGAAGAGAATAGAAAAGATGTATGTGAAGTACGAACCAGTAGAAAGGCCAAAGAGTGTGATCGAGGTCGAAAACAAGGAGCTTTGGTAGAACTTGAAATGCTCCTATCATTTGCAATGCCTCCGCCTTTACCTGTTGGACGTCCTCCATCTTTCTCTCTGTTGAATGGGATGATGAATCGATGGTCCTTATTTGTTGGGATTTTGGATGCACTAAATAAATATCATCCAAAATTTAATATTTTATTTTTTAACAATTGGCAAATATGGCTCAATTTATGAAGAATCTGTTGACACTAAAATATATTCGATTGACTAATAATCTTGGGGTGTAATTGAAGATTTGAGTTAAATTATTTAGAGTTTTGAAATGATAGATTTACTATTGGAATAATAATAAAGATTAATCTATTATAAAATTATAAAAATCTAATTATATGGAAAACCACATTATAATCAAAATTAATATTTTAACTAATCAAAAGAGCACATTAGATATTTGTTGAAAATACTCTCACCATATTGATTTGATATTAATTGCAGCCGAGGTGTCATCACCTTATAATTTTGATATATTATTCTTTTATTTTATTTCATGCAATTAACACAACTAATCTTACACCTAATTATTTCATCCACTAACACTATATTTAAAATTTGAAATTCAAATTAAAATAATAATTATCTTTGTGCCGTTTCATGTCATGACTTGGAATACGAAGAGTCTCTTATCAATGAACCCTTTTCTACAACTTTCTATAAATCATAACAAATTTTTGATTGTTGATTTTGAATTCTTACATAAATCGATCGGTCTCTCTTCAAATTCTCTATATTCTACTCCATTACAACCTTTGATTTCGATAAAGGTTAAGGCTTTTGACGATTTCAACCGAAACCCATCTGATTTATTTTTCATCTGTATGCATCATTTTCCAACATCTAACCTTGATTTTGTTTGTTATGATTTTAAACAGAAGCATATCATTTATGTCTTGCCCTATCAAAGTTGTTAAAGACATCATTCTGCATATTTGTTGCTGATAACCTTGATTTTTTTCGTTTTGTTTTTGGACTGAAGCAGAACAAGTCATCCCTTATTGGATATGCACGAGAACCGGATCCTCAAGCAAAGATGAAGGTTGAACCTTCTTTACTCAATTAAAAATTCTCTCATAAACTCATCAATTTCTTATAACCATTTCATCAACCGTTTTAGATTCCCCGCAATTCTACATCTTTTTGTATTCACAACCGTTTCAGATTCCCCGCAATTCTACATCTTTTTGTATTCACAACCGTTGGATTTGGCTTGAAGATGAAACGACTCCGGCGGTGAGGGTTTCTATATTCACAGCCGACAAAACTGCTGGATTTGGCTTGAAGTTGAAACGGCGCCGACGGTGAGAGTTTCTCTATTCACAACTGCTGGATTTGGCTTGAAGATGAAATAGCCTCGACGGTGAGGGTTTCAGATTCTTCTTTAAGTCTTCTTAGAGGTGAAATTCTTAGCAAAGTATGATGCTAATTGCGAACATTAATTCTTTTTAATTGTTGGAAATGTGCCTTAAAATCTTTGTTGATGAAGAGAAAGAAAACATATTTTGGAGATTGCACATACCGCGAAAACCGAAATTTTTAAAAGTCGAAAAACCAAAAATCGGGTAAATCGTACGGTCGTACAGCCAGGTGAATAGTGACCTTACGAACGTGAATAGTGACCGCACGGACGTGAATAGTGTTTTTGGGTTTTTTAGACTTTTTTTTGACAATTTCTCCTTTTGGGTGTTTCGGCCTCGTTCGGTTTGGTCCATGGATCCATGTTTGATTGAATTATGATTTTGGGCTTTAGTTGGTGGATATTTGCTATTATAAATATGTATCTCTTCAGTTATTATATTGTGACAATCTTAGAGCTTGTACCAAAAGGGAGAATAGGAATTTGAAGGCATTGTATATGGTTTCAGCTATTCTCAAGGGAAACCTTAGAAGGCAAAGGTTTTGGAAACCTTTGGGGTTACCTAAGGTTATTGGGAATTGGGAAATATTGATTTACACTGTGGGTTTGAGTTATTCATATATTGAAGATTGAAGGGGTTGAGAAACACTTGGGTAGAAAATAGGGTAATTCTTGGCACCTTCAGGGTTGTTCTTGGGAACATGAAGGGGAAGACTATTTTCTTGTAACTCATTTGTAATCTCTTGTAACAACTTTCTGAGTATAGTGAATTGGAGAGTTGCTCTCTCCCCCAGAGTAGATTGTTTGATCGAACTTGGTAAACAAATCTTCGTCTTTTTCTCGCCTTATTCTGTTATATTTTCTGTGTAAAAATTATTATTGCTACAAACCATTTATTTTGGTTGCTACTACTCTTTGCTCCACAAATTGATATTGAATTTTGTCGTAACTAACAATAAGATTCACAACAAGTGGTGCGGTGAGGATATGGGATTTTAATTCAAGAGAAGTGTATTGATGCTTTGAAGAGTGAAGCATTGATGTCTGGGCTTACGCAGATACAAAATACCGAGATGGTGGATAAGGCCAAGAGTGCCATTATCTTGTGCCTCGGGGATAAAGTTCTAAGAGAAGTCACTAGAAATGAATTTTGCAGAAATCAAGGGATAAAAATGCATGTTACCGCTGAGTTGTTATTAAGTTTCTGAGGAAAAGATGAGGTTGAAACAACTTATTTGGTTGGTAGAGAATTTCTTCAAAAGAAGAATAAGGAAAACTAAGGGAGAAAATCGGGAGAAACTATAACGGAGAAAACTCAGTTTGAGGTGAAGTTTCCTACTATGGATGCTAGCAGTAGTGAAGGAACGATTACAGAGATCTCTGATTATTATTTGACTAATGATAAGGTAAGGAGGGTTATTGTAGCATCTCAAAGGAACAATTATGCTAGCATTGGATATTATATTTTTAATGTGGCTGAAGGACTGCAAAATAAAAGAAGAAAAACATTCAGGGAGACATTTGAAAACAAGTGGAGTCAAGGGTGGTTGAAAAATCATACTTGTAAACTTGTTAAATTACCTAGGCAGAAAAAGGTAATTGGAAACAAGTGGTTGCAAGTGGCGAGATCAAGATTCAAGGGTTGTTTGAATTTGATCAAGGTTATTAATTAGAATTTTAACCTGGTAAAGAGAAACAATGTTGTTGATTGTTCAATTGGTGGAGATTGCATCTACCGCGGAAATCAGAAGTTTCAGAAAGTCAAAAAACCAAAAATCGGGTAAATTGTACGGTCGTACGACCAGGTGAATAGTGGTCGTACGAACGTGAATAATGACCGTACGGACGTGAATAGTGACCGTACTGATGTGAATAGTGTTTTTGGGTTTTTCGGACTTTTTTTTGACAATTTCTCCTTTTGGGTGTTTCGGCCTCTTTCGGTTTGGTCCATGGATCCATGTTTGATTGGATTATGATTTCGGGCTTTAGTTGGTGGATATTTGCTATTATAAATAGGGTTAATACCTATTTTCACCCCTGACATATGGGGTGTATTTGAAAAACCCCCTGCCAAAAAAAAAGTTCCAATTGTTACCTTGACAAATTTTAAAAGTTTTATTTTTTACCTTTAGGTTGCCACATCACCTAAAAGGCTGATGTGGCTTATTGTTTTGTTACACTTGTAAGTTTTTTTTATTCCATGTCACAGAATTCCAAATAAAATGACCGAATGCCCTTCTCTTAAATCCCAATTATTTTGCAAAGGCACGGTTTCAATTTAGACCTCTAAATTAGGCCATCTCCATTGTTTGCAAAGCCATCATTCAATTTAACAAACGCGTCACACTTGCGCATGTAACTTTCAATTTCGGTCCGCCCAAACACACATTCCACTCTCCTTCCTTCTCCCACAACCACCACCACCTTGCAAACTCACATCCTCCCCTCAAAACCCTAAAATCCAAAACTTGAGATCACAACAATTGTAATCAATCGGACACCCATTAACATCCAAAATCCTAAGATTCAACTGAACCTTAACTTCCCTAGAACAACAACGAACAGAAATCCACGAAACCCCGATTTTGGAATATATCAAACCAAAAGGAACAAGAGCAGAGAAGGGTGGAGTTTGGAGAAGGAGAAGTGAGGTGGAAGGGATGAGAAGAAGAATTTGAAGGCGAAGAGAGAGGAGGAAAGGGGAGGGAAAGAGAGGAGGGTTTTGGAAGTGGAGAGAATGGTTTTGATGTAATGGTGGTTGTTGTTGGTGGTTTGGAGGAGTGGGTCGAGATCTATGAGGAGGACGATACGGTGGGTGTTGGAGTAGGATGTGATTGGATCTGAGGTTGAAGAAGACATTGATGGTGTTGTGCGGTGGTGAGAGTGAACTGTGTTGTTGTTTATTGTCTCGTTTTGATTTGATGATGGCTTTGCAAAATAATTGGGGATTTTAAGAGAAGGGCATTCGGTCATTTTATTTGGAATTCGTGACATGGAATAAAAAACTTACAAGTGTAACAAAAATAAGCCACATCACCTTTTAGGTGATGTGGCAACCTAAAGGTAAAAAATAAAACTTTTAAAATTTGTCAAGGTAACAATTGGAACTTTTTTTTTGGCAGGGGGGTTTTTCAAATACACCCCATATGTCAGGGGTGAAAATAGGTATTAACCCTTATAAATATGTATCTTTTCTATTATTATATTGTGACAATCTTAGAGCTTGTACCAAAAGGGAGAATAAGAGTTTGAAGGCATTATATAGGGTTTCGACTATTCTAATTATATAGGGTTTCGACTATTCTAGTTCTGAAGATTGAATGCTTGAGTTATTTGATATTTTGATAAATTTTACGACCGTAATTGCTATTTACTTGGATGAATATTCTTTTGAAATTAGTTTAAGATAATTTTGATTATGTACAAATTTTGTGCAGCAATTGAGAAAATTTTAATTTATAATGTTTCTTTTGTGATGTTTGATTTTCTTTTATAATGTTTCTTTTGTACAAATTTTGGATGAATATTATAACTTATTTCCATTAATAAAATATAATAGTTTTTGTGATGTTTGATATTTAATATTAAAATTCTTATTCTCTTTTATTTCTATATTTATAATATAATAAAAAAATATATTATCTTTTATCCATAAAATTTTATAATATGATAAAAAATTATTATATTTTATAAACAGAAAAAATTTATAATGATTTTTATAAACGGGAATAAGTTACAAATATTTTTGTAATAAAAAAAAATTCAACTAATGATGCAATTGTTTTTAACAGGAACAAGTTAAAATAGTTTCATAAACGTTACGGTTAATGACACTTATAAACGAAAAAAGTCTATATTGATATAATATTTTATTAATGGAAATAAGTTATAATATTAAATATAAGGACTAAAGTATCGGTAAATACCATTCTTACTATAAATTATAACTTTTTAATATTCCAAATTTAAATATTTAATTTATCATTCTAAAAACATAAGAATACAAATTATTTTGTATTATTTAGTTTCTTATTTGAAATAAAATATATTTTGAAATTATTTAGATTTTTATAGGAAGGTTAATAAAACAAAATAAAATCAATTGAGAAATTATTTTAGACTTTTAAAATAACTAAAACATATCAGAATTTTTCCAAATTAACTTTATAATTGTAATCATGATAAAAAAATGTTAAATGTTATTCATAAAAATTTAATAATAAATGATAATCATAAAAAATTAATGATAAAAGGTAAAAACTATTGAGACACATATTTATCACTATTGAATAAACAAATTTAAGATGATACGACTAATATTTATTTTTACAATTATTTTTAGAAACATAAATAAATTACAAATATTTTTATAAACGATAAAAATTCAACTATTTATTTAATTGTTTTTAACACGAAATAGTTAAAAATATTTCTATATACGAGAATAAGTTACAAATGTTATTTTCAATTCAAAAAGGATATTATGGATATCGTGTAATTGTGTAATTTGTATGTCAAAACGGATGAATGTGAACATATCTATGACATGTCAGTGGTATACTGTTCATTTTAATGTCAATTTCTAAAATTATTTTATTGTTGTTTATATAATTGAAATTAGAGAATCGGCTATACGATTTATTATAATTACAAATGAATATTTAAAAGTTGGTGCATATTATTAGTTTATATTTGTAACTATGTGAATGTCAATCAATTAAAAAATAAATTTATACTTTATAAACGATAGTCTGATAGACGTGTAATATGAACCCAGACGAGACTCGTGCGATAGCATGGGTTTCTTACTAGTTTTATTAATATATTCCGATAACAATAGTACATTATTATTACAAAAGAGTAAAGGGAGACTAAGGGATACTCAAAATTCTTGAGTTAAATGAGTGGGTGTTTATAAGTTTAAGAGTAAAGGTGGTTTGTGGGTTAAATTTTTCTGTTTGATTATGTGGAGGTTGAGATTTATCTCAAAATTTTTTGTTTGATTATGTGGAGGTTGAGATTTATCTCAAGTGCTTCTAGTCTTTTGAGAGATATTTGTTTTGTTTTATATAATGTCTATGTTGTCTCTTCTTTAAGAGGTGGTAGATATTTGATCTTTCGGGACTCATTTTTTGGGTGGAAATGAGTTTCTCAGTTTGGTTCAGGAAGATCTTCTGATTAATTTATGAATGATGCCACTAGAAAGGTTAGATTAGGGTTCAAGATGTCTTTTCAGGCTGATCCTTGGATTGGTAGTATCCCCATAAGAATAGGTTCTCTAGGTTGTTTACGATCATCAATTATTTCGAGAGAAATCTGAAATAGGCAAGTAGGTAGGTAGGTAGGTAAATGCGACCGTCATTTGTTACATCGGGTGTAGGAGACCCTTCTTTATTCATGAGAACTTTGTTGTTGCTTAATTCCTTTATGTTTATGGGTGATTTTTTTCTATGGTTTGGTATGTGTTCTGGACTGGCCCATGCTCTAGGCCCAATAGACTTCAGGCCCAATTGCTCTTGGAAAACAGCCTAGAGTGTCCACGCGGGGGCCACGTGGTCAACGGTCCTTGACTGCCACATGCCCCCCGATAATATCAGACCCTTTTACTAGATCCCCTCAACCGTCACGCGTCCTCCAGGGACTTCGCAGCAAACCCGGATTTCCCGGACGACAATCTAGGGAGGAGGCCACGTGCTGGCCTCCATGCGCACGCAAGCCCTAGCAATCCGCTAGTGGGCTTGGATTTCTGCCCACTAATCGGATCTTGGCCCAGCGCTGGGGGCTATAAATACCATCTCACTTGAGAGGGTCAGGTATCTCATTCTCTACTCTCTTACTTGCTTGTTTTCTCTCTGCCTCTACTTACTTTGGCATCAGAGTATCTTGCATGTACCCCCCTTCTCTTTACTTTGGACCACCGTTGCAGATTGGGCCAAGACACCTTCTAATCAGGTACGATCAGTATGTTTTATTTTAGACCATTTAAAGGGTCATAAATGATATTGTGTTTTATGATACTTTGACAAACATGAAAGATGTGTAGAAAAAAAAATATTTTTTGACCTTAGAAATGGTTCTTAGGCAGATTAATGGGGAATTCTTGCACCTTCATAAAATGACTTTAGAACCTTATATTTTGAATTAATTATCAGGAGATCAAGATGTTGGCCTAGTTTAGAGTGTTTTATGATTCTTTGTTCTTCCATTGGTGTCTTTGTTTTGACTAAAAAAATCTTTTATTCTTCTTTTACTCTCTTTGTTTTCATATTTTCTTTTCATGAAGATTGTCATAATGTCGAAAGATTGAAAAACGCTTGTGAGAGTTTTATTGTAATAGATGTTGTAACTCGTTTGATTTATTCATGAGTATAATTTTCTTGTGAATTATATTTGTAAACACTTAAAGGTTGCAATATAAATTGAAAAATCTTGAGTGAAGATTCTTGAGCTTAGATTGTGTTAAAAGCTCCGTTTGATTGTTGAAGATTAATGGGCTGATCTTGCAAAATCTCAAATCTATTTTTAGTAGAACTCTTAAGAAAAAACTTCTAGTAACATGATCAAATGGTAGTCTCTCTAATATCTTCTCATTAAATTTTTGTTAACTATTTAATTTACATTGTGTTGCTCTCTTTATCTCCCTCTTTCTTCAATCTAATTATTAACCTCTAAGGTAAATGTTTTAAATAATTATAAATAACTTTTAATTAATCAAGAATTTTGAATATATTAATATATCATCATCTCTTGCGTTTAGAATCACTTGGTCAACAAATATGTCCAGTGATTTAAGATCAATGGATTATTTTATGGCAACCACCTTCATTTGTCATTCCCTACACGTAAACCTTAATTTTTTTATCCCAATCCTAGTTAGATAAAATATTTCCTGAATTTCTAATTTGCCGCGACGATTTCATCGGATTCCATATAGAAAAGTTCATACTCTTCTATCAATGTGATAATTGTAGATTGCTCGATGACTTGGTTCCTTCATTGAGAACTTGAAGAGTGTTCCACATTGTCTTAGGTGTTTTACAATGTGAATTGATAATTACACATCAATAAAAAGCACAAATTAATGCATTTATAGCTTTGAGATCATAAGAGGCTTTCTTAGAATTCTTCACCATTCTAGTGTTTGGGGGGTTTATTAATTGAAATGCCATAAATGAATTAATACAAATGTTAAAAGATGAAGAGATGAACTCAAGAAAATTATAAGAGACATAATCTTTATCATGAGAAGAAATAAATGAAGGATCAACATCAAACGTGTCCTTTTAAAGAATATTCATGATAAATGAACGATCATTTGAAAATTCGTCATTCGATGAAAAAGATAAAGAATCTTCATCTAATAAAAGATTTAAAGAAGCTTCATCCAGCAGAAGATTTGAGTAAGCTTCATCCGGTTGAATCTCTGGGTAAAGAAATGATGATGAAGATTCATCAAATAGAAATCGTGAAATATTAGAAACAATGTTTGGAGAATCATCAACGAAATCATTCAAAGATATCTTCAACAATATCCTCGAAAATACGTCAAAAGATTTTCATGAAATATTCTCTCAAAGAATGGAGTATGATGAATAATGTAACACCCCAATATTACCCAAAGTTTAATATGCAAAAATCAAAGTAATTTAAAATTTTCATAAATTAAATACTGAGGCATCACACCTTCAAAGTAACTCACTTTAAACAATTTATTTTTAAGTATGAATCTCGGATACATAGCATCGCCGGGAGACATGAATTGATTCATAAAAATAGAATATCTCGTTTATTAAACTTCCTCACCAAAATCATGTTCTTACAAATTATGGTTCTTATTCACAAAAAGGAAACAACAAAAGAACAACAACAAGGACAACATAAATATTTCCCCCCGAGTGCTACGTATCAGAGCGACAACTGACTAATGACTAAAAATCCGTCTTCATAACCGTTACCAATATAAAGGTAACGCGAAACAAGTAAAGGGTGAGATACTCCAAAACATATAGTTAAAGGCATGATAATATATATATATATATATATATATATATATATATATATATATATATATATATATATATATATATATATATATAGTTTTGGAATTATAAAGGATATAAGTTAATAAGTGGATTCCAACACATATCCAAACCTCACTTATTTCGATCGTCATACTAATGTGTATAATCTACACTATATCGTCATAACCTCATCGGCATACTTCATCGCAACAACACATAATCCTCCGTCACCACGAAATCGTCACGAGCTAATACATCACTAATTAACACGGCAGTCTTAAACAACAACATCAACCAACAACATTAAATAATGCTAATAATATAAGCAACATAAACAAATCATCACAAATTGGCTAAAGCTCATCTTCGCTTTTGGCATAAAGCCCATCTTCGCTTTTGGCATAATGCCCATCGTCACAAACATCATCACAAACATCATCACATCCTATTTGCATTAAGCACTTCATCCAGTTAAATCATCGCAAAACTCATCATTAGCCATCAAATAAAACTCAATACCGAAAGACTCCAAAATAAACATAATGGACTCCATGAGACACGACTATGTTATGCATGTGGTACCCATCGCTTTGTCTGTAATTAGGGACACTTGGCATAAAGCCGATCTTCGCTCGGCATAAAAGTCATCATCGCTTGGCATAAAAGCCATCATCGCTTGGCATAAAAGCCCTCTTCGCTTATGAAATGTATGTGACTCGACAATAAAACAACACAACACAAAAACATCATCATCGCTCATCCAAATTGGCATAAAGCCCACATCGCCATAATTTATCCAAAACAAGATAAATATATCATCGCATCATAATTGCATTATGCAAACATCACTAATAAATTCACCAAAAGTCATGCATTCACAAATCGGAAGCATTTATTAACAACATCAATTTAATCATCATATCATCATGTACAAAACATATATCATCGCATTGCATATCAATAAGTATTCATTAATAAATACACCGTCGCAAATGTTTATTCACACCGTATCATCATCAATTAATTCACTAAATTCCGAAAACAGAAAAATAGTCAAACACCTCTAATCATCGCGAAGGCCATTCCTAATAACCGGTATTAATCATAACCATCGACGTCGAAATCGGATTGTCCATACGTGCCTTAAGTCCACTAAAACACAATCCGGTTCAATTTACCGTAAATTGGCCTATTTCGGGTCGCTTCGTCAAAACTCGTAATTTCTAAAAACTAACCTCACCACTACATTCTACACGTCAAACTTAGCTAGCACGTCAATTTTCGTTGAATTCGGAGCAACTTGCTCCGTCGTCGAATTTTACCGAAATCAGAAAATCGAAACATAATCGGGTTCTAAATTTAATCGGCTATCTTATCCCCTAATTATATTTTATGGTTACCAAATGCTACTAGGTGGAATTGGCATTATGGTAAGAAACAGAACCCATTTCCACACAATTATGCAGGAAAACAATTATTGACAGAAAAATAGAAAACGGAAAACAGACAAGCAGCAAAACAGCAAAACACGTTTTCCTCCCACTCCCTAAGGGGACGCACGTCTCGGACCATTTGAAAGAAAGGAGGCTAGGGCCTCATGTGGGGGACGGCCGCCCCTCCTCTTGAGGTGGGCGCCTCCCCCCTTGGATCATTGCTAAATCATCTTCTTCCTCAACAATAGACGGACAATGTAATTTACAATTTTCTTATTTTTCTTGTTTTTCTTATAACAATTTATATTTCCATTTTTAATACTCCTAATTTCTACAAGCTAGTACCTAATACATCCATAATCCATAATCCTAAACCAACTCTCCTAATCTATTTCAATCAACAATCAACCAAAACCCTATAATCCAAACATCAATTTTTCCCCAAATTCAAAATACAACTATCAAAACCTAATCATATGAAATAGAGAAATCAAACCCCTTACCACGGAAGCTTTGATTGATCTTGATGATTCTACAAACCCAACCTCAAGCTCTTGCCCAAGATCTTCCTCATCTTCTTGAAACAACCGGCTGAACATCATCCGATAATTATATCAATGAAGTCGCCATCGAACGTTTTTTATCTCGCAAAAAGGAGAAAGGTGAACGCATCGTGAAAACCTAAAAGGGATAAGGCACGGTCTTGCGACCGAGAGATAGGGTAAGGGAATCTATTACGCGAAGGGAAGGTATTTGCACCCCACACGTCCGTAGTACTCTACGGTATCCACTTCTACTTTCTATCTAATGGGTGTGTTTATATTTATTTACTGCTTAATTGCTATATTTGTATGCTAAAAGAGTATGCATGTGAAAGAAAAGAAAATAAAGAAAACACTGGGAAAAGAAGGAAGTATTTACAAAGTTTGCTCGATCGAGCCCCGTGACAAGATGCCTACGTATTCCCACGTGCAATGGGAAAGTCAGAGCGCCGTAGTTCGGCTCATATGTTTTGGTGGGTTATGTGTTTTTTAATTATGAAAAATAATTTAAAAAAAAACAAAAGAAAAGCCGTAGGCAAAAAGTTTGCATTGGTTGGTTGCTTTTACCTTTGAAAAAGAAGTTTGAACCATTATTAAGTGTTTTAATTTGCAAATGAAAAGAAAACAATTTTAGTTTTATTACATGCATGGATGCAAAAGAAACTAGAAAACAAACAAGGAAACTATCTAATGCTATCCCTAATGTCATCATGCATGGATTACAACCTAAGGTCTAACTCGAATCACTATCTAAGATGGAGTCGAGAGAATCCTAAAGGAACATGCAAAGGTTTACAACCTAGATCTATGTCTATCTCGAATCGCTAGCTAAAGTAGAGTCGAAGATGACAAAAAAGGATGGAAGAGGTTTAAAACCTAAGTCTATGTCCATCTCGAATCACTAACTAAAGTAGAGTCGAAGACGACAAAAGGGATGAAGCAAACAAGTGCTTTGGCAAAAGCACACAAACAATGCAATGCAAAAACAAATGTCAAACAATCGTAGGCATAACCTACAGAGCAAATGATGCGAGTTCAGCAATAAATGCGAACCCCATGAATGAGTGGAGAGTCAGAATAGGGAACTCTTGCCACTTTTATTATTGACTCGATAAAGGAAGCAACACGATTCGCGTGTGCTGAGCTGACACGGACTAGAACTGCACGGGGGGTTGATTGCAGACCCTTTCTTCCAGCTTGCCCATATATCAATGACTCGATGACAGGAAATATAAAAAGCGGGACTTTGCTTGGTGGTACCACGTCTGGTGTCCTAACCACTCTGACCTATACAAGCACAAATATAAACACTTACTGAGAATTACCACCCTATGTAGATGGAGGATTTTAAACAAACCAAACACAATTAGCAAACAGAATTGCCCTAAACGGGTCTTTAAATAAACCAGAGGGGTTCCTGAACATGCTCCAACTACAGAAGCCCCTTCATACATCTCTATTCCTACTTCTCATGGCAAGGAAAGCAGCAAAATCCTACTTCTCATGCTCTCTAGAAAATCGGTAAAGAAATGCGATAAATAAGGTAAAATAAATACCAAACGGATATTAAATCCGAAGAGCACACAAGCTAAGAAATACTCCGGAAAACTTCAAGTACTGCTGGCACGCAATAAAGAAATCCGGTGAGAAGTGTGCGGAGGCACAAAAAGCATAATCAGAATGTGTGTCATGCACATCTGAAGCAAATACACCTGTACAAGATCATAATCCAGACAATACAGATAAAGGATGTGCATCGATATGCACAGTTAAGAATGTGTGTCTATACACACTCGACGTATATCCAATAAACCTGCAGGAAACTATCCAGATAATACAGACAAAGGATGTGCGTAGATATGCACGGTCAAGAATGTGTGTCTATACACATTCGACATATATCCAATGAACCTGCAAGAAATTACAATCCAGACAAAGCAAAAGGAGGCACACACATGTGTGCGAGCAATAGATGTGGATTCTACACATCCGAATCAAATCAGATAACCTGCAAAAGATGGTGAAAACCAAACAGACAGATAAAGAGTACACACACTTGTGTGCAACGTCAAAACATGGATTTTATAAATCCAAATCAAATAGTATAATACTCCGCGTACCTCGCATACAAAACAGAATGTCAGAAATAGCAATGCGGCTTTTTAAATAAAACACAAGACGTAAAAAAAAAAGGTTATTTACAATGAAAACGGAATATCGAAGATAAATTTGAAATTTTACTTACAATACTAAGGTAACGTATACTTTCGACTATAATAGCATAAGAAATATCTTAGAGTTTCAAAGAAAAAATGACATTATAATTCCTAAGTTAATTCAAACTATAAAGAAAAAAAAACATCTAAATGTATTATTAAAAAATGAATTAATAATTAAAAGAAATTAAATGTAAAAAAATAAAAATGTCAAAATTAATCTAATATCCTAAAATATCATAATATATTTTTTATGGATTATTTACATGTCGAAATAATCGAAATCGTCATCAAAATTGAACATGTGTTAGTATTGTGAAGCATGGCACAGGGGGGTATTAAACAGAATTTCAGAATGAACTACAATCAATTATCCAGCAGGAAAATGGGCTTAAACTGGGGGTGTGAAGTAGCGAAATTCTAGGCCCGGTCCGATTCCTATGCTAAGTCCAATTGTCCAAAAAACCATTTTATTATTCAGATTTTTATTGTATTCATGTCACATTTTATTATTGCATGTGCATGTAACGTTTTTTTATATATTTATTTCATGTGACATAACTATCAATTGGTCATATAAACTAAATAATTCAGATTTCTATAATTAAAAAAAAGAGTACACGTGTCGGATTGGGATTGGTACATGAGAGTTATAGCATGAACTAACCAGACTGTGACACGCTTAGGGTGTGTGAACTCTCCGGAAAAGCCACGTCCTCCGGTCACCTTCGCCGGCGACGACGGCTGCGCTAGCTGGAATCACAACGCCAACACCACCTTTCCGTTCGTTCTTTCACGTAGAATCTGAATCCAGCCTTGAATTCTTCTAAATCTCACTTAAACTTGACGAATCTGGACGGACGAGAAGCTGCCTCATTCTTGAAATCGCATAAAGAATGGAGAAAAACTTCAAGAAATTTCCTTATGTTTTCGTTCGGCTACTTCAGTCCGTGATGAATTTTTCCATGATAGAATTTCTGAATGATGGACAAACATGCTTCTTAATAATGGAGAAGATGAGAGAGGCTCCGAAAAGGTCGATTCATAACCGCAAATGGAGCTTGGTCTTGAGAAGATTCAGAGAGAGAACATCGACGCAGAAAACGAATGAGAGAGACGAGTTTGTTACGGATGAAAAAAGTAGTTATAGTTTTGGAGGAAGGCGAAAGAGACTGAGTGAAGGAGACGGGTGAATGGAGGTCTGTTGTGATTCTGTTATGACATGGATCGGAGAAAAAAGCAGCGGATGAGGAAGAAAGGAAGCGCGGTTATGAATGGTTGTGGTGTAAAGACGAGAGTAAGAATCTGTGATGAAGAAGATAGGTGGTTACAGTGGAGCGAAATGATTTAATCGGCGATGAGAGAAAGAAGATAAGGGTGGCGTGAAGAATGAACAGTCAGTGTTGGAGGTGGTTGAAGAAGGTTCGTGAAGAAAAATGAAAATGGTGAGAGTTAATTGGTTACTCTGTTATGGTTGCTGGAAGAGATGGAGAAAAAAGAGTGCAAGAGAGGGTGGTCAAGAATGGTGGAATCAATGTGTTGTGCTGGTGAAAACCAAAGAAAGCTCTGTTGTAAAAATGAGAGTAATGGAAAAAAGAGAGTTTGTTCAAGATTTTTGGTGAGAGAAAAAGTTTGTTAGAAAACTGGTTGTTAGAAGGAAAAGAAAAAAAATGGTGAAGAATGGAAGTGGTGGCTGTTACCGTTATTCTCCTGCCGAATGGTTTTTCTGTTTGTTCTTTTAATGAAAGGTGAAAAGAAAAAAAAAATGGTGATAAGAAAGGATGGTGTAGTTATGGAAGTAGATGGGAGGTTCTGTTGTTAAGAAGAAAACCGAGTGACAGCAGTGAGAATTTTGGATTCTGTTAGTTTTATATGCAAACGCTTCCTTTGAGTTCCTACTGTCATCATACATTCCTCTCACACATACATCCCTTTTGTACTCGGAAAAACGAAATATCGAGCTCTTTCGGAAAAAGTCCAAAGATCAAAGTCCGAGAATAAACTTCCGTGAACAATTTTCGTGTTGACAACTTTTCGAAACGGAACTCGTAGCATGCTTTAAATCGGCTCTGAAGATGAGAAATCATAATTGTCAAAATACCGGCGACGACGGCGAAAGTTTACCGCATGCTTTTCTTGGACTTTACAGCCTTATAACTCTTTCGATACTCGATCAAATGACGCAAACTCGACATCATCGGAAAGAACACGCGTAATAGAACAACTTTATAGTTCGACAAAAATCCAAACGGAGCCTTAATCATCGAATAAAAAGTGTTTGAAATTCGCCATGCGAGTGCTCGATAAAAGTCCTGGCTGGCTGGGCAAGTCTTGCACATGTCTTGCGGCAATTTATCAACTTCGAATCATCAATTACGGCGCTTCGTATTTTCCGCTCCGGCGTCCGAAATGAAAAAGTTCCTAAACGAAACTTGTAGAGTTCGTGACAAACTCCAACTTTCATGTTCGAAGTTTTTCCGTACAGTGATCGAATCGACGAGAAAACAATCTCAAACATGTGCCCAAAAACTGTTCGATGAAATGCTTCCGTATGCTTGGCAAGAAATGTGTATGCTGTCTTGCATTTTGGCAGCCTTAAACTGTAAACTACGGCGATCCGTATCTTCCGCTCCGACGTCCTAAATGAAAAATTTTGTGAATGAAACTTGTAGAGAAAATGACAATCTCCAACTTTCATGTTTGGAGTTTTTCCATGCGGCGACCGAATCAATGACGAAAACAGCCCTGAACATGTGCACAAAAACTACTCGAATCTCACAAACATAACGAGTTCTTATTTTCCGAGCTTTATAACTTCCGATTCGAGTCCCGAATGAATTCGACTCCTTCAAAAAGGTTTTAGATTTCCGTGAGATGAACAACTTTGCTGTTGAACACTTTTTAATTCGAAACCGATAACTATGATAAAATCGACCCCGAAGCTGTCAGCTTGAGCATAGAAACAAACGCTTCAAAATATTTCTAAGTGTTGAATTTTTAAGAACTGATAAACCGTAACTCCATAATTTTTGATCCGATTCCCGAATGGATTCAATTTCTTCAGCAAAGTTGTAGACTGCCGTTAAATGAACAACTTTGATTTTGAATTCGACTCGAATCGACGCCTCGAAACACGTGTAAAATACCTCCAAAATCGAGCGCTTGAACACATTAAAAACACTAAAAAAATTTACTGAGTGTAAAACTTCAAAAGTTATGAACTTCAAACTTCGGAGCTTTATAACTCGAAATTCGGGCATTTCTGGAAATATCTTCACAATGACAAAGTTGAAGTACGAAATGCGTTCTTTCCAACGACTATCAATTCACAAACTTCTGACCACAGACGGGCAAGATACGGATGCGGCAACATGGCTCTCTGAACACAAAGTGCTTAAAACTTAGAAAATTTTTCTAAGTCCAAAATTACTTAAAATGCAAGAAACCTCATTTTCACCCGATTCTTCCGATTTACCTCAACAAATGACCGCGTTTTTTCAAATGTCGACTTTTGACAATAATTTTGACCCGAAATTCCGCCCGGTCAAACTTTGACTTTTGTTGACTTTTTGATACATACACTCAAATATCATTTTATCCGTTCGTTCTTGATTTTTTGATGAATCGCGTGGATCGATAAGTCGTATACTGACACTTCACCACTCACAGAAAGCCATATAATCAGTTTGGGCTCAAATATTCGACCACAACACACTGTAGCTCGAAACTGCAATTAGGGATGTCAGTTTGGACCTGTTAATGGAGATCCCCGCGGGGAACGCCCCGTTCGGAGCCCCAAAGATGGGGAATTTTCCCCCGTGGGGGCGGGGATGGGGAGAAAAATTCCCCCGAGAGCATTTCGGGGACGGGGACGGGGAATACACCCCCCGCCCCGCGGGGACCCCGCCCCGCCTATTATTTTAATATAGTTAATTTAATATATATATTTTAGATTAGGTTTTTTAGTCATTTCCTTTATGTTTATTTATAAAAATAAATAAATAAATATTCATGTATTTATTAAGAGAGAGAAATGTAATTATTGATTGTCTTTTAGTGTTGATTACCTTTTAGTTTTTAAAGTATTTTTTTAAGTAAATATAATTATTGATTGTTTACTTTTCGTAGGAAAAAGAAAGTCATATCTAATTGTGGAATGAGGAAGAAGACCTTGCAAGGAGAAGTTGGAAAGAGAGACATGATTGATCATTACTTGTTTGGATATTTTGCTTAATATTTTAGTTTATTTATATGTAACTTTGTTTTAAGTATTTTGATATTTCTACTTTACGTGTGTTATCAATTGAGCAAATAGAGATATGTTGACTTTTGCTTTTAGTTGACTTATTATGAAGTATTTTTTAACTTTTCAAGCATACTCATGATGCTAAATTTTATAATTATCCCTTATTAGTTTTGATGAAGTATAGTTTTTAAGCATAATTATGTTGTTGGATTTTTTAGTTGTTTAGGCATATTGTTACTTTAAAAAGTATTATAGTTCATTTTGTTGAATTTTATAGCATTTTATAGAAATTTATAAAAAAAAAATTATTATTTTGTGTTCCATTAGTATTTTTAATAAAAAATAATAAATGTCAAATACTAGTATTTTTTAATAACATAATAAATATGTGAATTCTTTGTGCTTTTTATTTTTTATAGAAAATATAAACATTTTAAAAAAATAAAATATTAATGAATAAATGTAGAATCTATGGGGATCCCCGCGGGGAACGGGGATCCGCGGGGAACGGGGATGGGGATAGAAATTCCCCCCCGTGACGGAGATCGGGGACGGGGAATGAATTTGATGGCGGGGAAAAAGATGGGGAAGTGTCCCCCCGGCCCCGCCCCGCCCCATTGACATCCCTAACTGTAATCAATATCCATCTGATAGGCGATCAAAACACCAAAACCTCAACTCGCGAGATAATAATCAGAAGCTTCTGGATGCACACATCTTGTATATTAAGAAGACGCTTGGAACAACAGAACCTCAGATGTTCAGCTTCCGAAATCAAACCTCTTCTTCAGAATTGTACAGATTCATACAATTTAGAAAGTCAGGAACCCATGGTTAATACATGAATGATATGTATGCAATGCACCTATTGATTAAGTGTTAGCCAATTATTTATTAAAAAAATGAAGAGGGCGAATTTTGGGGTGCAACACTTCTCCTCTTGTTCTTCTTCTCCCAAAACCCCTTCCTTTTCTCTCTAGTTTTTGTTTTTGGTTTTGTGTTCACAATGGAAGGAAAAGGAGAAGAAAATGGTTTTTATAACTTGTTTTCTTACTAGCTTCCAAATTCTCATGTTTGGTTTTTGGTATTTTGGAATGGAAGGAAAATGAGGAGAAATGGTTCTTATAATGGTATTTTCCTTACTAGTAAGCCAAGGGTGAAAAACCCAATTCTAACAAAATGTTTCCCACACCCCTTTCTAATTATATCATTAATTCAATCAATTAAAATAATTTCGGGGAATTAAAATATCGGATCCGAATAATATTTTACCGGACCGGACGGAACGTCGCCTAATATATTAATTAACACAATTATTCTCGTCGCAAAATAAACGTCGATCGGTAACTCGAAAATATTAATATATTTTAATATTAATTAAAAACGGGCGTTACAAATAACATCATGTATTCTTTAAGATTATAAGATATTTCAACGAAACCTAGGTGACAAATTAATTTGTTTTGCAACAATGATTTGCTGCTTTAAATGAGCTAATTGCAATTAAAGATGTCGTGCAAAAATAAGTATACTCTGGGTTATACCTAAAGAAATATGGATTTGGTATTTGATCAAGATGATACTTGATAGTTTTGATGATCCTAGATCAATATATATTTTTTCAATGACTCTGATGATTGTGATGATCATGGAACTCTGTGGAAGTTTGAGGCAAATTTTTTTATGATGATTATGGATCTATGTGCTTGCAGATATAAATTATGTGATGATACTGACAATTTTCAGAGTGTTTTAATGACGACTACACTAATGATTGCTAAAGCTAGAAGTAACATCTTTCCAATTATTTAATGGTGATTAACTTAAATACATCTCAAGCCTCATCAGGTAGGATACTCAAGGTTCAATTGAATTTCTTATATGATCATGAAAGCCTCAGAGCTGCGAAATAAAAGAAGTGTGAAAGATTTCCTAGTCATGTCTGTCTGAGTGACCAAAGTATTGTAAAAGTATAAGAGTAACTCCTAAGATACTAAGGCATTTCACACAGACACATGCACACACACACACACACACACACACACACACACACTTAAAACCTTTTTTTGAAGCCTCCATTTACCTAACAAAAGACCTGCAAATGCTTTTAAGTCATAGCTAGATGATTAGGAGACTGTTAGCTTTATTACAAGAAAATTTTGAACTACCTAATCGATTAGATAAAGAAAAATGGATTATATAATCCGTTATAATAGTCTCTTAATGAATGGCAACAACTCTATATCTACAACTGCTTTTTAGCAAAAATAATTGATTATTTGAGGTACATATTCTATTAGACTTAGGACCTAATCGATTAGGTGAGTTAATTGGCCCATAGATAAATTTCCTTTTTTTTGGCTAATTTTATTCCTATATAAAGGAAGTGTCTCCTATTTTTATCTCATACGAGAATTTGAGATTTATTTAGTTATTACCATTTTTTGGAACAAAATTATTACCATTTTAAACCATTGTAAAATCTCATTATTCTCTTGTATTGAAGTTTCATGGGCATAAACTATAAAAACTCAATATTGTAGTCAAATATCAAGAATATGTCTTGAGGATGAGAGTAAGTCAACATTCGACATAACCTGGTAAATCTCTGATTCCATTTCTCTAACCCTTATCTTTTATTTTTTGTCATATATTTTACTACCTTTATTTTCTGCTGCTTTTCATTCTTATCTTAATACTAACATAATTTGCAAAATTTGAATAATATAATTCACCTACCCTCTTGTACTTGGAGTCACTTGTCCAACAAGTGACATTAGTTTAACTTATGTTAAAAAGTAACCGTCTCAAGAGAAAAAATTACTTAAAACTATTCACTAAACAAACTCTCATCCTTTAAAGGAGAAAGATATAGTTCACAAAATGAGAAAATAAAGTTTATCATATAAGGATGGATCACAATATTTGGAAGGTTGTGAATGTAGGTCCATTTGTTCCAAGACACGATGACAATGGTGTTGTAGTAAACAAGCCTGAAAAGAATTGGACCAAAGATGATAAAGAAAATATGCAAAGCAGTTTGAAAGCAAAAACTACCATCACTATCACTCTCAATCTTGATGAATTTTTGCAAGTTTCGCATTGTGAGACTAAAAAAGAATTATGGGACATCCGACAAATTACCCATGAAGGAACTATTGAGGTATTAACCATTATAAAGGGTGACTTCATTTAACCCACTTATATATTTGTCTAAAGACTCCTCATTCTCCTAGGCTAGTGTGATCACACGGTACAATATCCTATAACCTTGAAACCATCCAAAATTTGCACCACTTTAGCCTCATAAAGGAATTCATAGTCATATCCAATGATCGTCACAAGGTTGCCAATCTAGGTGAAAGGAAACCTAAGGGCTCCATCCACCCCAGTAGTAACTAGAGAGGAACTATCTTTCTCTTTAAGTCGCACATACTTCTCCATTCAACCTTTAAAGTGGTTAGAGTGAGGTTTAAACAAAGTTCTCCTAGAAAAACCATCCAGGGTTAACCAACTTTAAGTGGAAGACACATTGGTATAATAAAAAGAGAAGAACAAACTAATGTGTGGGTCATTCCCTAGTCGCTGACATATAATCTCAAAGGCCTGAATCAAGATTCAACCATTAGGTGTGATATTGTAGGGAGCCATGTAAAGAGCGGTAAATACCTCCACAAAAAAGGAAGAAAAGGAGAGGAAAACCCTAATCTCAAGGACTGTAGGCACATAGAATTAAAACGAGGAAGTAGATGATGCATCATAATCGACCATATATGCCATCTCCTCTATAGAGCACACCTTCAAAATGAACTCTTCTTCGTCACCAGAAGAAGAAAAAGTTAATTATTGGCAAAAGGAAGCTATATGGTCGTCACTGGTATATGCAGACCCAACTTCCCTCACATCTTTGGGCTCAAGGTCAGAAATAACCATGATTGTCTCGTTTCCTAGGAAAACATAAGAAAAAAGTCCTTATCACTTCCATTACTCTTATATCTCTCAAAATTAAGAGATTTATCACAACTTCCAAACATATCTAGTTGTAGTAATTTACATTCAATAGTCCTATCAATATGCCTAACATTCCTATAACAATAGTTCCATAAGGCTATACGTTTGAGGGTTCAACCAAATTTCCATCCTAATATAAATACTTAATAATCGCCATAAAGATAAGGGAAATGTAAAAGTAGATGTGTATAACTATAACTTAAGAGCGAACACTTCAAATATTTCTAACTAACACATGTCACCTAGAATGATACTAGTAAGAGTACATGAGAGACTCAACTAAGTCTCGATTGAGGGACTAAACTACGTCTTATCTAAGGGAGTAAACTAAGTCTCATCTTAAGGGGACATTTATGATCCGAGAGTAAGGGTAGAGACTCGACAAGCTCATCCTAAAAGTCAAAAAATGAGTAAAGAGTTAAAAAACTCTAGCCACCATAAATCCGCGTGCTTGAGGGACCGTGTAGTGGAATAATTTAGAGAGGCTATGAGGGCGAGGAGAGGGGCACACTCTTGGCCTTTTACCTTCTCGAATCACCTTTGCTTTTGTTCGAGCGCCCTTTGTCTAGAAGTGTTGCCTAAGTCTCCAAATTACATGTCAATGACGCTCGATCATGTGTGGCTCAACAAATATACATATGAAGTCGGGAGATTTAATAACATCTCAGAGATTTCAAGAAAACAATCATTCACGCATAAAGTGGTTATTGAATTATTGGCGACTTAGTTCAAATTTTTGTACTATAAATACATTGATATTATAAAAACTAATCTGTAACACAAAATTATCATGTGGGATAATCTAATCCTCAACAAACCATAAAGCCTCTAATAGCTCTTATCGATAGAGATTGTCACACTTACTGTACACTTATATATATAGAATGAGATATATAAAAAAGAAAGATGGAGATTATTACAGGTAAAATTATAAAGAAAATAGATAAAAAAAATAGAGCACTTTATAAGAAAGGAAAAATCACTAATCAAAATTTTAAAATACATTGTAATTACCATTGTTAATTTAAATTCAAGATTAATTTCTCATATTCCCACATAGTCATATAATTTAGTTGTTTTCATTTAATATAAGGTTTTAATAATTTCCATAAACTAAAGATTTAATAAAATTTTTATCCGACCCAATCTCACCGGTTGGAAGGAGAATGGGGTGATCCGAATAGACAGAGCGGCATGAAAAGCGATACATTACAAACAATTACATTTCTGTATGCTATGGTCCTCTTCCTCTCTCCGTTTCCGGTCACCGGTTCGCATCATCCTCTTTTGAACAAGATAGCGGTAACGTTCTTTCACTTCGCTACAAAGATTTTGTTAACTGTCACTAGATTTAGTTCCATTATTGCATGTAATGAGTGTTTTCAATTATAATTGCTTCTGCAAATTCATGATTACGCCATGTTTCTCGTATAAATGCTTTTCCCCAACTAGGTTTTCTGCTTTGAAATTTCAGTACTGATTTGAAGTATACAAAATTACAAACCTAGAAAAGTTATTCCCCAAATTTGGCAGTTGTTGTGGCAAATTAAACTATGATAGTTATAATTTATAAGACTAGAAACTAGTTTGAGATATTACTCATGTTGAATTGTAGTTTATTGAATGACGAACCCTTTGAAACTCTGTATTTATTATTTAACTTTTTAAGACTTTGAATGAATGCAGATTAGGAGCTTGATAACACAATAAAAAAATCTCAAGATTTGTACAACTGGTTAACAATTATTGTTCAGAATAGATGGCTTGTCAAATGGGGTCTATGAATCTGCAGTGGAGATTATCAGTTATAGAGAATGAATGCGCAAAAGCATCATTTACACCCCTTGCAACTTCTAGAATCTACAGATGTTGTTGTGAGTCAAGTTTTAGTGGACCAACTCCAAATGTTGGCATGAAGTCTTTGCCTTTTTCTCAGCGCCGGTAACTGAACTTACTTTAACGTTATATATTTTCTCTTGGTTTAAAATGAGGGTGACATTTTATTATATAGTTATTTGCGTTATAGTCCTGTCTAGTTAGCTTTGTTATACATAGCCGGTCCCAAGCCCGGATAAAAGAAGAGGGTTGTGTTACGCAGTCGACAACAAATGCAAAAATTTGTCAAATCTATCAACTACGAAATAAGTTATCAGGAAAGATCACAAGATTAATAACTTGGATAGAAACATGGTACTTAGTAGAATATTATGGCGAAAGTTGATCCATGTAGCTGACCCCACTTAATGGGATAAGGCTTAGTTGTTGTTGTTGTTGTTGTTGTTTTTGTTTTATTTGCGTTATATGATCCTTTGATCAATTATATAATTGATGATGCAAAAGGTTGATGGTAGAAGCTCTGTTATACGAGTTGGTCAAATGAAGGATAGTTTAATAATTAGAAGTAATCAGTAGAGGGGGAAAATGTTTTTTTTTTAAAATAATTTTTTGGGTATTCATGCCCTACTACTGAGGGGGAAAATGTTTTTTTTCCTTCTTTCCATTCCATATCCATGCAACACCAATTGTTTTAATGTTTTTCAATACCTTTGTTCAGTTTCCAGGGAAGAAGAGCTGGGTGGAAAGTAGCTTTGGCCTTGAACACAGATGGATTGTCCAGTAATGATGAGCAACAAAGCCTCAATGATTCAGGTTCCAGTTTTGGTGGCACTCGATTGGGTAGGATACTAAGTGCAGGTGGCAGACAACTTCTTGAAAAGTTGAATTCAGCTAGAAAGAACTTCCCTATGAAAGTATTCCTAGTACTTTTGGGATTCTACACGGCAAATGCACTTGCTACAATCCTTGGTCAAACCGGGGATTGGGATGTTCTCGTTGCCGGTATTGTAGTGGCAGCAATAGAGGGAATTGGTATGTTAATATATAAAAATCCAGGTACTATGAGGACTGGAAGGTTGCAGTCTGTTCTAGTTATGGTGAACTACTGGAAAGCAGGCATATGTTTGGGCCTTTTTGTTGATGCTTTCAAGCTAGGCAGCTAAGGACCAGGAACCTGTTTCTCTTGGTCTCTTCGATTTATCATTGTATTCTATAAAATCATGGTAAGCCATAAGTGCATAGTTGCTTTTCTTATAATGCTACCTTAGTTCTATTTATAATTAGTGCACATGAATTTGTAATATATGAATAACCATTGCTTAATGAGGCATTATGTGTCGTTGCATGTGCTTCTGTGATGGAGAAATTGTTGTATTCTTGACTCGACCTGAATTCATTCGGTTGTACATGTATTTCAGAAATCAATCTCCACAATCAATTATTGATATGTTTGGAACTGCATCAAATTCCTTTCATTCGGATGTCTAGCAGAAGCTAAAAATCACGGCTTTTTAATTTCACCGCAAATATTGCATTGTGGTACATTTTAAATGTTGTGGTTTTCTGACGTGAAACCAACACTCCCTATATATTATGCAAGATTTGTAATTTAATGTTGCAGTAAAAGATTACTGAATTTGAGAGCCTCTTTGAAAAATTGTTAGAATACTTGCAGGCTGGTCATTAAGTTTTACAAATTCAATTTCTTTACTGAACTTTTTATTTGATTGTGACTATCATTTTTTATGTTTGGTTGTTAAAAGTATAGCTGTCAATACTGTTTATCCGGTCCTAAACGGGATGGTCCTGACAAACTTCTGGCTTTTTAAAACCATGCTAAAAAAACTGTATTGTAATGAGTTCAAAATTTATTACCTGAGCCTAACCCTTTATGGTTTTGGGTTACATGGCTCTAAATGGACTATTTTTTTTTATAAAAATTAAAATAAAATTCCATAATATTTTTATAAGTACAAAAAATATATCATTTTTAATATAATATATTTTTAAGTACAATATTATTTTTTTTTATAAAAACTATAATATGTTAATACATGATTAAATTGTATACATTAATATTAATACAAGAGAAATTAATAAAATATGAAGAAATTGTAAAGTAAAATACAAAATAATTAAATATTAATTTAAATATATTATGTATAATAATTTTAATGAGGTGAGAAAAATCAATATATTAAATAATAATATTCTTTTGGATTTATATATTAATCGGGTCTATCATCTACCTACTGTTCATAGAATTTAGCTTTAATAGATAATGAACTTTTTAGATCCGAACTAAAAAATTTCAAAAACTCCTAAAAAATATAGATTCTAATTTTAACATCCATACCTTAAGGAACTTTTTAGAACTGAACTAAAAAATCCTAAAAAATATGACTCTAATTTTAACATCCATTTTAAAGGTAAAAGATTATGTTTGACATACGTGATTAACTACTTGATTACTAGTGTTTTGGTCAAATTTCACATATTTGAATAAAAACTATTTCATCTATATAAGTTTACAGGAGTGGTAAACAGACATGTCTGTCTCGTTTAAGTCCGTTCTACAAAAGTTAGCACAAATATAAGACGAGATGTGATGGACATAGTTGATAATGCGGATCTAAAATCTAGGTCTGTTCTGCAAAAAAAAGAAGTAAGAGCGAGATGGATAAAACTCGCGAATAATGTATGTTTTAAGCATAAAATGACAAAAATTCATGTAAATAGAGAAAACGGAAGGGACCTGAACATACACAGAGAGTAAGAGTCTAAATTATTGATCCATCATATATTAAAGTGTGGGCAAAACAGACATATCCAATAGGTCAGACTCATTTTACTAAATGACTTAGATATATTTTCACAAATTTGAATATAATATTATAAGGAAATGAAATGAAATGAAAAAAGAAATACACAATCCACTTTCGAATTTTAAAATTCTCTAAATTTTTTTAATTTTGATAATTTTTGAAAGGATTGTTTAAAATAACTCTTTCAAAAGAATATTTTTGACAATTTATATTACATGTTCTAAAATGAAATGTTCTGATTTTGATATAAATTTGATTTATTAAAAAATAAAAATATATAATAAATATAATTTGGTAGATAATAGTAAAGAGTAAAAACGTGTAAATGAGTGTGAGATGAGTTATTTTGAACAGTGGAGCGTTAGTCTCGTTAGTTTGGCGCTAAAGACGTGTTCCGCTTCAAATCTCTCTCAACTTTTCCTTATTCCTCTCCTCACTCACTCCTCAAATTCTCTATTCCAATCTCTCTCCCTCATTCTTCTTCTTTCAATCTCAATCTACCATGGATGAAGAGTATGATGTAATCGTCCTCGGCACCGGCCTCAAGGAATGCATCCTCAGCGGTCTTCTTTCCGTCGATGGCCTCAAAGTAATCTATCTCTCTCACACTCTTTACGTAATTGTGTTAGCATTTTTCATTCATTTACGTGCTTTTGTTTTGTCCATCATCATCTTCAGGTTTTGCACATGGATCGGAATGACTACTATGGAGGAGCTTCTACGTCTCTTAATCTTACCCAGCTGTTTAAGCGATATCGCGGAGATGATAAGCCACCAGAGAGTTTGGGCTCCAGCAGAGAATACAATGTTGACATGATACCAAAGGTAAGGAGCTCTTATTTTTCATGACCTATATAGATCAGCATAAAATTTGTATATGCTATTTTTCATCAAGTTTTCATCTGTTTTGTGGTAGTTTATGATGGCCAATGGAGCGTTGGTTCGCGTGCTCATCCACACAGATGTTACAAAGTATTTGAATTTCAAAGCTGTAGATGGAAGCTTTGTGTATAATAAGGGAAAGGTATGCACAATTGCGAATTTTCAAAGTTAGTTACAACAGCTTTATGTTGCATGAAATCTTATGGCAGCATGCATATCTTTGTCTATTAATTTTCAGATTTACAAAGTCCCAGCAACAGATGTTGAAGCACTCAAGTCACCTTTGATGGGTCTGTTTGAGAAGCGCCGAGCTCGCAAGTTCTTTATTTATGTTCAAGATTATGAAGCGAATGATCCCAAATCTCACGAAGGACTTGATTTGAACCAAGTTACAGCAAGGCAGCTGATTTCGTATGTATCTATAAGAAATGTCAATTATTCAAACACCATTCATTACTTTTATTCAATCTACATTACTACATTGTTCATGATTTGTCCAAATGCAGGAAATATGGATTGGAAGATGATACAGTTGACTTTATCGGTCATGCTTTGGCACTTCATCTTGATGACAATTACTTGGATAAGCCAGCCAAGGATTTTGTGGACAGAGTTAAGGTATTCATTTCAAATTATCCTTGTTTGTTTTTGTGCAGTGATTCTTGATAGAACATTACGACAGAAGTTGATTCATTGAACCGACTCCATTTAATGGGATAAGACTTAGTTATTGTTGATGCTCTATTGTGAAGGACTGTCACAGTTTTTTTCATATACCGGTTGAGTATATAACTCCAAGATAAAGTACTAGACGATAGTTTAGAGATTTTTACCATCTTCTAGAATTTAGCATCAATAGTGTTGTTTTCAGTAGCAGTATCATTGTGCTGTTGTGATTCTGTTTGTTTTGTATAGGTTTATGCAGAATCCCTCGCGCGCTTTCAAGGAGGTTCACCTTACATATATCCCTTATATGGACTTGGAGAGTTGCCTCAGGTTTTCCATTTCTATTTTTCCTTTTAAATTCAATATACTTGCGAAACTAACTTCGATGCCTTTGATTACTGAAAGGCATTTGCACGTTTGAGTGCTGTGTATGGCGGAACCTACATGCTGAACAAGCCAGAATGCAAGGTAAGTTTGTGATGATCTGTATTCAGGAAAATCAGTTGAATTACCACAAATTTGTGATGACCCTTTTCTGTACATTTCACCTCACATTTTAGTATTCTGGTGAATAGGTTGAGTTTGACGGTGCTGGGAAAGCCATTGGCGTGACTTCAGAAGGAGAAACAGCAAAATGCAAGAAAGTCGTGTGTGATCCATCATATCTGTCTGATAAGGTAAGTAAGTCTGCTAGATTTCTAAACATGACTAACTTTGATCTTGACTTGACACCATATAATCGGTCCAAAACAGGTTCAGAATGTTGGAAAAGTTGCGCGTGCAATCTGTATTATGAGCCATCCTATTCCGGACACTAATGATTCTCACTCAGCACAAGTCATTCTGCCACAGAAGCAACTTGGTCGTAAATCGGACATGTAAGTTTGGTTTGAACTTCTAACTTCTAAGATGCTTTCTTATTCTTAATTTGAAGCTAATTGGTTTCTGATACCTGTGACTATTGCAGGTATCTTTTCTGCTGCTCCTATGCTCACAACGTTGCTCCAAAAGGAAAATATATTGCTTTTGTTACAACAGAAGCAGAAACTGACCAACCTCAGGTTGAATTGAAGCCTGGAATTGATCTTCTTGGACCAGTAGATGAGATTTTCTATGACATCTATGACAGATATGAGCCCACCAATGATCATGCTACTGATGGTTGCTTCATCTCTACTGTAAGTACTAATAAGAATATCTGATAAACATGTTTTTTTTTTTTGTTTGAATTAATTTACATTAAATGTATCATGAAATTTCTTACCTTATTTTTTATCTTTGAAAATTGTACTAACCTTAAATTAAATCCTTGTAGAGCTATGATGCTACCACACACTTTGAAACCACTGTAAAAGATGTGGTTGAGATGTACAGTAAGATCACCGGAAAGGTATGTAAATTTCAAAACTAGTTTCCTTATTTTTGGCACGAAGGTTTTAAAAGACTGGTGAGACAAAACATTCTCTAAAAGTGCCGATATTTTATAATGAAAAGTTTGTGTTAATTCACAATCCGACAACCGCACTCAGTATCACAACACCTGTATCGACCGGCATCGCGAAAGCTTTACGCGACCGCAACCCAACCGCTTTATTTAAAACCTTAGTTTTCTTGTTTTTATTCTTTTTAAGAATATTTTCACAGATTTCCGTAAGCAGAAAAAAAACATATCTAAGGTAGACAATGTAATGTAGCATTTAAGATCTAGATTTATTTTTCTTGATCCTATGGATTTATTTTTTCAGGTTCTTGATCTTTCTGTTGACCTGAGTGCTGCAAGTGCCACAGCTGAAGAATAAGATTTCTTGCAAATATAAGGATGAAAGCACATCACCTTATTTTCTTTTTAATTACATTTGTCTTTGTTTAGATGACTTAATGGAAAGATGAAAAACATATCCATTGTTCTTTTGTTTAATTGGATTTTTGTGCCCATAAGTGACTGCATTAGTTTGTAATTTATGCAATATACATTTTTTTTATAATTTAAATTTAATATGTTTAAGTTACTATATCCTCCATCCTTTTTTTATAAGCACATTTTAATTTGTTCATATATTAATGTAAATGGATAGTAAATTTAATTTATCCATTTTGTGTGTAAATTTCCTATCATATCTATATTACATATGATAGAAAATACCTTGGCCCCGCATCTATTTATATCTATTAAATCTATTTATTTATATTTATTAAATCTAGCGCACTATACAGATTTCAACAATATTTATCAAAGTCTTAAATTCTTACTTCGACACTTCATCATCGACATAAATCAACGACATTTATGAGAGTCTTAATTTCTTGCTTCGACACCTCATCATCCATATTATCTAATTTCGCCACGTAAAATATATTCCTATGTAACATATAGAAATTCATCTTCACATTTTTTAAAAACATATTCTTTACAGAGATTTCCGATTCAACTCCTAATAACTACAAAAAAATCTATTAGTTTAACAATTAATTACTAATAGTTTCAATGTATATATTAATTGTATAAACCTTATAGAATACTTTATTTGTTTTTATTCCATTTTTCATATATTTCATCATTATTAATATATTTGTGAAAGAAAATATTGATTCTATAAATTTAATCAATACAATCAATTAGTTTAAGTCAATATTATATAATACAAGTTAAAAAAAAATTACATATTTAAACTAATAATTAACAACTTAGAAAGCTTAAATTTTAGTTGAACATATTCAATAAAACAAAAAAACAAAATATTAAATTTAAAAGATTTATACCAAATAATAAAATAATAAGAATAATAAAAATACATATAAAAAGTTAGACAATATTTAAAAAAACCACATACAATATTAATGAAAGAATTACTCTATAATTAAAATTTTATCATTTACACAAAATTCATAAATACTGTAAAATTAAGATTTATCATTTTCACAAAATTTAATTGAAGAAAAATTCACCAAAGAATAAAAGATTAAAGATAATTTTTTTCAATAAAGCAATTAACACAATCTTAATAAAATATAATGATATAACTTAATGATTTAAGTATTAAAGCGTGCCTATTAGACATGTCTATTTTTCTTGAGAAAAAAAATGAAAAATGAAAAATGCATTTTTCGAAAAGTGAAAAGTTCATTTTTTATCTTAATGTTGATTGTGATAATTTGTTACATAGAGTTTAAGTCATTTGAATGTAGAATGTCTCACATCCATAAAATGATGAAGACTTAACATTTTTTAAAATGTATGGAAAAAAAATTAAAGGAAATATAAAATGATTATTGAAATTTTTCCACTTCTTTTGCATTTTTAAATTAAATAGCAATGTCTTATTTATCATTTTTACAATTCAAATATTTTTTTATATTTAAAATTGTTCTCTTTTTTTATCCTCTTCATCTTATCGACTCAATTTCAATGCTACTTAAAAAATTCATCAATACACCGCACATCCACACATCGCGCGGGTCTCAATCTAATTTATTATAAATGAGTTTACATCATTATAGAGACTTAGTCAATACATACCAACATGAAGTGTCTTCTCAGATCTCAGAAGTTTCAAATGTGTTAGCATGCCCACCCTAAACCAACATGAAGTGTCTTCTCAGTTCTTAGAAGTTTCAAATGTGTTAGCATGCCCACCCTAAGGAGAAGAATGAGAATGGTTTATTATACTATCAATTTCATTTGCAGAGATACACCCCCAAAATATTCCATCGATACCTCTCTTAAAAAGCAGAGGTTCATGTCAATAGTAATGTCTTAAGTTCGAAAAGGACTTTTTCTTCCACTGATAATTTAAGTTCTGAGGTAAGACTCCGTCTGTAAGATAGTCACTAAATCAACATACCACAATGTTTTTTATCAACGCAAACTACTTATTATCTGAAAAAGAGTCGTCTAGTGGCAACTAGGGGTGAAAATATGCTAGGCTAGACTAGACTTTATAAGGTCTGGGTCTGGCCTACGATAAACTTACAAGGTCTAAGTCTGGCCTATGGCCTATCATAGTCTCATTTTTTTGGCATGACCTGACTTTTATAAAAGTCTGATCTGACCTGAAAGCCTATTTAAAAGTCTATTTCTCATTAAGGTTTTTAATAAATCCATATTACTTAAGAAATCTTATAAATGAGTCTATATATGCATGTATAGACCGACCTATTTAGCATTTTTTCTAATATGTATGCATATATTTTCGCCGACCTATTTAGTCTTTTTTCTAATATAATTTTATATATCTTATCGATAAAAATTAGTTACACAAAGGTGATTGAATACACCAAAAACAAAATGACATGTAAACACTGCTAAAATAATTTAACAAAACAATCGAAAACTCCATAAACTATGCACAACTTCTGAAACAACATCAAAATTTCTACTTCTAACTATTACTTACTTCTAACAAAAACGAGTTAAAGTAAAAACTCAATTTGACAACCTTGGTTTTACTTATAATAATATTTCTATAAATAAAATTACTTCTAATAATGTTTGAAGTATTTTTGAAAAGTTTAACAGTGATTGGAGGACTGCATCAACTCGGGAATAAATATGAACATTTGATGTGAATCAATTTGCCATAAGAAAATATAGAACAAATGTGCATTGAAATACAATTCTACAAGCAAGAGCTCATATTCCTTAACTAGATTTGTATTAATTTGCATGACTTATTTTTAAACAGCAAGTTACTGTACTTGATTTATTTGGTTGATTTGATGAACGAAGTAGTAAGAAAGCGAAACCGTTATCTTGTTCTTCTCACAGTCCATTCAATTATGTAATGATAACCTGCAATACATAATACATTGAGAGATTAATATAAATGAATTAGTTTAATAACACCTCTGAACTTTGTGTGAAGTCAAAATACTAACCCTAATTTAAGAGATGTGTCACTGCCATCGTCTTCAAGAAAATAAGATGATCCGCTAATAACTGATTCCAATGACGGTTGCCTTTGTCCAATTATCAGGTCTGGTACCTGAATTCCACATTTCATCATTACTATGCTAGCTGCTGCGAGTTTTCCATCAAATCAAATATATAAGAGATTGTTTTGAAAAACCTTACCACATGCTTCAATCTTTGATTTTCTTGGATCAGTTCCACTTCCTGCATGGATAATATAATAAAAAAAGTTGTAGCAGAGAGTGAGAGCTATAAGACAGTGAGAGGTTTTAGGTTTAACATTTACCTTTCTCTTGAGGGTGTTGATGCCTTGCATAAACATTTCATCCTGAAACATCAGTTTTGGAGACATTAATCAAATCCCTTGTGAGAAATGAACTAGCGCATGATTAATGTAAGGTACAACAAACCTTCCTTTTTGAGACACTGGACAAACTTCTTCTAAGTTGAACCTCTAGTTTCTGGAGTTCTTGTACTGTCAGTTCTTGCAAATCTTCTCCCTTTATTTGCCTGTCTTAAAGGTGGATACTAAGTCTCAGCTGATTTATTTATAGTACTAAAAGTATTAGCACTGTACCTCAGTTCACGAGATTTATCTTCTAATTTCTTGCGCAGTGTGTGGCTAGACTCACTCTCAACCTGTAAATAAATATTCAAACAATTTGTATTCCTTTTTTTGGTTAGCAAATTAATGTTAATGGTAATTCTCAGATGCAATTTTCCTTATCTCCCTTTTATCATGTCATAATACTAAGAGGTTTTGTACAATGGGGGTGTTGAATAATTTATTCAATAGTTGAATCCTTACAACAATAGTGTGTTGAATGATGTGTTGAATATAATGTTGATTAATTAGTGTTGAAAGGATTTAACATGTTGAATAAGAGAGAGTGAGGGCCACATATAAAATTTTGTAAAATCTTATTGGTTGTTGTAATTATTTAGATTTTTAGTGTGTTGTGAATGGTGGTGAGGTAGGGTGTTGAATTTTATTAAACAAAACTATTATAGTGAGTAAAAATTGAATTAGTGTTGAATTATTAGATAGAAGAATGAGAAGATGACGTGGATGATAAAAAATGAAAAAATAACGTGTTGAATAATAAGTTTATATACGCCAGAACACTATGAAACAAGCACTTCGACACGCACTGTCCACACTTCACACTTCTAAGATAAGAACACGGTATAGTCCGGGCAAGACCAACATATGACTAGGTCTAAAGCAAAAATAAGTTGAAAATTGAGGTCTGAGTTTCTATATGAAGAATAATACATATTTATTTTACATGCTATATGCCTTTAAATTTTTTTTAGAAGTTTAAAATTCTTGTTATGACCGTTTGGGTCGGTTTTGCATCTATGAAGCATAGACCCCGATACGGATACCGCGACACGACACCGACATGGACACTCTGACACCGATATGTCAAAAATCTATGACACCGACTGTTGAAATATTAAATTAGATTTGGTAAAAATATTAGATTAAATTAGATTTAATATTTAAATATAATCCAAGTTGTGTAGACCCAAGTCTAATTAAGGTTGTATATAAATAGTCCTAGGTTGTATCATTATTTGTACAATTCAATAATACAAATCCTTATTTCTTTTATTATTCTCTCTGTCTCTCCTCACTAAATGTGCCTCACGAACTAACAAATTGATATCCATAGCTTCCGATTATTATTCTTGATCGAGTTTTCAAGAATTTTACGTCAGAGATCGTATTTCTAGGGAAAATGAATCAACCGCTGCGAGATGACTAGTGATAAGGGCATTCCAAATTCTCTTACAATGCTTGATGGAAAGAATTGGATCTGATGGAAAAAAATAGATGCGATCCTTGTTTGGCTTCCATGAAACCCTAGAGGTAGTTACTGACAACGTTCTTGCGTTGGCTGCAGATGCAACCGAAGCACAGAAACAATCCCACAACAAAGTCAAGAAGAAAGATTGCAAGGCTGCCTATTACATTCAGACGACTGTTGATGCTGCTAATTTCGACAGAATCTCTCATGCTGAAACGACGAAGGAGGCATGGGATATTCTGGTGAAGTATTATGAAGGAGGTGAGAAAGTTAAGATTGTCAAGTTACAAACCTTGCGTCGACAGTATGAATTGTTGTCGATGGGAGGAGATGAAAAAGTTGCAGAATATATGTCAAAGGTTCAGAAACTCGTCCATCTCATGAAGGATTGTGGTAAAATCATAACTGATAAGATGATAGTTGAGAAGGTTATGAGAACTTTGACCTCTCACTTTGATCACATTATCGTAGCTATTCAAGAATCCAACAAACTTGAAACAACTAAAGTGGAAGATTTGGTTGGTTCGTTGGAAGTGCATGAAATGAGGATTATCGAAAGGAATGGAGTTCAAGAGTCGATACAGGCTCTGCAAGCTTAGTCATGGAAAAAGGATGGTGGTTCCAACAAATTCAAAGGCAAGTTCGACAAGACTCAGGGCAAGAAACCTTGGTCTAATCCCACAAGAATAAGGTCGAAGGTAGATTTTCTGAATCCTCGAAAAAGGGAGGAGGAAACTATCGAAAGGACAAAGAAGATAAAAAGCGTGCAGTGATATAACTGTGAAAAGTGGGGTCACGTAGCCAATAATTGTTGGTACATAAAAGACAAGGGGTCGACAGGAAAGGACGAAGGAGCGAACCTTGCACGCCAAGATTCAGATGATTTTGAAGGTGGTATGGTGGTTATGGCTGTAGTTGTTGATAACCATGTCGAATCCAAAATCTGGTTCCTCGACTCAGGCTGCTTGAATCATATAACTGGTCGAAAAGAGTGGTTGTTAGACTATGACGAGTAGAAGAAGAGCAAGGTAAAACTTGCTGATAATAGTTCGTTGCAAGCAGAAGGTACTGGCAACATATTTTTTCAAATGCTTAATGGAGAGAAAACTATGATTAATGATGTATTCTATGTACCTGGGATGAAGTGCAACTTGCTAAGTGTTGGACAACAGGTCGAAAAGGGTTTCTCAATTGTTATCAAAGATGGAGCTTTGAAATTGTTCGACACCAAGAACAATTTGGTCTTAAAATCTCCGTTGTCGAAGAATAGGAAATTTAAAACTATGATCAGTTCGATAGAAGTTTAATGTTTGAAAGCTGTTGTTGACCACAAGGATAGTTGATTATGGCATTTGAGGTTTGGACATTTGAATTTTCTATCACTCAATCAACTGATTACTCAAGATATGGTTACTGGAATTCCAAGTCTTGAGATGCCTGGAAAACTTTGTGAACGTTGTTTAGTCGAAAAGCAATCCAGAAATTCTTTCGTTTCGACTATGCCAATGAGATCATCCTGCATTCTCGAAGTGGTACGTTCTGATGTATGTGGTCCATTAGAAGAACATACAATTGGTGGAAACATATATTTTGTTTCATTTGTCGATGAGTTTAGTCGAAAGTTGTGGATCTATGTGATCCAGAGAAAGGATGAAATATTTGAAATCTTTAAGAGATTTAAGATACTTGTCGAAAACCAGAGTGAGAAAAGGATCAAAGTTATCCGAACAAATGGAGGTGGCGAATATACTTCGAAGATGTTTGAAAAATTATGTGTAGAACATGGTGTTGATCATGAGGTAAATGCACCTTATACGCCTCAACATAATGGAATTGCTGAAAGAAGAAACATAATCATAGAAGATATGGCAAGATGCATGCTAAAGTAAAAGAATTTGCCAAAATCTCTATGGGGAGAAGCTGTTACGACTGCAGTTTATATTTTGAGCAGGTGCCCTACCAAGATACTGAAGAACAAGGTTCCTGAAGAAGTGTGGAGTGGCAAACAAACATCACTAAGTCATTTGAAGGTGTTCGACTCTATATATTACAAGCACATTCCTTATGCGAGAAGAAGGAAGCTTGATGACAAAAGTGAACCTATGATTATGGTAGGATATCATAAAACTGGTGCATACAGACTATTCAATCCAATTAATGAGAAAATTGTGTTGAGTAGAGATATTGTGATTGATGAAAATTCTTCCTGGGATTGAAATTCTAATGATGCAATTAACAAGTCATTAATGAGCTATGGTTTCGACGAAGAAATTGATGAAGTTGAAGTCGAAGAAATTGCTAATATTCCAGTCGAAGACGAAGAAATTGCTGACATTCCTGACAATGTCGAAGTCGAAGAAGGTGTGTCTAGCACAAGTCACATACCTCAACGAAATAGAGTTCCTCCAACAAGACTTCAGGATTATGAAGTGAATGGCGATGATGAGGTAACACCAGATGGAGAATTAGTTCATTTTTCTTTACTTGCATGTGCTGAACTAATCAACTATAGTGAAGCTTTGAAGATTAACAAGTGGAAGTTAGCTATTGTCGAAGAGTTACAGGCAATTGAAAAACAACACATGGGAGTTAGTCGAATTTCCAGAACATACAAAAGCTATCAAAGTAAAGTGGGTATTCAAGTTGAAACACAATGCAGATGGATCGATAGCACGACATAAAGTAAGATTACTAGCTCGAGGTTTTCTTCAAAAAGAAGGACTCGACTACTCCGAAGTATTTGCTTCAATAGCAAGATTGGAGACTGTTCGACTAGTGGTACTATTGGCATGTAGTCAAGGCTGGTCGACATTTCATCTAGATGTGAAATCAGAATTTCTGAATGGTCCTTTAGAGGAGGAAGTTTATGTCACGCAACCTCCTGGATTTGTGATTCAGAAGGAAGCGAGTAAAGTATATAGGTTGCACAAAGCGCTCTATGGTCTCAAGCAGGCACCTAGGGCATGGAACAAGAACACCGACTCATACTTAGTCGAATTGGGATTTGTCAAATGCAAACTAGAGTATGGTGCCTATGTTTAAGTTGTAGCACAAGATATAACAATCATCTGCTTATATGTTGATGACTTGCTAGTAACTGGAAATAGCTTGAAGAACTCGTCGAAGTTCAAAGAGCTGATGACGAAGGAATTTGAAATGTCGGATCTGGGAAAATTGGCTTATTTCTTAAGCATGGAATTTCAAATAACGAAGCAAGGTATGGTGCTACATCAAAGAAAGTATGCCAAAGAGATACTCAAGAGATTCAGAATGGATGATTCGAATCCTGCATCCTCACCTTTCGAACCAAATGTGAAGTTGGAGAAGAATGGAGAGGAAGACAAAGTTGATAACGTTGTTCAAGAAAATTGTGGGATCTCTTAGGTATTTATGTAACAGTAGACTTGATATAGGTTTCGCTGTCGGATTAGTAAGCAGATATATGAGTGAACCAAGAGTGTCACACATGAAGGCTGCAAGAAGAATCCTGAGATATCTGAAGGGTTCGATAAACTGTGGAATACTATTTCAATGAAATTATGAAGATAAAGAAACAATAGTTAATTGTTTTTCAGATGCTGATTGATGTGGAGATAAGGAAGATCGAAGAAGCACACCTGAATATTTCTTTCAAGTATTTGGTGCCCCAATCTCATGGTGTTTGAAGAAACAACCTGTGGTGGCATTGTCATCTTGCGAAGCTGAATATATAGCAGGATCCTATGCTGCTTGTCAAGCAATTTAGATCAAATCGGTACTTGAAGAAATGGCTGTCGAAGTGAAGAAACCGCTGGTGTTGCAAATCGACAACAAGTCAGCTATAAGTCTGGCGAAGAATTCAATTCTGCATGGAAGAAGTAAACATATCGAAGTTAGATTTCACTTCTTGAGGGAAAAGGTAAGTCAAGGTGAACTTGAAGTTAGGCATTGCTCAAGTGAAGCACAGTTGGCCGACATCTTCACCAAATGATTGAAGATTGAAAGATTCCTGAATTTGAAAAAGAAATTAGGAATAGCTCAGATTGACTATTTTTGAGGATGTTCGACAACTTGGATTATGGAGGTGTGTTGAAATATTAAATTAGATTTGGTAAAAATATTAGATTAGATTTGATTAGATTTAATATTTAAATATAATCCAAGTTGTGTAGACCAAACCCAATTAGGGTTGTATATAAATAGTCCTAGGCTGTATCATTATTTGTACAATTCAATAATACAAATCCTTATTTCCTTTATTATTCTCTCTTTCTCTTCTCACCAAAAGTGTCTCACGCACTAACACCGACACCACTATATATGTTACAATATTTGAGTTTCATTTATTCTTCTAATATCAAAAGAGTTAAAATCACTTTAGTCAAAATTAAAGTCTTTAATTCTTGATTGATAATATTAATTCAATACATGTTTATCCTTTTTAATCATGCGTGATATTTGTCTAGAAAATGTATAAAGTGTGTTGAAGAAAAGAAAAACAATTTGTTTAAAGAAAATTTGTCTAAATTATCGAACACATGTTGTATGAGTGTCATATGAGTATCGATACCGATTTAAAATGTGCCGAAGTAAGAAAAAAATTAATATTTTGGAGACACTTATCTGACTTTTTTAACACTTATTTGATTTTTTCGACACGTATCGTATGAGTGTCATACAAGTGTCGGACACCGACACATGTCAAACATCACGACACACCTATTTTTAGAGATGTCCGTGTTTCATAGTTTTATATTGTATGGGTGCCAAACACGGACCTATGAAGTGTCAATAAAAAAAATAAAATTTTAAAACATTATTATGAGTTATTTAACAAGTGTCCTACGAATTGAGACATTGAGGCATGTCATTGAGACATTGAGGCATTGTCTAATTTTAGAGGTGTGTTGATGCTTTATAGCTAGAACACTGCTTTATAGATGGTCATGATCGGATATGAGTCAGAAACACTCTAGATTCAATTTGGCAAAGACTATGTTTTTGTCAAAAGTATATATCATGAATTCATCATTCAAGAAGATTACAATAAGTTGAAGATAGTTTACCTGAAACTGATCCGTAGATGGATGCTCCATCCATCTATGATTTTCTGAACAACCTTTACGCCTTTCGATTATTTGTTGCATACTGAAAACAGCAAACACATTATATTAGGATCTAGTTTTCTGTGAATAAATGATCGATGCTCATGAAATTTGAAAACTTTATATATATTACTGTTAGTTTTTGAGGTAGTACGTTAGGTTAGAATGTAGTTGACATAATCAGTTTTTGAAAAAATGAATAGATTTAATCGCACTCAATTTAGTTTTCTATAATTGAGCAATTTGTAACCTACTATTCGTGTTGAAAGTATATTTTAGACACTTGATTCTAGAATTTTAATGACATTTCTTTATAAAAATTTAGTATTGGTTTATTCCATGAACTAGTAAATTTTTATCATCAGAATTATTAGTATTAAAAATACTGGAACGGCGTTTACGCATGTTATCTATTATAACAAATTGTCGTCAAAAATAAATTAAAATTATAAGAAAGATTGAGTTTTTTGAATAAACACAAGAAATTAAAATTAGTTATAGTTGTTTGTACTATTCACTTACTCAATAAGGATTTAAAGAGTACCAATGAATAACAACAGTTAACTTCTCTCAACAACTTAAGATAACTAACTAATCTATTTATAGACTACTAAACTAACTTAGACTATAAATTAACTTAAATAATTGGGGTAAACAAGCACGTCCAATTTGACATGCTAACAAACATAACATTATTGACTACTTACTGCATGTTAGAACACAATGCACGACTTCAACATCAACATGTAGACAGACTTCGACAACAAACTTAAACTTTGTCGAACCAAGAGGCTATTCTTGTCGAGATACTTGAGTTCGACCCAAAATCTCACAAATCTCCACATTGGAACAAACTCTACAACATCAAGGGAAGAATATGGCTTTCTTTATGCATCTTTATCAATTGCATACAGTGGAAGAACTTACATCTTGACAATATTTTGGTGATCATATCATCATCATTATCTTTAGTCGAAACTTTAAGCACTTCGACTTCTCCATGGTCGATTATTTCTCTGACTAAATGCAATCTCGCATCGATGTATTTGGTTTGCTCATGATAGACTAAATTATTCGACAAATATATGACACTTTGACTATTATATTTAATAGTGATAACTCGACCTTGAAGTTTCAGCTTCTTAGCAAAACCTTCAAGCCACAGTGCTTCTTTCACAACTTCAGTGAGAGCAATATATTATGCTTTAGTGGTTGATAAGGCAACAACTTACTGAAGTGTCGCTTTCCAATTGATTGTGTGCCAAACATAGTGAACACATACTACTACAAATAATACATTTCATGACGAAGATTTCACCTCATAAAAAACGAGGTATTATGCTTAGGCGTGCTTTGTTGAATTAAAAACAATATATTCCCTCAGTTTTTAAGAAAACCAAGGGGAAAAACAAATAAGTATATGTTTCAAATCCTAGATTTTGGAGTTTATGTTTTTAATTGTTTATAAGTGTAAACTAAATGAACTAACCCTTCGATTTTTTGATATAACTGAGGAATCAAATAATAAGATTTCGCTATGAAAACACTCGTCAAATAGATTTAACCTAATCCTTACTTATATGAAGCCTACTGAAACTCGTATGCATCATTCTTTGGGATAGATTGCAAAACAGAAAAAAATCTTCAATATTCTTCTATCTAAAACAAACCATTTTTCTGCCCTTGCAATCTATCTCATATAATGGTGTTGTTGATGTTGTTGTTGTTATATATTTGCTCATTCGATATATTGCATGTGCATAAAATCAATCTTACTTCAAAGATTTATTGTACAATTCTAACCAAGGAAATAGTATGATATTTTTTGTGTACTCCTCTTTCTTTAAACAAACAGACTTCTAAAAAATGGTGAATTTGAATGCAAAGTTCAAACATTCAAACATCATTCTTTTAGAAGTTGGAACTTAAAAAGAGAAGGGAACTTCAACTTACACCAAGAAGGGAGCTTAACATTTCAAAAGATTTTTTGTAAAAAATTTATCTTAATATTCTGTGTAAACCATATAATATTTATTAAAAAAGAATTATTCACTTCAATTTTAATCCAAAACCGATGTGATAGTTTAAAGGAGATGATAATTTATCTTGATTTTATAGTTAAACTGAGGGATATAATAATCATATTTTACTATAAAAAGACCCATTCAACTGATTTTACCATAATCGTTAATAACATGAAGCCACCCCAAAAAAGAAAATATTTATCATCGCTACAACATATCTTTGGGATGGATTGCAGTGCAGAAAATTAAAATTCTCATTGGTCTTGGAAACAGATCTCTAGCATCTTGCACGGGACCTCAAGCATCTAAATTTTGATATCATCGAAGATTTTTTACATACAATGTATTTTTAATATTCTGTGAAAACAATGTAATTAAAAAACGCACATTCACCTCAGTGATTTGTCATGACTAAGGTGATAGTTAAGCATTTTTTTTCTATACTATCTATACCGGTCTTAACAAATCTTTGTTGTCCATTTAATGATTATCAACATGCAAGACGATGTCATTAGTGATCCACGTGAAACCTAAGGGACGTTCATTATAAAAGCATGTTGAATATTGAAAATCTAACCTAAATGAAACATATGAAACGCTTGAAATCAAAGGACGCTTGGAGAAGTTCTCTATGATGGATTACAAGAGCAGAAAATTTTCTGGATTCAAAATTTGTTTTCTTAAATATTTATTAGAACCGATAGTGATTTGATTTTTTATATTAATTATCTTACCCGTTTTTTCATTAGAAACAATTGCATGTAAGATCCAACAAAAGATCTTTCCTAAGATTTAATAATTCGAAGATCTAAAGTCTAAATCTTGAGGGAATTTGATTTTTATCTAGATCCCTAGTAAATTTGATTTTTTTAACTTGAACTCAAGGGAATTTGAATTTTAATATTCTGTATAAACAATATAGCATTGGGTAAACAATGCAATAACTTTAAAATAATAATAATAATCATACCCCTCAGGTTTTTAAATAAACTGAGATAAAAGACACACTAGTTTTGAAAATAATAAAAGTGCAACTAGTGGGAGTTCGAATCCATGTGTATATAACTATACCCCTTGTTTTTTTAATCACTGAGGTGTTAAGTGGAAACTTTTCATGACGCGTTTCGTTACCTTGCTATTTTAGTCGGGGTAAAACACATTTTGTGTACGAGGTTAAAAACGTTATTTAGTGACATATCTTGAAATATATTTTCTTGAATCCATACAAACCGGTTAATCAGAGTCGACATATCCTTCAATTTCTACTTTACTAAAATTACCACAGGCTCCACCACAAATTAGAACTATGCTCAAGAACTAATTTATGTACCTTAGAATCCACTTCAACATTTTCCAATATGCCTTTTTAAGATTCTCTATATACCTACTTACAAAGCTCACTATATATGTTATGCATGGCCTCGTACAGACCATGGTATACATCAAAGAACCTGCTATTTTAGCATATGGTATGCTATTAATATATGTTCTTTCGAATTCATTACTAGGACTTCGAGTCGTACTCAACATGAATTGAGGATTTGTGGGTGTCACAATACACTTTAAATTTGACATACCAAATTTATCGAAATCTTCTTCAAGTATGTCTATTGAGATAAGCATAATATCGACTACTTTCTATCTCCCCGAATTTTGATCCCAATAATACTGGATGAAGCTCCTAGATCCTTCATGTCGATTTCCTTATTGAGTTTAGCCTTCACCTTTATTACATCATCGAAACTGTTACTTGCTAAGATAATATCATCCATATAAAGCAACAAAATGAAAAGTGAATTTCTAGTTCTAAATTTGAAGTAAACACAATGGTCAAACTGGCACCTAGTGAAACCTATGTGTGCCACGAACTTGTCGAATATCTTATTCCATTGTCGAGGAGATTCTTTCGGGACATATAAAGAGCTATCCACTTTTCACACATAACCCTCCTTTCCCTTTTCTTCATTTTCTTCAAGTTTCTTCATGAGAACTGTTTCATCTAGATCACCAAACAAGAAAACAACATCATATCCATTTGTTCAAGTTCTAGGTCAAACTTCTCCACCATGGCTAAAAACATTCCAATGGATCTATGCTTTACAATAGATGAAAAGACATCATTGAATTTGACTCATTATTTCTAAGTGAACCCCCTCGCTACCAACCTTGTATTGTATCTCTTTGACATCACTCCTCCAATTCCTTCCTTAACCTTGAAAATCCACTTACAGCTGATTAACATGGCCCCTGCAGGTTTATTGATCAAATCATAAGTATGCTTATCATGAAGAGATTTTATCTCATTAACCATGACCTTCAGTCATTCAATTTTATTTCGATAACTCACAAATTTCTTATAGTCTTTAGGTTCTTCATCAAGAACCTCACTTGCAGAGATTAAGGCAAATGCTATGAGATTTGTATAGCTAACTCTCTAAGGTGGCTTAATGACTCTTCTCGACTTGTTTCTTGCCAATAGGTAGTCATATTCAGTTTCCTCATTTTGATCAATAACTTTTGCTTCTTCTTTGACTTCATATGGGTTATGCAGTTCAACATCACTATGCTCCACCTCAACAGAAACCTCTTCCTGTTCCACCTCTTCTTCAGAGATTTCGACATTTCGACCTGCATCATCAGTATCCTTGAATTCCATTTCTTCTTCATTGAAAACTACATGTCGACTTGTGATACTTCTCTTATCACCCGACTCTATGCACCATAACCTATAAGTTTTGACTCCTTCAGGGCACCCCATGAACATGCATCTCAAAACTCTAGGTTTGACCTTGTCTTGCCTAATGTGAGCGTAGGCTACACAACCAAATACTATAAGTCTGTCGAGATTAGGAAAATTCAGTACACATTCTTCAATCCATCACTAACCAACATGCATCTAACTTTTTCCAAAATGGTTCTATTAAACCTTTCAGCTAAACCATTTTGTTAGGGAGTACCTGCACTAATTTTGTGCCTTGCAATTCCAGACGCATCATTATAGTTGTCAAAAACCTTATTGCAAAATTCAAGACCATTGTTAGTGCTCAACCTCTTGAACTTCTTTCCAGTTTGGTTTTCGACCAAGAGTCTTCCAACTTTTGAAATTTTCAACATTTTCATCCTTCGCGTTCTAAATGAATACCGATAATTTTCGTGAGTAATCATCAACTATGGATAGAAATTATATTGCTCCTGAGTGTGAGGGATTCCTTGCAGGCCCCTAAAAATAAGCATGAATATAATCAAGGGATCCATGTGTTATTTAGTTACTTTTGTTAAACTTCACCCTACATGATTTACCAAATACACAAGGTTCACAAAACTCCAACTTTTTAACCTTGTCACTACATAGAAGATTTTGTTTCGATAATTCGACCATGCCTATTTCACTAACATGGCAAAGTCTCTTGTGCGATAACTTAGTCATTGACATAGGTTTTGTATATACCACATCAACTAAATCACTTACAACCTCAACCTCAAAGGTATGCATGCCTTGCCTTTTGATGCCTCTCAAGACTTCCTTCAACCCCTTCATTACCTTAAGGATACCTTACTCTCCTTTGAAAAAATAACCTTTATTGTCGAATTCACCAAGAAAAATCAAATTTCTCTTAAGATCAGGTAAATACCTGACACTAGTTGATAACCTTATTGAATCACTAATGAGCTTGAATTACAGATCCAATACCTGCAATGTTGCAGGTATTGTTGTTTTTCAACATCACTGATCCACCATCTTGATCACATAAATCCTCAAATACATCATTATTTCGAGTCATGTGTCAAGTACATCTTGAAACCGCAAGAACATAAGATGATTCATAATCATCTTGCACAATGGTTGTATTTCCATTATCCTTACCACCATGATTATTTTGTAGATTAGGGCATAATTTTCTTGTGTGACCCTCCTTCTTACAATGGTAACACCTAATTGCAGTAGCATCAACACCATAAGACTTATGTTGATTCTTGCCAGTTTTCTTCTCAAACCTTCCATCTTTCTTCAAGAATTTTCCTTTAACTAATAAACCTTCACCAACAGACAATGACTTATGTTCCTTTCATTCGTTCAAGTCTTTCTAGTACAAGGTGGATTGAACTTCTTCAAAGGTCAGAGACTCTCTTCCATATAAGAAAGTTTATTTGAAATGAGAATTAAACTTAGGTAAAGAAAACAACAATAATAATGTTTGATCTTCATCATTTATACTATCCAAATCTAGAATCAGCTTGTTGGAAAAATCCAACTACTCAACCAAGAATTTATCTATACTCATCTTAAATGAATACAAATATTGCTTCAAGTATAGACAATTTACCAAGGATTTATTCATGTATAATCCTTCGAGTTTTATCCACACACCGGTTGCTGTCTTTTTACTCGAATCCTATCGGAGAACCTTATCACCAAGCCTCAATATGATGGCGTTGAAGGATTTCTCGATCATCATCATCTTTTCTTTCTCTGTTAGGGAAACATCCATGGTTTTGTCTCCCTTAAATTCTTTTATCAAACCCTGTTGAACAAGAAGGGCTTCCATCTTTAAGCACCATAAATTAAAATCATCCACTTCTGTGAATTTCTCAATCTCAAACTTTGTTGACAACATTTTCTCCATGCTCACCACACCAGTTTGTTGTAACAGAGTGTCGTCAAGAACAAACTAATACTATGAGTAAGATTGAGTTTTTTCAACAAACACATGAAACTCGATTAGGTTTTCACGAAAGAGAGATAAGAGGGGAGAAGGAGAAGAAAATCAGAATTGGTTATAATTGTTTTTATTATTAGCTTACTCAATGAGAGTTTACATATTATAAGTGAATAACAACAATTAAGTTCTCTCAATAACCTGAAGCAACCAGTTTATTTATATACTAATAAACTAACTTAGGCTACAAGCTAACTTAAACAATTGGGCTAAACAAACAGGCCCAATTCGACATGCTAACAAAGATAACATTATTAACTATTGCATGCTAGAACATAATTCGACTACAACATACACGACTTCCACATCATCATGTGAATAGACTTTAATATCATGCTTAAACTTTATTGAATCAAGAAGTTATCCTTATTAAGATACTAGAAGTTATCCTTATTTAATTTAGTTTTGGATGTACTTACACAACATATTCAATGGTAACCACTAAGACTCATGTTTTTGTAGATGATATAGTCTTACTTCGAAGTCCAGGTAGAAATCAAATGAGAGATTGGATACTTCAAGAGATGGCTTAGAAGCGTATGGCTTATGCCTAAAAGGTATGGTTATATGTGTTGTGTAGGTAATATCTTAAAATGGTTTTGATGATTATGGTTGTCAACAACATAACCATTTGACAATATCCCTCACAAGTGTCTACATCACTAGTCTTGATCCATACTAGGATCCAACTCACATTTTCCCTTCGAGCCTAATCTGCCTCTGATACCACTTGTTGTGAAATCCGGGGAGTGTTAGGAGTGTCAATGGGGTCATTGTTCATGATCCAAGAGACATTTACATTACATATTCACCTAAAACCTTAAGACATCGGGTATATGGGTCCGTTGTCTTATAAATCCAACAATTCCACCATTTTTAGTCAATGTGGGACTTAACCACTCACACTTGAATGTAAATTAAACTAAGATGAATTATTTGGAATGTAAATTTAAGAAAAATGTCGATGTTACAAAACAAAATATTGGGTTGTAAACAACCAACGTGAAAATAATCTAAGTAGCAAATATGATGATGTGTGGGAACATTAAACAAGGTAAGATTAAAAATAACAATATTAGAAAGAGTGTTGGGGTATCATATATAGTTTAGTAGATTGTGGAAACTACACTTAGGTGGGCTATTTAAATTGCTAGAGGTAAAGGCAGACATAAATAAATATAAGAGAAATTGTTAAGAAAGACCCCGAGTTAAGTAAATTGAATTAACATGATTTTTGATATAACATTTTGATATAGTTTGATCCATCTAATTATCCCCACTTAGTAAGAAAAGCTCAGTGGTGGTTGTTATTGTTATTGCAAACTAGACCCAAGTTATTCTAGAAAAATCATTAATAAAGGTGATGCAATTCTTATTATTATGGAGTAAAGGTGTCCTTGTTAGTGTGCATACATACATATAAAAGAGTAATTTTTAAAGTATAAACATGGAGATTTAAATATATATATATATATTTAAATCTCCATATTTCTACTTTTAAAAATTACAGTCGATGTTTTTTGTCGATAATATGCTCTTCATAAGTGATAACACTCTTTCATATTAATTTTAATTATTAGGGTTTAGAGCTATTTAGTTGGATTTTTTTATTAATGTTGTACAATGATAAAAAAAAAAGTGACAATAATGTGTAAATCGCCTTGCAATTGCTGGAGACCGTGGAACGGTGAAGGCACCAATCACACGTTGCCAATTATATTAAATGATAATTTTTGGTGTGCTTAGTTCATATCGTGGAGCAATTTGGCAGACCCAAAAGTTAGCCTATAGACGCAAAAGATCAAACCAGAAGAAGGATTCAGAACTTTTACAAAGAGATTGCAGCAGCGATATTTCCAGAGATAGAGATCGATACTTCAACACCATTGAAGCTTATATTTTATCTTTGATTCATGTATAATTCTTGAACATTTCAACATGATTAATTCAATTATAAGTAGGTAATATCCCATTTGATGAGGTCTTGAGATGAATTTGTTTAGAGCTATGTGATTTGTGGAATATTAATCTATGTAATTTTTAATCCAGTATTATTCATAAGTCTATCCTCGATATTATTATATATATATTTACGAATGTATGAATTGATCCCAAATGTCTATAGATTAATAACCATAAATGTTAAACCTCCGTATAATTTATTTGTTCAGCTGATAATCCCTTTAAAACTTACTTTAATTAAAAACTCACCTTAAATGTTATAATGTTATAATTAAGGAGAGTTGCCAACCAAGATATTGGTCGTTATTGAATTAGGTGAGATTGTGTGATTTCGTCGTCTTATTGCAGCGTTGTGTTGGTGGCCGTCTTATTGTGGCGTTATTTTGTTTTCCCGTCTTGGTGCGGTGTTTGTTCGGTTCAGATTTGACAGATTAACTTCGACTCATTGCATATTCAATCAATGATTTTGATGCCATCAACGTTGCAGACTCAGAGACATGGGTATTTTGAGCATTTCAATTTCGTCATATTTGTAGGCTTTGTCACATTTGTAGGCATGTTGCCTTTATATCATATATGAGTTTGTTCGCAGATTCATCTTTTTCCGTTTATAGCGATTTTGAATTTGTATTATTCGATGTTTTCTATCAATTTGAATGAATGAATATCATTTTTAGTAAAAAAAAAAAAAAACTAAAAATGTGTGTTTGAATAACATTAAGGATATTGTATTATATAGTGAGATTTAAAACTCATTAAATTAATTGCATATGGAATATGCTGCAGTATTTCTATTCCATTACAAAATATTCTAGATATTCTACATATAGATATAAACATAATTGATTCTTAACACTATCCATCAAACTGGTTCATATTTGTCATATGAGTTGAGCTTGTTACAAATGTAATTCACTCGATAACCCCTAATAGACTTAGTGAACATATCAGCCAATTGGTCTTCATATTTGACAAAATATAAGGAGATTTCTCCTTAAAGTATTTTGTCCCTTACATAATGACAATATATTTATATGAGCTTGATCCTCCATTCATGGAAAACCAACTTAGATGCAATGTGGAGTTTCACTTCATTGTCGAATGAGTTTTTTGGTCTAAGGATATCCCAACCTAAGCTTTTAGAGTAAATTTTTAAGCCATACAAGCTCCTTTGATGTTGCTGCCATGGCACAATATTCAACTTTAGAACTAGATAGTGCAACTGTATTTTGATTCTTGCTTCTCTATAAGATCATATTACCTCTAATAAGAACATAATATCCAAACATTGATCTCCTATTCGACGGTGATCCAACTCACTCTACATCTGAATAACATATGATTTTAGCATCGCTCGTATCCTTATATAATAGTCTTTTTTCTTGTGCATTATTTACTTATCTAAGAATTCGAATGATTGCATTCCAATGACTATCACAAAGAGCATTTAGAAACTAGATCACGATGCCCATCACAAATGTAATATCTGATTTGTTGAATATAAGATAGTCGAGTCTACCCATAAGTCATCAATATCTTCTCGAGTCTTTCAATGCCCCCGTAACCCAAAGAAGCTTGATGTTGTGATCCATAGAAGTATTAATAGGATGCCAATCAAGCATACTAGTTTCTATGAATATGTCAAATGTATACATGCGTTGGTTGATTGCAATTCCTGGCGAGGATTTGGAAACTTCAATTATAAGAAGTATTTGAGTGGACCCAAGTCTTTTGTCTAAAATATTTTGAAAAGATGAGTTTTCAGACGTTGTATACCTTTTTTATCGTCTCCAGTAATAACAATGTCATGAACATAGACCATGAGAAAGATGTGTCGACCAATGGATGGATGAATGAAAAAAATAGTGTGATCTACTTCGCATTAAGTCATACCAAGTTGTATTAAGGCTTACCTGAAGCGGCTATACCAAGCACGTGGGACTTGTTTCAGCCCATAAAGAGAACGACAAAGCCGACAAATAAGTCTAGAATTTTCAGGAATAATAAAACTTCGAGGCCAATCTATATAAAGTTCCCCCTCCAATTCTCTCTGTAAAGAGGAATTTCTAATGTCCACCCGATAAAGCGGTCAATAACGAATAACAACAATTGTAGGAAAGAAGCGGATTAAACTGATCTTGGCCATCAGAGAAAAAGTGTCACCATAACCAAGACCAAATATCTGTGTGTATCCTTTGGCTACCAAATGGCATTTGAAGTGATTAATCTGACCATCTAGTCCAACTTTCACTATATAAACACATTGACATCCTGTTATAGTTTTATTTGGTGGTAAAGTAATAATGTCCTAAGTGCTATTTGAATATAATGCATCTATTTCTTCCACCATCACCTAAATTCAATTGGGATCAGTCATAGAGTCAGGGGGTCCCAAAGGTGGTTCAGGAGGAGCGATTGCACAGGGCACCTGTTGTTTATGGGAACCAATTTTTTTGTTATATATACATATGAAATTGACTATTTATTTGATACACATGACTTATAAATCTGGTATAAAAAATTACGAATTAAGAAAAGGGCACCAAATTCATAATTTCGATAGAGCACTCAAAATCTCAGGGACGACCCTGCATAGCGTCCCATATAGAATTAGGAATAAACACATAATCTAAAATACAAACAAAAGAAACATCGGATGACGAAAGACTGTCATAATTAAAAACACAAGATTATTTAGGATTAGGATGATGAGACTGAATTCCTTTTCGTAATGCTATTGTAAGGTCAAATTCAGGTGACGTAATTGGAGGAGTAGTTAGAGCAACAAATGGTTTTGGTGGATCAATATCATCTCTTGCCTCTGATGAACAACATGTCAGTCTTTGGTATACCTACAATAGAGGTGTAAGGGATACAATCAGTGTGGGAATGATGGAAGTGATATCTCAAATTTTTGAAGTATGATTCTTATTAAGGGACATAAAGGCAGAGTAGAATGGAGAAGTTTCAAAGACAAGGACCCAAGGACCAAGAGAGTATCTAGAGACAAAAGGCTATAGGATTATCAGACCGAGCAATAACGACAGATGATGATGGTTGATGGGCTGATTTGAACTGAAGAAACTCATTCTAATAAGAGGTTGGAATAATAACATCTTTGGTGATAGTAAGTTGAGCAATAATAGCAATCCTAGGTTTTCGTTGTTTTTCTCTTGTCTTTGCACGACATTCAGCTTCAATATGGTCTTAAAGATTGCAATAGTTACAATGAATATCACGGCGTTGGCGACCACGTCCTCTGTTTTTTCCACCACGACCACAATAGTGGGAAGAAAAAATGGATGATTCAGTGGAACATGGATTAGAGACCAATCAAAAAACATGAGGCGTAGCCTTGTGCAACAATTGTTTACTACCTGCTTCATATCTAGGAACATCGGATTCTAATAAAACCTGGTTACAAACGAAATTGAGTTCTGGTGGTAGTCCAACAAGTGACATGATCATGAGAACTTACTTCGTTGTTCGACATGAGTTGTTGCATATTTTGCGAAAGACATTAGGACTGTGAAATTTTCCTTCAACACATCAAGCTTACTCAAATAGGCTTGCATATCCATATTCTCCAATTTCAAAGAGTTGGGTTTAAGGATGACGCTGTAATAACAATGAACATCATTGGAGAAGAATTTCTCAGATGCTGGCTCATCTTCCATCATTCTTAGATTTTCAAACTTTGCTGTGAGCTGTAACCTTAACATACATACTTGGAATGTGCCTTCATGAGCAGTCTTGAGAATATCCCAAGCCTTTTTAGCTTAAGTACATGTGTTGATGAATATGAACATGTTCTTGTCAACACCATTGAATAATGTATTCAAAGCTTTGTCATTTGCAAGAGTTTCATCATCTTCATCTTTAGACCAATCAACTTCATGTTTTAAGCTAGTTGTACAATCTTGAGAAATAATCACAAGGTTATTCCAATCTTTAATCACATCCTTCCATGTTTTGTTGTCCATGACTTTAAGAAAGGCAACAATCTTAGCTTTCGAATATTCATAGTTGGTGTCATCCAAAACAGATGCTCTAGTGACTGACCATTCATCCTTAGTGTTGTTTATTTGAATAGAAAATATCTTCCCTGAAGCTCACCCAAACATAATAGGGTGTCTGCTCTGATACCAATCTAAATTCTATTCCTTAAGGGACATATGTTGGACACGATGTGTGATATAACACAATATGACAACAATAATAATTCAAAGTAAAAGCAGTAAAGAACATAAGAGAATTGGTAACAGAGTTTAGTGTAACCATACCTACTTCTGGAGGGCTTTCAATCCAAGAAAGGAAGTGCATTCTTCAATAAAATTAGTACAAAGCGTCTTAGATGAACAACCTCGGGCTCAATGCACCTCTTCTAAATTATATCCATAGTGTATTTCAATTTTGGACTCTTCTTAAATATGAGAACCCCTCTCACTTTCTCTCAATCACTAACCCTAATGATCAATATAATAATCAAAGTAAAGAATGTTGAATTTTAACTCAACTAACAAACCATCAACTATGTCATATGAAATGAATGTAGGTGCTAGCGTGGTGAATAAGTAACAACACAAACAAGGACTCAAATATAAATCCTAACACAAAAGATCTTTAATCCTTGCGCACTCATACTTTCAAGAGAAGTTTGAGTCTCCTTAAATAGCACTCCACGACTGGATTTTTCTCCAATAGACATTTGAATTGCAATCACCAGATATGGTGGAGTTTTGATTACGATTTATTTTCCTAAAACACCCCACTAAAAGATTTAATTTGATTTGAATTCAAATTTAAATCTCCATAATTTAAATTTGTTTTTATTAAATTTTCAAACAAATCTAACTACTTAGATTGCTAAAAAATAGCAATACATATGATTTAATCATAATCAGACAATTCACTCGTATTAACTCACGTACTAAAATATCTGGTTTCACATGTATTCTTTCTTCACTATACACTTCATATTATTTTGCATAATGCAATCTAATTCAAAAGAAACAACACTATATACTCCTACTAAAATCTACTAAATTTCATTTTTCTAATTAAAAAATTACACTATTCAAATTGATAGTGAGAACCAATGCTCGGGGCAAAAATAAAAACTCTTAAATATTAATTAATTGTACTTGATTTTATTATAATTTAAAGACATTTTAGTCAATAATTTCCTAATTTGGGAAAATTTAATTTTTTTTAAACTACTAATAATAAATATAGCAACTTATTTATATTGTTTATTATTTATTTTCTCCTTTTAAAAATAAATAATATACAATAAGTCTCACTAATCAATAATAAACTCATACATATTAACCATAAATTTGGCGAAGCAATACTATTTCTCTAGTTCTCTTTCTCTCGATATTTAAAGGCAGAAACTTAACAAAGCACATAGATCTAAACATATATATATATAAGATAAATAATATATTATTATTGGAAAAGAAAAAATACCTTGAACTAGCATACTCAAAGAGCTTATTAGTTGCAGAAAAAACCAGAAGAGCTACATCTGCATCACAGAGAGTTGATAGCTCCTGAGCTTTCTTGAAAAGCCCTTTCCTCCTCTTAGAGAAAGTCACTTGCCTTGAACTGATGTTGTCGATCTTCTTTATCTGTATCTTCTTCCGAGTCATATTATTGTACCTCCTTCACTCTCTACAAACATCAAGTAAATTAAACCATTACACATCTATACAAAACATGAAAAAATAGTACTAGTGCATAGATCCAAGTGCTGAATTCATTTATTCAAATATGAAATAAAGGTTCGATCTAAAAGAAGTATTCGAAAAGATATATACTGAACACTTAATAATAATTATACTTCATCTGTATCTGTACCTTAAACTGCACTCACCTCAAAATTTAGGTTACTTTATGAACTATGAAGAGAGAGAAGAAACCGAACCAGTTGTGGAAGGGAACAACCATTTACGATTCCCAAATAGGGTTTATTATTTTTTGCAAGTTGAGATTGAGATATAAAAATGATGTGAGGGTAAGGTTGTTTCCTTTCTTTGTTTCTTGTTTCCGTACGATACCATTTTTGTATTTCATTTTTCTTACTACTTTCTATAAATACAAGTATAGTAGGACACATATTATTTTATTAAAGTTGGATGGTATTAAAGTTGGAGTAAGAATGGAAGGGTGAGTTATAAGAATGGAAGGGTGAGTTATGACATGGAAATACAAAGAAAAGTAATAAGAGTGTTGAGAATTAAATGTAAGGAAAAAGTCTCATATTGATTAGAAAAGGAAAGATTGAACACTATATAAGTGAGAGAACCCACACACTTATCACCTTAAGATTTTAGGTGGATATGTGGTGTTCTTCTCACAAAGGTGTGTCCCAAGAAATATTCTCCCTCCTTCTAAGTGATTTGAGATAAAAATGAGTTTTATGAATATTTTTATTTTTAAATATCAACCACTACGCCAAATAAGTTATTTAATAGCACTTTTTTTTGTTTTTGATAGCGCTTAAAAGCGCTATTAACCGCGCCACTATTGTAAATATTTTTTGTTTAATAGCACTTTAAAAGCGCTATTAAAGTACCAATTTATAATAGCGTTTTAACTAAAGTGCTATCAAAGTCAGCATTTTGCATGTTTTTTATTTGTTTTTGATAGCACTCTAAACAAAAAGCGCTAATATATAACACATGTTTGATAGCGCTTTCTCTTAAAAGTGCTATTATAAGATGTATTATTAATAGCACTCTCTACAAACCGCTATTGTAGTACAATATTTTTTTTTTACACAAAATCATTTTTTTGGTGTAAATATCAAAAAGCTATATTCAATTCAATACAAATAACGCTTTAAGTTACTCATTATATATATTATGATCCATCAAATACTAAATAACATTTCAAACCAAATCCTGTTGTTTACAAATATCATAAACAACGCCTATCTATTAGCAAATTTGTAGATGTCCCATCTATGAGTACTTCAATCCAAATTCAAAAACATACAATCAAATTCTCTAAACAAAACACCTAAAAAATAAGAAAGGATAACAAAACAACGCCACGTAGTAACCACACTTCATGATCCAAATTTGTATATGCATGCATTCCAACTAAAGAGTACTTCAAATCAAAATCTAAAGCAAACATTCATATTCTCTAAACATTTGTTAACTTGCATTGTGTGTTTTTGTTTTAGAATTTGAAGCTAAGTTATGCATTCTTACCATGACCATATATGAACCTAGCTGATCCCTCGGTGTATACATGAGTTTCATTGATTAGCCTGCACAATAATGTCATTCAAAATCCTATGAGAATTATAGAACAAACTTTTATGACAACTACAAGAGTCTTAAGTTTTTAAGTCTTTCACTTACGAATTACGAACAGCTTTGCTCAAAGTCGAGGATGACAAAAAATGTTTTTCCATCAAGATATTTGTTCTCTCCATGAATCCTCTGTCTCATTCTGATGTCTAGTTCTTCAGCACTAAGATCCAATGGAGAATCCGAAGCCTGTTAAAGATCAAAGAGAAAAATGTCGGAGAAATCTTAAATTCGGTATTAAGAACTCATCAAAACATGGAAATTTGACCATCAATAGTTTATAAATTTACCATGACCCATCCCCAAATATCAGCATAAGATGGGATGTGAGCTGAATAAGGCACCACATCTGCAAACATGAAAAAAAAAAATTTGACTCATTTAGAGCCTTAATTAGAATTACTACAACTTACTTAAACAAATACTTACACTTGAAAATTTGTCTCAAGGTGTTGTAAATACATGAGAAAACTTCTGTGTGACTGAGTTCATAGAAGTCTTTAGTGTAAAGCTTATAGCAAGGACCTCTTTCTATTGGATCAGCCAAATCTCCAACTATTATATCATACCTCTCTTCTTTGCCTTCTAGCTCAGCCCTGTAACATTACAAGTATAACTTTTAGAATTGATCCTTATCAATATCAAACTAATCTTAGTAGCAAAAACAACCACCTTGCATCATTGATGACAACTTCAAGTCTAGAATCATGGAATGCTTCCTTGTTTACATCTAGGTATGATTTGCAAAACTCCACCACCTCCTGCTTCCACCAACATTAACACATTAATCTTAAACCACTTGAGATTAAAAGAAAAAAATGAAAGTTAACATACCTCATCAATGTCACACATTACAACTTTGTCTATGGGCTTGTGCCTGAGAAGTTCCCTTGCAGTAGACCCTTCTCCTTCACACGTAAAAGATGATTTTTGGTATTTTTTTTACTTGAAACCATTTTTGAATGTTTGTTTTTTTCTCTTTTTATTTAAATAAGTGGTTATTCACATAGATTTTTTTTGTTGTGTTTTTATGTTTTTTCCGTCTTGTGCGGTGTGAAATTTTGGTGCCATTAGACTCAGGATGTCGTGACATCTTATCCGACATTATAAAATAGACAAGGTCGAAACACACAATTAATAATGCAGGAAACAAAAGAACACAAAGAATTGTTCACCCAGTTCGGTTCTAACCAACCTACATCTAGGGGCATACCAAGCCAGGAATGAAGTCCACTATCAGCAGTATTAATTCGGAAGGAAAGCTTCCATGTTTACACTCATCACTTAATCAGACTACCTAGTTTCCCTTCTACCTAAGTTATCTCCCTTAGATATGGGAACTTCTGCTCACATCCAATCACCTCAATGATGTCTAGCAATTACATCCCAGCAACTGCATCAACAACTTGACTCCTAACACAATCAGCTTGGAGATACCTCACTCCAAACACATCTAAAAATAGTTTGAAGATACCACACTTCAAACACAATACAAAACAGTCACACATGTGACACAAACCAAACATGGAATTGCTTCACAGCTTCTTCCAATGACACAACTACACTCATTGCTTCACAGCTTCTGAGTGAGTAAAATAAACCTCTTGCCTACAGGCTTCGAGGCACAAATTACTGACCATCCCACAATCCGGGTGGTTCACTTACATGGCTAACCCTAAAGACCACATCTTTCTAAAACAGACTAGCTTACTAAAACTAGGTTACAACTGCTTATTTATAACCTATTACCTAATTGGATTTGGACCTTCAAAAATAACAGCATAAGCTATAACAAGCTTCTACAGTAACAAACTTTCTGCAGAGATAAACAAGTAGATTACTTCTGCTACAATAAAGGTCCTTGCTGATCTTTCTCCTTAGCTCTTGGACCTCCACATATGCCTTCAAAGTCACGTCACTTCAGATGCATAATATTCCTAGAATATTCTGCACTAACCAAAGCAGAAATGTAACAACCTTAACAGTTTCTGTAGCGTGATGTCCTGATGTCTCATGTCTTGACATCTCATTCGACATGTTGTTCCAGATGTTGTAAGTCTTCAACACAACATATTTAGACATTCTAGATAGGATTATAGGTTGAGAATCCTACTGTACAAATCATTGTTGCTACTTTTATTTGTTTTATTAAAATTAAGCCAATCCATACAGATTATGAACTTACAAAGCTAAAACAAATAATTACAAATACAAGCAGCTTAAAGTAGCAGCAACAATTTTACAAGTTATAATTGAAAATTAACAATTAAAATAGTCTTTAGCATTCAACAGTCTTCAACAGTCTTCATGTCTTGAGAGCAGGGGAGCAAACTTCAATTGGAAAGAAGACTTCAATTGCATTGCTGGTTTGTCAGTTGAAGACAATGTCTCAACATCCAGTTCGACATCTTCTCGTGTTTTTGATGTTTCCCATTTAACCAACAAGTTAAAGGGAAGGAAGGTCCAATTTGTACACGAGGAAGAATATAACTCTCATTCCCCCTTAAGGCAAGAGCCTGTTCATGTTATAGGAGGTGGAAAAAGAGGACCATGGGAAGTAAACTATATCTTGTGTGACGACTTCAATTTTTTCCAAGTAACTCAGAACACAAGTCACAATTGTGTTTGAAGCAACTCAATTTTCAAAAATCTTTTAATTCTCGAAAACTAGTGAAATCGCCACCTAATTTTATTTGTTCTAAAAAGAACGGGAAAATATAGATAAAACCCCAAACAAGCGGATAAGGCGGTCTACGTGACCAAAAAAAGTGGGATCGGGAGTCGGTTATGTAAGGGGAAGGTATTAGCACCCCTTACATCCATCGTACTCGATGGGACCCATTTAACTCTACGCGTTTGTGTGTGTGTTTAATGCTAAGTTATGAATACCAAAAAGGAAAAGAAATTGTTTGTTATTATTTTGAGTTTGACACGGTTTCGGAACCGTGTGCCTACATATTCCCTTGTGCAATGGGAAAGTCAAAACTCTGTAGTTCCTCTCGAAAAGGTTTTAAGTTTGTTGTATTGATTTTATAAGAAAAATCGTGCATTTAGACATTTCAAATACTTTGAACTAGGACTTGTTTTGTTTGTTTGAAAAGCTTAAGTCCTCGTTCGTATTTGAAACGACTATTACACCCTCTTTATCCGAAAAGAGTTTTTTACGATCGCATATGAGCGATAAAAGAATTTGAATGAGTTGAATTGTTTTTTATATGGGTGAAAAGTACCGAACCATAAGTCTAGCATCCTATGATTCAAATACTAGAAACAAGATGAACTCAATGCTCATCGAGTCGTCTATCATCCCAAAAGTTTTTCTTTTATGAAAGAGTGAAGTGAAACAAGGTTCACGTTATTAAGAATCTTTAAGTAGTTGGTCTAGCATCCAACGACTTAAAGATTAGAAAGTTCATTTTTTTGCAAGTGTTTAAACAACTAGTCTAGCATCCAATGGTTTAAACACTTGAGTTTTCTTTATGAAAGAATTTAGAAAATGCACTCGACGTTGGATCGAGGTTTGTAATTATGAAAGTGTTTTGGATATACGGGTTATAGTTAGTTAAGCCTATGGTCCTAAGGTGAGATAATGGAAAAGAACAAACAATAGTATACAAGCAGCAAGTAAATAAATTAAAAGCCCATACAAGGTGGCTTGCGCAAATAAATGATTTACATTGTGTAGGTGCGTGCGCGAAATAAATTTAATCGATTAATTAAACAAAATTTAATCAAGTAATTAGTTTAATAAAATTAATTAGGTAAACTAATTAATTTTAAATAACCTAATTAGATAATTAAATAATGTTTAACCAATCAATTAAAGTTTCATTGTAAGCCCAAGAGTAAGCGTGGTGTGTGCAAAAAAGTGTAGCCGTTGTGACGCTTCAAAGCTTTGTCAACTCAGGGTTTTAAAAGATGGCTCGCACGGAGTATTAGTTTGAAAATGTTTTGGTTTGTGCTTTGTGAATAATGAATAAATAATAAAGCAATACAAATATTTACTAGCTATTACAACCGGTGGGGAGTGGGGGTACAAATTTACAAATGGGGAATAAATAGAAAAGAAAATGCTAAAAATTTCCTAATAATAAAAGAAAGAAAATCTAACTACACTATTATTATTATTTTGACATTTGAAATATTAATGGTTTTATGGTAAAAAAAAAAAGAAAAGTAATAATAATTTTGTTACTTAAAGAAAATAATAATACTTATTAATAATAAAATACTAAATACTAATAATAATGAGTATTAACAGTTAAAAATGATAATAATAATATATAAGTAATAATAATGATGATACTAATAATACTTATTAATGATAATAATAATATAATAATAATAATAGTATAATAATAATAATAGGGGTGATATGATATAACAGTAATACTTAATAATAATACTAGTAATAATATGATAATATAGTAATAATATAAATGGTTAGTAGTAATAACACTAATAATAGTATAATAGTAATAATAGTATAATAGTGGTATTACTAATATTTACTAATTAACAATACTAATAATAACCTATATCACTTAAACAAAATTAGAGTTAAAAAACACGAGAAGAAAAAGGAACGTTCACGATCCTCTTCCTCACAGCTCTCTCTCCCAGTATTCCAAAACCATTTCTTCTTCCACCGAACAGAAATCAGACCCTCATCTCTTTCATTCGCCAGGAAATCGATGGTTCTCCCTTGATTATTTCGACTGAAACCCCCACTCAACGGTTTCGCACCGAAACCCTTACGCTCCTCTCTCAATCGCTATTTGTGGGAAACCCTAACCCCTAATTTTAGGTTACGATAATCTACCCCTTGTAGTTCTCTTGGTTTAATGCATGTTTTTTTTGATGTTAAACGCCGTGGTTTTTGCAGATACACACCTGGTTTTGGCCAGAATTGGAAAGGAAATCGGGACTTGAACGTCGTATTCGGGTGAGATCGCTCTAGAACTCTCTCTTCTCTCTATCGAATTTTTCAATTTACTTTCTCTGAAGGGTGGTGTCGGGAAAGTGATGACTTGTTAGGGTTTGTCTCAACCGGTTTAGAATGATGCTTCGGCTTTTAGGGACTTCTTAGAACGGTATTTGTGATTTTTGAACGATAGTTGCCTCTCGATTTTTGGTGGTTGATTTGGGTTTTAAAGAACAGATCTTTTTTCTTCTCTTCAGAAAATCCGGATCTTAGATGTCCCTGTTGGTCTTTTTTTATCCTCTGCCTTAAGAACAGATATCTCTCTTGATTATATATTTTCTTCTTCTATTTTTCCCTGCTGGCTTAGTACTTTGAACAAAGACAGATGCTACCCTTTTTCTGAACAGAGCATACTTTTCTGGTTGGTATCCCTGTTTCCATTTACCTTCTAATGTTGGTTTACCTCATGGTTTACCCATCTGAAGCAAATCTCTTCTTTTTTGATCCTTACTTCAATAAGTGATAAAAATCTGAACAGAGCTCCTCTTGATTCCTACTCAAAACTGGCTTTTTTATTACTTTAATGCAAATTCCAATTGTCCCTTATTGGAAGCATGTTCTGTGGCATGGTTGCTTGCAATTAAACTCACTTTTCCTCTTTCAGCTATGCTTTCTGTGTTGTTTTTGCTGCTCTATTCTCTCTTTGTACATGAAACTGCTGCTTGGGTAAAAATCAGTGTTTGGGTGAAATAAAATTTCCTCTTGGCTGTCTGTTATGCTTGCTGTTGTGCTGACCTTACTTCTGCTAACTGATAACCAAACTTCTCTCCTCTCTTTGTCCCTTGTCTCTGCTGCCTGTTGGATAAAAACAAAATTACCCAATGATGATAACCATGTATTTATGGGTAAAAATGCTTCTGGTTTTGCCTGTTGAAACATAGCTTGTTATTTTTTGAACTGAGTTGATTTTGAACTGAGTTGATTTCTTTGGAACTTATTGACACTGTTGGGCTGTGTTCCTTTGGAAAAGTGATGCTTCTTGATTTCCAAGTTACACCTCCATTTGTGAACTAACAACGAATGTTGTTGTGATTTGCAACGGAGGTAGCGGTAATGGCTGATGAAGGAACTTCGGTTCTGAGGCTTTTGAAACAATTAACCTTTAACTGATTCCTCAACACAACCCTCATGATGAGTCAAAAGTAAAATTCCTTTTGGTTTCTTGTACGAAATTTACTTTTTTTTTTGTAATTGCTAACCGATTTCCTTCTTTTGTTGTTTCAGGCGGCACACGGGCAACACAACATGAAGGTGAAGCGGAATATCCGGGTGAAAAGAAAGCTCGGAAGAATTCAAACCTTATAGCATTAGGATAAAATTAGGAATTTTTTTGTAATTGTAAAACAAATTAGAAAACTTGTAATGCTTGAACAAAAGTTCCTAATTTATTAATTCCAATCCTTTAGCCAAAATTTGTATTCCAAACTCAAATATTTTGTAACATCGACTTGATATATAAAATATTCAAATTCAAAACGCAATTCCGATCTTCTGGTTATGAAAGAAATTCTTTGTAACGCTTCCCCGCTTTTTGTATCCTTTTTTTGTTTTATAACTTCAACATAAACGAATCGCCTCTTATAATTATTCTCGGCTAGCAGATTTATATACTGAATTCAAATAATCCGAGTAAAAAAGAATTTCTTTAGAACTTAAATTCTCAAATAACTAAATATTTTCTTGAATTTAAATTCTAACAAATAAACCTTTTTTTTCGAATTATACCGAATTAATGGCAAAGCGGACATTCTCTTTAGAAATCCAGTATATGTTCTTTTTGTAAATTTCTCCTATAGAAATCTTCTGAGGCCACCAAGATTGCATATCTATGAATCAACAAAATACTGATGTAATACAAAGGGAAATTTTGGGGTGCGACAGTTGCCCCTATTCAATCATCTTAAACCTGGTAAGTGAGAAAGATTGACGGCTTTCGAACGTTCAAGGTAGAAGAGGATTGAATACCAGAGAACCCCGAAAATTTGCCCTACGCGGGAAACCAATGCCACAAGAGACACAAATAATATATCTTGACTACAGAGTCAAGGAAAAACGCTTGGAGAGAAAACTTGCTAAGCACCAACAGAATGCTTTAACAGAGCAGCAACCAATGAGAAACAATTAGGAGTTTTCAACAACACTGGGGATAACCATGTAATCGAAATGACTTTGACAACAATTTTAATAAAAATGCTATGAGAAGAGAAACGAACTTCTCAAGCGAAAAGAAAAACAATATATTGACATGACTGAGAACTTAACAAAGAGTTCTCTGAAAACTAAGGAATACCTGGAGACCTTAAACAAAATTGAAATGACATGATTGAGAACTTAACAAAGAGTTCTCTGATTGACATGATTGAGAACTTAACAAAGAGTTCTCTGAAAACTAAGGAATACCTGGAAACCTTAAACATAATTGAAATGACATGATTGAGAACTTAACAAAGAGTTCTCTGATTGACATGATTGAGAACTTATCAAAGAGTTCTCTGAAAACTAAGGAATACCTGGAAACCTTAAACAGAATTGAAATGACATGATTGGGAACTTAACAAAGAGTTCCCTGAATGACAAGAGATTGAGAACTTAACAAAGAGTTCTCTGATTGACAAGACTGAGAACTTAACAAAGAGTTCTCTGAACTAAGGAATACCTGGAGACCTTAAACAAAATTGAAATGACATGATTGAGAACTTAACAAAGAGTTCTCTGATAACTAAGGAATACCTGGAGACCTTAAACAGAATTGAAAAAATGACACGATTGAGAACTTAACAAAGAGTTCTCTGATTGACAAGACTGAGAACTTAACAAAGAGTTCTCTGAACTAAGGAATACCTGGAGACCTTAAACAAAATTGAAATGACATGATTGAGAACTTAACAAAGAGTTCTCTGATAATATGATTGAGAACTTAACAAAGAGTTCTCTGATAATATGATTGAGAACTTAACAAAGAGTTCTCTGATTGACATGATTGAGAACTTAACAAAGAGTTCTCTGATAATATGGCTAGAACAATATCGAAATTGTTGGTGCACGATTGTGCGAGGAGCCATGGCATGCTGAATGTCTTTGACCGTGTAACCTCTGAGTTACAAGCAGAACGGATTCAGTAGCCCACCCAAGAATACAATTCTCTGGGGATAAACATAATAATATCCAGCACACCGGTGTGATATAGATGTTTATAAAGTCGGTAAATCTTGTTTCCGACATTTCTGCTGATGAGAGATCTTACTGAACATGTACGGACATGTTGAACAACTTCTGAGTTGACAAGATCTTCAATTTGTACGCAGATAGCTTTACCGTTGATAGAAGAATCAGATCCAGCACCTGTGACTGAAAAACTTCCAGGGTAATGAGCTTCAATTTGCTGACATTGTAGGGACAATGCGTTGTAGCAAGTGGATATGTGGATCAACGTCTGAGTTGGAGAAATATCTTGAGATCGAATAAACAATCCCGCCGGATGGATATTTATTTGTTGAGTAGTTGATAACTTACTGGGGAAATAAACACACCAGAAGTTTGATGTAGTTTTCTGAGAACAGCTCAGAGGAGGACATGCGAAATTCGCTGCCAATAGTATTTGCTGAGAAGATTCTTGTCTGAAGGAAATCTTTGAAAATACCAAGAATAATGTTGTAGTAATCCTTTCTGAAGGAGATTCACTTGGGGAGAGAAATAAGCTTCGCTGGGGAAACTTCGTAAGAAAACCGTGTGGAAAATTCACTGGGGATTCCCGGTTGAATAATTTTGCTGACATTAGAGTCCATCTGAAAGAGAGAACTGTTTCGCTGGGGAAGACATCTCGATCGAAGAAACCATCAGTTGTTGAGATTCATACAAGTATATCACTTGTGCTTGTATCAAAGAGGATAATTTGTCGTCTGAGAACTAATCCTTCAAATTTGATCCTTACGAGGACATTTACAGTTTCAGTTGAAAAACCTGCAAAACAAATAGCCGAAGCTAATGAGTATGATATGCATAATATGATATGCATGATGATTTTTTCTAATGCAAATGATGCATGATTTCCTGATACTGTTGAGAGAAGGAAGACATCACTGGGGAATCCAATTGAACGATCTTGTTGTCATAAGAGTTCACTGGGGATGATCAATCGATTCTCTGAGGAAGAGACTTCATTGGAGAATTGACATTATTGTCGATTATCTGTCACCCAAGCGTTCACCTGGCACTGGGGAGAAAAGCTAGATTGTCATCTGAGAAAAGTCTCCTGCTTGTAATGGTGTACTTTTAAAAGGAACTCTATGAAGAAGAATCATTGGGGAAATCCCGAATAAGAAGCTTCATTGATACAAGAATTCGCTTGGGGAAACCCAATCACTCTGGAATAGATTTGATTTGAGAATCGTCATCGTTGTAGACCAATTATGGTCAATCCCTCAAACTTGTGATCGGAAGAACTGAATTTGTCATTCAAAATAGTCTCCAAATTATGATTTTGCTGAGAAGCATCACTAGCAGATTTTGAAACATCCCAAGTCCTGGCTAAGGTTTATGAATGAATGTGCTATATAGTATATGATATGAATGCATGAATGAATGAATGCATGAATATACTGGTTAATGCACTGGCTATCAAACTGAATCCTCGACACCGTTAGTCCGGAGGATAAAAGAACATGGCACAACAAGATGATTGACCAAGCTCCAAATGTTGAATTGCCACTGGAAGGGCTGCAATGCTAATTCTTGTAGAAAGAAGAATAGCAAACTTCTGAATTGACCAGATAATGATGATTAAAGACGTGCCCCATGCGAGGGAATGCAGTTGCATTAGATTTTGCACTTAAGAGATATGTCGACTTGAATCTCAACTGCACAGTGCATTAGACCTTCTAGAAATCTTTCCTACAAAGGCGCCCGGCATCACGTATTCGACGCAATACTTTACTGATCATCAGCATTTTAAAGGAACTGGATATTCTGATATGGGAATATCATGCCTTGATAGGAGCTTTGGAGGTATTTCCGCATCTCAAAATAACCTCCTTAGATTTATCAAAATCTTAGTGGCATACTTCGTGTCGATGGACGACATGCCCCAGGATGAATATTGGAGAGACTCTAACGTCTTGAAGTAGTTGCTTCAGATGAATCTTTTCAGCAAGCTTGCTTTAGAATGAGTCTTGGAAAGACTTCTATGTCTCAAGTATTTTCCTCAGGTTGACTGCATCTGAATAAGGAGCTATGCGAGCATCGGGAAGACCTGCCCCAGGACGAGCTTTAGAGAGACTCCTACGTCTCGAAGTAATTGCCTCAGGATGATTGATTCTTGAACGAACACCTGCTCCAATTAAGAGAGCTCAGATCGATTGGAACCGAACTATCAGTTCGAAATGTCCCAACGTAAACAGCCTTAGAGAGACTCCCATGTCTCGAGGTGATTGCTTCAAGTTGACTGAAACATGGAATGACGGTTGTCTCGGGCTATCTGTTCTTTGAGAAAGACCAAATCACCTGCTGATTGCTCTTTAAGGACCTGCCCCTAGATTGGCGGAAATTCGAGGAGCTGAATTTCGATTTGATTGCCCCCAAATTAACAGAATATTGAGAAGACAACTCGTGGTATGCTCAAAGGAGTCCTTAGACGTCCTGCCCCTTGATGCAAATAACTGCTAACTCAGCAGAATAATCAAGTTTCTCTTCTTTGGACAAAGTTAAACTCTTCACTGATGTTCATTATGAGAACTTATTTAATGTCAAATAATTGTTTTACACGTAGAAGAATATTTATTGTGACAATTATAATGCAACATTTATGCGTCTTGAAGTTTTGTATGGAAAAACAATGACCTTTTTTGTGAGCGAGACACTTTTAGAGTGCAACACTGAAAACTTTTCTTTTTGAAAGGTAAGACGAGCATATGATACCAACAAAGGTACTTACACACACACTGTAGGAGTCAGGTAAACGCGATCTCCTCGTTGTACGCTTTTGAATTAACCCACGCTTCAATTAGGACTTTTAAGGGTTGTAACGTGGCACGGTTCATGGTTTTAGAAAAAGATTTTTAGGCTCAAAATATTTGGTGCCCGCCCATTCTCCATGATGTTCTTCGGTCCTAAGTTCAACTATCCTGATACGAGCACTCATCTCTCGAGAGGTGTTATGGTGGTTGAGGAACCAATATGAGGCTTCTTGGACACGACAGTCACTCACATTGTCTTTTGGTACTTGACCACACAACTTGTTCTTTGTTGAGAACTTCTTCTTTGAAAATGCATTTCAGGTTTTTTTTTTGCTTTCCCAAATATTGCCTGACTTTTACCTAAGCGACTTATTACTAAGTTCCGACTTAGCGGGCTTTTGTCTTTTTCTATTCATTTTTTTTTTGAACAAGTCGTGGATCTTCACACTGTCTTTGATTTGTTGGAAGCATTTGTGACTGTCTGAGTCCTTGGGTCGATGAAGGGTAACTGTTATGGTGTCGTCATCTGTTGACCTTTCTGATGTGCGAGAGACACCCAACATGGTATCATTCTCCTTTGATGCACACTATTGATAGATGGAGGTCGACTATTGTGGTTTTGACGTTTCTCAACCTTTTGAAGGATAGCCATTGTTGTATCCTTAAGTGCACACTCTCTTGATGAGTTATGAACGCTCGATCAGATTAACTGAACACTACCCGCCCACAGGGTAAAAATGATGAGGGTTTTTCTAAACAGAAAAGAAACTCCTACTTCAAGGCTCAAAGGGGTTAACGAGGGTTTATCTCCCTTATAACTCTGGTGTTTGGGGATTTGAAACAAAGCCTGTACATCATAAGCCAGGTTCTACTCAAAAGCATACATTCAGAGATCTAGCGTTTTTTCAATTATCGTCATCCTCCCTCCAATCTTTGCCTAGGCGAAAGAGTTGGTAACGTTGGTATCAAAATGCTCGCAAATCAATTTAAAGAGTGATAACGAATGGATTGATTGACAACAAATGGATTACTTCAAGACAAACATACTCATTGCATTAAGATAAAAACAAACAAGTTTCTACATGCAAACAAAGTTTAAACAATTAAACAAGATACACATGAAAATGCGATAAAGAAATAAAAGACTCGTTGTTGAGGGACTTGAGCTCCGTCTTGACTTGTTAATTCGATGAACTTGATGGCTTGGCGTTCACTTGAGTACGGGTTTCCATTCACAAACAGATTCCCTCCTTGAAGAGTCAAGTACTTCTGGTCAATCAACTGTTGAACTTTGGCTTTGTAGGCGTTGCAATCCTCTGTTGAGTGGCCTACTGTTCCATCATGGTATCCACATCGCGCGTTATGATCATAACCAAGCGGGAATAACTTTGGTGGGTTAAGAAACTTAGGAACCACCAATGAACTTTGAACCGGATATGGCGAAGTTGATGTAGGTCCGGAATTGGATCAAGAGAAGCCTCCCTTCTTTCCAAATTATTCTGAGGCACAGTTTGATTTTGAGAGTTCTGACTCTGAAGTTGAGGAAGATCAGACAAAAGTTGTTGATGCAAAGACTTGAAAGACGGTAATGGAGGATAATGAGTTGGTGTTGCAACCGACTTCCCTTTGCTAGAACTTGAGATATCTTTGCTGAAGGTTACCACCTTTTCTGAAGTGAACATCTGGTCTACTTCATCACTACTCTTCAAAGTCTCAACTTCCTCTTGGTAAGCAAATGTTCGAATGAGTTTTGGAAGTTCCTCAAACTTGCTATGATTAGACCTTGCAAGCAAAATGTCTAAGCTCGATCCATTCTGTTTAAAAAACAGAATCTTATCATCAATTAGCTCTTGAACTGTGCACTTGAAGGCGAACAATTCGGTTTAGTGTCCTCTGAGTCGCATGAAAAGCACATTTAGCTCTCTCATCAAACCAAGCTTTAGCAATCCCTGGTACTGGCTTCAACTCCCTTGGTATCACAACACCACTCTGAACCAAGCAAGGCAAAAGTCGAGAATATGATATCGGGATTGGCTGAATATCCTGTTGAGCATATCGGCGATAATGCGGATTAATACGCTGATTTGAATCCTTCTTCTTGATCGGGAGCAAGCGATTCTTTGTTGTCGAGGAATCTTCGAAGGTGAAGGCCGAGGATGATACTCAGTAGGAGAATTTTGAACTGGAGAGTTCGCCATATGTGGATGTCCTTGACTCATGGAGACATCAGATGATAGAGCAGCAACCAAACTTGCGGAGATTGGTGTAGTGTTGCATTCTCTTTTCAATACAACTTGCAAGAGATCCAAGACCAGACTCATCTGACTTTTCAAGTGCTTAACTTCTGCTCTCAATAGTTCCTGACCACGCTGAAGCTCGTCTATAGTCCTCTGAGACATCCTTGGAGTTCTGAACGTGCGTCGAGTAGACAGTTTGATATTTCTGGACAGAAGAAATGAAATGAGTTTTTTTTCTTGATGAAAATGAAATGCGTGATAATGCATGAAGGAATGCAAATGTAATGTAATGGTAATGCATTTAAGAATGCAACATGATAGTAATACATATAAGAATGCCATATGATGGTGATGCATGTAAGAATGCCATGATGGTAATGCCTGTAAGAATGCAATGTGATGATGCATGTAAGAATGCAATGTGATGCGATACATATTGGTATTATGCACAAAATCACATGTAAAGTTAAATAGCACAAGGACGGTCGGACATGGTTTCGACGTCTACCCACAATTCCCCAAACAAGGTTGGTTCTAATGTTTTTATGCTAAATGCCTCTCGGAGTCTCAGATCCCCTTTTTAGAAATATTATCACCACGCGATCGGACTACGTGAGGATAATACTTCCAAAAGTATACTCCAAGAAGCTGCTCTTAAAGGGATACTCAAAAATTCTTTTGAGCGGTTGGTTTGTTTTGGACATCCTAATACTTAGAGTTATAGGCCCTTTGTCCAAGAATTATCATCCCACACTATTGTACGGTGCAATAACTCCCTTAAAAAGACCAACTCTAAGTTGTGGTCTTCACGTCGATCCAAAAGACATGGATGTCCAATGGACCTAAGCTACTCAACCACTCTAAACTTATGTTTCCTAGAAGCCTGGGTATTGGGCTTATCTATGAACCATAACCAACAAATACCCCAATATCAAAATACATCACAGGATAGTATAAAGAAATAATAGGCAATGAATAGTAAACATCAAAGCAATAAACAAACACACAAGCGAAGAATTAAATTAGGGTTAACTCACTTTAAAAATATTCCCCAGTGAAGTCGCCAACTGAAGCAACTCGATTTTCAAAAATCTTTTAATTCTCGAAAACTAGTGAAATCGCCACCTAATTTTATTTGTTCTAAAAAGAACGGGAAAATATAGATAAAACCCCAAACAAGCGGATAAGGCGGTCTACGTGACCAAAAAAAGTGGGATCGGGAGTCGGTTATGTAAGGGGAAGGTATTAGCACCCCTTACATCCATCGTACTCGATGGGACCCATTTAACTCTACGCGTTTGTGTGTGTGTTTAATGCTAAGTTATGAATACCAAAAAGGAAAAGAAATTGTTTGTTATTATTTTGAGTTTGACACGGTTTCGGAACCGTGTGCCTACATATTCCCTTGTGCAATGGGAAAGTCAAAACTCTGTAGTTCCTCTCAAAAAGGTTTTAAGTTTGTTGTATTGATTTTATAAGAAAAATCGTGCATTTAGACATTTCAAATACTTTGAACTAGGACTTGTTTTGTTTGTTTGAAAAGCTTAAGTCCTCGTTCGTATTTGAAACGACTATTACACCCTCTTTATCCGAAAAGAGTTTTTTACGATCGCATATGAGCGATAAAAGGATTTGAATGAGTTGAATTGTTTTTTATATGGGTGAAAAGTACCGAACCATAAGTCTAGCATCCTATGATTCAAATACTAGAAACAAGATGAACTCAATGCTCATCGAGTCGTCTATCATCCCAAAAGTTTTTCTTTTATGAAAGAGTGAAGTGAAACAAGGTTCACGTTATTAAGAATCTTTAAGTAGTTGGTCTAGCATCCAACGACTTAAAGATTAGAAGTTCATTTTTTTGCAAGTGTTTAAACAACTAGTCTAGCATCCAATGGTTTAAACACTTGAGTTTTCTTTATGAAAGAATTTAGAAAATGCACTCGACGTTGGATCGAGGTTTGTAATTATGAAAGTGTTTTGGATATACGGGTTATAGTTAGTTAAGCCTATGGTCCTAAGGTGAGATAATGGAAAAGAACAAACAATAGTATACAAGCAGCAAGTAAATAAATTAAAAGCCCATACAAGGTGGCTTGCGCAAATAAATGATTTACATTGTGTAGGTGCGTGCGCGAAATAAATTTAATCGATTAATTAAACAAAATTTAATCAAGTAATTAGTTTAATAAAATTAATTAGGTAAACTAATTAATTTTAAATAACCTAATTAGATAATTAAATAATGTTTAACCAATCAATTAAAGTTTCATTGTAAGCCCAAGAGTAAGCGTGGTGTGTGCAAAAAAGTGTAGCCGTTGTGACGCTTCAAAGCTTTGTCAACTCAGGGTTTTAAAAGATGGCTCGCACGAGTATTAGTTTGAAAATGTTTTGGTTTGTGCTTTGTGAATAATGAATAAATAATAAAGCAATACAAATATTTACTAGCTATTACAACCGGTGGGGAGTGGGGGTACAAATTTACAAATGGGGAATAAATAGAAAAGAAAATGCTAAAAATTTCCTAATAATAAAAGAAAGAAAATCTAACTACACTATTATTATTATTTTTGACATTTGAAATATTAATGGTTTTTATGGTAAAAAAGAAAAAAAGAAAAGTAATAATAATTTTTGTTACTTAAAGAAAATAATAATACTTATTAATAATAAAATACTAAATACTAATAATAATGAGTATTAACAGTTAAAAATGATAATAATAATATATAAGTAATAATAATGATGATACTAATAATACTTATTAATGATAATAATAATATAATAATAATAATAGTATAATAATAATAATAGGGGTGATATGATATAACAGTAATACTTAATAATAATACTAGTAATAATATGATAATATAGTAATAATATAAATGGTTAGTAGTAATAACACTAATAATAGTATAATAGTAATAATAGTATAATAGTGGTATTACTAATATTTACTAATTAACAATACTAATAATAACCTATATCACTTAAACAAAATTAGAGTTAAAAAACACGAGAAGAAAAAGGAACGTTCACGATCCTCTTCCTCACAGCTCTCTCTCCCAGTATTCCAAAACCATTTCTTCTTCCACCGAACAGAAATCAGACCCTCATCTCTTTCATTCGCCAGGAAATCGATGGTTCTCCCTTGATTATTTCGACTGAAACCCCCACTCAACGGTTTCGCACCGAAACCCTTACGCTCCTCTCTCAATCGCTGTTTGTGGGAAACCCTAACCCCTAATTTTAGGTTACGATAATCTACCCCTTGTAGTTCTCTTGGTTTAATGCATGTTTTTTTTGATGTTAAACGCCGTGGTTTTTGCAGATACACACCTGGTTTTGGCCAGAATTGGAAAGGAAATCGGGACTTGAACGTCGTATTCGGGTGAGATCGCTCTAGAACTCTCTCTTCTCTCTATATCAGAATTTTTTCTGAATTTACTTTCTCTGAAGGGTGGTGTCGGGGAAAGTGATGACTTGTTAGGGTTTGTCTCAACTGGTTTAGAATGATGCTTGCTGGCTTTTTAGGACTGGCTTCTTAGAACTGGTATTTGTGATTTTTGAACTGATAGTTGCCTCTCTGATTTTTGGTGGTTGATTTGGGTTTTAAAGAACAGATCTTTTTTCTTCTCTTCAGAAAATCCGGATCTTAGATGTCCCTGTTGGTCTTTTTTTATCCTCTGCCTTAAGAACAGATATCTCTCTTGATTATATATTTTCTTCTTCTATTTTTCCCTGCTGGCTTAGTACTTTGAACAAAGACAGATGCTACCCTTTTTCTGAACAGAGCATACTTTTCTGGTTGGTATCCCTGTTTCCATTTACCTTCTAATGTTGGTTTACCTCATGGTTTACCCATCTGAAGCAAATCTCTTCTTTTTTGATCCTTACTTCAATAAGTGATAAAAATCTGAACAGAGCTCCTCTTGATTCCTACTCAAAACTGGCTTTTTTATTACTTTAATGCAAATTCCAATTGTCCCTTATTGGAAGCATGTTCTGTGGCATGGTTGCTTGCAATTAAACTCACTTTTCCTCTTTCAGCTATGCTTTCTGTGTTGTTTTTGCTGCTCTATTCTCTCTTTGTACATGAAACTGCTGCTTGGGTAAAAATCAGTGTTTGGGTGAAATAAAATTTCCTCTTGGCTGTCTGTTATGCTTGCTGTTGTGCTGACCTTACTTCTGCTAACTGATAACCAAACTTCTCTCCTCTCTTTGTCCCTTGTCTCTGCTGCCTGTTGGATAAAAACAAAATTACCCAATGATGATAACCATGTATTTATGGGTAAAAATGCTTCTGGTTTTGCCTGTTGAAACATAGCTTGTTATTTTTTGAACTGAGTTGATTTTGAACTGAGTTGATTTCTTTGGAACTTATTGACACTGTTGGGCTGTGTTCCTTTGGAAAAGTGATGCTTCTTGATTTCCAAGTTACACCTCCATTTGTGAACCAACAACGAACGTTGTTGTGATTTGCAACGGAGGTAGCGGTAATGGCCGATGAAGGAACTTCGGTTCTGAGGCTTTTGAAACAATTAACCTTTAACTGATTCCTCAACACAACCCTCATGATGAGTCAAAAGTAAAATTCCTTTTGGTTTCTTGTACGAAATTTACTTTTTTTTTTGTAATTGCTAACCGATTTCCTTCTTTTGTTGTTTCAGGCGGCACACGGGCAACACAACATGAAGGTGAAGCGGAATATCCGGGTGAAAAGAAAGCTCGGAAGAATTCAAACCTTATAGCATTAGGATAAAATTAGGAATTTTTTTGTAATTGTAAAACAAATTAAAAAACTTGTAATGCTTGAACAAAAGTTCCTAATTTATTAATTCCAATCCTTTAGCCAAAATTTGTATTCCAAACTCAAATATTTTGTAACATCGACTTGATATATAAAATATTCAAATTCAAAACGCAATTCTGATCTTCTGGTTATGAAAGAAATTCTTTGTAACGCTTCCCCGCTTTTTGTATCCTTTTTTTGTTTTATAACTTCAACATAAACGAATCGCCTCTTATAATTATTCTCGGCTAGCAGATTTATATACTGAATTCAAATAATCCGAGTAAAAAAGAATTTCTTTAGAACTTAAATTCTCAAATAACTAAATATTTTCTTGAATTTAAATTCTAACAAATAAACCTTTTTTTTCGAATTATACCGAATTAATGGCAAAGCGGACATTCTCTTTAGAAATCCAGTATATGTTCTTTTTGTAAATTTCTCCTATAGAAATCTTCTGAGGCCACCAAGATTGCACATCTATGAATCAACAAAATACTGATGTAATACAAAGGGAAATTTTGGGGTGCGACAGTGTTCAACAACTCAGATCACAAGTCACAATTAGTTTGTTATGCTTTGTTGTGTGACATAAATTGTGACTTCGACATTGTTTTGATCTCTCATGCAACATTTTCTTATGTTGTACTTTCTGTTTGATGTTATTTCTCTCCCCCTTTTTAGATAAAATTTGACAAGTTGAGCCCTCACCAAACTAGATCCAGGCATAGTTTTCCCAAGCTTTGAAAAAATGCATGATGAAGACGAATTGAATCCTCACTTGTTGTTTGAGTATGGATAAGAACTCCTTTAAATAGGCCATCAGTTCCTTAGGAATTAACGACAGATTAATTCCTAGTCAATGATGCGTTTATTTAGGCCTAAAATCTATTACATGACTAGCTGACCACCGGCCAAGCTATTCTTGAATGTCTTTAATAGCCCTTGACTATTTCTTTCAAGATAAAACAATCCCAATGCATGTATCGTTTACTTCATTTAATTTGTCCATGTTGTGACATGTTCTATATAATGTCCTGACATCCAGTCAGACATTGTCTACTCTCTTTATGTGACTCACTTTATTTAGATCAGGAACTTTTTACCTTAAGTCACTTCTTCACTTCCGCCTATATACTATCATAACTTCTTCCTAGGAGGCCATAAGGGGAATCTGAATCTACTAACATGCCTTTACTTCAGATTCTCAATGATATTGATGTTCCATCATCATATAGGACATTCATTCAGAGTCTATCTGCCTTGGTTCTTAAGATTTCAATAACACTGCAAAAAATCACTTCAGCTCATAGCAGTGTACACTCCCCTTTTTCAACAGCTAAATTTCTCCCCCTTGACATTATCTAAACATCAATATATACACCAACTGCTCCTTCTAAACATATCCAATTGTACTAGACATGGAAGCTTTCACAATTAATGGTTGCTCTTTGTATATACAACTACTTCTCAATAAGACTGATGTTCTTCAGATAGATTGTTGCTCCCCCTTAATATCATCACTTCTCCTTTTAGCTTCCAAGATGAAGCTTTTCATAAGTTTGTTACTCTTACTCCCCCTGAGTTATACAAAATAAGGACATCTTTGATGCTGGTCCTTGTAATACTTGAAGTATTCTTTATTTGGAATTTGCCACAATTTCCAAATTAGGAATCCTTAGTTTGCTTACTACACAAGATTCAGATTGCCACACTCTGTAACTTGTAATAGAAGAAATCTCATAGTTAATTGTGTGTATGTCTTCATAAGATAAGTCTGGGCCTTATCTGCCTTCTTCAATATCTGGTGTCTTTAACAGTGGTGATGTTATAACTTCATATATGACATTCTCTTTTATTCATCACATACTTCTTCTCATCTTGATTGAGATTACCATACAATTATCACAAATATCCAGCTCCCATTAAGATATTTGACAACATCTGTATGTATCATCTCTTCAAATAATCACCAGATAACATTGCCACATATCTAAAACTTGTGAAGATAACAGTGAACTTTAACATTGATATTCAATTCACACTATGCCATAAATTCATCATACAAACACTCAGCTCCCGATAGAGTATATGAATTTTGCATTCAGGTTGCACATCTAATAAGTACTTAGTCTCCCGTCAAAGTACCTACCAGTTAGTCATTCATAATTAACTACTCACACTAGATCATTCTGACTGATTACATCTTCACACTCACTTGTACTTCCAGGAAATATACATTCAATAATTGAAGACTTTAAGATGATGTTTCAACATGTGATACTACATCATCCATTATAGTTCTGGGGGTAACATCCATAACATCTTATTCATAACATTTGGGGGGAACATGAGAAGCACAACAACTACCAACTCTACATCCAAGCAATTTACATATCAAGGAATAATGTGATCCACATCTCAATAGTCTTTTCTTCAGACTTTCATTCTAATTTTGAGATGATGGATGCCATAGTTTGTACCTATAGAGGAGATTCCTCAGAAAGGCTTCTGGAACAGACTTGATTATGGCATGACACATAAATATTCAGATTCTTCATTGCAATCTGACTTCCTTGATTCTTTTTGACAATACCTTTTCAGAACATTATTTAGGGCAGTCAATATTCATGATCATATTTCACTGTGGTTGAGACACAGTATTCAGCTCCAAATCTGTTCTATGGTCATGAATAACTCTTCACATATCTGGTTCCTTTGTTCAGAGGAATGTACCAAATATAAGCTCATATTAATTTTTCATAAGGGAGCTGAAGGAAGTACCTTTATGAGTCTTGTTACTTGCATTGAGCTTTACTTCTATCGCTTAGGTCAAAAATAAACTGACATCTGGAGTAGAAGGATTTGTTGATCGTGTCCTAATCAACAGATAAACATATGTCTCATCTTCCAGATCAGGAGCAGGTTCCAAACATATGTACTTACACTACATTTGTTTAGCACCCAGAACATCTGTTCTTCAACTGGTAGATGCATACCAATAATAATTTTCTAACATCCCATAGAACATCTGTTCCATCTCCTTGGAACACATCATCCTTGATGGTCTTCAAGGTCTTCAAACAACTTGCAGACGAGTAAGAGAATCATTGCTCAATTGATACTCATCAACTATATTAATACATGCCTTTATGAGTGGACTTGAAAAAGATCTCAAGTATCTTTGACACTTATAAAGTAGTTGTAATAATCTGCCAAAATATTCTGTTGATAAAAATAACCCTAGGATCCTTCTTTCACTATAGGTGTTGCATCAGAGGCTATGCAGTAGAAAATAACCATATTTCAACAGAACTTACACAATGCTTACTCCACACTTTAATTTTAAGCATGACACATAAGGATTGAAAATAAATCAACCTTACAATATGCTTGCTTCTTTGTCAAGCAATAAACTAGACCCAACCAATATCATGACCATATGGAAACACATAAGCACAAGAGTTACCTTATCAATGTCTTCACTCTCGAATGAAGGTTTTGACAATTCTCATCTCTGTGATGAATATAGGCTAAACAATTCAATCCAAAATCTTCACTCCCGCATGAAGTCTTTGAATTTAACTTTCTTGTTCCAGCATCTTTATCTTCTTTCTTCAAGAAGGTACATGTTCTGGTCAAGTCGGTCTAGTTCTCCACAAATAGGCCCATCCTCCACTTCTAGGGACCACACAATATGAACACTCCTTGTTCAAACAATCTACAAGTAGGTCCATCCTCCACTCCTAGGAACCATACAATATGAACACTCCTTGTTCAAACAATCTTCTACCTTGTGCACAACCAGAAAGTATCCCGCACGCATCTCATCCAGAAATAGATAGGATGCCTGCTCTGATACCAATTGAAATTCTGGTGCCATCCGACTCAGGATGTTGTGACATCTGATTCGACATTATAAAACAGATAAAGTAGAAACATACAATTAACAATGCAGGAAACAAAAGAGCACAAGGAATTATTCACCCAGTTCGGTTCTAACCAACCTATATCTGGGGGCATACCAAGCCAAGAATGAATTCCACTATCAAAAGTATTAATTCGGAGGGAAACCCTACTTGTTTACACTCCTCACTTAATCAGACTACCCAGTTCCCCTTCTACCTAAGTTACCTCCCTTAGATGTGAGAACCTTTGCTCACTTCCAATTACCTCAATGATGTCTAGCAATTACATCCCATGAACTGCATCAACAACTTTGCTCCTAACACAATCATCTTGGAGATACCTCACTCCAAACACAACTAAAAACAGTTTAAAGATACCACACTTCAAACACAATACAAAACAGTCACACATGTGACACAAACCAAACTTGGAATTGCTTCACAACTTCTTCTAATGACACAACTACACTCATTGCTTCACAGCTTCTAAGTGAGTAAAATAAACCTCTTGCCTATAGGCTTCGAGGCACAAATTAGTGACCATCCCATAATCCGGGTGGTTCACTTACATGGCTAACCCTAAAGACTATATCATTATAAAACCGGCTAGCTTACTAAAACTAGGTTACAACTGCTTATTTATAACCTATTACCCAACTGGATTTGGGCCTTCAAAAATAACAGCATAAGCTGTAACAAACTTCTGCAGTAACAAAATTTCTGCAGAGATAAGCAAGCATATTACTTCTGCTACAATCAAGGTCCTTGATGATCTTTATCCTTAGCTCTTGGACCTCCACATATGAATTCAAAGTCACACCACTTAAGATGCATAATATTCCCATAATATTCTGCACTAATCAAAACAGAACTGTAACAACCTTAACAGTTTCTGTAGCGTGATGTCCCGATGTCTAATGTCTTGACATATCATTTGACATGCTGTTCCAGATGTTGAAAGTCTTCAACACAACATGTTTAGGAATTCTAGATAGGATTATAGGTTGAGAATCCTACTGTACAAATCATCATTGCTTCTTTTATTTGTTTTATTAAAATTAAGCCAATCCATACAGATCAGAAACTTACACGGTGTTTGTTAGTTTGTTCGTATTAATGATATTTGCTGGTTCAAATTTGTCATACCCCAAATTTTGACCTAATATACCACCTTACATTTGCATCATCGCATAACTAACAGTTCAGACAGCATTAATCGGGTATAACACTCACAGGTCAAAATTAGGGTTTCATCAGATTTTCATCTGATTCAAGAGCTAACCAATTAGGGTTTGAGATTTTCTCATCTTATTTGATCTATCTTGATCAAATCATCAACCTTCAATCCTCAGATATCAAATTTTCTCACAGATCAATCGAGGATCGACCAATTAGGGTTTTGATCGGGCATGAGAATTCTCTGACTTTTTGAACAAGAAATAACTTTTTTGGATAGAGATTGGTCATTATATCTTAGATACAACATCTTGACCTAATTTGGGATTCAAAACATCACGAGGTTCACATAATTCATCGATCGTTTTGAAACATCGATGAAATTTCATCTGCGAGAAAAGTCAAACTTTGACTTTTGGTCAAATTTTCAAAACAAAACTTTTCCAACATCAAAATACTTCAAATGATCCATCATGATCATAAAAATCAAAGAATTTGAAAAGTCAACAAAAGTCAAAGTTTTATACTTAGAAATTTTTCTAAGTGTTGAAATTTCTTACTTTTTTCAAACTTCAAGCCATTTTTTCACCTAGTTCCAATTTGAATTTGAAAAAAACTCAAAACATGAAAGTTGTAGCTTGTGGAAAGGTCTTTCCAAAATGTCCAAGAACTCTCAAATCCATGGAGTCTAGCTATACTTTTGAAATTGAAACATAAGGCTCCATGAAACTTGATTTTCAAAGATCAAAACATCAAATTATAGGTCATTTTGAGTTTTCTTCATCTAGAAGCTTTCTAACCTTGCCAACTTGACTAATGGACTGATAAATATCAGAAGATAAGAATTGAAGATTGGATCAAGATTGTAAAAAAAATAGCACATGGTAAAAAAGGAAGGTTCCTTTTGCTTTTGAAATACCATTCTTGCCCCTTAAGCAATCCATGAATCACCAAATGGCTTGTCCTTCTTGCCTAACATTTTCAGAACCTCTTGCCTATAAAAGGGTCACATTTCAAGCCTAAACCAACACCAAAAAAATTACAAATTCATGCTTTCTTTCACTTTCTTGAAAATCAAGTAATATAGTGCAAATTGAGAAAACATAGCATTTTGAATTTGAGCTAAAACCATGATGAAATTTGGTGTCATACATGTTGCATAATCACTATCAAACTTGTTACAAGCTTAAAATCAAATTGAACTAAGCTTAAAATCAGTTTTCATTTTCATATTTTCAAAACTTGCAAAGCGCCATAGGATTCGAATCTGAAGTTTGGTTGGATTAATTCGTGTTGTGAGCATCCTAACACCTTCCATGAACATCATAAGAGTGAGCCAAAACAAGAACAATCATCTGTAACACGATTTACTTCGAAATCCAGTTGCCATTTTTGCTGCGGTCGACTTGGCGGGATGATCGGATGAATCCATGATGCGAGACCACTCACATAGCTTCCTTACATGCCGATGAAGCTCAAACAATCAAGAAACAACAACTGAAAACACGTTTGCCCAGAATTCAATTCTCATTTTTCCAGGTATGAACACGAACTTGGTTATCATGATTCCTTGATTCTTTTGACAAAACTCTTGGCCAATTGTTTTACGCACTCATAACGATTGATAACCCTCAATAAAATCAAACAATCATCAACTACACATGATTTAATTTAAGATTTTCGGTTTAGGGTTCATCATGTTCTTGAAACCTAAATCGTTCTAGGCGAATATAAATGAAATTAACAACCATATTCATGTTCGTGGTGCAAAATCGATCAACTTTGATGTTTACATCATTGAATTTCATGGAGAAACAAAGATTTTAGGTTGGATTTGGCGAAAATCAAAACACGAACCAGTGGCGTTCTTCATCATTCTTCATTTTCAAATATTTAAAATTTCCAATCTTATGTTAACACGTGTGTGAGTCCACTAACACTTCAGCGCATTTGGCCCGTGGTAGTATGCTTGCCTTTAAGTTCTTCTTGCCACGTGCCCCACCTCATGGTCATGGGTTCAAAACCCACCAAGACCATTCTTTTTACAAACTTCCAATTTTTCATGTTTTTTATCAAACTTTCAACATTTTTTTACCAATCAAAACTTCTCATTTTGAGATGATTTTTTAACACTTGTCAATAAATACATCTATTTTGTGATAGTGCAAAATTTTCAAAAAACTTTCATCGATTAAATTTTAATCGAGGCAAAACGACGTTCGTACACTTTTCAAACCTCCTTAAAGGTGAATTTTTCAAGTTTTCGACTTCGATTTTTTCAAAACTTTTCATAAATGAACCTCACATTTCAAAACATTTTCAAAACATTTTCAAATCATTTTCAAAACATTTCATCAAACTTGCATCTTTTACCATGATCAATCCGATTTAAAGCGATAAAGCGATTTTCTTCTCTCGAATTTCTCGATCGATCATGGGCCACCCTTATGGTGTAAGTCCCAATCCTTTATGTACATATTTAATTTTACTTGTACATACTCAAATCATAATTATTAATATTCAAACATAAACAAATTTCTTTCGTTTTCATTCGTTTGTTTATATCTTTGAATCCATTGGTTCTAAAGGAAGGTTTCTTACGGCGAAATTTCTTTTTGACCAATGGGCCTCCATCACGTGTAAGTCCCATAACATTCTTTTATGTACATAATATTTCTTTGTACATATCAAAAAACTTTCAAAACACATACAAATTTTTATCATACATAATGATACTTCTTTTATACTCAATGCAGACAAACATCGATCGTTTGTTTTCACTTCACTTGTATACACAAACCAAACATTCTTTATGTACATACACAATATTTTCCTTGTACATATCAAACTTTTATCATACATAATCTGATACCTTTTCTGATAAAACTTCAATCAATCATTTCCGTTTCATCATATATTTTACGAATACCATTGGTATTGAAAGGAGCATTATTCCCTGTGAAACTACTTTCAAATCAATGGGCCTTCCTTATGGTGTAAGTCCCAACCCTCCTATGTACATCCATCTTTCTTTGTACATAAAAACTCATCCGTGTACATATTCATTTCCTTGTACACAGTACAAACTTGTGAATAATCAAGTTGCGCTCGTTTTAAACGTTCGTTTCACAGACACTTGTTTATATTTCATAAACTACTATAAATAAACATCATGCATTGTTTATATTTCCTTCATAAACTCCTGTGAATACATATCACACACACACACACACCTGTTTATACAACCGTCTAATAATAACATAACAATTAGGCTAATCAATAGGTTTCCCACAGTATAGCCTCCGCTTGGGCTTCATACAAGACAATCCATCACCAGCATAGGTCAGCCTCCGCTTGGGCTTCATACAAGATATTTTTATCTCCAACAGAGTTTAGCCTTCTCTTGGGCTTTGTACAAAGAAACTCTCCCATGAGTTAGCCTCCGCTTAGGCTTCATATAAGACAACACTCCTGTTGAGTCGACCTCCTCTTGGGCCGTTCAAAAGAACTCCTCATTGAGTTTAGCCTTCTCTTGGGCATCATACAATGAAAGAGATAGGAAATCTCTTATGCCTCCTATTGGGCTTCCAATACAAAGAATCACCAGCTAAGATAGAACCACGAAAGGATGGTTTCCGGTGAAATCACTTTCAAATTCCCAGTAAAATTTCCGGTGAAATTGCTCTTATTCGAAAAGGATGATTTCTCGGTGAAATCCCTTTCAAGCCAAAGACCATACCCTATAGCTTCCTCTTGAGCTTCATACAAGGACCCTCGATGACCCTCGATGACCCTCGGAATGCCTCCTCTTGGGCTAACAATACAAGGACCCATGGGCTTCTTAAAAGCATCCCTCTAATCCTATCAATTTCTCCTCGAGATTTAGACATCTATCATCTCTATGGAAGAAGTATCTCATCTATCACATCACATACAATCAAATTTTTTTCAAACTCTTTTCAAACAAAAAACATCTCTTAATCTGTAAGTGGTAACGCTTGTACACTCAAGTAAAACACCCAATACTTACAGTTAAAAGATTTAATCATCTTTTTCATCTTTCTTAAACATGTAAGTGGTAACGCTTGTACACTCAAGCAAAGCACCTAATACTTACGATGAAAGATTTTTATCAATCAAACAACTTTTCAAAAAATGTATGTGATGAAATAGATTTGATACATTTTTCATTAAGATGACATTTGTCATCTCTTACTAACATCCGTTGCTTTCCACTAGCATAAGTGGAACTACGATTGCTCGACTTTCTCAACATCCTTTTGAGAATACGTGAGCCAAGGTCTCATCCTTGCCGAGCAAATTTCTATCTCCATCGGACCAAACAAACCATAGAACCTTGTAGATCCGAGCTACAAATGCTGATTCCCACTAGGGATATGTATGAGAAGATCCACGGATCTTTGCGAGCACAATAATAACAAAACCTAGAATCCCACACAATGCATTTCTAAAATCCAAAGGAGAAACTTTCCCAATCATAGAAATAGCAATTAAAACACACAAACATATCAAACGTATTCATATATAAAGTGTAGATAACTACATATATTTAGGGTGCTCCATTTATTCCTTTATATAACAATCCCCTTACTCGGAATCTCCCCGATGCGTTGCGTCTAGTTTGCGCTAGTCGTTCGCATATCAATATCAATTGAGGGTATTTGACTTTCCCTTTTCATAATCATTAAATCATCTTTCTTGTGTTGAAAATAATAAAGCTTGATGCTCATGGCATCTTTATAAACAAATCAAAAGATTTAAATCGTTGCGTGCGAAGATCCGAACTCACGTTCGCATCCTCGAGCGTCACCTTTAACGGGAAAAATGGCGACTCTGGGGAGTCTGTTGAAACTTTGATTTTCAAAAAGAAAGCGTTACTCGCCCGAGAGCACCAAGCTTTTTTGTTTTCAAAAGAAAAGAAAGGGATAAGCTTTTCATATTTTGCATATATCTGTTTTCTTTATTGTGTGTTTCGCGATTTTACTTGATGGAAAGAAATCCTAACCGGATTTAAGAAACATTTTAAGATCTAGGTGGAGGTATTAATCGTGAGCGATTCAATGCTTTCGAAGTTAATATTTCCGCGATGGAGGTTGTCTTGAGGGTATTGTGTTTAGCAAGTAATTGCGAAGGCGTATTTTCGGAGAACTTAAGAAGTTGAGTGGAGAGAACACATAAACCATCCCGCCATTAGGATGTAGTGCGAGAGATTATTCGGTGTAAGCCTAGAGTAATTATCATGCGATACTACGATCAGGCGAGTTTCTCTTGAAAATATTATTTGACCATCGAGTATTCAACAAATCCAATAATGTTTTGAAGGGGAGTGTTGAGCTTGTATTATCAGTAGAACCCGATTCACAGATGAATAAGCCCTTAGAACTTAACCTCGTTGATTCTTATCGTTGGCTTCATGCTCGTGACTTCGAACGCTTGACCGTGTGTATAACTACTAACCATGTTTGCTGCATTCATGCATTCATTCATAAAAACAAAAAAAATTTCATTTCTCTTCCCATTTCCAAAGAATTTAGAGATTTTTTCTTTGTAAAATATTTTAGGTTAGAGTGATGGACATCAGAGGAAGATTCACCAAAGATACGTTTAGGATTCTGACGTAGGAAAGTTGAAAGAGTTAGCATCCTTGGTAGAAGATCCCTCGGTTTGAAAACGCTATGGAACTCTTTTAACTCTTACGAGCGCTAACGTTGATGAAGGACTTCTCAAAACCGTTCAATTCTACGATCCGATCTATCATTGTTTCACTTTCCACGATTATCAGTTGATGCCTACTTTGGAAGAGTATGTGCATATTCTAGGAATCTCAGTATCGGACAAAGTGCCTTTCAATGGTTTGGAAGCCATTCCTAAGTCACAAGTCATTGCAACAATGACTCATTTAAAGAAATCTGAGATAGACAAAAACCTAACTACCAGAGGAAAACTCTTAGGACTAACTTCAAAGTTCCTAATGGAGAAGGCTCTCAAGTTCTCTGAAGCCGGTAGTATGGTAGCCTTTGAAGCTATTTTAGCTTTACTCCTCTATAGATTGGTGTTGTTTCCCAACGTCCCAAATTTCGTTGATATCAACGCCATAAGGATCTTTCTGATTGGAAATCCCGTTCCCACTCTGCTTGGTGACACGTACGTCCCTATTCATCATAGGAATCGTCAAGGAGACGGAACTATCGTGTGTTGTGTACCTCTGTTTTTCAAATGGATTGTCTCACACCGCCTAAATCTCCTATCTTCCGAAAACAAAGGCGAGTGGCATTGGTCCGTAAGACTCATGTCTCTAACAAGCGACGATATCCATTGGTATACTTTGGCAAACAATGAGATGGAAATCATTGAGAGTGTGGAGAATTTGCCAGCGTACCTCTCATTGGTACGAAAGGAGGAATCAACTACAACCCATTCCTAGCAAAGCGTCACCGGATACGCAAATTCGGTAAACCTCCGGTTTCTGGAGAAAGCTACTTCTATCATGAAGGAGAGGATTCCCAAGGATTGAAGGCTAGGATGATTAAAGCTTGGCATCACATCCGAAAGAAAGGAAAAGGTAAGGCAAAGAATTGTGTAGCCATGAAACCTACACTTCTTGGATAAAGAAAAAGCGAAGGAATTTGAATGCCTTACGCTTATGAGGATCCCATGTTCTCGATCGCTTCCAAATCGACAAATTTTCCCGTTGAAGTGTGGAGAATACCAAGAAGCCTTGACCAAGATAAGGTTTGAGAAAGAAGCTTTGGAAAGCAAATTCCTTAAGACTAACCTTGAGAATGAGAAGCTCGAAAGCAAGTCAAAGATCATGAAAAGGCGCTCTACTTCCAGGATGAATGGCTCATGGAGAAAGATGAGAAGATTCGCCAGAAGGATAACGCCATCCAGAAATACGTCAAGGAAAGGAAAAGAAAGCTCGAGGAAATGACAACCAACAAGCCCGCTCCCAACGAGTGGAAGAGAGTCATTAGCAAGCTAAAAGTCGAGAAAGCCAAACTAAAAGCTCACTATGGGAAGGAAATCGGAAGTATCAAGCCTTTGGATCGTCATCCGACGAAGTCGTTTAATTAGTCTAATTTAGTTTGTAATTTTTATCATTTATTTTATCATTTGTGTGAGCAATGCTCCAAAAAAAAAACAATTGTTGTAATCTTCCTTCATTAATCAATAAAATTTGTGTTTTCCATCCAAATATTTGCAAGAAATATCTCTTTTAGCATAAATTCTTTGGAAATTTCTTTTTTTCTTTACAATCATATTCATGCATCATACTTTGCATTTAAGTCTATCATCTAGAGTCTAATCATTCACAGTTTTGAACTGTCATTTTTCCAGATAGAAAAATTGTCAAGCTGTCGCGTCTTAGAGTTTCTCGACTGCGTCTGACCAACGAACGTCGATACGGATCAAAAGAAGAAAAGTAATGGAGAATTTTGAGCAAGAAAACGTTGAACTCCGTAGTACGGTAACTACACTACAAGAAGAAGTGGAGAGACTCACATCTTTGGTCAACTCGCTTGCCACAGCGCAAAGTCAACAAGCAGCATCGAGCAGTCAAAACCAAGCAGCAACTTCAGAGGATACTACTACTCGATTTAATTATCACGATCGATGGTTCACCTTTCAGCATGCCAGAGGGCTATCCATGGGGAATGCCTTTTAACTTCGGCATTGGAGTTCGCCAACCGACTTCTCAAATAACCTCGCTTGAAATACCTACTTTGCAGCAAAACACTACGTTCACTCCACAACGTGGAATAACTTTTCCACAAGTAACAATGTCGGTTTCTCAACCGATCATGTTGAACTCGACTTCGTAGTGCGCTACCACGCACAAAGAAGTTCATCACACTCCGGAAATAGCACGCTCGTGGTTCAATGGAGAATCTCCAGAACAACTCCTCAAAATGCACTTGAGATAAAACGATTCGAGGGAAAATTGTTTGGAAAACGCCGAGATCGTGCTTAGTTCCTCGTAAAAATACTGCAAAATTCAAAGTCCCCGACTTTGAAAAGTACAAAGGAAACTCCTTCGCAAAGTCATCTCACGATGTATGCCGGAAAATGTCTACGTCAATGAGGATCATCGATTCTTGATCCATTACTTCGAGACATCTCACCGTGCCGCACTAAAGTGGTACATGGGTTTAGACAACACAGTATCCAAACATTCAACGACCTAGGCAAAGCCTTTATCCACAATACAAATTCAACTTGGATATGGCTCGATAGGGATCAACTCCGCTCCATGTCTCAAAAGGAAGAGAGACATTCAAGGAATATCTTGGATGATGGAAATTGTCAACCCGCCTTGGAAGAGAAAGAGATGACTAAGGTATTCTTGAATACTCTAAACTCATTCTACTATGAGCGAATGATCGCTAGCGCCCGGAGACTTCAACGAAATGGTAAGCATGGGAATGCGACTAGAAGAAGGGTTCGGACAGGACGTAACCAAGGAAGTAGGATCTTCTAGTAATACCAAGAAAGTTGGAACCGGTTTCCCAAAAAAAAGAACATGGCGTAGGAATGGTATCCAGAAACCACGCAAGAATGTCATTCAACAACGACGGTAGCGCCATAGCACCCTCAACCAACTGACTCCGTGAATAATTTCAACAAAATCAACAAACTCAACACCTCGTCGGCGCTCGGCAATTTCACAACCAAAACCGTCGCCTCGGGTCACTCGGTTCGACCCAATTCCCATGACGTACAGAACTTTACCTGCGCTTATAGAAAGGAATCTAATACAACAAGGTTACCACCTCCGGTCCTACCATGGTGGTGCAAAGCGGCGTATCTTGCCCTTTTCACCAAGGGCACGGCCATGACCTTGAGCATTGCATAGCATTGAAGGCGAGGCGAGAGATTAGTGAAGGCTAATCTTCTTCCTTCAAACACAAGTCCGAATGTGCAAGCCAATCCACTTCCATCATAGTGGACACTCGGTGAATCTAATGCTAAGGAATACGACGGTACCTTGTCACGTATGTAAACTTAGTCAAAGGAAACTTGGTGCATCTCCATGAAGCATACAATAAAATGAGTACCTTCACTAAGCACAATTATGCGACTTGCTATATCGCTCAAGAATATCCATGGATGTCCCACCATAAGAGCGATATTCAACATTTGTTAGACATTGGTGACCTACAAATTTACGAAATAGAGATGACCATGACGTAAATACAATAGGGCATTTTCCGCATGAGCTTTTAGTCTCGAGATATCAACTCGGAAAATCCAAGTAAACGTTGTGATCCCTTGTTTCAACATACCCGAGCATGTGGAGATCGCGTGCTGGTTCCAACATTCCAACATCTCCTTTGGTGATTTGCCCACCGTCTGTTCCGCAGTTCTACGAGCAATTCCTTACCATACAATGCAACCTTGATAGAGGATGGAAGGAGAAACCCATGCCTACACTTCCGCTAATGTCAATATAAGTCGGACGAGTAAGCGAAGTGGGCAGTACATGCTCCATTGCCACCAAAATCGCCTTGACTCTTGTTAAACAAAACCAAGTTAACATATCTTACGAGAATCACTGCGATTCCCATTGTTAACCTGTACAAACATTGGTTCTACTGATGGAACCAACATCAACTCAGACTTTGACGAGATACTGAAACTAATCAAGAAGAGCGAATATCGAGTCGTAGACCAATTGATGCAGACTCCTTCAAAAATTTCAATACTATCTTTACTCCTTAACTATGAAGCTCACCGAGAAGCTTTGATGAGAGTACTAGACCAGGCTTATGTGGCTCACGATGTGACTACAAACCAATTTGGAGGGATCGTCTCCAACATAACAGCCTGCAATAATCTGAGTTTTAGTGACGAAGAACTTCCGGAAGAAGGGAAAGATCACAACTTGGCCTTGCACATCTCGATGATTTGCCAGTCAGATTCCCTATCCAATGTATTGGTGGATACAGGTTCGTCTTTAAACGTAATGCCAAAAATGACGCTCGCTCGTTTAGCTTACAAAGGAACGCCAATGAAGTTCAACGACATCATAGTAAGAGCTTTCGATGGATCGAGAAAGTTAGTTATTGGGGAAGTTGATCTCCCAATGACAATTGGCCTCACACTTTCAAAATTACGTTCCAAGTCATGGACGTACCACGTATAGTTGCTTGCTAGGAAGACCTTGGATCCACGATGCGGGGCAATAACTTCTACTCCATCGAAATTAAAATTCACTGTAAATGGAAAGTTGGTGACCATCGGTGAACAAGCTTTACTTGTAAGTCATCATCCATTTTCTTTCATCACGCCAATGACATTGAAGCGCATCTCCCGAAAATCCGTTAGAAGATGAATCTATTAAAAATCATCTATCTCTTCATATAAAGAAGCGGCACAAATGGTGAAAGATGGCAATACTCGAGGATGGGGACAAGTTATCAAACATCAAGAATGAAACGAAGGACTCGGGTTCACACCGTATCCTCCAAAGAAAAAAAAGATGAAACACTTTCCCGATCAAGGAAGTATTTCATAGTGGAGGTTTCTTAAACCTGTTCCAAGAGGTTAATGTTGTAACCATTGAAGAGGATGAAGATGATCCATCCGAATCAAGAGTGGAGCACTTATTTGAATAGCCAGTATGTGTCTCAAGAGGAATCATATGCACCGATGATCAATTCAAAGACATGTCCTGCATGAAAATCCACCATCCTGCTGAAATTTGGGATACCTTGGGAGAACCAAGTGGCAAATACGACTACATGGTGAAATACTCTGAAAGCTCAAAATCCGAATCGAAGATATCCAACCCAGGATGGGGTGATGACTTTGACTACCCTAGTCAATCGAGAGGAATACTCGTCTTCTCAAACTAATCAAGATCGAGGTCCCAAATAAAGATCTCTGTCAACACGTCTGGATTTCACCAAGCCGCGGTTACCACTACATCAACATGATCATCAAGATCAAGAGTATGATTCGGGATACGATGCGGAAAGTGTCACGACAACGAGTCTCTTCACTCCAGACGGAAGGAACATCCCGATATTCAACACAAAGATCAACAGGGTACAAAGGCTATCTCTCATACTTCCCGATCGTAAATCAAGAAGATCGCTTAGCACCAAAGGCAAAGGCCATCGTCCGAGTCTTTAAAGCCCTCACCACAATAAAAGTTTACTCGAGGGTTAAACCAAGCGGAAAATTACCCGAGTACCTCGACTTCAAGGAGTTCGTCACTATTGGAAACCCGAAGTTAGGACTAATGTTCATAGCTCTAAGTAGTTTATCTTTGCTTTTTGTTTTGAACTCTCGCTTCGCCCAAAGCGAAGAGATGTTTTATAGCTTTTAAATAATTTCTCTTTGTCTTGCCCAAGACAAATGAGTTTGTATTTTAGGGCCCTGTTCATATTGTGAAACATAAATAAAACGCGTTGTTTTGTTTCCACACTTTGTGTTTATTTTCATTTTTACCCTTTTCTGGAAATGATAATCCTAAAAAACACAGTAAAAAAATCATAATGAAAAAAATTAATCTGCATATATTAACTTTCAAAAAAAAAAAAAAATTTTTTTAATCAAACGTAAATCAAAATTGCAGATTAAACAGATGGACAAATCCATTGAAAGCAATAACTCTACGCTCTTTCTCAACTTTAAAATCCCCTGTGAATTCGCTGAAAAAGAAGTTGAAGAAGAGATCCCAGATGAGATTTCTAGACTACTAAAACACGAGAGTACCCACTCGGGGCATCGTACAAGGATAAGAAAACTCTAAGGAGGCTTTCCAGGAATTTCTTCCTCAATGAAGATGTTCTATACAAAAGAAACTTGACATGGTTACGCTCGGATGCATCGACGCGAAGCGGACAATCATCCATGAAGTGCATGAAGGTCCTTTGGAACCCATTCAAATGGGCATGCAATGTCGAGAAGATCTTAAGAGCAAGATACTATTGGATAACGATGGAATCGATTCGCAAACACGTTAAAAGATGTCACAAGTGCGGATCTCGCAGATAAGATCCATGTGCCTCCGACTCTACTCAACGTTCTCTCCTCTCCGTGGCCGTTCTCCATGTGGGGCATTGACATGATTGGAATGATTGAACCAAAAGCGTCCAATGGACATCGCTTCATTCTAGTGGCTATTGATTACTTCACCAAATGGGTCAAGCGATCTTACGCCAATGTCACAAGACAAGTGGTTGTGAGGTTCATCAAGAACAACCTCATTTGCCGATATGGAGTTCCGAGCAAGATCATTAAAATGGATCTAACTTGAACAACAAAATGATGAAAGAACGTGAGGAATTCAAGATTGAGCATCATAACTCATCTCCTTACCGCCAAAGATGAGCGGTAGTTGAAGTCGCCAACAAGAACATCAAAAGATCGTCCGGAAAATGATCATCACTTACAAAGACGGCACGAAATGCCATTTGCTCTGCATGGGTATCGTACCTCAGTACGCACTTCAACAGGGGCAACTCCTTTTTCTCTAGTATACGGCATGGAAGCAGTGCTCCCCGTAGAAGTTGAGATCCCGTCAATGAGAGTTCTCATGGAAACTAAGTTATCTGAGGCTGAATGGTGTCAAAGCATCGACCAATTGAACTTAATTGAAGAAAAGCGCTGACCGCTGTGTCACGGACAACTCTATCAAAGAAGAATGAAGAAAGCGACAAAAGGTCCGACCTCGTGAATTCAGAAGGCGACCTCGTGCTTAAAAAGATTCTGTCTTTTCAAACAGATTCTAGGGGCAAATGGACTCCTAATTACGAAGGCCCATACATCGTCAAAAGAAGCTTCTCTGGCGGTGCTATGACTCTCACAACCATGGACGGCGATGAACTCCCGTATCCTGTAATCTTGACGATCAAAAATACTTTGTCTAAAAACAAAAGAACATTTCGGTAAGTCGAAAACCGAAAAGGCGGCTTAGGCAAAAAGAGCGTCTCGATGGATTGAAAACACGAAGGCGATCCGGCAAAAATTAGAGACAATAAACAGAAATTATCCTGATAGATCGAAAACCTGAAAAGGCGATCTAGGCAAAAACAAGGATACAAAATGACAAAGTAACTGCAGTTAGTTTGAATGTTGTCCACATGAAGAATCTTCCATCAACGGATCTTCAATCAACTTTTCTGAAGCGACAAGCACAGTTGGAATTCAAAGTTGTTAGGGATAGTAGCGGTTATTTGCTTTCAATGTAGCCTTTTCCTAATAAATTATCATTTCCAACTTTTGTAAATAGTCCATGGAATCACGCCTTTGGCTGATTACCATTCTATCAATAAATTTGAGCCTTGTGCCTTTTGTTTGCAATTCCTACTTTATTCTGTTTTGCAAAATAACGCTTTTATTTGTGAAAATCACTTTTTGAAACTAAAATGTTTTAAATGAATTTTTACTTCAAAATTTTGAAACAAAAGCAAAATTCTCCTTTGAAACTATGAACACGGAAATAACTTCAACAGTTTCTCCAAGAGTGTTTTGATCTCCGGGATAAAACAAGCTACTAATCTTCTCCTCAGAAATCATCAAAGGATGGTATTCTTATCCAAAAGAATCCCGACCAAGTTGCCAATGAAATACCTTTCTCGGAAAGTTTAAAACATGCAACTCAAATTCTTCATCGTGAATATCGCACCATTCTGCAATTTTCACCAAGTATTTATTCGAATGTGTGGTCCTTTTCCCAAATATCTCTTTAGTGTCTTTGTCAAGTATTGTTAGCATGCATATAACATTCATGACATTCATACATAATAGCATCATTCATTGCATTTTTGCATCTCTCAAAATGTTTGCTTCCAAATCAGGTATAAATCATACTTACTCATACAAGTATTCTAGTAGAATATCTCCAAAGAAAAGATACTTTTTCTTCTTTTTCCCCAACGGAGTATTCCCAAACAGAAAGGATATGTCTTCCTTTTCCCGCAAAGTCCCCAAGCAAAGAAATACATTTTCTTCTATCACATTCATTTGAGATTATCCTCGTTGGGAACAATGTTTTGATTAACTTCTTTCTTTCAGTTCATTCTGGATAGAACAACGTCTGTTATTCACAAAGTGAATACGCAACAACTCATTTCTCAAGATTTACCTTGTTATAGTTATCACTTGATAATTGGTAATATCTTCAAAACTCATTACCATAAACTATCACGGTGATAATTGGTAATATCATCTTCACTTACCTTAAACATTGTCACAAGGTGATGAAGGTAATCTCTTTGTTTCCCAAAACGAAACAAATGTTCACATATTCTGTGAATCATTCTTTCCCTAGCAGGGACGTATTCACAAATTTCCCTTCAGTGTCATTTCTTTGATATCCTTTAGGGTAAAACTTTTGCGATCATTTTGCATCAACCGCATCTTTTGGTATCTTAGGTCCAAATTTTGCGTATTCGATATTTAAGTCTCTTTACACCTATCAAAGCGAAGATATTCATCTTCATCTTTCAGTTAAAGAAACTTAAATAGGGCATCTGTCATACCCCAAATTTTGACCTAATATACCACCTTACATTTGCATCATCGCATAACTAACAGTTCAGACAGCATTAATCGGGTATAACACTCACAGGTCAAAATTAGGGTTTCATCAGATTTTCATCTGATTCAAGAGATAACCAATTAGGGTTTGATATTTTCTCATATTATTTGATCTATCTTGATCAAATCATCAACCTTCAATCCTCAGATATCAAATTTTCACACAGATCAATCGAGGATCGACCAATTAGGGTTTTGATCGGGCATGAGAATTCTCTGACTTTTTGAACAAGAAATAACTTTTTTGGATAGAGATTGGTCATTATATCTTAGATACAACATCTTGACCTAATTTCGGGATTCAAAACATCACAGAGGTTCACATAATTCATCAGTCGTTTTCAGAAACATCTGATGAAATTTCATCTGCACAGAAAAGTCAAACTTTGACTTTTGGTCAAATTTTTCAAAACAAAACTTTTTCCAACATCAAAATACTTCAAATGATCCATCATGATCATAAAAAATCAAAGAATTTGAAAAGTCAACAAAAAGTCAAAAGTTTTTATACTTAGAAATTTTTCTAAGTGTTGAAATTTCTTACTTTTTTCAAACTTCAAGCCATTTTTTCACCTAGTTCCAATTTGAATTTGAAAAAACTCAAAACATGAAAGTTGTAGCTTGTGGAAAGGTCTTTCCAAAATGTCCAAGAACTCTCAAATCCATGGAGTCTAGCTATACTTTTGAAATTGAAACATAAGGCTCCATGAAACTTGATTTTCAAAGATCAAAACATCAAATTATAGGTCATTTTGAGTTTTCTTCATCTAGAAGCTTTCTAACCTTGCCAACTTGACTAATGGACTGATAAATATCAGCTTGAAGATAAGAATTGAAGATTGGATCAAGATTGTAAAAAAAATAGCACATGGTAAAAAAGGAAGGTTCCTTTTGCTTTTGAAATACCATTCTTGCCCCTTAAGCAATCCATGAATCACCAAATGGCTTGTCCTTCTTGCCTAACATTTTCAGAACCTCTTGCCTATAAAAGGGTCACATTTCAAGCCTAAACCAACACCAAAACAATACAAATTCATGCTTTCTTTCACTTTCTTGAAAATCAAGTAATATAGTGCAAATTGAGAAAACATAGCATTTTGAATTTGAGCTAAAACCATGATGAAATTTGGTGTCATACATGTTGCATAATCACTATCAAACTTGTTACAAGCTTAAAATCAAATTGAACTAAGCTTAAAATCAGTTTTCATTTTCATATTTTCAAAACTTGCAAAACTGCCATAGGATTCGAATCTGAAGTTTGGTTGGATTAATTCGTGTTGTGAGCATCCTAACACCTTCCATGAACATCATATGAGTGAGCCAAAACAAGAACAATCATCTGTAACACGATTTACTTCGAAATCCAGTTGCCATTTTTGAACTGTGCAGGTCGACTTGAGCAGGATGATCCAGATGAATCCATGATGCGCAGACCACTCACATAGCTTCCTTACATGCCGATGAAGCTCAAACAATCAAGAAACAACAACTGAAAACACGTTTGCCCAGAATTCAATTCTCATTTTTCCAGGTATGAACACGAACTTGGTTATCATGATTCCTTGATTCTTTTGACAAAAACTCTTGGCCAATTGTTTTCTGCACTCATAACGATTGATAACCCTCAATAAAATCAAACAATCATCAACTACACATGATTTAATTTAAGATTTTCAGTTTAGGGTTCATCATGTTCTTCGAAACCTAAATCGTTCTAGACTGAATATAAATGAAATTAACAACCATATTCATGTTCGTGGTGCAAAATCGATCAACTTTGATGTTTACATCATTGAATTTCATGGAGAAACAAAGATTTTAGGTTGGATTTGGCAAACTGAAAATCAAAACACGAACCCAGGCTGCGCGCGTTCTTCATCTGTTCTTCATTTTTCAAATATTTAAAATTTCCAATCTTATGTTAACACGTGTGTGAGTCCACTAACACTTCAGCGCATTTGGCCCAGTGGTAGTATGCTTTCCTTTAAGTTCTTCTTGCCACGTGCCCCACCTCATGGTCATGGGTTCAAAACCCACCAAGACCATTCTTTTTTACAAACTTCCAATTTTTTCATGTTTTTTTATCAAACTTTTAACATTTTTTTTACCAATCAAAACTTCTCATTTTGAGATGATTTTTTTAACACTTGTCAATAAATACATCTATTTTGTGATAGTGCAAAAATTTTCAGAAAAAACTTTCATCTGATTAAATTTTAATCGAGCCGAAAACGACGTTCTGAACACTTTTCAAACCTCCTTAAAAGGTGAATTTTTCAAGTTTTCGACTTCCGATTTTTTTCAAAACTTTTCATAAATGAACCTCACATTTCAAAACATTTTCAAAACATTTTCAAATCATTTTTCAAAAATTTCATCAAACTTGCATCTTTTACCATGATCAATCCGATTTAAAGCGATAAAGGATTTCTTCTCTTTCTCGATCGATCATGGGCCACCCTTATGGTGTAAGTACACTTGTACATACTCAAATCATCATTGTTAATATTCAAACATAAACAAATTTCTTTTTTTCATTCGTTTGTTTATATAATCCATTGGTTCTAAAGGAAGGTTTCAAAATTTCTTTTGACCAATGAGCCTCCATTGTAAGTCCCATAACATTCTTTTATGTACATAATATTTCTTTGTACATATCAAAACTTTCAAAACACATACAAATTTATGTACATACACATCTTTTCCTTGTACATATCAAACTTCTTTATCACACATAATGATATCTTTTCTGAATAAAACTTCAATCAATCATTTCCGTTTCATCTGTATATTTTACACTGAATACCATTGGTATTGAAAGGAGCATTATTCCCTGTGAAACTACTTTCAAATCAATGGGCCTCCCTTATGGTGTAAGTCCCAACCCTCCTATGTACATCCATCTTTCTTTATACATAAAAACTCATTCGTGTACATATTCATTTCCTTGTACACAGTACAAACTTGCGAATAATCAAGTTGCGCTCGTTTTAAACGTTCGTTTCACAGACACTTGTTTATATTTCATAAACTGCTATAAATAAACATCATGCATTGTTTATATTTCCTTCATAAACTCCTGTGAATACATATCACACACACACACACACACACCTGTTTATACAACCGTCTAATAATAACATAACAATTAGACTAATCAATAGGTTTCCCACAGTATAGCCTCCGCTTGGGCTTCATACAAGATAACTCATCCCCATTTGAGTTTAGCCTCCGCTTGGGCTTCATACAAGACAATCCATCACCAGCATGGGTCAGCCTCCGCTTGGGCTTCATACAAGATATTTTTATCTCCAACAGAGTTTAGCCTTCTCTTGGGCTTTGTACAAAGAAACTCTCCCCGCAGAGTTAGCCTCCGCTTAGGCTTCATATAAGACAACACTCCCCTGTTGAGTCAGCCTCCTCTTGGGCTTCGTTCAAAAGAACTCCTCATTGAGTTTAGCCTTCTCTTGGGCATCATACAATGAAAGAGATAGGAAATCTCTTAACAGCCTCCTATTGGGCTTCCAATACAAAGAATCACCCGCTAAGATAGAACCCTGAAAGGATGGTTTCCCGGTGAAATCACTTTCAAATTCCCCAGAGAGTAAAATTTCCCGGTGAAATTGCTCTTATTCAGAAAAGGATGATTTCTCGGTGAAATCCCTTTCAAGCCAAAGCCAGCCATACCCTATAGCTTCCTCTTGAGCTTCATACAAGGACCCTCGATGACCCTCGATGACCCTCGGAATGCCTCCTCTTGGGCTAACAATACAAGGACCCATGGGCTTCTTAAAAGCATCCCTCTAATCCTATCAATTTCTCCTCGAGATTTAGACATCTATCATCTCTATGGAAGAAGTATCTCATCTATCACATCACATACAATCAAATTTTTTTCAAACTCTTTTCAAACAAAAAACATCTCTTAATCTGTGGTAGTAACTTGTACACTCAAGTAAAACACCCAATACTTACAGTTAAAAGATTTAATCATCTTTTTCATCTTTCTTAAACATGTAAGTGGTAACGCTTGTACACTCAAGCAAAGCACCTAATACTTACGATGAAAGATTTTTATCAATCAAATAACTTTTCAAAAAATGTATGTGATGAAATAGATTAGATACATTTTTCATCAAGATGACATTTGTGCATCTCTTACTAACATCCGTTGCTTTCCACTAGCATAAGTGGGAACTACGATTGCTCGACTTTCTCAACATCCTTTTGAGAATACGTGGCACAAGGTCTCATCCTTGCCGAGCAAATTTCTATCTCCTCGGACCAAACAAACCATAGAACCTTGTAGATCCGAGCTACAAATGCTCCGATTCCCACTAGGATATGTATGCGAAGATCCACGGATCTTTGCGAGCACAATAATAACAAAACCTAGAATCCCACACATCATTTCTAAAAATCCAAAGGAGAAACTTTCCCAATCATAGAAATAGCAATTAAAACACACAAACATATCAAACGTATTCATATATAAAGTCAGATAACTACATATATTTAGGGTGCTCCATTTATTCCCTTTATATAACAATCCCCTTCGAGAATCTCCCCGATGCGTTGCGTCTAGTTTGCGCTAGTCGTTACGCATATCAATATCAATTGAGGGTATTTCAGCTTTCCCCTTTTTCATAATCATTAAATCATCTTTCTTGTGTTGAAAATAATAAAGCTTGATGCTCGCGGCATCTTTATAAACAAATCAAAAGATTTAAATCGTTGCGTACCAGAAGATCCGAACTCACGTTCGCATCCTCAGGCGCGTCACCTTTTAACGCGAACAAAATTGACATATTCGCTTCTACTCATTACTAATTTAATGAATACTTTAACGTCAATGTTGGAGAATAAGAAGTATGTATATTTCGATTATTTTTATTTTTGCCATATTTTAAATACTTTCATGTTATTGTTGTATGCTATTAACCATGGTGTTGCAAGATTGTTTGCACATTCACTTTTTTTCTTCAGTTTTTAGAAATCTTATGATCCATGTATTTTTCAATTTGAATGAATGAATATCTTTTTTAGTAAAAAAAATATCAACAACTTATTACATTAATAAATAAACGATTTGAATGCACATTTTGTCCCCTTAGTTTGGGCATCTTAAATAATTGATCCCGTATTACAAAACCTGTAATTTTGATATTGATTTTGATGGCAGTTGAATTTTTATGGCCCCTTCTACCTTTGCATACGTGGCAGTGATGATTAGGATTAAAAAAATAATTAATTGACAATGATGACTAGGATATTTTATTAATTAATTAATTTTCAACTAACTTAATATTTAATAATATTTTTAACAAAGTTAATACTTCAAAATTAAATATTTAAAATTAATTAGTTTAACTTACTGGTGATCAGAACCTGTGATGGGTCGATATTTGCGTCTGTAAGCTGGAATCACAAAGGAGGAGGGGATGTACCTGTAAGACACTTTGATGCTCAATTAAGTAAGAGTGCATAAATATGTAAAGAGTTTAGGGTTTTAGAATTGAATAATGGATACCTGACCCTCACAAGTGAGAGAGTATATATAATGTGTAACACCCTGTTTTTATTAATATTATATTATATTAATATTTTCGATTTATCGATCAATATTTATTTTGCGACGAGAATATTTGTGTTAATTAATATATTTATTAATTTATCCGGCGACGTTCGGTTCGGTTCGGTAAATAATATTCGGATTCGATGTTTAATTCCCCGGAATTATTTTAATTGATTGAATTAATTATATTAATAAATTAGGAGTGTGAAGATTAATTGGGAGGATTTGAGTTTACACCTTAGTTTACTAGTAAGGTTATAATAAAACCCCTTTCCTCACTTTCTTTCCATCCAAACACTTTCATTGTTTTTCTTTCCAACCTAACACACCAAAACCAAACAAGAGCATGTGAGGAAGCTAGTAGAAATAACTTATAAAAGACATTTTTCCTCATTTCTTCCCATTTGAAAAACAAAAGCCAAGAATAGAAACTTGGGAGAGAAAAGAGAGGGTTTTGAGAGAAGAAGAACAAGAGGAGAAGATGAGGAAGATCTTGAGCAAGAGCTTGAGGTTGGGTTGTTGGATCATCTTGGATCATCCAAACTTCCATGGTAAGGGGTTTGATTTTCCACTTCCTATAATTAGGGTTTGTTATATATATTGTGGATTTGTGATGAAAATTGGTGTTGAGGTTTTGAGTTGGGTGTTGATGATTTGATTTCCATTTCACATTGTTAGGGTTTGGTAGATTTAGTTTGGATTGAGAAAAATTGATAGTTGGTTTATAGAGTTTGTTGAGTGATTGTAAAAGTGTTTAGGAGATTTGAATTTGGTGTAGAAAATATGAGTGTTATTGTTAAGTAGTATGATATATTATGTAATGGAAATGGAGATTGAAATAAGAAAGAAAAACATATCAGCAAGTATGAAAACCAGAAAATATAAAATTGTATGAATGAAAATGTAAAATAATAATAATAATAATAATAATAATAATAATAATAATAATAATAATAATAATAATAATAATAAATTGTCAATTGTCAAGTCATATTTAGGTGCCTGAAATTCTTGAGGGGTTAACGTTTTAAAGTAACAAGTGTCTTCTATGATTGAATTTGTATACAAGCAAATGAAAAAATAATTGATGAAAGAAAGGTTTGTGTTGTTATATGAGCACAGTAGAATCTTCAATATGAAGCCGCAGAGTAGCTGTTTTCTTCTGCCACAAGAAATGCAAAATGTTGTAAAGTTTCCCCACATTTGAGGCCCCCGCCTCCTCTCATCACACAAAATGGGACGGACGTCCCGTGTGGCTAGGAAGGCTATGGCATTTTTTTCGCTGTCTTGGTTTTCTGTTGGCAAAAAACTCTGTTGTTTTTCTGTTCTGTCAAATAAACCTGTTTCCTGCATAATGTTTTGCATATAGTTTCTGTTTCTTTCAATTATGCTAATTCCACCTAGTAGCATTTGGTAACCATAAAATATAATTAGGGGATAAGATAGCCGATTAAATTTAGAACCAGATTATGTTCCGATTTTCCGATTTCGGTAAATTCGACGGCAGAACAAGTTGCTCCGAATTCAACGAAAATTGACGTGCTAGCTAAGTTTGACGTGTAGAACATAGTGGTGAGGTTAGTTTTTAGAAATTACGAGTTTTTACGAGACGACCCGAAATAAGCCATTTTACGGTAAAATTGAATCGGACGGTGTTTTAGTAGATTTAAGGTACGTATGGACAATCCAATTTCGACGTCAATGATTATGATTAATACCGGTTGTTAGGAATGGATTTCGTGACGATTATAGGTGTTTGACTATTTTCCCGTTTTCGGAATTTAGTGAATTAATTAATAATGATGCGGTGTGAATAAACGTAAGATTTGCGACGGTGTATTTATTAATGAATACTTGTTGATATGCAATGCGATGGTATATGTTTTGTACATGATGATGTTATGATTAAATTGATGTTGTTAATATATGCTTCCGAATTGTGAATGCATGACTTTTGGTGAATTTATTAGTGATGTTTGCATAATGCAATTATGATGCGATGATATATTTATCTTGTTTTGGATAAATTATGGCGATGTGGGCTTTATGCCAATTTGGATGAGCGATGATGTTGTTTTTGTGTTGTGTTGTTTTATTGTCGAGTCACATACATTTCATAAGCGAAGAGGGCTTTTATGCCAAGCGATGATGGCTTTTATGCCGAGCGAAGATCGGCTTTATGCCAAGTGTCCCTAATTACGGACAAAGCGATGGGTACCACATGCATAACATAGTCGTGTCTCATGGAGTCGGTTATGTTTATGTTTGAGTTGTTTGGCGTTGGGTTTTGTCGATTGATGGATGATATTGAATTGTGATGATATATGATGTGATGATGTTTGTGATGATGTTGTGATGATGGGCTTTATGCCAAAAGCGAAGATGGGCTTTAGCCAATTTGTGATGATTTGTTATGTTGCTTATATTACTAGCATTATTTAATGTCGTTGGTTGATGTTGTTTTTTAAGACTACCGTGTTAATTAGCGATATATTAGCTCGTGACGATTTCGTGGTGAATGAGGGTTATGTGTTGTTGCGACGTTTTATGCCGATGAGGTTATGGTGATATAGTGTAGATTATACACATTAGGATGGCGAGTAAAGTAAGTGAGTTTTGATTATGTGTTGGAATTACACTTATTAATCCATACCCTTTATAATTCCGACACTATATATATATATATATATTATCCTGCCTTAATTATATGTTTTGGAGTATCTCACCCTTTACTTGTTTCGCCGTTACCTATATTTTGGTAACGTGCAGGTTATGAAGACGGAGTCTATAGCTACTGTTAGTCGAGTTAGTGTCTCTCTGATACGTAGCACTCGGGGGGAAATATTTATGTCGTCTTGTTGTTGTTGTTTTATTATTATTCCTTTTGTGAATAAGAACCATAATTCATAAAAACATGATTTTGATGAGGAAGTTTAATAAAGGAGATGTTTTGATTTCTATGAATCAATTTATGTTTTCCTGCGATGCTATGTATCAGAAATTTATACTTTAAAGTAAACTGTTTTAAAGAGAGTTGTTTTTGATGGTGTAACGCCTCAGTATTTAATTTATGAAATTTTAAAATTACTCTGATTTTTGTATATAAAACTTTGGGTAGAATTGGGGTGTTACATAATGCCCCCGACATGGCCTTTGATTCTTATTTTTGGGCCTGGATATTAGGCCCCCAAAAATAGGTAACTACCAGGATTTCTGTGTGAAAGCAGTCACAAATACCTTATGCTCGTTATCCTAGGAGAAGATTTACGAAACTAATAGTTATCACGGAAAGAGATGCCAAGAGCTAGCTGTTGCAATAAGCAATGATGTAGTCACAGGAAGGCGTGATCTTGTCGTTCCTGGGGTCATACGACCACGCGACCAAAGTTGTTGGGCATAAGGTAAATGCACCATTTTCTTTTCCTAGGTTGATTGGGCCAATGTCTTTGGACCATCCTAAAATAGGAGTGGATTGAGCCGTGCTTAGTTGCTGGATCAGTTCAAAACAATTTCTATTAAAATTTGTAAAGTAAATACCAATTTTTATTAAAATTCGTAAAATAAATCCATACCTTAAGAAGTTCTTCCCTTTATTCAAATGTAATCAATGGTCCTATTTATGATACTTTCGTTCAATAATTCCTCTTTGTCTAACTTCTACGACTCTTGTTTTAAGTTGCCATTACTCTTTATAAGGTTCTTGTAGACCATAGCTTCACAACTTGAGGAACCAATGGCTCTTATTTTAAGTTGAAAGCTCGACATGTCTATTTCAATCTGCCTGAGTGAATCAAGTACTGTAAAAATAAAGATGTGGCTCAAAAGTACTAAGACAAATCACACACACACACACACACACACACACACACACACACACACACACACTAAAAACACTTTTATAAAAAGGAAATAGTTTCAAAAATGCCTTAAAGTTGTCTCAGATGACCTAAGAGCTAAAGAAATGGCCTAAGGGAAAAATTTAGCTTTTTTAATCAGTTAAGACTTGCGCCTAATCAATTATATTAGTCCAGGTTTACGCCCCAATACATTTGGTCAACGCCTTAATGATTTTCAATGGTTGTATATCCAAACCTTACTATTTGGGCAACACAAACAATTATATTTGACACTTCTAATCGGTTAAATAATTAATTCAACCCATGGATTGTTTCCTTGTTGGGTGATTTCAACTACTATATAAAGGGGTGACTTCCTAACATGAAATCACGTCACTTTCCATCATATTCTTGGAATTTATCTTTCTACTTTTTCTCCTCCTCTCACTAAAAAATTGTTTCTTCACTTGAGGATACCTTAGTGGTTTGGCGTGGAATTTTATTTGAGAGAAGAATACTTTTGTAAGTGGTTGTGTTGGTCGTTTATAGTTTTAAGAGTGCGATACCTTTAATAGATCGAGTTTTGGTTCTTGAGATAAACCATAAATCTATGTTATTATTTTATTGAGCTTCGCTGGAAAAAGCTTTGTTTTGGTTAAAGAGATCATCCAAAAACATCTAATTGTCTCGATAAAATAATTTGGCATAAAAGTTGTCTATAGGTTGCGGATAAGCCTGTTCAAAAATATTAAGATCATATTTTATGAAGGTTTGTGGTCATAACCATTAAAATCTCACAATTCTATAGTGAAAAATCTCAAGAAGACCTCTTGGGGACAAGACTAGGCCAATGTTCGGCCAAACTTGGATAACTCTATAGTGCAATCTTTCTATCTTCACTCTCTTTATTTTTTTGCAATTTAGTTTTGTTACTTTACTTTCACTATACTAACTCACTCAATAAAACTTTACTAACGCGACCTTAATCAAGAAAGGTAAACTTAATCATGTTTTTCAAATGCAAAATTCAACCCTCCTCCTCTTGTGCTTGGGGTCACTTATTGAACAACTTGATGTTTCTATAGTCTCGAATTTCCTTAATATCAATCACTTTCATATCAAATTTCTTAGGAAATGATTTAAGGATTTTTCTGACAAGCTTTTCGTCAAACATCTTTTCTCTTGAGGAAAAAGGAAGTGTTGGAAATATCACAGAATCTAATATCGAATTCACTAATAGACTCATATTCATTCATTCTCAGATTCTCAAACTTCGTGGTAACTAGCTATAGTCTTGACATACGAACTCCAAATTTACCTTTACATGCAGTCTTGAGAATCTCCTACGCTTAATTAACTTTTGAACATGTGTTGATCAACCTAAACATGTTCTTGTCCACACCATTGAAAAGAGCATCCAAAGCCTTGGAATTTTCACGAGCCTCATCATCTTCAACATTAGTCCAACCAGCTTATGGTTTTAAGTCGGTTGTATCATCTTTATAAGTAATCACTGGATGTTTCCATTAATTTACCATAGCTTTCCATGCTTTGTTTCCCATGGATTTGAGAAAGAAAATTATCATTGACTTTCAATAATCATAGTTGGTGTCGTCTGAAACATGTGATTTGTTGACTGGACCTCAATCTGTCGTTGTCACCATTTGAGCAAAATTTGGATTCCTTAGAGCTTACCCGACAAGCTAGGGTGCCTACTTTAGTTCCAACTGAAATTCTCTTCCTTAAGGGACATATGTCGTACCAGTATGATAATAATACTTATACAAGTTGATGGAGCTGAAAAACGATAAATAACATAGATAATTAATTAGTAACCCAGTTCAGTGAAACCACACCTATGTCTAGATGTTTAAGTCCACAACCCAAAGAATGGAAATTCAATATTATTGGCTTAGTACATTTAGACTCACAAAAAACAACAAGCTCATGTTGTTCAACGCCTATTCCTAACACTACCTAATTACTTTTTATTTAGAACCCCCCTAAATATGAGAACTTACTCATTTTCTTTCTCTATCACATAACTTGTTATAGGATATTACAACCACTAAACCATAGTGATTAACTTCAATCAACAAGATGATGATGTTGAATTTTACAACTCAACTAGACAAGCCTTATATGACAAGTTACTGAAATATAGAGATGTACATATAGATTCTACACTAATCCTATTAGGGCATTGTAACACGGTGGGTGAACTGACTTGTTTGTTTTGCGTTTGATCGCAAATGTTGCGGATAGCAAGAGTCGCCACCGACTTTTCTTTTTTCCAATTAAGGGAAGGAGAAAAGAACAGGAAAAGACCTTCGTTAGATTTTGAGTAAAGGAGGCGGTTATGAAAAGGGAAGGTTAATTAGCACCCTTTCCATCTGTAGTTATCTACGGGCTCTTATTTTCTTAGCTCAGTTTAATTGCTTTTTGTATGTGTTTGAAAAGGTTTTTGAAAAAGGATTTCACTTTGACTTCATAATGATTTACACTGGAATGTATACAAAGTGTTTGGAAATGTTTTTGTTTTTTTGGAAAGACTTTGTAATGATTCACGCTGGAATGTATACAAAGCGCTTGAAAATGTTTTTGAAAGTGTGAGGTGTGAAAAGTGTTTTGATTGAGCAAGCAAAAGAGACTTATTACCTACACAGAAAGGTCGTTTCCGTTTTATTTTGATTTCCTTTAGAATAAAGCTATCCATACCATTGTTTGATAGGTAACCTTATTCGTTGGATGTGAAAGGGACATTCGAAGGGACATCAGATGGTCATAGAAGGCAACTTGTAGGAATACCTTAGCACATTCATAGGGATGATCATCACTTCTCGTAGGCAACAATCGAGGGACTAGGTCATGTATTCGTAGGCAACATCGAGGGACTATGATATTTAATTCGAAGGGACTATGATGATATTTTTGTAGGCAACAATGCTAAGATATCCCCACGTTCGAGGGACATGACCATTGTTTGTAAGGCAACAAGAGAGGATACCCTAAGGGGGTGCATGTGTGAAATATGTGCTATATTCGGATATTTTTATCTTGTATTTAGTGATCTAGATTGATTTTTATCTTGCCATACACGCCTAATTACTAGCAGTTAATGTGATACCCCAAATAAATCGATTATTAAATAATTACGATTTTTAATTATTAATTTAATTAGGAATGTAATATTTAATATTTTGGATTATTGGAAGTCAATTAAATTAAATGGAAGTGGGTTTATTGGTGGTGTGATGAATAAAGTGAGGGTGTGAGGAGTAAAAGGCTCTACTCACATTAATTATGTTATTTTTATTATGTTAGAATAATAAAAAGAATAAAAGAAGGAAAAGAGGAAAAAAGGATTTTTGGAGAAAATTCACTGTACGTGGAATTGAGAAGAGGAGAAGAGGAGGAAGAAGACCTAAGGTGTCAGAATTCGAAGAACCCACAAGGTAAGGGGTGATTTCGATTGATTAATTTATATTATAGGTTTTGATGTTGATACTATAGATCATAGGATGTTAGGAAATCCCAGTTTAGGAATTCCTAGGTTTCTATGGGTGTATCCCTATTGGTGTCAGACTGTGTCAGATTGTAGAAATCCATTGATTTGTATGATGTAAGATTAATAATGATGGATAAAACATGTTATATGATGTGTTATTGGTGTTGAATGATTGATTTTATGGTGTCGGAATATGTGGGCACGTTTTGGAATGAGTAAGAAAATGATTTTGAGAACCATTGCTGTCAAAATGGAATTTTGGGTCTGAAGGTCGTGGGAACCGGTTCCCCAGTGGGAGAACCCGGGTTCCAGCTTTTAAAATGAAGAAAAATAACATTTTTGAACTCAGGAACCGGTTCCTGTGTGGGAGGAACCGGGTTCCACGTTGTTTTTCCAGAAAAATGAGATTTTTACTTCTGGGAACCGGTTCCCTACCTGGAGGAACCGGGTTCCCCATACATTTTTCCAGGGGGCGTGTATTTTTGAGTTGTGGGAACCGGTTACTCCCAGGGAGGAACCGGGTTCCACTGAAAACTTTTGAAAATTTTCCAAACTTTAAAAATTCATAACTTTCAAACCGTAAGTCTGTTTTGAGCGCCGTTTTGGACGTTGTTTCTTAAATTTAATGTTCTATCTTATAAAATGAAAAGATTTTCTAAAAGTTGAAATTATTTTGAAAAAGAGGCGAATTTCGAAACGAACAATTATTGACTGACGCACTTTGAGGTGTATGTAACAGTGAAACTGTGGTGATGGGTATATTGATACTGAGTGAATGTAAAGCGTGTTATGCTGTTGTTATTTGTATGCATGATGGTTGGAATATCATGTTTTTGAGTTTTGATTCGGTTTATGATAATTGGTGTATTCATGATTGTATTGATATCATGTGTTTGGTGGTGTTGTATATGCCTGATGGTTGTTGATCTTAGTTGTCGTTGTTGTGATATATATATACCGGTGATAGTCTTACCAATTGAAGGGTAAGTGTTTGGCATATTTATGCTTTGTGGTGAATTATTTCATGATAGATGATGATATCATGTTGTGGTTGATGAGGGTTTATGATGTCTGATGTGGTCATAACCTGTGTTGAATGTTGCATGCTAGTGATGTGCGTGCATATGCATTGTTTTGGTGAAGTTAATTCCCATTGTGCAGAATTTGACTTGGAATGCCGATAACCGATACCCGAGTGAGGATGGGTGGTTAGGCTGGATTCGTGTCAGGGTGTATATGGACGAATCGATGGTTACTGTATCCGGTTGAGGATGGATCAGTATTGGGTGACTTGGTCACGTGTTGGTACCACATGCATTTGAGTCTGCATTGTATTTTCATGGAATCGTAACATGTTAGGATGTCTTCCAGTGTTACTATTCTCTGATTGATGATTGTTGTGCATGATGATTATATGGTTGTAATTGTGTATTGAATCTGAAGTTATGATGAAATGGGTGGATTAAGATGCTTGAAAAATATTGTTAATTGAGAAGCTTATAATATGCTTTAATTATGAGAAGTCTCACCCTTACTTTACAATTTCAGATTAAAGTTAGCAGCTGAGGAGTTGGTGAGGATGACTCTAGAGCTTCTCATTTAAGTCTACGTGTCAGTGTCATGCTCTGATTAGATTGTAACACTGGGGAACGTTAGTAGAGGAATTAGATAGTTGTCTAATTGATTCTTTAATTTGTTGGGAATAATAATGATTGGATTTATTCCGTTTTGGTGATGATATTTTCCGCTGTGTAAGACATGGTCTTAGTTTGACTAAACTATTTGAAAACTTGATCCTCAGTGTAGCATGGCTACTGTTTGAATGAAGGTTTATTCTATTTATTAATTGTGACATCCCTCATTATAACGTGTTAACTCTGATTAAAGCTGAATTAGATATTAAATTAATTAATATATTTGGGGTATTTAGATGGGGATGTTACAATAGTGGTATCAGAGCATAGTCGGTCGTTGTGACCAGTGTCTTAATGTCATTACTCCTTTTGTATACGACATGTGTGTGTGAAACACTGTCGGTACTGCTTGTTTTTCCTGGCTACCTGTGGTTGCAGGAGTGGTTTAGAAGCGAGTGAGGGAGAAACTTTGCTTCTCTGAGATGTTCTGGTGTGAAGAGTTGGATCGATGTGCTATTGGTTACATGAGTGCATATGTTGGTTAGACTGGGTAGTTTTCCCGAATTCAGAGGGATTACGAATTCGAGAATTCAGTATGATGGTCAGATAAGGTTCTCTTAAGTGGTAACAATTAAGTACTTGTGTTGTTCGCATCACTGGGAGTGGAGGACGATGTTATGGATAATGATGTTCCATTTGGGGTGTGAGTTCTGATGTTTCCCTGGGAATAATAGTGAATCATCGTCTGAGCAAGGTGTTGGATTAGCTTGAGGTTATCCTTGGGTTGAATGTTTGAAGTTAAACCAAGTGATATGAATCGTTTTGATGAGTCGATGCATATTCTTGGCCTAGAAGATATTTGGTAATTAAGAAAGATGACTTTGAGAAGATGAAGCTGGTGTGGTGAGAATGTTGTAACACTTCCGGTTGATTGTGGAGCTGTCTGTGTGAGTTACTTCGTTGTGTCCTTGAAAAGATTGATTGTGTCAATGGTTGATATAAAGTATGCAGTTGTGTGAATTGGTTATTGGAATTGTAACTTGACGCAAGTGATCATGGAGAATGATGTGTGTTGCGGTATGTTGAGGTTAGGATCTCAAATTTTGTATTCTAGGATGTTTTGGGATTTCTCACTCCCACAAGGTAGAAATCGACTACCTATTGCAGGGAATTGATTTCCTGAAGCTGACAACATTCCTTCCAAAAACTTGTAAAATTCATAACTTAAGTTTTGGATGTCTAATTTGAGTTCCGTTTGAAGCATTGGAAAGATAATGTGATGAACTTTGTTTTAAAAATGGTCCCAGCACCTGAAAGTAATTTATTTATCATGTAATGGTGTTTGAGGAGAATCGGAGTTGTTGTTGATGTCGTTCTTGGTACAAAACTTATTTCTATGACACCATGCAAGATGTCAACTTTTGAGTTAAGGGAATTGAAGGAGCTATTGGAAGATGTGCAGTGAAATGGATTTGTAAAACCAAGTGTATTGTTTGGGGAGCTCTAATTTCCTTAGTCAAGGAGGAAGAAAGTAGCGCGAATTGCGTGTGGATTTTTGATAACTGATTTAAGTGGCGATTGAGACTAAATATCTATTTCAAATTGTTGGTGATTTGATGGATCAATTGGTTGGAAAGTATGCCTTCAGTAAAGTCGAATTGAGGTTAACTTACCTTCGTGGTCAGGTTAAGGATGAAGATAGTTAGAGATAAGCTTCTAAAACTCGGTATAGGTATGTTGAATGTTGTGAGGTGAATTCCAACTTCGAAAGGGAGTAGAATTTTGTTAAGTTTTCATGGTGTAGATTACGGTATGAGGATGTGAGTTTTCTTTATCATGTTATCTCAAGTGACGGTAATGCGGTAGACCCATCTGAGGCTGACGTAGTGTTGTAGTGGGAAGTCCAAAATTTGTTGCGGGTATTGGAAGATTTTATGGACATAACCAGTAACAGTCGCAGTTATTTGCGACGAGGTCAAGAATGATATATTCTTAATGAAGGAGATGTTGGTATTAGTAAGAATGCGAAAGTATTAGAGATGCAACTTATGTCGATTGAGGATGAATAAGTGACGTTAGCTTCTGAGGAAAAGATAAGTGATATTAGAGGAAAAATAAATTCGATAGGAAATGCAATCATGTTTAAGATGTCAAAATATTGACATGTGTTAAGAAAATGTTGGAAGTTTCTTTTACCGATCATATGATGAGATGTATTACCGAGATTGCATTTGAAATAAGATTCAGACTGGACATATATGGATCCTAGATGTTATGAGATTTAAAGGGAGACTAAGAGTTGTGAATGTCGTTAAAGTTCTCCGCATGGATAAGGACTTCAAATGGGAACAAAATGAGTTATGGTGTATTTGGTATGTTAGCATCTCATGAGGGGGAAAATACTTAACATTTGTGTGATGCTAAGTGAGGGTGAAGGAGATTATGTAAATTGTTTGATCAATGGTATCTCATCGTCGATATCAGATGAGAAATAAGTGTGGAAGAAGTTGTAAACCTTAAAGGAAGACTATTGGACCATGGTGCTTGGGTGACTTCGAGCACGAGTTCTAAAGGAACGCTATTATAGTTTGGTACGGTGGTTTATACTCCATTGTGATTGCCGGCTATCTATCGACAAATTGAGGAACTGATCACCCTTAATCTCTTGTTGATAATAGACGGGATCGTGTTGGATTTAATAGACTCATCTTGCAAGCTTGATAGTGTGTGAAGTGGTTGACGTTCTATTGAGAGGATAGTAGTTCATCAGTTCGCATAAAACTAAGAGGAAAAGGGCTATGAAAAAGACTTGGAAATTATCTAGCGGGTCGGAGACTTGAGTGTGTATGCAAGTTGAAGCCGCGGAGTGGAAGGTTTAGAATGTAAGAAGGTGAACAGTGATTTTTGGTAGATATTAAGGAGAAAGTCTAAAGATAAATATGAAACTTGTAGAGCTGGTAGTTGATGAAAATCAAATGAAGATAATGACTTAAGGTAAATAATCAGAGTCGCGTAGCGAAAGCGTAATGTGATGCACTTTGTTATGCGAGTATGATTTTTTTGAAGTCACAAATTAAACGTTAGAAGGTGTGGAGTTTATGAAACTATTAGAAATTTCAGAATAGAATTGTTAGGTGAAGGGTTCTATGTCTTATTGATGTTACATCCATTATAATAGATGTATTAATTTGTAAGCTCGATCGTTGGAACGTAGCCTCGTGGTACTGGCGTCGTGTATAAATGTTGGGGACATTGCGGTTCGGTGGAGGTTCTTATAATTGTGTTGCAGTGTAATGAAGTGATAAATCATGTATCCTAGAGTGAAGGGGGTAAGAAGTGAGCTGAGCTGATGCATTCTTAACCCGATAGCAATGGATCGTGTGGGATTATAGTGGTTGAATAAGAGGGATATTTGTTAGTGATATTGGAAATGATGTCAAACATGACGTGATAGTTGGAAGGAAGAATTTCAAGAGCTGAAGAGGAGGTTGACTAGTGCTCCGATCTTCATTTTGCCGAATCCGACCTAGTCTTTTGTTGTGTACTGTGACGCATCATTAATGGGATTAGGTGGTGTGTTGATGCAAGATAAGCAGGTTGTGGCTTATGCTTCCCGACAATTGAAAGTGCACGAAAGGAGTTATCCAACTCATGATTTAGAGTTGGCAGCTGTTGTATTTGTTTTGAAGTTGTGGAGACATTATTTATATGGTTCTCGGTTTGAGGTATTAGTGATCATAAGAGCCTGAAGTATCTCTTTGATCAGAAAGAGTTGAAACGGTTGCGAGACAAAGAGATCGCATTGGTAAGAGTGGCTTGGGGAGGACCAGCAGAATGAAAATGTCACTTGGGAGTTGGAGATTCAGATGAAAGACTCGTATCCCGAGCTGTTCGTCTAGGTTATGTTTTGGAGGACGAAAACTATTTTAGTGGGGGAGAGTTGTGACACCCCAAATAAATCGATTATTAAATAATTACGATTTTTAATTATTAATTTAATTAGGAATGTAATATTTAATATTTTGGATTATTGGAAGTCAATTAAATTAAATGGAAGTGGGTTTATTGGTGGTGTGATGAATAAAGTGAGGGTGTGAGGAGTAAAAGGCTCTACTCACATTAATTATGTTATTTTTATTATGTTAGAATAATAAAAAGAATAAAAGAAGGAAAAGAGGATTTTTGGAGAAAACTCACTGTACGTGGAATTGAGAAGAGGAGAAGAGGAGGAAGAAGACCTAAGGTGTCAGAATTCGAAGAACCCACAAGGTAAGGGGTGATTTCGATTGATTAATTTATATTATAGGTTTTTGATGTTGATACTATAGATCATAGCATGTTAGGAAATCCCAGTTTAGGAATTCCTAGGTTTCTATGGGTGTATCCCTATTGGTGTCGATCGTCGATTGTAGAAATCCATTGATTTGTATGATGTAAGATTAATAATGATGGATAAAACATGTTATATGATGTGTTATTGGTGTTGAATGATTGATTTTATGGTGTCGGAATATGTGGGCACGTTTTGGAATGAGTAAGAAAATGGTTTTGAGAACCATTGCTGTCAAAATGGAATTTTGGGTCTGAAGGTCGTGGGAACCGGTTCCCCAGTGGGAGAACCCGGGTTCCAGCTTTTAAAATGAAGAAAAATAACATTTTTGAACTCAGGAACCGGTTCCTGTGTGGGAGGAACCGGGTTCCACGTTGTTTTTCCAGAAAAATGAGATTTTTACTTCTGGGAACCGGTTCCCTACCTGGAGGAACCGGGTTCCCCATACATTTTTCCAGGGGGCGTGTATTTTTGAGTTGTGGGAACCGGTTACTCCCAGGGAGGAACCGGGTTCCACTGAAAACTTTTGAAAATTTTCCAAACTTTAAAAATTCATAACTTTCAAACCGTAAGTCCGTTTTGAGCGCCGTTTTGGACGTTGTTTCTTAAATTTAATGCTCTATCTTATAAAATGAAAAGATTTTCTAAAAGTTGAAATTATTTTGAAAAAGAGGCGAATTTCGAAACGAACAATTATTGACTGACGCACTTTGAGGTGTATGTAACAGTGAAACTGTGGTGATGGGTATATTGATACTGAGTGAATGTAAAGCGTGTTATGCTGTTGTTATTTGTATGCATGATGGTTGGAATATCATGTTTTTGAGTTTTGATTCGGTTTATGATAATTGGTGTATTCATGATTGTATTGATATCATGTGTTTGGTGGTGTTGTATATGCCTGATGGCTGTTGATCTTAGTTGTCGTTGTTGTGATATATATATACTGGTGATAGTCTTACCAATTGAAGGGTAAGTGTTTGACATATTTATGCTTTGTGGTGAATTATTTCATGATAGATGATGATATCATGTTGTGGTTGATGAGGGTTTATGATGTCTGATGTGGTCATAACCTGTGTTGAATATTGCATGCTAGTGATGTGCGTGCATATGCATTGTTTTGGTGAAGTTAATTCCCATTGTGCGGAATTTGACTTGGAATGCCGATAACCGATACCCGAGTGAGGATGGGTGGTTAGGCTGGATTCGTGTTCGGGTGTATATGGACGAATCGATGGTTACTGTATCCGGTTGAGGATGGATCAGTATTGGGTGACTTGGTCACGTGTTGGTACCACATGCATTTGAGTCTGCATTGTATTTGCATGGAATCGTAACATGTTAGGATGTCTTCCAGTGTTACTATTCTCTGATTGATGATTGTTGTGCATGATGATTATATGGTTGTAATTGTGTATTGAATCTGAAGTTATGATGAAATGGGTGGATTAAGATGCTTGAAAAATATTGTTAATTGAGAAGCTTATAATATGCTTTAATTATGAGAAGTCTCACCCTTACTTTACAATTTCAGATTAAAGTTAGCAGCTGAGGAGTTGGTGAGGATGGCTCTAGAGCTTCTCATTTAAGTCTGCGTGTCAGTGTCATGCTCTGATTAGATTGTAACACTGGGGAACGTTAGTAGAGGAATTAGATAGTTGTCTAATTGATTCTTTAATTTGTTGGGAATAATAATGATTGGATTTATTCCGTTTTGGTGATGACATTTTCCGCTGTGTAAGACATGGTCTTAGTTTGACTAAACTATTTGAAAATTTGATCCTCAGTGTAGCATGGCTACTGTTTGAATGAAGGTTTATTCTATTTATTAATTGTGACATCCCTCATTATACCGTGTTAACTCTGATTAAAGCTGAATTAGATATTAAATTAATTAATATATTCGGGGTATTTAGATGGGGTGTTACAGTTAATGGGTGCGGAAAATAAATTGCAGGAATGTAAAGTGCAGGAAAGTAAATGTCCTACACTATTACATGACTTTGGGGCAGATACATAATAAGAGGTGCGAAAAGTAAAAGCAGAAATATAAATCTACGCTATTACATGAAAACAACCTTGCAACCTATACATCCTTTCTAGAATTTAAATGCCAAAAAGAAAAAAAAATAGAAGAAAAAATGGTCTAAATGAATACCTAAATCCTAATATTTTTGGTATTTTTGAAGATTAATATTAATGTAAGAAGAATCCTAGTTCTAATTGATTTTAATTAATAAAAGAAGTTTAATGAAAATTATTAACCTAAAGTAAACGAATTAAGTTAATTAATTAAAAAAAGCATGGAGAAAATTATTTGTGAAATTAACCTTAATTAAGCTATTTGTTTAACCTAATTACTAATTAATTACTTAGTTGAATTAATTAAAGAAAAGAAAATAAACAGCAAAAAAATAAATAATAAGCAAGGAATTTCCATCAGAGCTTCTGACGGAAGCTGCCATAGAAGCCAAGCCTTCTGTGAGTGGTGCGCCTTGGGCATCCAGAAACTGGAGTTTCTAGAGAGGATTCTGCTGAGGGTGTCCAGAAGCTGGAGCTTCTGCATCTGAAAGGGTCCAGAAGCTAGGGCTTCTGGAGGTTCTGCATCTGGAAGGGTCCAGAAGCTGGGGCTTATGGAGATTTTGCTACTAGGCACGTCCAAAAGCTGGAGCTTATGGAGGATCTGCATCTGGAAGGATCCAGAAGCTGGGGCTTCTGGAGATTCTGCTGCTGGGGACGTCCAGAAGCTGGAGCTTCTGGAGGATCTACTGCTGGGGACGTCCAGAAGCTGAAGCTTCTGGAGGATCTTCTGGAGATGCCTCTTCTGGAGATCTAGAAGTTAGAACTTCTGGAGATGGCGTTGGAAGGGAAATTCCGGTCATCTTCTCCGGTCATCCAAATATCCAAAACCTGCCAAATCAAATAAAAAACGAAAGAGAATAACCCAGACTAACATAAAATCACCCCTTGAATCCGAATATGACATTATTTTGTCTTGTAACGTCCTACAACTATGGATTCGAAATCTTGAGAGCTTCGTGCCCTAGCCATGGTGTTCTTCTGTTCCTGCATCAAACTTTGAAACTAATGCATGAAATCGGTTCAGAATAACATAATAAACATGTATGAATGCATGAATGCAGTTTATATCGTGTAAATCAAGGATTTGAAATCCAACACTTTACCAAACCGGAGCAACCTTAGGAGGACAATTTTGGATGCTTTGAACTTGTGTGAGTATTGGTATGGACTCCTAGGAACTTCAGGAACACGAAGGAATGAATGAAACGGCTGGAATGTGGCTGCAAATTGAAACACGATTTTGCCAACTTCTTGGATTTTTGAGAAATTTTAGGGTTGTTGTGGAGGCAAGGATTTCGTGTAAGAAGTTGGCCAAAGTCCTCTTTGTCTTGTGAAGATGTTAAGTATATATAGAGGAGTGGAAATAGGTCAAGGCTTTAAGAGAATATATTCTCTTTAATTGAAAAAATATTTGATTGGAAATTTGCATGAAATCTTTCCAAATTTGCTCAATCTTTCCCTTAATCTTCTTGCACAAAATTGACAGCTCTTTTGGGCTTCCTTGGTCTTCAAGACATGCACAAATCAAGCCCATCTTTCCTTAATAATTATCTTTGCATTTTATTTAATTAAATTTGAGTTAAAGCCATTTAATTCAAAAAATAAATAAATAAAAGGATAAAAGGCGTGGCATGCAGCATAGAGGTCATAGATAATCTTATAACCATGTTTGGATCATAAAATCTTAGGCCCATTTGAAAAATGTTTGCTTTTGCTATGTATTTTCCTTCATGCACCTCCTCAAAAATGCTCAACTTGCACAATTTGCATCTTGCTCAATTTTCAACATTTTTGGGTGTTCTTGGACTTTTTAGAAAGCTCAAGATGTATTATAAACATCCCTTTGGTTTCATCTTCATTGAAGTTTCCATGCTCATGAACACTTCTTTGCAAAAAGATGACTTTTTGTTGACTTTTTAAAAGGACCTGTAATGTTTTGATCCATAACTTCCAAATGGAGTATTTCCAGCCCAAACTTGTTCGACATGAAGTTGTAAAGAATTGAATACTCTTCAAAATGATCTTTGGTGGAAAAATTTATGATAAAGTATGTGGAAGTTATGCCTGGTCAAAGTTCTGTTGACTTTTGTCTAAAAAACCCTAATTTAGAAACTTTGACTTTTGTTTAAATCTTGACTTTTCTTGATGAATCATGGTCAACCCTTGATCAAATGATGAATATTACCTCAAAATATTGATGTTGACAAAAAATTATGAATTAGACTGTATGTTGACCACAATTGACTTTTGTCTAATACAACTGATTTTCAACTATCTGAGCAATTGGATGAGCAAATTTGACTTGTAAGGCTTGAAATTTGACATGGTGATCCCTTGAGGCATATGATGAGGTATGATGACCACTTGAAGCATTGGAAATCCATCTTGACTTGAGAAGAGCAAAACCGTAGTTTGGATTGATTGCTTAGGAGAGGGTTTGTCTGATCAACCCTTGTGGAATCTTTGAGTATGGAGTTGTAAATTGTCTTGAGAAGTAGGAGGAAAATTTTGGGGTATAATAGTTGTCCCTGTTCAATCTTCTTGTACTAGAAGGGTTAGATTTGTATGCTTGCCTTTCATGGCCTGAAGGTAGAAGATGATTGAACACTCGAGTACACCTAAAAATTTGCACTTGCTGCTGCATGGAATGGGCTTATAGATGCCATTAGGAAAAGCTGATGCTGGATAGTGAGTCGTACGATAGACTCTGTATTCGTCTTTTGGATGAGCGAAATATCGGAGATGGGCTTAAAGATGCCATTCGGAGAGATTGATAATAAGAGAGAGTTAGACTAAACCTTCGTCTTGGCTATTTCTGAGATGAATATTTGTCAGAATGCAGATAGTTTTCCCGTCTTGTTTCAGGTGTTAATCCATGATCTGTTGTCTGGAAGTAATTTGCATGGTCGTTCAGATAGTTCTCCCGTCTTGTTTCGGGTATTAATCTTTGACCTTCCGTTTGGAAAATAGCTTTTACCTGTTGGGGAAATAGATCTTGACAGAATATGGTTAGCCTTATGCAGATTATGATGCATGCGAGTGTATGGCAATGTTATGATTAATGTATCCACACATCATGATTTTTATGAATAATGTATGAATGTAAATGTTGTGGTATTTCAAAACATGCCTATAGGAACATTTTGTTGGAGATTTTTTATTTCTGCTTTGAGATGAGGTTGTTGAAAACACTGGCTGGGGAATAAGAGATGATTCAGCTTCCTCCGAAGCACTATCTGACCAAGTTTCGAGTCTGGATATTAATGTTGCTGGGAGAATAACAATGATTGAGAGATATTCAGCTGGGGATCTTGTGTGTAGATCTTGCTGCGGATGATTATATTTTCCATAGGCCCTGCTGGGGGGGACAACGTGATACAACATAATCTGTTACTGCTTGGAGACTAACGTAACTTGGTGATAGGGTCATTAAAACTGACGAAGCTGGTAGGATCATTAAAGTTGATGAGGCTGATAGGATCATTGAAGCTGATGAGGCTGATAGGATCATTGAAGCTGATGAGGCTGATAGGATCATTGAAGCTGATGAGGCTGATAGGATCATTGAAGCTGATGAGGCTGATAGGATCACTGCTCGGGGACTAATGTGATGAAGTTTGAAGCATGATGAGGCTGATAGGATCACTACTCGGGGACTAATGTGATGAAGTTTGAAGCCTGATGAGGCTGATAGGATCATTGCTCGGGGACTAATGTGATGAAGTTTGAAGCCTGATGAGGCTTATGGGATCACTGCTCAGGGACTAATGTGATGAAGTTTGAAGTGTTGGAACACTTGTTGGGAGGAGATTAGTACTTCGTTGGAAAAGAGTTGTCTTTGTAGGGAGAGCGATGGCTCTATGGATATTGATGATCCTGTGAATCTATCTCTTATGAAAGTGACTCTGCGGGGATGCATTGGTGACTTTAGTCGTCATCTCAATTCCTAGAGCCTGTAGTAATTACTGTTTTTGTTCGCTTTTCATATGTTTGTGAACAAATGTTTATTGTCAGATGCATATAATCATTCAAAGCAATCATTGGACTTTATGCAAACAAAACAATAAAATTGAAAAAAAAAAAGAATTTTCATTGAATTTGAGAAGTGGCCTATAGTCAGGCCGTTTGTATATAAGAGACCAATATCCTAGTAAGAGGAAATTGTCGGAATAGTAAAAAGCTATGTGGAAACAATCTCGTCGAGCTTCAACTATGCTATTGCTCATATATTTCCGACTATCTCATCTCCTTGCTGTCAGAAGAAAGTGATTGAACTGATTTGCGCCATTCGAATCTTGAGTGCTGATGGTAGTGTAGTCTGTAAGTAGGTGACCTGGAAGAGACATAGTCGTATGCTTAAATCCCTAACTTTTTCCTAGACCGCCCTTTCGAGTTTTCAGTCTACCGGGATACCCTTTTTTGCCCAAGCCGCCTTTGCAGGTTTTCGACTTGCCGGGTGTACATTTTTTGTATATATATCCTTAATTTTTGCCCGAACCCTTTTGGTTCGCCAGGATGCCCTTATTTTTTCCTAGGCCAGTCGACCTAGTGGATCACGTTTATGCGTAGTATTTTTTGACTATGTCTGCGTTCACAGGGTGTGGGAAGTGTTCTCCATCCATAGTGCTTAGTATCATAGTTCTGCCGGAAAATACTGTCTTGACTACAAATGGTCCCTCGTAGGTGGGAGTCCATTTTCCCCTGGGATCACCTTGTGTAAGGATGATGCGTTTGACTACTAGATCACCGACTTGGTAGACTTGGTGCATGACTTTCTTGTTGAATGCTCTGATCATTCGCTTCTGGTAGATTTGTGCATGGCAGATGGATGCAAGCTATTTTTCGTCGATTAAGTTGATCTGGTCAAGGCGAGTCTGGACCCATTCGTCTTCGCCTAAGTTTGCGTCCCGGAGTACTCTGATTGAGGGTATCTGAACCTCGATAGGTAGGACTGCTTCCATACCATATACGAGAGAGAAGGGGGTTGCCCATGTAAATGTTCGTATTGTAGTGCGATAACCGTGGAGAGCAAATGGCAACATCTCATGCCAATCCTTATAGGTTACTGTCATCTTCTGTATGATCTTTAGAGAGGAAGTATTGACGTGTTGAGGAGGATCCCTCAAAGTAATGAGCTCTGCTTTCAACATGTGCTGCAACGCCTGAGACAATGGCAAGTTAATCTTCGTAAATTGTCTTTGCAACGCGTTCTGGCTACGCGCGTTGTCTCGTTGAGGTTGCACTGGTGCGGGGTTGGAGATCACAACTGCCCCCACAGATTGAGTACGATTAGCTTTGCCACGGTTCTTCTGACCATATACAGCATTGGCTTCTTTCTTACTACCAAAAGATCTCTTCGCAGCATTTGAAGATGACTCTACTTGTATTTTTCCGCTCTTGATTCCAGCTTCAATGTGTTCGTCTGTCAATATCAGCTCGATGAATCCGGTTGAAGAGTTTCCAATTAGATGATTGAAGAATGGGCCTGTCAGTGTTCCCATAAACATGTCAACCAACTCCCTATTGGACAAGGGCGATTGAACTCTGCCTGCTAGATCTCTCCATTTCTGAGCATATTCTTTGAACTTCTCGTCACAACCCATAGACATGCTCTGTAGTTGCATGCGGGTAGGTGCCAATTCAGATTGTCATCGCTTGCGAAATCCGCTAAGTCATTCTGTATGAATGTGGGTACTTTCCAGCTGATAATACCACTCTAACTAAGTTCTGAATAAACTCTCTTGAAAGAAATGGATCCACAACTTCCTGTCTTCAGTATGAGGATGGATCTTCTGGACATAGGACTTCAAATGCAGCTTCGGAAAAGAGAAGCCATCATACTTGGAAAAGGTAGGAACTTTGAACTTGCAGGGAATTACCACACCAGGAACAAGACTCAGATCATCAAAGTTCAGCCCGGACATTTTCAGACTTTCCACAATATTTAGACGGTCTTCAAGTTGCTTATACTTGTCATTGTCAGGAGGATACTGCTCACTCACATAATCTTCATCTTCATTTTCAGACTCATGATGGCTTCCTTCATTGTTCTTGACACTTCCCTCAGTTTCACCGCTCTTGTCTGAGAGTTCAAATTGCTTGACCACCCTGACTGGACCCTTGTGATTCCTTCCCATGTTGAGGATACCAACGGTCTTCTTCTTTCTGGTGATGAGCTTCTTCAGATCCTTCTGGCCTTGGACCAAGTTGGTGAACATCTCCTAGAATTGAGCATTCTAAGCCTGAAGATCTTTGATAGTCTGTTCAAGTGCCATTTCTGCTGAAATAAACAACGAGAGAATAAGAAAACCGGTCTTCAATGTACCTGTTATGAAATGTTATTCCATGATGTGCAATGTTATGCAATACAATGTTTTCAAGGACCTTAGGATTTTAAATTTGTTAAACAAGCATGAACAAACTTTTTATCTTTTAGCAAGTACAAAAGAAAGTTTAAACAAATAAAAAGAAATTCCTAGAGCTTTCAGGTCTCCCATGGGTGCTTCCTCTTTGTGTTTAAGTATGTGTTGATGTTTCGCTCCTCGTGAAGTAGCTTTGTCAACTCTAATACCTTCTTCTCGCTTGCATAGCACTGAGCTTCGAATGTATCCCTTTCTTCTTTAAGTTGAATCCAGGATCTCTTCAAGTCTTCAAATCGGTAGGCATGTCGATGGAGAATGGTATAGGGTTCGTCACCTATAACAAGTGTTATGGCAATTTCGAATAAAGAATAATTGGAATATCAAAACAATATTTCAATAAGCATATAAAAAGAGGTTAATATTAATGATGAATATTGGTGAGAAATATAGAACAATTGTTCTAAAGGAGTCTTCGATTTCCAGTAATAGATGTTGGATTTCGACTTGAGATTCTTAGTGTTTAGAATATAAAGAGTTCTTTTGTGCAAATGTGCCAGAATTAGAAGCGGTCCAAGCAAATGGATTAATTCGAATCGAAGAAAACTAATGTAACACTTTGGTGCAATTTGAATTTCAAATGGCACAGGATTCGAATTTCAAATATGAGCGCCATTCTTAGAAGACGCGTGGAAGTCAGTAAACGTAAGAAGCCTGCATGCTTCGAACGTGGCATAATTCTAGAGTAGGACCGTTAGGGTCAGGACACTATAAATAGGTGTTTTTATGTTAGATTTAGTGTGTTCATTCGTGTACTAAAAAATCTTAAACACTCAAAATACCGTGATTGAAGGGAAACGAGTTAGAAGACAAAATGTACGTACTGAACATCATGATTACTTACAATTTAAATACAAGTCTTTTTATATTTCTTTCACTTTTACAACACTTTTACTCTTAGAATCTTTCGATTTCCTTCCATGTTCTTGTTTTACTTGCCTTTAAACACATTTATTTCCTCAGAAATTGCACTTTTACTTTGTCTTTTCATTTAAACACTTTATATTCCCAGAAACTTTCATACTTTTAGAAAATCTTTATCTTTACATTAAATCTAAGTTTAATTCGAAGCCTTTTCTTTTAAACATTCGGTCAGCATATTTATATAGACAATCTTAGACAAATCTCTTAAGAATCTTACATTCTACAATATAAATTTATGAAGATAATGGGTTTGAATATGAAAATAAGTTATGACACATGTGTCCTAGGATCAATCTAGTCGATCCTGCAAGTAACCAATAATAATCAGTAAATTGGAAGGCTAGCGGTTGTTTACTAGAAATCACTGTAAACAAATTGGCACGCC